>JAZAYU010000078.1:0-614116 GCA_038501625.1 Corbicula japonica
GGTTAGCGCACTCTTTGCGGACTAGCCTGTTCCAAGAGAGGTAAGCGCACTTTTTGCGGACTAACCTGCTCCAGGGGTGGTAAGCGCATATTTTGCGGTGTAACCTGGTCCAGGGTAGGTAAGCGCATATTTTGCGGTCTAACCTTGTCCAGGAGAGGTTAGCGCACGTTTTGCGACTTGCCTAATTAAAGGGAGACAGGTTTACTTTTGGCGGTCTAATATGATCAAGGGGAGTAATTCGGCGGCCAAGCCTGATATGGTCGTGGCTAGTGCAAATCTGATGTAGAGGAGGCTAACGCAATCTTTGCGCACTACTTAATACAAGCGAGGTTAGTGCAATCTCGGCGGACTAAATGACCAGGTGAAGCTAGTGTACTCGCTTCTGACTAACCTGATGTACGGGAGGATATCGCACCTTGCGGAGTAACCTAATTCATGGGTAACCAAATACAGCCGACTATATTTCGAAAGGAGAAACCATTTATACCAAGTGTCATTAAATTCCAAGCGCGGACATGATCTTCCGATTGAATTACTAAATGTCAGTGAACTATAACATGACGAGTTAATTGCATTTCGGCATTTTATCGGGTTTGATTTATACAGAAATAGGCAATATGAATTAAGTTTTTTTCCGATTTAATATTGATAGGTGGTAACTCTGCAAAAACATACCAATGCCTCCTAACTCGTAGGAAGATCAAATTGAAAAACGACTGGAATGTTCCCAAAATAACACATAACAATTATAGACATTGACACATTAAGTCAAGTCGAAGTGAAAGAAAACCACGTATAAAGTTTGTCAACCACTCTCATCTCACTGTGACAACTTGTACTTGCTTGTTTATATGAGAACCCGTTGGGGGGGGGGGGGGGGGGTGGGGGGGTGAGAGAAGTGCGAGGTTAGTGCTACCTAGAACATGATTTAGGTAGGCAAATTATTTTAACACTGACAGTTCCAAGGCGGTAACACCACGGGTTCTCACTTTCGTTATTATAATTGTTGTTTGTGGCGTCTATTTTTAAAACTGATTATTGCATAAACATGCTTACTTCTCCTCTCTACTTTTTGGCTGTGTGTGGAGGCTGTGTTTGCTGGATGTGGTCATTCCTGATTTGCTTATTTCACTTGTTTGGAAAGAATTTAACCATATATTCAAGTATTCTCTTACAGACTGCTAATTATATTGAGGTTTGTTGTTAAAGACATATACGATAATTTTTTGTCCTTTATGTTGTTCAGTTAAATGAAATCAAAATATATAAGTTTACCACATAATTGGTAAATCTAAAAAACATCCCAACTACTGTCTTGAGTGTATGATTGGTGGCAGTGTCCAGAAAGACAGGTCTACTGTAGAATGCTGCAAACGCCATCAACAACGAAGTAGCCATGATAACTTAAAACACGGCCATCCTCTGTGGAATATAAACACACAAATAAAACATCTTTAACCTAGTAAATTTACATTTACCCTTTCCTCCATAGACACACCTTTATTGCATGGGCGAATTGTTTCGATCCAGATTAGACGGAACATCTGTGCCATCTAATCAGGATCTAAACTGTTTGCTTTTTTCTTATTCATTCTAGGTTATTTCAGACAATAATGCGACAAGTGCAGATCCTGATCAGACGGCATGCGTATTTATGGAGGAAAGGGTTAAATAGTTGTTGATGTTGTCTTAACTTAACTTTAGAACTTTGGATGAGTGTTTAGTTCATATTTTAGAAATTGAACAATATTTTAAATGACTCACCTAATTTGCTTACACTTAAGCTGTAGATAAATTAGTAGAGACCACTTAGCGCAAAAGCTTAATAACTTCAATACATTTCCGCTGCACTTCTTGCCCTAAGTTCATGAACAACTTTAATATTGAAGTGATAAAAATATGTAACTAAACATGCGCTTAGTTATACGAACATGCTGAAAACGTAAGGTGGCACAAATGAAAAACAAAATTATGAATATTCTTACATAAATGATTTCAGTTTGGAAATATTATATTCTAGTCATGTTTATGCTTATTAGTAAATTCGAAGAATTAATCTTTGTGTTAATCGGTTAAAGTATTAACCGGAAATAGTCAACTGATTGATTTCCTGTCAGTCGGTCGGCAGTAAATTATTAATGATTTCCAGTTTGATTTAATTTACTTCCAATTTAGAACATCCCAAAGGTTCAGTTCTTCAAAATGGTCATTAATGCAACACTTGCCGACCTAACGACTCTTTATTATAATTAGAATTTAAATTTGCAAGGTAATCTCGCTTCCTTCACTACTAACAAAGAAAACCATAAAAATATGAATGACGGGCAATAAGAAATCAAGCTTAGAAAACGGTCAGAACTATTCACGATTTCCCTTATCTGGACAATCGAAATGTGCCGATTTATCTCAAAACATTCCCAGATTCCATTTCTACGAATCGGACCTCGTAATAAGGGTCTCCATGTTTACCTACAAGGGAGCGCAAATAGAATTTAAATTTGAAAAGTAGGTGACTCGCTCTTCTCAAGGGACAGAGATATTTATATAAAAAGTTCTACAATGTATTTATACGCAACATTTTATTGTTTGTAAATACCAGTCAAAGTTTTTGTTATTCTGAAGCATCCGAATACAGCCGAGGCTTGTCGTAGCTAGGCGAAGATAGCCGATTTTTGCCGATTATTTTTCGTGAGAGAAACTGAAAACAGGTGCACTGTAACAACCGAAATCAATTTCAATTTTAATCCTTTCAGAATTCAGAGTGATACCTAGGACAATATAGACTTAAAAATATTAAATGAGTTATGCTACTTTTTCACCTGCCCAAGTCTGAAATTAAAAAAAAATACTTAGACCAAGATACGAACCGCGACAATGCCTAGTCACATAAATCAAAGCACGCTTGTTTACAACTTCTCAAGCCGGGACAGCCTCCAAAAACGTTGTCCGGATAATATTGACGAATTTAAAAGTTCTATTGTTTATGTCACCAGTTACCGATTATACTAATGAAAGTACTGATTGATTTTCACCTGGAGACTTAAAGCGATAGCTAAAACGCTTAACTGCCCTGCGATTGTTTTTTTAAAATTAACTGAAAACGACCAGGTATTCTTTCATACCGGATAAATGTCAATTGCGAAGACAAAAAATCCGCATAAGAATGACAACATTTAAGCGTAGGCGAACTAAATGTGGTTGGTAAACATATGCACAAATGTACTGAACAATAAAAGGTATGGACGAAACATGAGGCATTCAATTTTAATATCTTTCGCTATGAGTGAAACACGGCAGAGCCTAATTCCCACAAAACAAACACAACAACAAACACACAAAAACAGTTTTTCCCATTTTCGACTCTAACTCATGCAATACAATTACAGAAAAGTTATTTATTTTCGATATTTGTTGTTGTAATTATCATTTTTATCGCTAATCGTTTTTTAAGGCTGCAAGAATAGTGTAATCAGATAATCAATGGCAAGTATTATAGCCTTTTAGTGAAATTATTCACTGAACAAGCAAAACGTGTTGTTAAAGTGAGCACGGAGATAGTTACTTTAGACAAAGCAGACTTAATTAATGTCCCTCTAAATTATGAGTATAAATTTAAACTTTTATTAAATGTTATAAAGTTGAAATACATAATCATCGTCATAATTACAACACTTACAGCACATAACATCAAAACGAATAATAACATGTTCGTTAAACTCGTACATTTTGTCATTTAACTGTTCAAAGTACTGACAAGCCTTTTGTAGAGCTGATACTTGTACAACCGTAACCTTTGCAGGTTAGTGGGACGTTAACACTGAAAAAAGTTTTTATATAAACGAGTAATTTCTGTTGCAATATTATCACAAATGGGTTTATTCATATTACATTGTATAATAGCTTAATTTTAAAATTGCTTTGATCTAAACTGGTTTAAAAGTAATTACCTTTGTCTGATATCCGTCGCACTGGCCAGCTAACGTAGCGGTAGAGGAAGGTTTAAAGGTTATCTATAATTACTGCAGCTATAAATAGTTAAGCATTAGCTTTGTATGCAAAGGGAGAGTACTATGCTAAATACAAAAGGGTAAGATATATTGACTACATAACGCGTACTGCAGTTGTTTATAACACTAACATAATGACGATTTAATTAGAGCTCTCCATTTATCTTAATCTCAAGACTAAGTACAGTTAAGAATGGTTTAAAGAGATTTAAGAAAAGTGCTCTATGCTAGGTGAGAACTTAGTCTCAATAATTCGACTGCAAGAACAGACCCATTATCATACGGACATTTTCGATGCCTGTTCTTTACGTCTCAAGCAGTTACGATCAAAACTGTGGTGGAAATCGACCCGATTTAAATTCTGTTATTTTTCACTCCCACATGAAAATTCTAACACTGGTATGTTCAAGTGTTGTTATAACAATAAATTATGATGAAAGTAACAATAAAATGACGAATATTCAACAAAATAACTTGTTAAACCTACCACGTTATATGCAGTTTACATGTTGATACGAAATCCAGATAACCAATGAAAACGTTTCTTTTTATTCAAACACATTTTTACAATGCGGGAGGCTGTACGCTTCGAAAAACTCATAACGTACTCTTATTTTCTTATTTGTCATGTTCGATGGTTGTCAAAGTTATTTTTTCATCTATTTAGATACCCGCCCCGCTATATTAAGTTTCAATCGCACCTTTAATAATGTTGTGTATATTACCTTGTTAATTATTTGCAGATTACTTTCTTTTATTCATCAAACCTTTATTTTATAAGTTGCTTTGTGTTTACCGTAGCAAGAATTTCCGCAGTACCCGTTATTTATGAAGGATTACATATAATGATTCTACTTGAATGTTGCTTTTCAGGTATGTAATTTTTTTAACGATACATATGGTTTAAGATGCTTTATGGAGCCGTCAAAGTCGCCAAAGTTGCGATTCAAATTCTGATCGCTAGCATATAAACATAGAAGGAAAATTTTCCGCATTGATTTGAATAGTAACTGGGTTGTGCGCGAAGAGCGACAATCATATATATAGAAAAGCTCTTCTATTGCGCACAATTAGTTGGGCTAGGTGAGAACTGTTTGTGTAATTTATCATAAAGAGGTTAAATGTAGATTGTTTTGCAACAAATTATTTTATTCTTATTCTTTTTATTCATTTATGAAATTAAGTGTAAATATCATTATCATTAACACTTTGGAGTAAACGTTTTTAAGCATGATCAAAATGTTGTGTATTCACACGCCATAGTGTAATGGCAACAAACATGTTAATGTTTTTTCTGCCAATAAATATTTGAATCTTGAAAATCTTGATGTTCTTGATACTTAATTTAAGCAAATATAATTATGTTGCTTTAACTTTAAGAAAAATAGGCAATAATTATTTCCAAGGTATATAAACCATCTGTAAATTCATAAAGGTTGCAGGCCTTTTGATTAAGGGCTTACCACCCCCCCCCCCCCTTCTCCAAGCACGTTCATCAATAAAAAGAAAATTATCAAAATCTCAATAACGGTAAAATGTCGTTCAATGATACTTTGCACAAATGAATGTTACTTATGTATTTTTATTTTGCATACAGTAAAACACATTAGAAAAGTAAAGAAAAAAGCTAGACCCAAAAGTTCCTTAAAATTGTATTTACATTAATTCACAACAACTTAGCAATATTAAACATTATTTTAAATTCCTACGTTGAGTGTAATAATAAGAAAATGTTGTGTACTTTGAAAAGAAATTTCAACTACTTAAAGAGAAATCAATGATTGTCATCCGTTTACGCGACCAGGGAGCGACCAGGAAATTGAAGGTCAAACACACTTTTACTAATATCTCAAAAAGTTTACATATGTAAGTCACGAGGATACAAGACAGTGTTGCCGGTATAATATTTCCCATGTGGGTATTCAAAATGATGTTTTGTGTTGTTTAGTTTTTGTGACTTTATGTAAATAGAATTTAAAAGAATTTTCAGATCTCGCTATTTTTCTTTACTGTTCTAACGTGTCTTACCATATGCAAAATAAAGATACATTAGTGACATTCATTTGTGCAAAGTTTCATTGAACGGCATTTTGCCGTTATTGAGATTTTGATAATATTCTTTTTATCGATGAACGTGATTGGGAGGAGTGTGGTAAGCCCTTAACCAATCTACAGTTGATCACTATGCTTACCCATTTGGTCGAGAGTTTATGAAGGCTTATGTGGAAATCTTTTCTTTAAAGAACCTCGAAGCTCCATTTGTTTCTTTTATCCCTGTCATCGTGTTCTTGCTAATTTAACTCAGTGGGCTCTGGTCTTGGTAAGATCATCGATAACTCGCCCATTTGGCTTTGTAATGCTATTAGCTTCTTATGTTTTATATGTTTGTGTGCTTTTGCATGCAACATTGTTAAGCTGATGGGTGAGTTGAAGTTATATTACCAAGACAACTTGTACGTGCTGATATGAGAAACTGTTGGGGAAAGTGTGAGGTTGGTGCACCCTAGAATCTGGTTTAAACCCCCAGCGGCAAATTGTTTTGCCAATGACCGTTCCAAGGCGGTAACCCCTAGGGTTCTCACTTTCGTTAATTGTGACGTCCATTTTGAAACTGATTATTATAATACCATGCCCTCTATTCCTCTCTACTTTTTGGCTGTGAGGGGAGGCTTTGTCTGCTGGATGTGGCCATTCCTGATATGCGTATTTTACTTTTTTCAAATGTGGATTACCTTAATATCTATTTAGGAAAGTAAAGTTTACAACTGTTTAGTTGATAGATTTCTTTGAAAACTTGCATTTTGTGATCTATGATTTATCATGTCACTGTTTAACTGTTATTATTGTTATTTTAATAAATTTGAAGTTAAACATACACTAATTTTTGTAATGCTTTGATCAGTAGTTAATTTAAAATGATTAGTGCAGTTGTTAAAACTAGTTGGGGTTTGTTATGTGTTGGTTTTGTGTGTTGCGGATAGCGAAAAGTTTGTCGCGAATAAATCTCCCTCATTTGGATATGCAAAACTTGGATAATCTGAAACAGTACATCTACCTATCAGGCATATTAATAGAGGCCCATCAACTCGTTTAACCGCATGCTTGTTTAAACGCACTTAAAATATATTTTTCACAAGCGCTGGTTACGAATATAACCATAACGCTCATTTCTATTGCTTTTAAAATGTTTCTAAATATATTTCACAATCTGTTTTCATTGTTTTAAATTTGCATTCACTAGCAAACTCATAAAGATTTACACTTACAGATTAAGCAGACTGGCCTTTTCCATGTTCACTGTCATATGCATACCATTGTAAATTGTAAGGTTTACTTGAATAAATGATTAGTTGCGCTCTAAACTGGGCTACGGGACTTGAGCAGTAATATGCATGCCCATTACTGCCAATAAACAGGCTCAATAAATCCGAGCCTGGGTATTCAGTGGCGTTCAAAGTTTCATTTTCATCATTTTCATTAGCAACACTTCACGATATACATTAACATGTCCATTCTCGGACACAACGACTTACGATTTTGACGACATGTGTATGAATGAAGATGATTATTTTCTCATGGTGGATGTTACGAACTGAAAACTGAAGCGAACTGAAAGAAGCTATAATTCAGTGATGTTATCAGTTATGTCCCATGGAAGTCGTTGAGCATGCTACTTATGTACTGTGTTAATAGAACGTCGAAAATTACTTTCGCTTTAATATTACTGATAGTTTGTTTTCAGATTGGTTTCTATACCACAGCCAGAAGATTTGGATAATGTTCTTTCACTCCCAATGATATTCTTTCAGCTTTTTACATTTTGCCTTTCGCGTTGTCTGTGATATGCATGATTTATTGTCTCAGATCCTCTGTCAAAATTCTCCTCGGTTTAGATTCGCCCTTTGTTTTCCGGTTTGAGGCAACCCCATTCTTTTATCTGTGGACCATACGCCACTGAACATGGAATCATATTAATATGAAAATACCTCATTGGAGGTTCCATTTTCACCGTTATATGCATACCATCGCTTGGTATGGATTAAAATTGTAAAGTTTATTGGTGTACATGTAAATATTAAGTTGCGCTTAACCCTGGGTGAGGCGGCGTGGGCAGTTGTATTTCTGCCCATGAACATGCTCATTCAAACCGAGCCTGCAATCTTTCCATATATGTCGTGTTTGTTGGCTTTCAAAGTTCCATTTTCATCTATTCTGGTTTTGTTTACCTGCCCTAGGCCCCACGTAGTAACTGCTATTTGAGCAAGTTAACAGCTGCTGTAGCTATTTACGATCAATCTGTACAGGGTGTCGCTTTAAAAGACAATGGGTGCGTTTTTTCAACGTTCGTACGAACGTTTTATGCGTACGATTATCGTACGACGTTCGTACGTCATCCTGGGGCCAGTATCTCAAAGATATCGTAAGTGTAAAATTGTTCGTAACGTCATCTTACGACATTCGTAGCCAAATTTTCCACTATCTCGAAGAACTCACAAGTTGCGAAGATTCATAAACTTGGTCGTAACATACGGTAAAAAATCGACCCCTTAACGTTCTCGTAACTTAATAAACTGCGCAGATTCATCATATTCTCAGGAGAGTAGTCTGAATTTTTGTGCTTTCTCAATATTTATTTAAACGAATTTATTTTTTAATTGTTCCTTATACTAGATAAAAATGAAAATTTGAATACGACAAATATGAATAAATTGCAAACTCGGTTTATAAGGGCCAGGTCAATGGCAGTAATGGAAATGCATTTTACTGACCATGCTGTCTAGCCACGGGTTGAGAACAACTTAATATTCAATGAACACGTATAGCCTCGTTAACACTTTCCCTTTATACAGCCCCGGTGCGTCCTGATTAAGACGCCGTGGTCAACCGGCACAACAGCCGTAGCGACAGCGGTAAAACTAGTATTGAATCGGAATAAACCGTGTTAAACCGGCGATAACCGGGCAGTGGGTCCGGTTTTGTTTAAAATTTTAATACAACCGGGACACCCCGGGAGCGAAAACAAATGCCGACTTATTTCGGGGAGATCCGGGGCATTACCGTAGCTCTTACGGCATGATCCGTCTCTCCACCCAAAGTCCACAGGGTCAAACTGTATTAAACCGTTATGTCCTCTGTCCAATTTGGAGATACGGTGACTCCCGCTGGTCGAACTACGGTTTGGCACGGTAGCAGCAGTTAAATTCCGATTAAGTGACGGTGGAGTCTGGATATGGCTACCTCGAAAGCCGGTAGATGCCGATTCAACTAGTTTTTTACTCAGGAAGCCGTATTTAAACCATGATTGTATATTTAAAATTCATTCATCCCGATTTATTGCGGGTTTTCCCGGCGTAGATAAGGTTGTGGTCCTGTTGGTCCCGGTGTACAAGCCGGGACGCACCGGGGTTTTATACCTGCACAAGGCTTCACGAATGTTACCGGTACATCCTGGTTCACCTGCTTCAACTTCGCGGCACGCATTGGGACAATGTGAAGCGGGCAGAGTACTGTGGACGTATAGAGTTACAAAAGATACACACGACAGGTGATATACGGACGCAAGATAGATGATAGACGGACGCACGATACGTAGAAGATGCACGATAAGCGATATACATTTATGACATACGATAGAAGGTTTATCTACTTTTACGACAATGGTCTTTGTGCGGTGCAAACCTACGCAGAATAAATATAATGGTCGTCTGTATTGCTGCCTTGCCAATCTTTTAAAAGTATAATTATTGCTATCGATTGAAAAACAGCAACAACAAATTAGGATTTTAACATTTAGTAAAACCTAGATTTACACAATAAAACTGAAATCTTATGCACTCGTGATGAATTTCAATGACGGTTATTGATAATTCTCGTTTTTTTAACTGTTGATAAACATCTCAGTCAAAATTATCATGGATTCTAACATTCTCAAAAGATAATGGATTGAAGCAACGGCGATTAAATTCACGATTGTTGTTAGAATAGAAATACTAAATTACCGCTGGTCCACATTGAGCCTTTGTTTACAGGTGGTCTTTAGCACAGGTTGGACTGTATTGTGTTTGTTTGTTATAAGTAAGTTTGCCTTTGTCATGAATGTCAATCTAAAAGTCGGCGGGACTCAAACTGTTAACTTCGGGTCGTTTTTTTTATATATTTTTAATCGCTTTTGATTAGTCTCAGAGATGATAAGAAGTATCTTTATGCAATACGTCCACCTTATTTGTTAAAATTTTTTCATGTATTGAATTTGAAACAGAAAATGTCTTACAATGCACCATAGATTTAAAATATTAACGACATTTTGCACAAAGTAGGTGGTTTGCACTGGCCCCAAATAATCCACAAAGTAGACAATTTTGGCTCAGTACATAGGATCGTTGAATAAATAAACATTTTGCTCTGAAAGGTTTACTATATGCCGATATTTCACATGTCAATTACGCCATTATATGCCTTGTGTAATTCTTACGAATTCGTTACTTTGGGACGCGTTACGAGAACGCTAAGTGGTGTTTCGAGATACCCGTGTAACGTTACCTTAGCGCCTCCGTAGCGATTCCGTAACGCATACCTTAACTTACGATACGAACATTTTTTCGAGATACTGGCCCCTGAGCGTTTTATCAATAATTTCGTACGAACAAAGGTGCTACGAATTCGTAAGTTTGAACGCAAAAGCTACGAATGGTCCAACCCTGTCGTACGAATAAAAAACATGGCCGCCGAGTTCTTTTTGATAACTCGATATGGACAAAAAATAGGATTTTTCGCCTTTGATTGCATTGAACTGCCGAACTGAGCGATGCAGAGTTTCAGTCTAGTTATAGACTTGACAGAGATGGGAATATATCCATCTTGTAGATTTAAATGGTGACAAATTGGCGAGGAAATGTCTGAGGAGTCAACCGATGCCACCAGGTTACAACTGATTTATATTACCTTTTACACCTATGAAATTATCAGTAGGCGTGTGGAAATTCACTGGACCGATACAGTAAATGTCAAGTTCTATTTTAAGAAACGGTGTTTACTGAAAACAAGCAGACCAACTTGCATCAGTAACAGTTTTCCTAGAAGAAGGAAGTGTTTTTCTGTTTACATTTCCGATATTCTTTGACTTTTTAAATGAAATTATGTGGTTATTAAAAAAATATATTGACTAATTGCGATTAGTCCCTACAGTGTATACATTCGAGCAATAATTTGAATAAATTCATGGACTGAACATTTTCCCCACCCACTTGTCCTTGCAATTGTTGAGTATAATTTAGTTTTTGTACTTGTTTTTGGACCATCCAGTTAACTTCTAGTATTGTTGAGAAGTGTAATTTATTGCTTGTCAATAATAGACTATTGTCTTATTTATTGTTTAAAGGAACAGTTAAATATGAATATATCAGGAATGGCCACATCCAGCAAACACAGACTCCCCACTTAGCCAAAAAGAGGATGAGAGCATGATAATACAATAATCAGCTTTCAAACAGGACGCCACAAACAATTCATAAAATTGAGAACCCGAGGGGCTACCACCTTGGAACTGCAAGTGGCAAAACAATGCCACTGTGTGTTTAAACCAGGTTCTAGGTTGCACTAACCTCACACTTGCCCCAACCAGCCAACAGATTCTCATTATGAACAAAAAAGTGCAAGTTGTCTTGGTGAAATAACTCCAACCCACCCGGTGTTAGGTAAAATTTAAAGCAGAAATACAATTTTGTTTTAACATAACCCAGATGACAATAGAAATTATGCTAACTAACAGGCTGGTCATAATGCCTGTTACAGTGCAAAGGCCCAGTCCAGATTGTCAAGGATAATAAATTTTTGAATAGAAAATAGTTTCAGTGTCCTTATCAGTCAGCCAAGATAGTTCAATTTGTAGAGTGTCCAGCAGGACCAGCACACTGGCCACCAATGATGTAGGAGAAAGAAAATGTTGAAGCCTCAACCAGGATTCAAACCAATTTTAATTATGAACTTGTGAAAGTTAATACAAATCTCTTAACAGTTTTAATAAATTACCATTTGATTGTACATAGGACTGATAATGTTTTATTTTTTCAATTTTAGGTTCATTGATTCAAATGGCCAGGATCTCCACTTGACTCTGCAATGATTAATAGCTGTGACTTCAAGGTAAATTAGTTGAAATAGCCATACATATAATTGTTAAAACACACCAGCAAGTTATCCCAAACAATCAACAAATGATTTGATGGACTACATTTGGCATTTTGCAACATCTTGGTGATGATGATCATTAAATGTTGTTAACTTTATGTATTATGTACATGTACAGGGCTTTTTTTCTTCTTCAGTAAGGGGCCGTTTATGGGAACCTTTCCCTCAGAAAATTTCTTTAAAATCATGCATTTTACCCCAAAACTAACTTAACATCAGGTTTTTGCATTCCCTTTCAGAGATAAAATCATGCTATCATCAAAGTTTCCCTAAAATTATAGGGCATGGGCCCCTTCCCCTGCTAGTGAAAAAAAAGCGCAGATGTAGCTTTAAGTAATATCCTTCTAGTGTTTCTTTGTAATAATGTCAAAAGTTGCATTTCATAATGACTTAAATTAATTTTTGGTAAGGTCAACTTATTTCTTGTAAAAATTGGGAAAGATCATCTGATAATCACTATTAAAATATATTTTATTAAGGTCATATAAGTTTGGAAACCTCAACACATTGGTAATACATTATTTTTCAGGACTTCTTAGAAGAGAATCTTGTTGGTCTCCTTCCTGTTGATTGCCATTAAAGTCAGACAAGTGTAACAGAGAAGTCAGGGCCTGCAAGCCTCTGCATAATTTATAATGTGATCAGGGTATTGTCCCATTCCAGAGGGAAACTGCACAGATGAAGTTTTGGATGATTACAGCCAGAGGAAGGGAAGGCCATGGTTGAGAGAAATAGAATTATTAATCTGTTTTAGGCAAGTTTTGATGAGTGTCTTTCTTTAGAAGTTACAGGAACAACAATGAAAGTTTAGAAGTGTAAAGAAACTATTTGTGTTGTTTTAATATGTGTTTGGACCTCTGAAAATAATACTGTGATTGAAGATGAACTTATTAAACGAGAGATTGTCCTGTGTTAAAGTTGCATTACCAGAAAAAGAAGATGCAAGTGTATAATATATTTAAATTGATTTAAAAATATTATGTTGATATATTGTATACAATTATAATTATTATATACTTCATAACATGTTAATAACATTTCATATTATAATAAGGTTATTGGCCAAAGAAATTCTGATGATCATGGGATGTGGGTTCAGTGAAATGAGTGAAAATGAATGATGTTTAAGTTATTTTATACCACAATTAATCCTGACTTATAGCTTATATCTCACTGGTGAAAAGTATAGATTTGGATCAGCCTGCACATCTTTATAGTCAGACCAGATTATGCACTGGTCACATCTTAGAAATAATGTAATGAATCTAGAAGCAAACAGTGTATGTTCTGATTAGACTACACACATGTGCAGGCTGATCTAGATCTACACACTTTGCCCATGTGATAAAACGCATATCCAGGTAGTAAAGGGTTAATAGTATAAATCTGGCAGTAAAAATCCTATTTGTATAACATTATATTACCTGCCTTAGCAGCCACCTGCGAATAGTAACCACCTGTCTTAAACAGCCAGTTTTAATATGTCCTAAACTGACATTTTGTTCTAAGTTTTCCCTGTCTTTAACAGCCACCTATGTTAAGTAGCCACTTATTGTCACTCCCTTGGGTGGCTGCATAAGACAGGTTTCGCTGTATGGGTAAATCTGACATTATCCATATGTTATGAAGTGGGCTGTGACATAAAATAGCTCATCAATTCCTAGGATACAAATTCTGAACCAGGAGTGATTATTAATAGTGAAATTTTGTGTTTACATAATTATTATCATTTATGATCTCACAGTTGCACATGTTGCCAAAATTACCATTAAAAGTTTACTTCATGGGATATGGTTGTTATCCAAGGGCAAACAGTGTAGATCCTTAGCTGCTGACAAATCTTTTGATTCAGAAGCAAACAGTGTAGATCCTGATCAGACAGTACAGATGTGCCAGCTGATAGGATCTACACAGTCTGCACTAGCAATAAAACAATAAATGAAGTAAAGGGATAAAGTTATACTTTAGATAACACAAATGATTTTCATACCCAGATGAATACAACACAATATTGATCAGAATCAAGGTTATTTGTATAAATTAAATGGAAACGTTGTTTTAATTCAGTTTTAATGCCAAATTCAGAGTTAACTAAAACATTGTTTTTATAAAGTTGAATAACATGAAATCTGTTTAAGGTTTGATTGGTCAGAAAAATCCTAACAAATCAAACAGTGAACAGTAAAGATTCTGATCAGACATCACTTGACACAGAGTGATATGTGTGGGGATAAATTATGTTCACTTATCAAAACATTCTTTAAATGTCAAAAAAATGACATGAAACAAATAACTGTTTAAGTTTTTTGCCAAGTGTGGCCATTGCAGAATTTATCACATTTGTATGCAAAAGATTTGGTGCACAATGCATCAGGTACAGTGAGACCATCACAATTATTGCAAATCCAGAAATGTTCTTATTTGGCCACCTTAAAAGAGTAAAGTAATTACAGGTGATGAGTTGGTTATATGTCATACAATTTTTGTTGTAAGTGTAATCCGACCGCCTAATTCGTAGTATACCGTTATTTCGTAAAATCGCGATTCGTAAAATCGCGACTCGACTGTATATGTTTATAGTGTTAACTTATTGTCACAATAAAAATGTATTTCTTTATCATGTTTTATTTTGATTTTTACATATTCAGAATAAATTTCATTTAAGAGTAAAATAAGAAAATATGTTCTTGTTAGTGACTGGATATTTACAAAAAAAATGTCAGATGAAAAGAAGTTACCAGTGACTGATATTGGAACAAAATGTGCAGTCAGATATTGCAACACAATTAGATGTCAGATATTGCAACAAAATTAGCTGTCAAAGGGTTTGAAACAATGTTGATTAGTAGTTTTTATGCCCCCACAAAGTGGGAGGCATATAGAGTTGCACTCGTCCGTCCGTACGTCCGTACGTCTGTACGTCCGTACGTCCCAAAATCTTGTGGCATCAACTCCTCCTAAACTATAAGGCGGATTTCTTTCAAACTTGCACAGATGATCAAGCAGGATGTGTAGATGATCGTAAAGAAAGGATTTTTTCCTGCGACCATTTTTACCAGAGTTATGGCCCTTTGTTAATTTCAGTTATAAAATCTTGTGGCGTCAACTCCTCCTAAACTACAAGGCAGATTTCTTGCAAACTTGCACAGATGATGAAGCAGGATGTGTAGATAATCGTGAAGAAAGGATTTCTTCCTTCGACCATTTTTACCAGAGTTATGGCCCTTTGTTATATTCATTAATTAAATCTTGTGGCGTCAACTCCTCCAAAACTATAAGGCAGATTTCTTGCGAACTTGCACAGATGATGAAGCAGGATGTGTAGATGATCGTAAAGAAAGGATTTTTTCCTGCGACCATTTTTACCAGAGTTATAGCCCTTTGTTAATTTCAGTTATTAAATCTTGTGGCATCAACTCCTCCAAAACTACAAGGCAGATTTCTTGCAAACTTGCACAGATGATGAAGCAGGATGTGTAGATAATCGTGAAGAAAGGATTTCTTCCTGCGACCATTTTTACCAGAGTTATGGCCCTTTGTTATATTCATTAATTAAATCTTGTGGCGTCAACTCCTCCTAAACTATAAGGCAGATTTCTTGCGAACTTGCACAGATGATGAAGCAGGATGTGTAGATGATCGTAAAGAAAGGATTTTTTCCTGCGACCATTTTTACCAGAGTTATGGCCCTTTGTTAATTTCAGCAATTAAATCTTGTGGCATCAACTCCTCCTAAACTACAGGGCAGATTCCTTGCAAACATGCACAGATGATGAAGCAGGATGTGTAGATGATCGTGAAGAAAGGATTTCTTCCTGCGACCATTTTTACCAGAGTTATGGCCCTTTGTTTTTTTCAGTAATTATATCTTGTGGCATCAACTCCTCATTTACTTTTGGACAGATTTCTTTCTAACTTGCACACATGATCAAGATGGCTGGGTAGATGATCATAAAAAAAGATTTTTTTCTGCTGCCATTTTTACCACAGTTATGGCCCTTTGTTTATTTCACTTACACAATTTTATGGCATCAACTTCACATTTTCTAATTGGCTGATTTCTTTCAAACTTGCACAGATGATTAGACATGATGTGAAGATTGTTGTAAAGGACATTGTCTTGCAACAATTTTCACCACAGTTATGGCCTTTTGTTTATGTTAGTTATTAAATTTTGTGGCACTTACTCCTCATTTACTAATCATGATCACCACATGTTGTTAATACCTGGTACAAAATTTTGTAACAAATGTTATTGCAGCAGTGGGGGCATCAGTGTCCTGTGGACACAGTCTAGTTTTGCATAAGTGTTGACTTATTGTGTATGCTTAACGTTCTTCAGCTGTAGATTTCCCTGCTTGCTGAATTCATATACATGAAATTTAAATACCGAGTTAAGAAACCATACCAGCAAACAACTTCACCTCCGTCCAAAAATAAAGATTGTGAATCGGGTGAAAATAAACGATTATTTAAAGCTATGGAAACGATTGTACGAACACCAATTGTAAGCGATTGCTTTTACCGTCGACCTTTGATTATGAATTTTATCCAAAAGAAAAAAAACAGATCCAGTTTCGCGGCACATTCATAAAGTCTAATCTACACTGTTTGCTGCTTATTCAATATTAGGCTTCACATCAGCGATGAAGTGTATTCCCCAGTTGGTATTCTCAGACTACATAATAGTCCAGTTTCCACTCGCACACTGAAAAATGCCATACCCATTAGAACTATATATTTGAATGGATTTTTTACGTTTTCTGAAATTTATCTTAGTTGACCTGTCTTCTCTTTAAAATATATGCAGTTACATGTACAGGGTAGTTGAGACTTTAGTTTATTATCGGTTTCATAAATAAAATGTTTCATTTATAAAAGAAATTGCTTATGTTAGAAAATAAAATCTTATCTACCCTGTAACTGCATATAATTTATAAAAAATACAGATCAACAGAAAATAAAAAATACCATAAAACCACGGGGACGCACAACCTTTACCGCTGGTTAGGCGAGAAAAAATGCTATGCAAAGTTCTGGTGATGGTACTGTGAACGTTTATTTTGATTAGGAAAGGTAGGTGGTCAGCTTTGACTCATTTATATTAAAATTCCAAGCATATCTTCGTATAATATGATGCCAATTTATCAAAACATCGTTGAGTTATCACGATTATTCCGACTCTGAAGTGACTGCAGTTCAACGATAGGTGACGAGTTTATGCACTTTTAGTTGAATTACGGTATCGCTGTGGCAACCAAGTATATGTTCCAGCGGTAACTGTTGTGCGCAATGCCACCCGTGAAAACGTAAAACAATCCCAGTTACATGGACAGAAGTAGTACCATAATTAACCTAGGTGTATAGTTAAATCATTTTTGATCTCGCTCAACAAAGGCAATTATTCCGTTCGAAGAAATCAACTGTACTCAGGTTGACCATTGAATAGCGACGACGGTTTTACCCGAGCCTTTTGTATATATTTCAACTAAACGTTTCACATTTTGCCAGCTGAAGATTAAAGTTACCGATAGTATTTGCAGATTGATGCATAAAATCAGATTTAGATATATAATAATAATAAAATGTAGAAATTCACAATTTCAACACGAACTTCCGTACTTAAATCTCGAAAAAAGTTTGTTATCCCTTCTGCCACTATGCGAATCAATAGATACATGCAGAAAACATTTGCATTTAAAGTCAACACACATTTCTTTATACGTTTAAATAAAAAAGCGAAAATGAATATGCAGAAATGTCTCGCATTGTCTACTCCTAGGTCTGTCGGATGACGGGTGTGGTCTTTTAGTGTTTACATGTCCAATACACAACAACCTTGCGCCAAAATGATTTTTCACATTATGCTAAGTGAAGAAGTTAGCAAATGTCACCATAATTATATGATTAAAGTACAACCATTGATTTGCCAAATTTTTCCATCAAGCTCTCATCGAGGAATGTAAGCACTAGAGAGATAAACTTTTAATAGAGCTGCGCATTCGGCTTAATACTGTGATTGATCTGCGGTTGACAGATTAAAAAACAACTGCCGAGCCGGTTGATATGTTATAAACCAACTTCTCAACAAACTCTCCCAAAACTCGTGATTTGTTTTACTCGGCTCCTTCCCCAATCTCATCCGCACTCCACTTTGTTTTCGTTGATGGTAATTACATTGATATTGTTTACGCGAAGGTAAATGGCAAGCGGCGCCAATTTAGTCCATAATCTCTGTGACATGTGGATTAATGGCCCGAGGGTAGGGTCATTCCGCGTGTCCAATTATTTAGCTATTTATTATATGTATACATTAAAATAAATTATAAGCATTTAGCATAAATTTATCTCCTATCTGCACACGCTTAAAGGCGTTTTAGCAAGCACTTCCATTAATTAAATTAAATAAATACGTCATGATGCTAATTACTACGTCATTTAAGGAATATGTGACGTAATTAAATGAATGTTATTTTTTTCAAACAGTACACGTTGTTTATTTTGTTTTAAATCAAGACTTTATTTAATCGTTGGAAAATGATAGGAAACTGATACAGGAAATTGCTTATTTTTGAATGCTAGAAGTGTTTATCGTGGTATGAGTCTGTAAATGCCAGATTTAAGAGTTTTTCATTCGTATACCGCTGCTCGAGCTTCGTCTATCTACATCAAGGAGACAAGGCAACTATGGAAAAAAATGAATGAAAAATTATACAGGAAATAAATTGCATTTAATCAGGACTTAACTGGTATGTACAATGTAACGATTGAAAAAAATGCAGGGCCCTGCAATTACATATTGACGTTCGTTAATAACTTGTAGGCCTAACATTGAACAACATTTCCGGTCATTAATAGAAGTGTCACACATATAAACCTTGTTTTATAGTGATTAAACATGTGTTAAAATTGTAAATAGTTTCTTTACAACACGACACTGGGCACGAACCGCAGAGAGATACGCGATTGTGCGTAAGAAAACGTACGAATACTTGTTCGTACGAACGCGTTGATAAAACGGTCGTAAGAATGTTCGTACGACATTCGTACGCCAACGATCGTACGATACGAACGGATTTTCGTACGAATGTTGATAAAACGCACCCAATGACCTTAGAAATAACGTTTTCGTAAGTTGTGAAACGGCAGACTGTTTGTAAACAGCGGATCTCTACAGCTTACTGTATCATATAAAATCAAAAAGAAAGGTTACCAACTTATATTCTGCAGCGCTCTGCAGGTTTTTTTATTAACCCATTTACAGTTTATCATTATGCTTACCTCTTTGGTTGCACGACGGTAGCAGGGGTTTAAAAGTTTATGCAGGTTAATAGGGAAATCTTTTTTTTAGAACCTGGAAGTTCGATTTGTTTTTTATCCCTGTCATCGTGTTCTTGCTGATTTGACTCCATGTGCTCTGGTCTCGGTAAGGTCGTTGAGTACCTATCCCTTTGGCTTGTCCATGCTATTAGCTTCTTATGTTTGATACGTGTGAGTGCTTTTGCATGCAACATTGTTAAGCTGATAGGTGGGTTAGAGTTATTTCACTTAAACAACTTGTGCGTGGTTTGTGATATGAAAACCTGTTGGGGCAAGTGTGAGGTTGGTGCACCTTACAACCTGGTTTAAACGCCCGGATGCAATTTGTTTTGCCACTGACCGTTCGAAGGAGGTGTTCCCAAAGGTTCTCTTTTTCGTTACTTGTTTGTGGCGTCTAATTTATATTGACAAACACATGGCAAACATTCTCCCTCTATACCTCTCTTCTTTTTCGCTGCTTGGGGAGGCTTTGTTTTGTGAGTTGCGATTCCTAATATGTATATTTCATTTTATTTTCAAGTTATTTTCCCAGCAGTGTTGTTATTAATATATGCTGCACTAGACGCCACATACAATTGACCTTTAATGAAAATTTCGAGCAAATACTATAGACATTACGACTCAATGTGTATAAATAAAATAACGCAAATAATTGATTTGATTTTTATTTCGACAATATAACTATTTGCAGTAAATACAAACCTTTTTAGGTGTATTATTAATTTTGCGTAACTTAAAACGCCTAATGTTTAAATTACCTGTTAACTGTGGAAAATCATTCTTATGTTATGAAAAACACTTTTGGATAAAACAAGTTGTATTTTTTGAAGGAGTATAGAGACTTACAAAAATATATCGAAAAATTTCAGTAGGCTATAAAGTTTTTTATGTTTCGTAAAGCGAGTGCTCATTCGAATTGTCCAATTTTAATTTGGCTCGAAAATCACACAACAAGATTACATTATCACACCGGCATTAATTTGCTAAACTGCGTGCATATTTTATATATATTTTATATATATACATATACATATATATACATATATATATACATATATATACATATTTTAACGCGATAAATAACATCGTTTATATTTAAATTATTACTTTCAGAAGTTTAAAAAAAATTAAAGTTATAATAAAACAGAATCGCCTGTTTTTTCTTAATTAAAACTGTAATTTGATAATCTACCTTTAAGTATTTTATATCTGTACATCCTGTCTACATGTATTATGTACATAATATGCTCGAAATAAAAATAAAATAAAAAAAAATTTCATGCTACACTTTTAAGAGTTAACAGCAAAGTTTGCTCCGAACGGCTAAATTAATGGTAAGCATTTTTTGTACCAAAAGCTCAGTAACTTCCGAACAGCCGAAGTTTAGTCTCATTAATATTCTGCAGTACACTACACTGATTACGAGTTTGATAAATTTAAAAAGATTTGCTTTATAAAACTGATCAGTTAAAAATTCAGTTTAAAATATCTGATTGAAAATAAAAAAAAATGCCTTTAAAACTAGTATTGTGATAGATAACTTATTAACTTTGTAGAACGCCTTTGAGTATACATGTACAATAAATGATTTCAGCACTATTATATTGTCTAAATTAAAACTGAAAGTTATTGCTTTTAAATTACATTTTTACTAAGGCGATTCTGAACGACCTTAAACTGAGTTTTGACATACAAATCTTTTAACGAACGCGGATGAGATTGGGGAAGGAGCCGAGTAAAACAAATCACGAGTTTTGGGAGAGTTTGTTGAGAAGTAGGTTTATAACATATAAACCGGCTCGGCAGTTGTTTAAATATAATTTAAACAAGAGATGTCACTAGAAATTGACAAATGCCCCCGAAATGCAGCTTTGAAATCGAATTGGTATACATATGTAGTAAAAATATGCCTGTGGAAGAGATGAAACATACTGCATGCATATAATGTGAAAGGTGGAAAGGATCATTTTAAACAAGTTTAAAGAAGACCATTAGAGTGCAAATAAGCTTTTTCTTTAATTTGACCAAGTGACCTAGTTTTCACGGTCACATGACCCAGTTACGAACAAGACCTAGATATCATTGAGATAAACATTCTGACCAAGTTTGAAGAAGATCGGACAAAATTAAAACTGTTAGAGTACAGAGATGCTTTTTTAATAATTTGACCTTGTGACCTAGTTTCAAGGTCACATAACCCACTTTTGAACTTTACCTAGATATCATTGAGATAAACATTTTTAACCAAGTTTGAAGAAGATCGCATCAAAATTAAGACCGCTAGAGTGCGGACAAGCTTCTTCTATAATTTAACCTAGTGACCTAGATTTCAAGGTCACATGATCCAGTTTCAAACTTGACCTAGATATCACTGAGATAAACATTTTGACCAAGTTTAAAGAGGATGCAAATGAAATTAAGACCCCTCTAGTGCAAATAAGCTTTTTCTTTAATTTGACCTGGTTTTAAAGGTCACATGACCCTGTTATAAATTTGACCTACATATCATAGAGATAGACATTCTGACCAAGTTTGAAGAAGATCGGACCAAATTAAGACTGCTACAGTGCGAATAAGCTTTTTCTTTTATTTGACCTGGCGACCTAGTTTTCAAGGTCACGTGACCCCTTTACAAACATGGCCTAGATATTACTGAGATTAACATTCTGACCAAGTGTGAAGTAGATCTGACCAAAATTAAGACTGCTAGAGTGAGGACAAGCTTTTTCTATAACTTGACCTAGTGACCTAGATTTCATGGTCATATGACCCAGTTTCGAACTTGACCTAGATATTATTGAGACATTCTGACCAAGTTTGAAGAAGATCCCATTAAAATTAAGACCGCTAGAGTGCGAACAAGCTTTCTCTTTAATTTGACCTAGTGACCTAGTTTTAACATGACCCATTTACAAACAGTACCTAGATATCATTGAGATTAACACTCTGACCAAGTTTAAAGAAGATCGCACCAAATTAAGACCGCCAGAGTGCAGACAAGCTTTTTTTATAATTTGATCTTGTGACCCAGTTTTCAAGGTAACATGACCCATTTTCGAACTTGACCTAAATATCATTGAGATAAACATTCTGACCAATTTTGAAGAAGATTGGATAAAAATTAAGACCGCAAGTGTGTCGACAAGTTAGGGTTAGGGTTTAGGGTTAGGGTTAATTAAAGACCTTAAGGTTTGGGTTTAGGGTTAGGGTTAAAGACTTAGGGTTAGGTTTAAGTGAAAAAGCCCATAACTCGGTCAGAAATAAGCAGTTTTAATGATTAAGCATGGACAGTATTTTAATATAGAAGTTAGGGTTAGGGTTAGTTAAATACCTTAGGGTTAGGGTTTCCGACCAGTAAATCCTTACGATATGCACAACTAGGCTTGGTGACAAACACTCCTGTGAAGTTAGGGTTAGGGTTTGTTAAATACCTTAGGGTTAGGTTTAGGGTTAGATGAAAAGGCCCATAACTCCGCCAAAAATAATCCGACCAGAAATTCCTTACGATATATACAACTAGGCTTGGTGACAAACACTCCTGTGAAGTTTCAATGAAATCCCTTAAGCGGTGTCGGAGTACAAGATTTTGCTGAAAAGGGCTATAACTAAGCCAAAAATAATCCTAGCAGAAATTCCTGACGATATGCACAACTAGGCTTGGTGACTAATACTCCTGTGAAGTTTCAAAGAAATTCCTCAAGCGGTTTTGGAGAAGAAGCGAGGACAAGATTATTTAGGACAGACGGACGAACGGTCCGATTACTATATGCCTCCCTTCGGGGGCATAAAAAATTTACAACTGGAACAAAAATAAAAAGTAAGCAAACAAAACAAACAGAAACTAAACCAAAAAAAACCAACAATAAATAAAAACTTAAGCATAATAAAATAAACAAACTGTGAATCACCCCAAATAAATAAACTAAAACTAAAAACAAAACTAGTTGAATCTCAGAATGCATCACTAGGGCCTATTGATGTCCTAAAAGGGCACCAAACAAAAAGTTCGGAAAAAGCTTAAGACGCAGTTTATGAAGAGGATTACGCATTAAAATACCAACCTGTTAAATGTTTGTTAATTTAAATTTGTATTAGGTGTGTAAGTTTATTTTGCTGTCAAAAAGTCTATAATAAAACATCATTGAGATCCAAATTTATATTTACACTATGCATATTTCTTTTTTTTTAAATTTCCAATTTGTTTTATTTTTCAAAATTCAAAATTACAAATCATAACAGCTGGATCGAAATTCCATAATATTCTAATACACTTACATGTAATATTATATTATATATTTGAAATTCGCTTCATTTTTGCCATTTCAAGCGTTTGAAACCCCTTATTTTACACAAATAAACTTTCTATAATTACACAAGATGGTACAAGTATAAAACTAAAACACTTATCGCTATAAAAACAAGGACCTACAGGTTTTAGATTGATAAAAGCTTAAACATAATGGGTAGGTTAGAAGATGTGTAATTTATGTTTATCATATTGCAATACTGATAATTCAAATGTCTCAAATTGTCTTAAAAGCTATATACACATTTTTTAGTTGTTAATGTGCTTTATATTTTAAAGTGCCAGCAACACATAGAACCACATAAATATAGTACAATAAATGTGATTATAGTTCTACGGAACAATGTGTAACGTATACTTGGTGAACAGTTTTGTCATTTAGCCATGTGACTATTTTTTTCTAATCTGATGTGCACTTGGCTTCTCAATTTTGTTTTATACTCGTTAGATCAGTTTAAGTCATTAGAGATATAAATGCGTGTAAATCGCACTGTAATTCTGAAACTGTACGTTTTTCTTGTCCGAAAAAAGGACATCAGATTGTGTCTGCAGACAACTTTTGTACGAGGAAAACACACTTCTTAAGAGTAAACTTGAGATATTTTATATTAAATAAACCAGCTTATTACACTTGAAGCTCATACGACTTTAAACCAGTTTATTACATGAACTATAAATAGACGCAACGCGATTGGTCACACCCCCAAAATAACCGAGTCAATAAATCTAGATATTGACCCGCTTTCGCTGATATTGACCTGTCTATAAATAGAATCCGAAAGTTTCCATCTTTTATATTATTTATAGTTCATGTAATAAACTATTATATATATAACAATTTATAGTTCATGTAATAAAACAGTTATTTACTTATTAGCTGGGAAATATGCTGTTGATATTGACCGCAAAAATCGTTATTGACCTCGGCTATCGCCTCGGTCAATAACGATTTTTTAGGTCAATATCACAGCATATTTCCCAGCTAAGAAGTAAATAATTGTATAATAATTGCTGATTCCGCTGGACAAGGGAACCTTTTTATTTTGTAGAGCTTTCTTTTTCCTTTACTTCTGCATCGCAATGTTTAGTGACTTATGCCTCGGTAAACAATGTGTTTCTCCCTGCTTTTCTTTATACACGACAACTAACAATATCTTACATTTCTACATGTATCACGGGCTTTTTAACTTATTTTAATATCGTAACTTACATTGGTTCCAATATTATCCCTTATCTAAATTATGATGACAACTAATACAAAAACTACATACTACAAAGTCAAAGCGATAAATGGCGAATTATGTTCAATATACATATATAATGCATTAATAAAAGACATATCCAGTATCATTGCAAATCATCACAAGCTCCACTTAGATATCTATTATATCTTAGTTTGAACACTATTCCAAATAACTTTCGCAATTCAGAGCTAAAAACGCATCGGATTTTATTATCGGACCTCGTGTTTTAAACTGAGTGTCCAGAACTGTGGGAAGATATGCAGGTCATCTACCGAGATCTTCTTTTTATTTAACATACTCAGAAAAACGAACGATTTGGTATCACTTACATAAAAATAAAATATTTTTTTTTTAATTTTACAAACACATAATTACATGTAATCACATTTGTTGGAATGAGGTGCTGTAATATTCATTATTTATGCATGTGAATCACAAAGCAATAAACACACAGTAAAGGGTTTTGTGTGTTTAACTTTCCTGATTTGGTAGCATTATAGTTGACATCAGAAAAGTTAGATTTTAAATGACGTCGCTGAAGATGTTTCGTTATTATACATGTGCATTACACTTTCCTCGTACACATGTAATGTGCATGTACACTAGTTGGCTTAA
This sequence comes from Corbicula japonica, assembly GCA_038501625.1. NCBI lineage: Eukaryota > Metazoa > Mollusca > Bivalvia > Venerida > Cyrenidae > Corbicula > Corbicula japonica. Next base: position 25,680 of record JAZAYU010000078.1, read on the forward strand.
AATGTGATTACATTACAATACAATATAACAGTTTACGAAGTATAAAAAGCAACACATTTCTTACACACATGCATAATTATTTTAAAACACCTCAAATAAACTCACCCAAAGTTCTAATTGGTCATCAATTGTATATGTTTACACTATAATGCTAGTTTCGTTTCTTCCATGTGTCGGGGGAGGGTTTGAAAAGAAATGTTTTGTCTTGGAATCAATTATTTAATGTCAATTTTAATTAATTGATTGTTTTTCATAGTAGTGTTCCGATTGTTTGACATTTAATTGCCAGAACGGCATTTGAACAAAATTAAAAATAATTGTAGCTAAACTATTCGCAAGCCAATTATTAAAAGGTTAAAACTTAAATTGATGACTGTTGTTCAAAACTGATCACACACAACGAGTTAAGTTTAAGTCTTTACAATGAATACTAAAGAGAAAATGTGTCCAATTAAAACTATGGGCGAGTATACATAAATTACATAATTATAATGTTCATCTTTACAACAAGAGCAATGGTTCCTGTTGTTGTGTTCTATCAGATCAAAATTCTACTCTCAATAAAACGCAATCTTTCTTAATTATGTTAAAACTTTGATTGTGGAAACACACCAAAAGGATCATGCAGCAGACAATATACTTAGTGTTTCACTGAACAGTAAACAGATCAATGTTTTAGTAAATTGACAGGTTTCGCAATTCTACAAACCTAACCCGAAACACATATTTAACTCTAAATACATACGAAAAATGTATTTTATTATAATTGTTTCGGGTTCAGGATGTTTTTATAAAAACTGACAGTATTTGTACGATTGATTATCCACGTGATACAAAATGGTTGAAGTAAATTTAATGGTGATATTTAAAGGATACACCAAACTGCATCTGTGGAGCTATTCGAGAAAATATTATAAAATCTAGATTACCAATCACAAGAACGAGATATTTCAATATAGTTTCGAATTTTAATGTCAATTTTGAAATTCTTTTATTAAATCAATTATTTTAAAAGTCAGCGATAAAACAACTCCATTAAACTTAGGTCTATATTAAGACAAAATACTATGAAAAAATGATGAATGCGATTGAAAACTATAGTTAAGTACATCTGTTTTTCTGATGCCAATTTTTTTAAGTATTAGTATAGAAATCAATTATAAATTAGACATAATTAAACACTTCACACATAACTCATTAATTATGTACACATTTTAAGGAATAAAAAATGGCACGTACAAAAAATATATTCAAAAATATTTTATGTGCATGCATTCCAACATGAACAATCACATTTTATCACATATGAGCTCATTTAAAGAAGAACAATTAGCGCAAAACTATTTGAGAACTTTTCTATATATTATGTGCCGCTTTTTTAATTAGAATTAAAAGTACTTAAAATAATTTTAATTGTTTATCTTGCACCATGGTAGTCTACGCATAAGATGAACACTAACAGAACTATGAGCCATACCATAAATTAGGGTAACGTGTGAGTTAAATTAGTTTTCCCCATTTCATATATCAACCGAAACATAACAATTAAACAGTTTTACAATTCAAACATTCAGGATCATCTTTTACAATAGCTTATTGTTGAAACAATTTTATAATACAATAGTCCCATTGTGTAGATTGAAAGGGACGAACAGATTATATATTTCGTAAGTATAAAATAACATTCAATATAAGCAAGATAGAATAATTTTTTTAATAACTTCTTAACGTATCATAATCAAAAACAAGAAGCATCATCACAAGACACACTCTGATATCAAGGTTGAGTTGCGGCTTGACATGTCGTGTGACCCAAATATTATAGCAAAGAAACTCTTAATCTCATAGTGCATTGTTTTTTTGATTTTCAAAGTGATTCAAATATTATCAAAATCATTCAACATCTTCTTTGATGTTGTTAATGTCGTGACACAAATCTTATATAAAGAGTATTGTATAAATAATTACTATTACAGAACATATTTACTCAGATGTTATCAAACCGCGCGAAATTAGATGCACAAACAGTCATTGCATCAGTAATCTTCGTGATACCTACATTCATTGTAGCAATCGTACGTTAAATGATAATTTGTGTAATGTAATATAATGAAAAAGATTAATACACCTGTACTACATGTCGACCTTCATGGTAGCGCTCATACGCGAAATGATATTATACGCAAAAAAAAAAGAAAAATGATAAAACTCCAACTATATATACCCTCTTACATTTAAGCAAAATCAATAAAAAAATCATGTTACAAAAAGCTGATTACACTCGTTTATGTTTAAGCATAGTCGATATTTAAACGATTTTACTTCCAAGGTGGCTTTGGAAACTTGTTTTTAAGCCTTTGTAAGATAGATGGCTTTGATTGGCTATCACCGTTCTTGCTTGAAGTTTGAGTGTGTTGTTTTAATTGTACGCGTAGATTTTCAACTCTTGTGGTTGTCAAAGCTTTCTGTTTCATATCTTCTAACATGGCGATTCTTTGCTTACAACCAGCTTTCTGTTCCATTTGCTCTGCTTTGATCATACAATCTATATAGTCAGTCATTGACAACGGGTTTGGCCTCAAAGCTATTTCACTGAGTCTTTCATTGCATTCCTTTACGGTAGTCATATAAACTTCAATATTTTGCCAAAGTTCTTCTATTTCATCCTCCATTCTGCTAACGACTTGTTCATGTGTCAAACGTTTACCTTCTGCATCTTGGTACTTCTTAAGCTTCTCTTCATATGTTTTCTTCTTTTTCTCTGTGATATACTCGAATATGTAGGGAGTATTTGCATGTTGTGACCAAATACATTTATCAGGACACTGCGTACAGTTTCCACTGCTGTCCATAGAAGAACATTTCTTTTTTTCATCGTCGTTTGCATAAGCACATTTTTTATGACAAGTATAGTTGCAGTGAAGGCAATTAGTTGTATGCTGTCCTTTAGGTAATTCATGGCGTTTTTGCTTTAATTCCTCAACTTCATAGTCAAAGTCTTTGTTTGCATCTGCATCCAATTTATGTTGCGATATTATCCTTTTTTCTTCATTTAACATATTAAGTTTGTGAAGTCCAGCATCAACCTGCGGCTGCAGGTTTTGAATTGTTGTCTCCAGTTTTTTTCTTTCATCCAAAACTGACTTTGTCAGCTGCAAACTCTTAGTGTGCATGGTTGCAAGGTGTTTGAAGAAATGATTAAAACTTTTCATGCCCATATCCCAAAACATTGGTGCTAAACCTGTGCTGTCTAAGTCCTTATTTTTGGCAAACAAGCCTGAATTGTTGAACGTGAAATGTTTTCCAAAAGGTAATTGTGAAGCTTGAAGGGCGGCTAAGACGGGCGGGTCTTGACCATCTGCAAATGTGATTAAGGAGCAAATATTTTCTTCTACGTCCTTACCAAACAAAGCCATGATTTGTTGGAATATATAGTTCTGGGTTGTTGTAAGTCTTGCGTCTGGGGCTTTTATAAGAAAACAAATTGCATCAATACATTGGACACCCTTTGTGTCTGCTCCAGAAAATAAAGCTCGTATTTGCTCTATTATCTGTTGATCACGCTGCAGACCGCGAGTGTCACCGAATCCTGGAGTGTCGATGATGCTAAGAGTGTAATCCAATCTTCCTCCTTTTTCTGGGTTGACTGTGTACACTGTAATCCATTCAGTTTGTGACACCGACTGAAGAAAAAATATAGAATTGTTTTAAAATATATATGGAAACAACAGGGCCATGGTGGCCCTTTATCGCTCACCCGAGTACAACTGCTTTAACAAAGTTGTTACGGACCTGGTTAAAGTGTGCGAGACTAGGGCTGTGTGAAACTGATTCTATTTTGACTTTGGCATTTCTGTTAATAGGCAGTCGCATAAACAAAGAGATATTAAAAGCTTTGGCTTTACAAAAAGGTGAAATATGCATATCAGGAATCGCCACAATCAGAAAAAAACAGCCTCCCCACACAGTCAAGAAGAAGAGAGGGAGAGAGCATGGTAAATAAAATGATCAGTTTCAAAAGAGACACCACTAACAATTAACAAAAATGAGAACCCGTGGGGTTACCGCCTTGGAACGGTCAGTGGCAAATCAAATTGCCACTATTGGTTTAAACCAGGTTCTAGGGTGCACCAACCTCACACTTGCCACAACAGGTTCTCATATCACAAAACAAATACAAGTTGTCTTGGTGAAACAACTCCAACCCACTTATCGGCTCAACAATGCTGCATGCAAAAGCACACAAACATATAACACATAAGAATCTAATAGTATTGCAAAGCCAAGGGCGGGTGCTCAATGATCTTATCGAGACCAGAGCTCCTGGATTAAAATCAGCAAGAACACGATTACAGAGATACAAGAAACAAATCGAACTTCTAGGTTCTTTTAAGAAAAGATTTCCTCATAAACCTTCATAAACTCTTAAACCCCTTCCACCGTCGTGCAACCAAAGAGGTAAGCATAATTATCAACTGTAGAAGAGTTAATCACCAGGCATGCAGAGCGCTGTAAAATATCATGTTGGTAACCTTTCGTTTTAAATTTACAGATGGTTTTTACGAATAACCGGGAGAAAACAACATTGCCTTTATCTTCTTAAGTTTATAAATTAAATCTCCATAAAAAACTGGCTGTTAAATACCTTGTTGCAATAGTGATTTTAAACTGCACCTGCATTTATGAATTAGATCTGGGTATCGACGATAAAACTTGCAAAATGTTTTCCTTAATTTGTGATACCGATAACCTTGTTTTAAAAGTATTTTTCTGTAATTCAAAGATTACGTTCATTGAAATCATTAATATCGTTGCAAGCTCTTGAAAAGCAAACAAGCTGTGAAATATAAACCCCGTAAGATGTTGCACGGGGAACATCGCCGTCTGAAAACTGAAAATGTACTATATTAAAAAGTTAAAATCATCTCTTTTATCAGATAGTTTAGTAGTGACATTACTATTTTCAATTGACAGATTTAGATCAAGAAAGTTTGCTTGCTTTTCTGAAGTGTTCGCTTTATTAAGTTGTAGTTCTTTAGGGCAGATCTTATTAACAAGTAATGGAAAATGGTCATTATCTATATTTAAATAAATCATCAAGGTACCTCGAGGTGTTGTTAAAAGCTGTTATAATATCATCTTGATGTTCAGTGTCACAGGTACTAAACATTGGGTATTGTCATCTTATTTTGACTGAGGTTCCTTACGGGATTTTTATAATATTTATTGATAGTTATGGTTTGATCATTCACTCAACACGTGATAATGTGCCCCTTAAAATCAGCAGTTTATTCTCACCCAATCATAATTTTAGTTTAGTTGTTCATTAATCTTCTTTCTCGAGTACTTCGCCGAGCGAGCTTTATTCGTGCAATGCGTGTGGCGGCAATATTTTGCATAAATTGATCGCCCACCCTTGCCTTTTGGGCAGTACAATATTTGTGTTCTTACAGAGCGTTTGAACGCTATAGTGGATTTAGGATTTTTGAAAGCGGTCGCTAGAGGTACAATTTAATCTTGTTTTCTTTGTTATTTCTTAGATTTTTGGTAATATTTTAATTGTTGATTTCAATGTCTACTTGATTTAAGAGAAATGTTTTATGAAGCCTCTATAGCTCAGTGGTAGAGCCGAGGCTTTGTAAGCGCTAGGTTGCGGGTTCAAACCCACCTCGCGTTGTTTGTTTTGTTTTGTTTTTGTTTTGCGGAGTTAAATTTCATTTTAATAAACAAAACTTAATCATAGTAAATTGTTTTCAGTATAACCAGAGGTCAGTCATTTTATAATTTATGTAAATCTAGCATTTGTATAAGGGCAAATAATAATCAATGTTAAGCTATTATTAACTGATTAATATTATGTTCTACATGTCAAGTTGCAATGTCTATTTAGATATTTTATTATTTCATAATGTATTCAGGGTTTTGATTTAATGATTCTTTTTACATATAAGATATTAGATAGTTTGGGGACACTATTGTATTGCATATGTGTTGTCATTTGCAGCCGCTTAACACGTTAGGCAGGAGTTGCCAGACGATTTACCCTTAGAGCTCTACTGGGCGAAGCGTTGGCTGGGGTAGTCACGTCACGCAGAGCATACATTACGTTATTGCCGGTTGGCAAACTTTACTGTAGTCCCAACGACGCTAGGGCCTGTCCAGCATAAGGCGGAAGGTACCACTTGCGACAGCGCAAGAAGCAAGAACAAGAGGGATTTACAGACAATTGAACATTCCCGAGGGACAGACAACAGTGTCAGGGAAGTGATTATTACACGTATATCTTTGGGGTTGTTTACCCTGACACAAGGACAGCAAAGTGCCCCTGCTGTGTTATTATACATCGCTTAGTCTGTGGGTTTCGTGAATCCCAAGTTGATCTACATCATTTGGTGAACACTGTGGACATTAATTATTGTAAATTTATTCATCTGTGAAAAGGACATCTACATTCTAATGTTTCATTTTTTTATTTATTTATTTTCTCATTTATAAATATTCTTTTTATTTTGTCTTTTGTAAATTAATTGTAAAAATTTTCATAGCTTTGTGTTCGGGCGGAGTATCCCCTCGGCCTATCCGTGACATTCAGTAGAAAGAGATAACATAAAGTCTTGTTCATAACAGTATAAAAACAGATCAGCAACAAGGTGTGCACAATTAGTACCCATTGGGATGCCTATTACTTGTTTATAAATAGAGGTACCGAATCTAACATAAATAGTATCCAGTAAGAAAGTTAACGAATCTATTAGGTCTTGACAAGTCCATAAAGTATACAGTAAAACTTCGAAAACTAGAACATCGAAAACTCGAGCACTCGGCAAAACTCGAAGTAGTTTTGCTGGTCCCGACAATTTTCTTATATATTCTATATAAAAATACCATGGAAAACTCGAACTTCAAAAACTCGAATTCTCGAACACAGTTGTCGGTCCCTTGAAGCATATTTCTTCTTTGTTTGTATTGGAAAACTCGAGCAATAAACGACTGATAAAATTTTCGCATCTCGCGGGAGTATTTGGTAAATGGTGACGCGTGGTTTCCACACGTTGTGACGGGTTATAATTGAAAGTTTATTGTCAATCGCCAGCGTCTATTGTGTTTTAATTGATCTGATTAAAGCAGGTTGTGATGAAAGAAAATGACAAAGAATATGAAACAAAGCTCGCTCGCGGACTTCTTTACATTGTAAGGGGAACAGGTAAATATCAAAACTGTGCTGTTAAATGTGCTACTGTTTAGTTAGTTGTTTAAACTTGTATTTTATTTTAATATAAAAGTTTTAGCTCAAATAAAATAATTCGAAACAAGGTTGTTTGTTGTTGTTTTTTTATGTTGATGGGACCAAGTAAATTTTACACGCGCATAAAAAAACGACGCAAAGTATACTAGTTCTCGTACAATGTCAACACGAAAGGTATTAAAAGCAGTTTTCCTGAAAAAATACCTCAAACATGTTTTCAAACAGATATACATGTTTAAAGAAAATACAATCTGAAATGAATCCTTTATTAATTTAGCTGATATTCAGATAACGTACTCAACAACAAGGTAACATTAATGTGTTTATACGACTTTACTTAAAATCGGACCACATAAAGTGAAGCTTCGAAAACTCGAGCGCCATGGAAAACTCGAACATTTTCATAATCCCCCTGAGTATTCGAGTTTTCGAAGTTTTACTGTAATTATCAAAAGAACCATCTGTAAAAAATTCCCAATTTTAGAAATCATAAGTAGACAAACAGAACGTCTGAAAATTATTTAATTTAAGCTTTTTCAAAACGTCATTTGAATTATTCATCGACCAAAATAAATTTTTGCAAGAAGTTTCAAAAACTTATCGCAATAGCTAATTACATGTTCTTTAATAGCTGTAAGACAAGACGTTAAGAGCACGGATAATATAGTAGTAGTGCAAGAACTAGAGTGAGAAATAAAACTTGCTTTGTACGGTGTTTTGTGCATTTTAGGCAAAGAGAGATCCGATAAACTATAAAAAGTGAAATATACAACATATTTTTAAAACTACAAATCATCAAAACAACCTTTCTAACCAAGTTAAGGATATCTGGACTGAAAACGTAACGTCTGGAGTGTTTATCAGGTTTTTCCATATGTGGGCTCTGTGAACTAGCTTTTGACCCCAGATGATCCATATTCGAACGGGCTAGAAATCATCAAAACAAATTATCTGACATATTTACAGGATATTTGTGATCTCTACAAGTTATTGAATTTTGAAAGTCTTGAAATGTGCTAAGTTTTTCTTTACATACATACAAGAGATATACAAACTGTCATGTTTAATCTTCGGAGCGATCGGTATAAAGCGAACTTACCCTGAAAATCAAATCTGACTTTGAACCGTCACCGTCCAATAATCACATTACGAAACGGATAACAGAGCACCTATGCTCGTCTCAACACGTACTGAAAATGCTGACGCACTATGTGAATTTTTATCAAGGAAATGGAAATGAAATGATTCAGTTAGTTGAACAAGACTGATGTGCACTACATTCTCCAACATTGAGAAACGATTCGGCATTGACACACATCCGATTACTGTATGAATGATGCTGTAAACAAGCATGAGACAATTCAAAATGATTCAAGTCTTAATGACTTTCCTCAGAAACGGATTGAGCAGCATTCGTATCAGAATTCGACTACATGAATACGGGGTTTCTAGCGAAATAGAAAAAGTTGTTTAACATGAAACAGTTAAAGATTTTACAAGGTATCTATTGCTGACTGATCCCATTAATCCCACCAGCGCAATAAAACCAACGGTTTCAAGTCGGATAAATTTTGCGCCACAAGATTGTCATTTATAATAATGCGACCATACATAAACACCGTGAAAGTATCCCATGCTGGGTAAGATCAAAGGACTTCCATGGCTAAGACTGGATATAAAAAGGGTGAAATATGCATATCAGGAATCGCCACATTCAGAAAAACAGTCTTCCCACACAGTCAAGAAGAAGAAAGGGAGAGAGCATGGTTAAGGTGGACAAATAATCCTCATTCGTTAACGCAAGCCGGAAAGGCCATGGAATACTTTCGAAAATCAATTGACAACATGTCGTCTGCTGAATTTGAACGGCGATTATAGACTACAAACAATGTATAGTTGAGGCAGATGGCATAATCATCGTTCTTTTTAGACAGCGGCCAGATAAATCAGAATGCGCTTGAATGTAACAACAAAGGAGCTTATGTTTTCAGGTAAGCACTTTTCAGATATGTGCACAACGAGAGAAATGATACAGAATTTGCGACCTTCAGGTCCAATTAAGATTCTTGCGAAAGTACTATTTGGAAATTTCCGAGAAAAGTTTAACTGAGATTCACCGTTTTAAGACGAAATAGAAACCAAGGTGGAGTGAAATAGCCTCGGAGACCAAGTTTCATCTTTATAACTTCCATTCATTTCCTAAGGCTGCTATGACATAAGATTGAGACGACATGTATATTATAAACTATCATTTTCCTGGATCTATCAGAAGCGTACTTATGTACTTCTGTAACTAGAACCTGCATGTTGACCATGGCTTAAAATTACGTGCGTCCTAAAACTATTACTAGACCTCGTTTGGAGAAGGTGGCCCTTTTCGTTTGGAAAAATAGAACACATATTAACTGATTCAGGAGACTCACTATTGGTTTTATAGCCAGATTATTCTTTATGGGATCTGAGCAAAAAACACTGATTTAGAAAAGATTAGTCAAAAAAGAGAATGTCACGTGCCATGCAGACTTTCAATACACGTGGTCTTAGTGCCAAAACATTTCTACACAGATGGCCATGGCAGCATTGGTCCGAGCGAATACTTAATATTAAATCAAAGTGGCAGACCATGGAATCACAAACCCTGACATCGTTGACCACTACAACAGATCGGAAAACTCTAGTCATACAGCTACAACAGTAAATTTCTAGATTCTACAATCAATATGCCATCTATTTTATTTCAACACTTTCAGCAGCTACAAAACTCTAATAAATGTGACAGCGAAGAACTACTGCCGAGCTTTGCAAAATGTCCCAGTGACAATAGCAGAGCTGCGACGAGCAAAATTACATGTGAAACGAAGCGGACAATCTATATCCTTATATGCAGAAAAAAGTCACATGGTAGGATGTCCGTTGTAAAAGAGTTACAAAGACAAATTACTCCGTGACAAAGGACGAATGCATAATGCAGCGCTCGATGAATGCAATGCATTAAATTGCATTAAATTTCCACTTCTGTTGCCACACATACAACAGATGATAACGAAATATCATAACGAAAGTTTGTCCTGATGAAATCGTCGTCGTAATTCCAAACCGACGTATGAACTTTTTTTTAGTTTTGAGAAAAAGGCATTTGAAGTTTTAGACATCAATAACTTTTTTTGTCTTTTGACGGATTTTCTTGATTTTTCTATGATGCTCTGTTTTGCGATGAATAACCTATATCATATTTTATATAATTGTAAATTAAATACAAATTGTTTTATATAATTAAAACAAAAATTATTATACGCCTTTTTAACATTTATTCACATAAAAGATTAGTTCCATAATGCCATTCTGACTTACGTCAGTTTGAATTACTAGTTTTGTCTTAATTTGACTAGAAACTAATAGCAAAAAAAATTAAATATTTTCTCTGAAAAAAAAACGGAAATATAATGGCATTTAATACCAAATAATAAAAGTAACAATCTTAACACAATCTCGTAAGTGCCCTTTGTCTATGAAAAGCTACTAAACAAAACAAAAGAATAAGACTGTACTAAGAATTTCTTTAGGAACCCGATATTTATAATGCTCATCGTTTTCTTGACTCACTAGTGAAGTCTTATGAATAGAAACGAATAGTGAATGCATTCCCTTGAAAATAAACGGATATTAATATCATAATGGCATTTAAAGCCAAAGAAGCTAACAGTAACAGTCTTAACAGTCTTTGTTTGAAAATGGCATCCTCTAAAGACAATTAAAACTCGACAAACAGTGTCTGTATTTTTATATTTTAATCACCGTTACTTTTGAAAAAGGTATTCCATTAAAATTGAGACCTAGGATTGATTTCTTTTATTCATGAAAGTGATGCGTCTGCATTTGGATGATATTAAATGGGTTACTCAAATGAGAGTTTATAAGATAACGAATCAATATACAGTATTTGTCATGTATAATGGCCCAAATGAATGTGAAACAGGTACTCGTACTTTGCAGTGAGTTTCTTCAAGTTTGCAAAACATGCAAAAGAACAAACACATGGACAGCATGCTTTTAGGTATTGTTCAATAAAAAAACCGATTTAATTTACATGTAAATGCATAAGAATAACTTTTAACAGGAGCTTTACAACAATACGGAACCTCTGTTTATCCGAAATGTACAATATCCGAAAGATGTACTTCTAAGAAACATGAAAATCACGCTGATTAAAGTATCTTGGCTTTCAATTTTCAAATAATCTTAAATTTATATGCTATAAAACACTAAATAAAGTACAAATACTTGCATTGCTTTGTGCGTATATGCAAAAATAAGATATAAATGATTGAAGTTTGGAAGATTTTCATTCATCGGCAGCCATGTTTTCCCAGAAAGGCTGATACTGATTGGCCCTTTTGTTACGGCACTTTGGAAATCACCAGTAACGATTAATCATGACTTACGTCTTCGTGGAATTGAATTTTTGTCTATACAGAATCGATCCACACGGATATAACTCATACAGTCTTGTAGAGCTTAAAAACGAATTCAACGGTACCAAACACTCAATATTGCCAAAAAATGGCTTACGTCCCTCTGGAATTAGGGCGACGAAATGTATCTAGTAGAAAAATTATCGGCTGATCATATGGTTCAGAAGAAACACCACCACAGATTTGAGGAGTCACAGTGACAGGAGTATGTTTAAATGATGTGCTTCACGTGAAATCAGATAATGGTCGAACAACCTGTTTGTTCACGTGCGCAACCTCTCATGCGATTCACTAAGAGATCATTCATGACTTACCGGACGCTGCATTCCATACGCATTTAGAAGATGTTTTAGCCGAAGTTCTCTACTTACTAGACTGATTGTTTCAGACAACGGAACAACATAGCAATATATGAAAAGGGAACTTTGAAGACCCTCGACCACGACAAATATATAATTATTGCAGGCTCGGTTTGATTTTTGCAACGCAAACCAAATAACTAGCAGAATCGTTACACTATCACATTGGGAAAAATGGAACCCAGCGAACATTTATCCCAAAACGTTCATCTTGGTTCTGCGGATGGTAGTAAAGACTAGTTTAGCTTACTTAAACCACGATAAAAGTTATTAGGACGCACCGTATCTATTAATGAACTTCTGAGGGTGATTACGGAAAAAGAAGACACCTAATAACTTAATGTCCATTCACCTCAAACAATGCCCCAACCCAACCCAACAGCTGCACAGAAAACTATCACACGACTTTCATATCAACACACAGACCATATACCCGCTCAAGTGGAAAGTAGACAATCGGTCACGTCAAAGAGCTGAGACCCCGTAGAAATTAGCTTGCAACGTTAATGACAGATGGAAACGAGAATAACTAACTACTCTTTGGGATTTCTCGGACTATAAAAATTTGTGAAAAAAAGGAAACGTTAAAAGCGACCGAACACGACAAATATGAAAATAATACAGACTCGATTTGATTGAGGCTGTCCATGGGCAGTAATGGATATGCAAATTACTTTCCACATCAGTAAATTGTACTATTTTGGTTCATTCCAAACGAAGGTATGCCTATGGCGCTGAAGTATGAATTTTCATCGTGGTATTTTCAAAAATAAACACCATCTTAATTGGCGGAACTGAATAGCATACGATTATGACAGACTATCTGCGAATATTAATCGTGGATATTACAGAAATGCCAAAGGCATAAATAAAAAACATCGGATTACATGTATATCCTACGGGTGATTTAGCAGAATCCTAATCTCTACTGGCTGGGATATTGACACCACCCATCTGAAAACTGGCCGAAGTAGTATAACAAACGTAAATTTAAGTGAACATGACTGTAAACATACAAGAGTATTTTGTTCAACGACCTTCAAAGGACCTAAGTTTTAACAGCACTTACTAAAACCTTTGCTGTAAAATTCAAAAATTACTCGATTGAGCTTTCTTACGTTATCTCGAAAGACTGAACAAATATAAGGTATACCTCATCGGAATGTTTAGCCTTTTCTTCTTCTTCCAAGTCAATAATTGTAAATCTGAATTTATCATTCCAGTTGACACCAAGAGCATAGTTGACGAAGCCATCTACCAATGTGCTCTTTCCTGTCCCTGTTGCTCCGACAAGCATTATGGTCTTCTCTTCCGTGTTGTTAGGACGTCTAGATCCTGTTTAGAAAGAAAATGTTAATAATTTAACACTATCAAATGTACTTCATATTTTCTTAAACTTAAATTAGATTGTTTATTAAATGGCTCTGTCCACACAAAGACCTACCGACAGAATCTGATAAATCGACAGAAAATGCGAGTTTTCTAAAATTGAACATCAATCACAAGGAAAAATGTATTTTAAATGTTTTATCTGTTCAGGGTCAATATTAGGAAAACGCACCTGTATATATTGTTGTAACATGTGAACAAGATCCTGATATGTCCTTCCAATATTTGTGATTTAACTCACTCAGAACCAGTTATCGGTTGTGTATGTTTTGCTATTAGTGTTTGTTTACACTCATTTGATAATCATCGCCTTTTCAAAGAAATGAAATCTTAACAGTTTACTTACGACACTTTTGCCTCTTTTTTTATGTAAATCATTTTATCTACACTGGGCTTCGTGTTGCAGTGGTAATTCTAATTGTTTTAGGGTCCTGATTTCCTAATTATACTATCGGTTTTTTCTTTCTTTCAAAAATCTTTTAAATAATCTATACATTTACGTTTTCGTGTGTTTTTCATAAATTGTTATTCAAGAACACAAAGGGATTTTATTTTATGTATTTTTAACTAGACTACAAACGTCTTCTTCCGATTTTAATTAAGATGGTCAAAGGATATGATAAGTAAAAAATAATAAAAGTTTAATTTCAGATCTGAAATAAAAGTCACTTTTAATCTGTATAAATAACTTACTATCGCCAACTTCTAATTTCTTTGTTTTGTTTGCAGAATCTCTTGTATTAGGTATCTCTCTTGTTGGTACACCATACACAGAAGGAGAAGGTTTCCCAGGTATAACTAATTTTGAAGTATTCAACAGATTTTCAGCTGGAGAGTTCACTGTTTTGATGATATCACTCTCCTCACTGTAGAGCCCTTCTCCGTCTTGATTTACTACCCTCACGCGGAAAATGTATTCAGTATTGGCTTTCAGATCAGTTACTTCTTTACTGGCTGTCGTCAGATCGCTCTCACATGGACAAAATTTCCATTTCACTTGACCATTTTCTTTATAACTTATTTGGTAGTAATCCGTCTTATCGTCGAATATTTTCGGCCTGTCCCATACCAGTGTCACAGTGTTAGCTCGTACTTCATCAACCACAGGTTTTCCGGGCGAATCCTAGAACATATGTACCATGGAACTTTTTGTTCATATATGAAAGCCACTAAGATTAAAATGGTATAATTATACTGGCCTTTTGTTTTGGAACATTATTATGTTCCCTTATCTGAAATGATTTACAATTTATGTACACTTAAATATGCGTTAAAGCGATTTCTTACAGACAAGCGGTTTTTAACCTTTGAACAATGTCAACTTCCATGTAGCACGGTGTAATGCCAATGCCAATTGTGTGAAAGTAATTTTTAAGTTAATGGGGGCCTACCGATATCCAGAGTTACCTCCCATTGAGAGTGGCTTCCCTTGCTGATCGGGTAGTTCCGGTATAGAAGCAGTAATAAAGCGTAGCGTTAAAAGTGTAGATAAAAGGTTTCAAAGTGCTTTTGAAGTTAAAATGCATTGTCAAATTAACAAAACAAGTAAAACAGGCATATAAGGAATAACCATCATCTTTGTAAAGTGATTTTAAGTTAATAACTAAATGCATCTTTACCTTTTTACGTAACTGCACGTATCCTTTATGAAAATTTATTTATTGGCTGGCATCGAAATTTTAGCTTTTTAAAACGTTCACTTAAGTAGTTAGCCAATCACCGTTTAGTCATGTAAACAATGCTTATTAAGAAAAGGGTCTGGTGTTTTATTATCATGTTACGTAATCTAATTAGCAAGACTGGGTTTTACCAGCTGGAGGTGTGATAAAGGCCTTTTGAAGTTAAGTTGTATTTTTTTAAGAGGTCGAAAATGTTGCTTGTTGGGGGTAAAAGTGTTGTTTTAGGAAAGTGACTTGAGATTAAATATTATAATTAATTGTCACACTGTTGTTTGAGACCCGAGACATTCATTATTTGATATTTGCAACTTAAAGCGCTCCGATATTAATTTAATAAAATAGCATTCGGGAAAGTTTTACCCAAACATATATAAACTTTATTAAATTAATTAAAATTGATTGTAAAACTAAATGAAATTAAAAGAAATTGAAATAAAGAGAAAAACGTAAAAACATTACGAAACCATGTTTGAATATATTCTAAATTGCATAAGAATAAGAAAGAAACTTTTGGAGAATAAATAGCCGTATATTGAAAAATACGTTAATAAGAACACAGCACAAATCTATGAACCGAATGATGTGAATTTAATTTGTAGGAAAAGGTTCAGTTATTAAAATAATCTTAGACTATTAAATTCCTGGCCAAAAATTGTGCATGGACATGAAAGAACATGTATAAAAATGAACGGGCGTTTCATTGGCGGAAGTCAAACTTTATTTTACATCATGTGTTATAAATTGTACTAGTCTACTTTTTTTCGTTAACGGTTTCTTACTTTTCTTTCCCTAAAATCTGCCATATTATAGCCTAAGAAATGCGTATTTTTACTCTTTATTAGCAAAGGGGTCGAACATAACGATGTTAAACACATACCTCGCAAACGCATAAAAATGGGTAAGAGAAAATTTAAATATTATGCGCTGCACTATAAAACTATATATTTTTTTCCATTCAGTGATAATCAGCAAACGTTTTTATGCATTATGTTGATCTCTGACCAACCAGACCCTATTAAAACGTATTTGAAAGGACCACGGATGACTACTGCATGTCTGTTTTAATGTCAATCTCAGACCGGAACTAACAGTGACATGTGCGCGTTACAAAGGGAGGTGACTTAGGACAGAATATTGAGATAACTCTGTATATTGGTAGGACCCCATTGTAATATTGTTTTGTAGTGCTTGTCTTATATTTTTATAATTGTAAAATGTTTCATTCGAAGTAGTTTCCTTTCATTAACCTGATCTTCTGTGTTAAAAGCCTGAAATCATCAATAAGTATGCCTACCATATGCTGAAGCGATTCTGATCCAACATCTTCTATCACCAAATGCTCGAGTCCTTCTTTTTCAGTCTCTCTGAAGAAAAGTAATGATTGTTCGGCTTGGCTGTGGAACAGGGGACTGTTTTTAGTTTTTAACTCATTTAGGACAACTTGAAGTCTTTAAAAGAAGTTTAGTGCATGAAATGTTATTGTGCAATTATGTCTCCAAGAATTAAACCAGTTTTTTTTTCATAAAAATTGCTGTTGCATCTCACTGTTGTGTTGGTTGTTTTCGAGCGATTTGATTTAAAACGTGATTAAAAAACTATTTTTAATTATTTTCTGTTAATATACGAAATATGAAAAGTATACTGAAATAAATTACGTTTATATATATTTTGTTCATCGCGCTACTTATGTTTTCTTTTTTATGAAAATCCAAAAGTATGTAAATTACTGTATCGTTCTGTAATCGCATACCATAAACTTGTTTAATCTATACGACGATTTTTAATAACGTTAGGGGCTGCAATCGTTTAACAGTTTGAATTTAATAATTACCCCAACTTATCAGACAGAAGTTAAAAAAATAATAGATTGAAAATTATTGTGAATACATTATATTTGTATTTACAAAAACGCACAAGGTTTAATTATTTCTCATTTCATTATCATAAAGGCAGTTTTGCACAGTTTTTATTGAATATGAATTTGATATAAATTTTAGAACATTTTAATCACAGATATCTATCTCAGACACTTTGCCTAAGTTTGATAAACAATTATAGTCTGGTCAATCTGGAGTGGGACCGGGAAAAATTTGAACACAAACGATTCATACAGAATCTCATGGGAAATATATCATCTTTTATTAAGGAAACAAAAAGTTCCCATTGATTCCTGTGGTGAAAATGCGATGTTTGGGCCTTTTCTCATTTTTTTTTGATGATTTAAGTAGGAATTTCCCTATAAATCAATGTTCAATAAAGATAATTTAATCATTCTTTTGTTTTTTATCTCTTGTTACATTCTTCTATCGTTTAAAAAATATGGTTGCATAGATACCATAGTTAACACCCAAAATTGAGCTTTTTCATTTTTTTTGATAATTTAAATAGGAATTTTTGGAATTTCGCTATAAATCTATACGCGATTTAAAGGGTGAAATATGCATATCAGGAATCGCCACATTCAGAAAAAACAGCCTCCCCACACAGTCAAGAAAAAAGAGAGGGGGGAGAGCATGGTTAATAAAATAATCAGTTTCAAAAAAGACACACTAACAATAAACAAAAATGAGAACCCGAGGGGTTACCGCCTTGGAACGGTCAGTGGCAAATCAAATTGCCACTGGGGGTTTAAACCAGGTTCTAGGGTGCACCAACCTCACACTTGCCCCAACAGGTTCTCATATCACAAAACAAGTTTAAGTTGTCTTCGTGAAAAGACTCCAACCCACTTATCTGCTTAACAATGTTGCATGCAAAAGCACACAAACATATAAAACATAAGAAGCTATATTGCAAAGCCGAATGGGGTATTCAATGATCTTACCGAGATTAGAGCTCCTGGAGTAAAATCAGCAAGAACACGATGACAGGGATAAAAGAAACAAGATAATTTCATCATTTTTTTCTATGGTATATCATTTATAGATTGTTCAAACATAAAAATAATGGTTGTATAAATACCATATTTAAACCCCCAAAATTGGGTATTTTCCTGTTTTTTTTTTCGATAATTTTAATTAGGATTTCAGGAATTTCGCTCTAAAGTTGCTCTAAAGCAATACACAATAAAGGTGTTTTGATCATTTTTTGCAAGGTGTGGTATTTTATATTGATTTGTTACTCAAATAATGTCTGATTAGATACCATAGTACAGCTCTAAAAATTTGGTATTTTTTATGCTTTTTCGATATTTTAAGTAGTAAATTCTGGAATTTCGTTATAAATCAATAAACAATTAAGATAATTTGATCAATTTTTGTATGGTATATCATTTCATATTGTTCTATCATTAAAAAATAAAAGTTGCATAAATACCAAAGTAAAACCTCAAAAACGGGTGTTTTCGAGGTTTTTCGATAATTTATGTAGTAATTTCTGGAATTTTGCTATAAATCAATACACAATAATGGTAGTTTCATCATTTTTGTTTTTCGTATATGATTGTATACTGTTTATAGTAAAAATTTTGTTTGTTTTTTTCAAGATTTTTTCATAATTTATATAGAAATTTCTGGAATAAAAGTTTATAAATCTCATATTAAAACCAAAAAATGGGGGTTTTCATGATTTTTTGATAATTTAAGTGGTAGTTTCTGAAATTTTTCTATAAATCAATACAGGATTAAGATTATTTCATAAGTTGTGTGTATTGTATATCATTTTATATTGTTCTATCGTTAAAAAATAAAAGTTACATAAATACCATAGTTAAACCCCAAAATTGGGTGTTTTCATGATTTTTTCGTTAATTTACGTAGTAATTTCTGGAATTTAACTATAATAAATCAATACAGGATAAAGATAATGTCAAAATGTTTGTGTGTTGTATTTCATTTTATATCGTTCTATCATTTGAAAATAAAAGTTACATAAGTACCAAAGTAAAACCTCAAAAAGGTGTTTTCATGATTTTTCAATAATGTATGTATTAATTTCTGGAATTTCACTATAAATCAATTCAGGGTAAAGATAATTTCATTATTTCGCGTATTGTATATATAGAATATTAAGTTACTGTCTTACCAAGCTTAAATTTATTAGGCGAGTTGGAGAAAAATATACAGGGCGATGCTCTGCCGAGCCCTGTATATTTTTCGGAGACGAGCCTAATAAATTCAAGCTTGGTAAGACAGTAACTTAATATTATATTTATCCTACCACCACTACCTATTTTTCTCTTTTTTTCACTTGAAATGATAGTGCCTTGAAAGAGATTTTTACTTGATTTTAAAAAGAATGAACATCTGTTGTTGGCGTATGAATGAATCTGTCCTGGAGACAATTCTGTTAAAGGTCGGCCATTTTGTTTAATTTGTTTTCACGTTTATAATGTGTGGAGAATACTGAAATATCAAAGAAATATGAGGGGTGTCTTTAATTTTCTGTAACCCGGCTATGGTTGAGTTAGTACCGCGCTTGTACTATCTCGCCATAGAGCTAGCTTTAGTGGCGACGTGGTAGAGCGTTGGACTTGCATGCGAGGGGTCCCGGGTTCAATCCTTGGTTCATGCGTGGATTTTTCAGAACCCTTGTTACAAATGGCGCCAACGTGGGGCCTGCCAAGGATGTTTAAACACCTCGAGATCACTCCACAAGTGAATCTCTGTACTCAATGGAAATTCGAGGACGAATTCCAATTTGGAGGGGGTGTATGTAACCCGGCTATGGTTGAGTTAGTACCGCGCTTGTACTATCTCGCCATAGAGCTAGCTTTAGTGGCGACGTGGTAGAGCGTTGGACTGGCTTTCGAGGGGTCCCGGGTTCAATCCTTGGTTCATGCGTGGATTTTTCAGAACCCTTGTTACATTTCCAAAAACCATTAGGAACAGTCGACAAACCTGTCTTCATAAACAGCGGGTTTACGGGTCGTAGGCTTTCAACATGTCCAATGTGCAACTTCCAGTTTCTACTTTTTCCAGCTGATTAGCCTACTTGAAAAAAGCTAGTCTCTGTATTTCCTTGTCCAAAAGAATAGTCTTTATTTTTTCCTTTCTTCAGTCAGTTGAAATTTAACACCAGCAACAAAGCCATTTCAGTTTTTATTTCGAAACCGAAATGGCCTAAACGCAGGCATTGAATCGGGATTTCTTATCTTCAAGCATATAAATCCATCAGCACAGAAAAAGCAACAATTTAAACATATTTTAGTCTAATCCAATCCAAAAAATATGTTCGAAATTGATTACACACTTGTCATGCCGGAAGGAATGTTTATCTCGAAAATGACGTCAGTTTTAATTACAGCGGCTCCTATTTCAAACGGATTATAATTATAGACTCTCTCGTAGTACAAATGGGACTCTCTCGTAGTGCAAATGGTTCCTTCTCTGTTTGTGAACTTGCAAAAAGAGTAGCATTAGTTCCAGGTCAAGTTTTAGCAAGTATTTTGTGTATCGGAAAACTAGGTAAAAAGCAGTTCCGGACCTGACATGTAAAGCTTGGGTGACATATAAACGTCAAGTTTACATGTCAGGCCGATTTTCGCGAAATAAATGCGTAGTGGTAGGTTAATCATTTCATATTGTTCTATCATTTAAAAATAAAAGTTTCATATATACCGTAGTAAAACCCCAAAATTGGGTGTTTTTATGATTTATGTTGAAATTTCTGGAATTTCACTATAAACCAATACAAGATAAAGATAATTTCATTATTTTTCTGTATGGGATATCGTTTTATAATGTTCTATCATAAACATATAGAGATACAATAGTTAAACTCTCAAAATTGGGTTATTTCATAGTTTTTTTTTAAATAACTGATGTAGGCATTTCTGAAAATTCACCAGAACAATACCAGATAACGGAAATTGGATCATGTTTTGTATATTTTTTCTTGTTAAAGTGTTCTATCATTGGAAAAAAATTATTGTTGTATTGAAACCGGTGGTCTGTTTTTTTCACTTCTGTGTGAACTTCAAAACTGTTTTACATATGCCGTCCTAAAACCAGGGCCTTTTTTCATATACTGCATTTCCAAACATAAATTTGCTATCAGTGTGCAGTAATAGCATCTCATTTACTTTATATACTGAAAGGATAAAGAAACGCAGGGTAACATTTGTTCCGATATATTAAGAACGCGTTCTCCAAATAAAGTAAAACTTTGTGTATTGAGTTATTAGGTCATGATACACCTTAACATGTGTCGAAAGTGAATAAAACTTGTCTCCACTGCCTCAGTGTAAACCGTCGTGGAGCATGAGCTTTCGAACCTGCCTATCCAATTGTTACCCTGCGTTTCTTTATCCTTTCAGTATATGTTCCTTTCAGGCCATACTTACCATTTAATGCCCCCAAAAGGCAAAAAAAATGTGGACTATTTAGTGTCAGCCATTGTCTGACTAGCCCGAGAAGGAAGATCCGGTGGAGTATTTACAAGTAATTAGCCTATAAGAAAATTCGTATTTTTCAATATCTAATATTTTATGTTTTTATTCAATAATATGATGTTTGCAATATATCTACCAAGTTTCAGCTTTCAGTTAGCAAAAATGAACTCAATATGAGGAATTTTCCAACACCACCTATTCTGGTACGCGTTTGCGGCCAAGCGGCTTTTAAATGCAAAATATGTAAAGTAATAAATAAAGACAACGGAGTAACATATATTTCAATTAATATCAGACCAACAGATAAATTTCATATACAACCATGGCATATTCTTCTCAATTGTTTCTAATATACTACTCAAAATTTGATAGGGATAGGGGTTTGGCCTATTGTTTTCCGTTTTATCCCGAATTATTGCCCCCGCCAAGTTTCAACCGCTATTCCACTTCAAAAGTTTGATGGCTTTTTCTTTTTTGGCACATAGCTGATGTCAAATGAACATATTTCCCCGTACATTTAGTCAGTACTGTTATCAGTAAATTAACCCGTTACCGATGTCATGCAGTGATCGTTACGTATATCAGGGCTATCCGATTTTTGGTTTTGGGCTATCCGATTTTTGGCGTTGTCCCGTTTAGCTCAGTTGGTTACGTCGCAGGAATTGCATGGCTAGGCGCTGTCGCCGTGACGGTGCGGGTTCGCTCCCAGCTAGAGACACTATCATTCATAATAACAGCAAATATTTTATCGTTTAAACCTTATGTAAGGAATAAACACAATATTTTAAGCGATCCTTTTCAAATTTAAGCAGTATAGATGGAATGGGTATTGTTGAAGGTCCTATTTTGATGCTTCCCTCTCAGTTTACTCTTAATATGCACTCATAAACTCACAGTTGATCATAACAATAAACATAAACATATATGTTTAAACATGACAAACATAAAAATATTGCAGCCTCAAAATGATTGAGTCTGTTCAGGGGCAGCAATGGAAATGGAAATGCATATTACAGCCCATGCCCTCTAGCCACGGGTGGAGTGTATCGTCCTTTTTACACAAGTAAACAGTACTAAATTTGATCCATTCTGAAGAAAAACAATTCCATGATCAGCTGCATATATGGTTCACCCCCACCCCCCAAAAATGAGAAAACAATGGGCAAAAGTAAGCAGAATAGAGTTTTGATCTTCAAACTACGTAACTGATTTATCACACTGAGTGAATGTATGGGGAGACATTCGCAGCTGCCACCTGGCACGAACAACGCTCATGTGCATTAATACTGTGTATGAAACCCAGATCATTACCTATATATTATCAGTGTAAGCTGCCACTAGGATTATAACTTATTTTTGTGATGAAGCATTAAATTAATATTTTCAGAAATAAAACATAACCAGAAAACTTTCTTAAACATAATTATGTGGGATTTGTTAAAAATCGATGGTTTCCATGGTTACAATAACATGTATGTCTATGTTAATGAGTCTTATTTAACTGCAATTAGCATCATTTGCAAAGTATTTCAACATACAATGCAATACAATCATTTTATTTATTAGGTTATAGACAGATTTCATCATTGTTAGCGTATTTAGAATATAATTGAACCAGGTGGGTGGGGTAATTATAATAACAAAATACACGTTAGACATAGCAAATTTAAGTTGAAAGTAACTTTCAGCCTTCATAGTATTAGAATGATTGTTGGTTTAATTTTATGGATATTAACGATAATTATAACAAAAAAAAAACACATGTTTATTAAATACCTACTGATTTTTGTATAAATTTAAATCAAATTTATTCAAAACACCAACCACGACATTCACAAAACGTCAAGGTTAACCTTCAAACATGTCAAATCAATGGAATTGTGATAATTTCATGACTTTTCTTTCAATTTATCGAAACATAAAACATACAAATATATCAAAACACAATTTAAATTTATTTTATATAAAACAGGTATGCGAAATAAAACAAAGAACCAAAAATAGGGTGAGTGACCTTGACCTTGAAAAAAGACATTTTCCACCAATGGAACCTTTGGGAACTTTTTATTTTTGGACACTAGAATAGTTGTAGATAATGAATTTCTAGATTTCGTTTGTGTTCTAATTTTTCCAGGTTTGGCCTATTTTTGGGGTAGATTGACTAGACTATTATTGAACGATGCTTCAAACTAATCAAATTTCTTAACAAAGGTTTAGACCAAGTAATATTATTCTATTGTGATATTTTAAGAATTATGATAAAAACAGTTTGTGAACTTACGCCTTCCTTTGAAGCTTTGCCATGAATTCTTCGTATTGCTTAACGTCGGCCACTAATTGATGCCCTCGGTTTTGTTTTTGCGCTGGATGTTGTTTGTAGCACAAATCACAAAGTAATTCTTGGCAGTCTTTGCAAAAAGCTGAGGCCTTTGTTGATTTATTTAAGAACTTGCATAAGTCGCAGAGTAAAACGTTGCCACCAAGCGTACGTAACTGCCCTTCTTTGGTCGACAGGAAATTATGGTTTCTAGACAACTTTGCAGCTTTATGTCGACTTACGCAGTTCGAACAATAAAAATTTTCACATTCGGAGCAGAATCCGTCCGCACGAACCTCTTTGTTCATAGAGTCTAAACAGCTGAAACATAAACTCTGTTCGATTTGTACGTCATCAACATTTGTTAATAAATGGCTCCTTGATTCTTTAATACGATTGTGAACTGAGCAACACCGCTCGCAAAGGTATTCTCGACAATCTTTGCAAAATTTAATAGCAGGAATGCATTCGTTGTATTCAATTGCACAAAGGCTGCAATACTCCTCATGGTCTTTAGATGGCACGTCTTCAGCCGATACAATTCTATGACTCTTGGTGTTCTTTCTAGATTGATGCAAGTCTTTGCAACCTGTACATAAGTTTACTGTACAGAATGTACAATAATATTCTGCTGACTGTCCATCTGTGCAAAGATCACAGCGAGTGGTGTCTGAAAACTTGGTAATTGCCACAGACGACAGATCCACAATAGTGTGCCTCTTTTTCCCCCTTTGACGAAAATGTTGTGTCTTGCATTCGTCACAGAGACGATATTTACAGTCATTGCAATAATATAAAGCTTCTTTGGTTATATGATTATCTTTGCAGGGTGCACATAGATCCATACTGACTTCCTCATCCTCGCTAACAATGTCACTTCCTTCCACAATTGTGTGATCTTTGGTTGCTTTTTGTTTTTTATGGACAATGACGCAGTTGTCGCAAAGTATTTCTTTACATACTAGACAATATTCTTTCGCATCAATGACTTTGTTGTATTTAATACAAAGCTCGCAAATATCGGTCTTGTAACTGATATCGTCGGCATCTTTTAGTTGATGCGAGCTTGAACATTTTTGCGAACTATGAACTTTGGCGCACGTTTCACAAAACCACTCTGTACATTCTTGGCAGAATTTCGATGCATCATTAACTTTATTTTGCTTCAAACATGGTTGGCATTCTCGCCTGACATTCTGCGATACACCGACTACCAAATCGTCAGTTAATTGATGGGATTTTGTTGCTTTACCGCTTGCATGAGTTGCGCTACACTGATCACAGAAGAACTGTTTACAATCTTTGCAGAAACGCGTTGCTTCTTCTGATGGGCAGATTTCACACGTTCGTGTTTTTTCTTTCGTTTCCACCGTTGTAACCGCAGATATTTCTTCTGGGTAAAACTCTTTAGGTGAATGGTCCTGTGTAGCCTTCCTGGCCTTATGCTTCTTTACGCAGTTGCTGCATAAATACTCTTCACATTTATTGCAGTAAAGTGCTGCTTCAAGCTGTTGCCCTTCTAACTCGCACGGCGTGCAATATTTTAAAAAATCAGTTTTTTCGTTTATTGGTCGAAGTTTGTGAGATTTGGTGAGCTTCCGAATGCCATGCACGTCAGCACATCTGGCACAAAAATTTTCCCCACACTCAAAACAAAAATACTCTGCAGTTGTTAGTTCTAGGTTTGAAACATATCGACATGGATCACAGTATGAGTCTCCTGTTTCAACAAGTTTTACAGATCGGTCGACAAAAATTGGACTTGATGAGCTATCCATGAAAACAGTGGCCTAAAGGCTGCCAACATTCAAGACGTTGAAGGCGATCTAGAAAACATAAAGATTAGTTTAACTGTTTAGAAATCAAGATTTTTTTGGGGGCAATTAAAGGAAAACACGGTTTTTTTAATTGTGCACCTTAGTTAAAAAATAAATAACGCATATTTTCAACAACATGTAACAATAACTGTTTAATTGATAATAAACTGAATGTATATTCAGTTGGATCTGCGTCAGCGTAGTAGAAAATATATTTCTAACATGCAAATCGTGTCGACCGCTTGAAGTACAATATGGAAATGTTTCTTTAAAATCCTGCGTAATCATCATCGATCCTTCTTTCCAAATCTCTGCTTTTCGAAGAGATTTCAAACGAGAGTGGTTGATTATACAAAATTCGTTATTATTTTACTACAGGCAGTTTATAAGCATCTTAATTGTTCGTACTACTTAATTGCATTGAAAGTCCGTGTTTCCTGGTTTAAACCCACAGCGGCAAATTGTTTTGCCACTGTCAGACCGTTCTAATGCGGTTACCTCAATGGTTCCAGGTTCTAGGTTCATGAACCTTACACTTGCCAAAACAATTTCTCATATGAGCAAACAACTAAAAGCTGTCTTGGTTAATTTGCTAAAGTCCAACCACAGACGATAAAAACTTAAGAAGCTTATAACAATTCCAACAAAAAGGTCGGTACTTAATGACCTTACCAAGGGTTCCTACACTCAATCTGCATGAACACAATGACAGGACTATGAGTGAAAATTATCAAGGTTAGACTATCGATACTCGTCTCAGAATATTAATTAAAAGGTAAGCATTCGCGTTCATCACTGGCAATAGATAAAAAACTGTTTAATCAATGACAGAGATATTTCGGAATGTAATTAGATACTATTCAATAAAAAGATATTATTTCGACAGGTGCATATCAATGCTTATCCGTTTGTATTTCATTTTGCGTCTGTGGTAGAATTGTGTAATTAATTGGTGTGTTTTGACAAAACTGTTTAAATCTTCAATATGCTACACTGTGTTTTGACAAAGGTGATGTTATTCTTATTACTGAATATGGTCGTTTAATAGACATTGTTTCTCTCTGTCAATTGTCAATTGTCCGTGCTTTTCTCATTCATAATTCTTATAATAAGCAAGAAGGCTTTTAAACAAACATTTAAGCCTCATTTCACGTAGTAAAACTATATTATGTGCTGTTAATTTTTGAAAGGACCTTCTTACTACTGAATCATTCTCGCTGTCATTTTCATCATGGAAAGTGAGCTGTCATATTTTGGTATGAACATTTTTCCTATATATTCCCGGATTTGGCTCAGTCCGTTTGCCTACACACAAGGTAGTGTTTACCTTCTGTCTCAAGACTCTATTAAATTCTCTCTCATTCTTTCTCTATTCTTTCTTTCACTTACAATTATTTCTTGGTTGGTAGTTTGAATTTGTTTAGGAAACTGTCACGAAAGAAATTCAAATTCATTCTTATTAATAAAATTATAACGGGAATAAAATATTGTGGAATAAAAATAAGTGACTTATTTATTACACAACTTCCTATGTAATATCTATAGAACCTGTGTTTTTGAAGTACTGCTACGGTCGGTAAAAGTGTTGAGTTGTGTGATTATATCATTCATTTTGAAAGAATTGCGCAATGGAACAGGTGGGATGATGCTCAGAAAGCTCAACATCTCATCATGAGTTAAAGGGGCTGGACTCAGAAACTATTAAGTGGCATACGCCCAGACATGTTTACAAGTTATGAAATAAATAGATGTAAAGGGAACTTTGAAGACTACCAAACACGACAAATATGAAGTTATTACAGGCTCGGTTTGATTGAGTCTGTTCATGGGCAGTAATGGAAATGCATTTATTTTATGCTTTCCAGTGAATTACGGAATTTTCTCGGTGAAATAAATTTGGTATTTCACTGTTTTCAATTACTGGAATATCATAATGATTATTATTTTCACAATTTTTGTTTCACGTTGGTGCCCAAACGCACATTATATTTCGTTAGAGAACGTTTATAAAAATGCTACAAGTTTTGGTACATGACGTCAAAGGGAGGTATCGGCCTCATATTTTGATCATGCTTTGCAAGCATTTCCCGAATTGGCCAAGAAGCAAGGGAAATTTATTTTATTGATCAGTTTATAAATGGGCTTTCACGTCCTGAGATACGTAGCCATGTACTATGTCGTCATCCGCATACCATTAATGCAGCTATTGCATTGCCTTTGACGGACACAGGGTAAAAACCTCGTTTTGAGGAAGATAGCCAATTAAACTTGATAAGTGATAAGGTACCAAAACAACCTTCCAGTCATACTAGTAGAACTGATTCTGTCACTTTGAGTGATATTGCAAAACTGAATGAAAATCTCGTTAGCATTTAAACACAATAATAGTCGCAGTAACAGTAGGGGTAGACAAGAAAGTAGAGAAAGGTCAAAATATACATATTGTGAGTGTTTCAGCTGTCACGGTGAGGGACATATTGCTACAAACTGTCCTTATTTAAAGTCTAAAACCTAAGTCAAGCTGACCTTGGGCCCATAACTTTAGCCTATGATAGAGTTGACTCGTGTAAAGGGCAGAAAACGATTATAATTGATCAAGTTGAGAAACGAGCATGTTTGTTTGCTGAACTATCTATAGAGGATTTTCAATGTCAGGCCCTTATAGATCCCGGATCTGCAGCATCAGTTACAGACTCTCATATTTAGGAAGTTAGGTAATGAGCTTCACATTTGGAAATATATATGCTATTTAAAAAACGGCTAAAAATGGTGGCGAGATTGTTGAGGGAAAAATGAATCTATGTTTTGAGCCTGATAATTAGAAATTTCAGTATCAGTTCATTGTTGCTGAATAAGATCGTATAAATGTGTTTTTAGGAAATGATGTTTTGGATGATTTAGACGTCATTGTGAAATTTGGTAAAGGTACATTTATCATGCAGATAGGAAAGCAGAAAATTAAATTCAACATACAAGAAAGCAACAGTGATGGCTGAATCAAGCAGACATACCATGCTACAATCATATCCAACTCCAAAAGTGTTGTGCAGGGAATTCATGACCATGGTGTTTTTCACAAACCAGAGGGGATTGTAGAACCTTACATATTTATCAACCAAATAGGTACTTTGATGTGTTAAACATTTATACAGTCATCTCAAAAAGGTGTTACCATATCACTGATAAATCTTACAGATCAGAATCTTAAACTGAAATAGAACACTAATGTAGCACGTTACCTTCTATCGATGATGTTTTCCATTTTGACACTAAAAGCACTCATACTATCACTAACTCAGAGCTACCAAATCATCTACAGCTTTTGCTGAAAGGCATTTGAAAGTTTAAATGAAAATCAGGCCAAGACACTATCGGAATTGCTTTGTGGATATGCAGACATTTTCTGTGGGGAATAAGGATCAGTAGGTCAAAGTAAGTCTTGTTGAACATATTTTTGATATTGGAGATGCAAAAAAAAAAGAAATTCCTCCCCGTAAGTTACCGATCGCACAGAAAGACATGATTGGGCAGGAAGTTTTGCAAATGTAAGAACAAGTCATTATAGAACCCAGCTGTAGTAACTGGGTAGGACCTATAGTTGTAGTGATAAAAATATGATGGCTCAATATGGTTTTGCATTGATGATAGGAAATAAAATGAAGTTAATAAGAAGGATGCCTACCCCTTGCCAAAAAAGTGAGGCTCTTGATATTTCTAAACTGAAGAATCCCTTGCAAATTTAGGACAAGTTTTTCTACACTTCAGGGGTGCAAAAGCGACCCTTTAACCAAAGAAATGTTACTTATTTAGAAAAGAGGTCGACTATCTAGATCATCTGGTTTCCGATAAGGATAAAGGCTGATGTAGTTTGGCCATTTCCTGAGAATGAATTCGCAGCTTTCTTGGACTATTGAATTACTATAGACGTTATATTCCAGACCTTGCTGCCACTGAATTCTCTCTTACACAATTAACGCAAAAAAACTAGAAATTTTCCTTGTCTGAGAATTGTCAACATTGTTTTGAAAGACTCAAACATTTGTTGGTCACAGCCCCTATGAAAGGATATCCTGAAAGGGAATGGAAGTTTATCTTAGATACTGATGGTAGTAAACAGGGGATATAAGCAAAAATTTCAAAAGGTGAGGCACCTGTTACATGTATCGCTTGTGCAAGCAAGACCTTAAACAAGTCACAGCAAAAGTATTGCACCACATTTATTAAACCTTTAGCTGTGGTGAGATTTATCAAACATTTCATACATTATTTGTGGAACAGACATTTCTATGTACGCATGCCTCTCTAATTTAACTTTTGGATTTCAAAGAACCAGAGGGAATGCTTGCTACGTGGATTACAGTTCTGGAGACATAAGACTTAAAATTGAGTAGAGAAAGGAAAAATTGCATTTAAATAATGATGCTATGTCAGGAGTCACGAAGCGTACGTGCCAAAGATCTGAAAGTCGTCATTGTCGCACTGAAAATCTTACTCCGTTTGGATAAAAGTACCCCCGTACCTCTATGTCAAATTAACATTGGTACTCTGGACAGTCCTTTGGATTCGGAGGAGGTGAATGAATAAAATAAACTACACTACAAGAATTGGTAGCAGAGTTAAACCTAAGACAGTATTTTCACCGTCTTAATAACGTAGGAAGATATGTCAAACAGCACTGCGTCTTGTTTATAGGGCTCAATCATCGTTTACTTTCAAACTGGAAGTTATGATATGAGGGAAGCGTGTAATTATGAATAGTTCAATGTTTTCAACTATGATTTGCACATTTGATGAATACGGACAGCAACTATAAATTACTAGTGCCCTTGCTTAGGATTCTTATCTACATATAGGGTTTATTCCAGGAAACATTGTTGTCCTGGCTGGGATATTTTTACAATAGTTGCATTCTATTTTGTATGATTTTTATAAACATGGTGTTTAATTCTGTTTGATTTTTAGTATGGAGCCTGAAATTCTACTTGGTGTTGAGAACGATGTGCAGCACTCTCTTGCTGATGAAGAACCTGCGGGCAGTTCTGGAAAAAGGCCATTTTGGCATAATGCTCCATCTCCTTGCCCAGTTCCTGCTTGTTCTGGGCAGGGATATTTAGGTTTTGCATCTTTTTCCAGACATTGGGAAAATAATCACGATATTGACATTTTTCGGATCTAAAAGCCAAATACATAGATCCGTCTGGGTGTTTTCCATATAACTTTGACAAAGAACAAGAATGGCAGAAAAACGGCACAGGATTCTGTCCATTGTCAATATCACATGTTTTTCTCATTCATAATTCTTTTTTTTTCATTTTAAAATCAAGAGGTTTGTTACGTAAACATTTATGCCTCCACATTGTAAAACTAGATTATGTAATGTTGATTGTCTTTCTATTTTTGAAAGTATCCTCTAATTACTGAATCTTTCTATCTTTCATTTTTCATGGATCGTGAGCTGTCATATTTTGGTGGCAATATTTTTCCTATTTATACTCAGATGCTCAGTCCGTTTGCCAAGCCAACAGACATCCAAGGTAGTGTTTACATGTTTGTATTGTCATAAGACTCTGGTCGTTTTCTCTCTCTCTCTCTCCTTTTTTCTCTCTTACTTCTTTCACTTGAATTATGAATCATTTTTATAGTTGGTAGTTTCTTTTGCATTGGTAGAAATTCTAAATTCATTTTTATTAATAAAATAATTTGACGAATAGAATATTATTGATATAAAATATTTGACTTATTCATAAGACTAATCCACATGTATTATCTAAAGAACCTTTGTTTACCAAGTCCAGCTTCATGTCCAGCGAGCTTAATGTTTTCAGGACTTTTTTCCTTCTTTCATTTAATTTATGGACCCCTTCTCCTCAGAAAATGTCTTTAAAATCCTCACAAACGTAACTTTTCATCAGGTTTTTTCATTCCCCTTCAGAGAAAAAGCCGCGCTTTTTCACCAAAATTATAGGGTTGTGCCCCTTCCCCTGGCAGCGAAAAAAACTGGTTTTCATGAAATGTTGTGGTTGGAAAATGTTGTAAAAAGCAGTCAGAGTGAAATGAAGCTGGAAATCTCCGAAGCCTAGTGATTAAGGTTGTTTGCTGACAATCACAGGTTCCTCACCTCTGAATGTTCAAATCCTTCCGGATTAAAAAAAAAAAACAAACATAAAATATGCACTTGTAGAAGGCGGGGTAGGATCTAAAGCATTACATTCAACATGCGTGCTAGTTTAAATAAAACGATAATTAAATGTTGATAAGAATTGAATTGTTGACATTTTTACGATACTCCAATTTGAAGCTATTTTGCTAAATATAATCTTCAGTTTTAAGAAACCCGACTATTTAACAGTATTGTATTACCCAAACGACGAAAATCTTTAGAAAAAAAAGTTTATCATGTCCATCATACAAGTTTAAAGCTTACAGGTTATTTTTTGTGTAAACTGCACCACATCGGATTAACATTACGTCTAATGACCACGTGGATGTTGTTAACTTGAACAATAATATAATTAAAATAAATGATATTCCACAGTTTATCACTAAAAAAACATCTACAATTCACCGAAAAAGAAAAATGTATGATTTTCTTTCCTTCTCCATTTAAACACTTTCACGTTATGTAAAAAAGCAACATATGCATATCAGGAATCGCCACACTCAAAAAACACAGCCTCCAGAAAATCTGTCCCGTTTCCAAATGCATCGCCTTTTATCGTTTGTTCGCGGTTAACGTTCGATTCGGTTGATTTATTTGCGCTGATTATTAATGTAAACTTATGTTTACCAATTATATTGTTCTGTAGTATATTGTTTTATATTTTTATTGATCACTGTCAAGAGCTACCGAGAGAACCTACGTTTTTATTTAAGACCGTTGAATCTTTTAGCCTTAAACAATATAAAAGGTTTTTTTTAACAAGGTGACAATGTCTTAATCTTTGGCTAATATACCAACTATATAGTAATGTTTCTCAAGCTACTTTGCTTATTAGTCTCAATAATTCGACTGCAAGCACAGACCCATTATCATACGGACGTTTTCGTTGTCTGTCCTGTACGTCTCAAGCAGTTACGGTCAAAACTGTGGTGGAAATCGACCCTATTTAAATTCTTTTTTTTTCACTCCCACATGAAAATTTCAACACTGGTATGTCAAATATCGTTATAAAAACATAAATAATGATAAAAGAAACAATAAAATGAACGAATAATCCACAAAATAACTTGTTAAACCTACCACAGCATATGCCGTTTACACGGTGAAAATTATCGATAAACGCGAGTCAGATAAACTTTATGCGGTGTAAACGACATGTTTGGAGGTTTAAAACAGTTTTGCATAAAAAACGAAAACGTCTTATAAAGGATTGCATATTAATTGAATGTGGCTTCTCAGGTATGTATTTTTTTAAAATAAATATGGTTTAAGATGCTTTATGAAGCCGGCAAAAGATTGAAAAGTTGCGATTCATTTTCCGATCGGCGGCATATAGAAATAGAAGGAAAATATTCCGCATTGATTTGAATAGTAACTGGGTTGTGCGCGAAGAGCGACCATCGTATATATAGAAAAGCTCTTGTTGCGCACAAATAGTTGGGCTACTTTGCTTATATGATTAAATGAAATGGCGAGCTTCGTGATTTACAATGATTTTTATTGAAAACTGATTAGTGTTGATCATGAAGACGTTTTGACTTCAACATATAATATATGACTTCTTTCTAAGCCTTGACTTTCTAACTATGGAGCATCTATCCGTCAGACACTCTTATTATGTTTGGACTTATGAAGTCCTTACCGTGTGGAGTTTTCGCCTCCTATAGGCTCTCTGAATCTTAATAAAAGATGGTTCAATCTATGCTGCCTTCTCACAGTAGCTGAGCTTCGTAAGAGACTATGGCAGCAGTCGGAGGAACAATACACTGTAAATCTGGTTCTGCCTCTGTGTTACAACACTCCAACAAGTTTACGGAGTGAACGCGGAAATCTTTCGGTAATCGCTAAATATCTTAAGTCAGCCAGTGTTGCATTATTACACAACTCGATCAATAAGTTGAAACCGACCTCTATCTATTTACCTAATATTTGAGAATACAATGGTTTAAAGTTCGCATAATTTTACCCATGACCAAAACATCTTTAAATTACAAAATTCACTAAATGTTACAACTTTTAGAAAATGACATTATCTATGTCAAGCACAATTGTCAGTGGACAGATCTATGTGATTAAAACAACTTCAATCTAATCATTACAATTATTATAAATGAACATATTATTTCATATATATTTATATATGTATATATAATTAAAAAGAACTGGCAATCACGCATTTATAATACAATACGTCCAATTGTAAACAATAGTATTTGGTTTAAGATACTACTATAAACATTGTGGAATTTGTGTACCTTTAAAGAAAGCAATGGTGAAAAATAGTGACGAAGAATTCGTAACATCACCATTTGAAACGGTATTTTGAATAAAGGTTATAAAGGTTATGGGTTTATAGTCTGGTTCGTACGAAACATATTCACCCGACTTTCACATTTTCCCCCTGATCACTGGATATAAGTCATCCGTTAACAGTCGGCGCCAAAAGCAGCCACGGAACATTGGCTTATATTCCTCACAGGTTCCCATTTATACACCTGGGTGAAGAGAAGCAATGAAGACTTAAGGGCTTGCCACACACTTCCCAATCCTGTGCATCGATAAAAAGAAAAAAAACAAAATCTCAATAATGGCAAAATGCCGTTCAAGGAAACTTTTCACAAATGAATGTTACGAATGTATCTCGATTTTGCATAAAGTAATGCACGTTAGAATCGTAAAGAAAACAAGCTAGACCTTAAAATTCCTTAAAATTCTATTTACATAAATTCACAAAAACTAAGCGATACAAAACATAATTTTAAATTCCCACGGGAGTGCACTGTTACTGACAAGAAAATGTTGTGTACTTTGTAAAAAACTTTCAACTACTAAAAGAGAAATCAGTTATTGTCATCCGTTTCCGCGACCAGGAAGCGACCAGAAAATTGAAGGTCAAACACACTTTTACTAATATCTCGTAAAGTTTCATATGTAAGTCACGAGGATACAATAAATTGTCGTCAGTATCATATTACTTATGTGGGCATTTAAAATGATGTTTTGTGTTGTTTAGTTTTTGTGAATTTATGTAAATAGAAGTTGAGGGAATTTTTAGATCTCGCTATTTTTCTTTACTGTTCTAACGTGTCTTACCATCTGCAAAATAAAGATACACAAATAACATACATTTGTGCAAAGTTTCATTTTACGGCATTTTGCCGTTTTTGAGATTTTGATAATTTTCTTTTTATCGATGGACAGGATTGGGAGGAGTGTGGTAAGTCCTTAATTTCTTGCTCAAGGAAATTAGCGGCCGGAATTGGGCGCGAACCAGGGACCCCTCGATCCCCAAGCGAGCGCAATACCACTGGACCACCTCTGCCTATTCAATGCAAGGGAAAAGAAGTTTTTTACAGCCAAATGGGCATATGATAACCGGACTCAATAATGTAGAATTGATCATATGTCTTATTAAGACGTGTGCCTGTATATTAAAGTATTACCGGAAGGATACAAAATGATGTTTAAGGTTTTAGAAAAGAAAACACTTTAGGCAAGTTCATAAAAATTAACAATGAGTTCAGAAAGACATGACTCAAAGTATCAGTACATCAACCTTTTTGCAATAGTTTATTATTATGAAATAAAACGTTACATACCAGTTCAAAGTAGAGTCGGCGCAATGTTATCTTTCCCGTTTGGTGTTCTTTATATACTGTCTAAAAATGGCATTCCAAATTAGCTTTTTCTGAATATCTTTCGGAAAATACGCCGAATTACCCGTGGAAATTTCCACTGGGTTTTCTTCTGCAAAAGGCCACTGCAATTCAGATTGGTATACATAATCCAGATCCACTGATTAATTTATATTAAGGTTGTACATAGACTGAGAGCCTTACATTTGAAAATATTGAAATATTGAAGGAATACAATGTAAAAATTGAAAGGGCCAACATACGTGATATCAATTTTATTTCATTTATGACTTAACAAAATAATAGTTTCTATGGCCTTAGAAAGCATGCTTTTCAGAAAATTAATATCGGGTTTCCAAAACTAATCGTAACAAAAAGCACATGGACTTGCGTATCAGAGATATTATCGTCTTCATAGGTTTAAGGTAAGTTGTGAAATATTAAATATTTTGCTGTACAAAAAACTTTCGAAAACCTATAAAAATCATACATTGAAATTAGAGTGCTAATGACAAATGTCTCTTCAGATGTTTGTGTAATTGTTTGAGATTTTATATTATAAATGCCTGCAGATTTTGATCGCAGTATTGACGGTAATTAACACGCACTTGAAAGCATAAATAACAGTTGCAGACGAGCCTGCTCCACCCACTGTCAAGATTGTGCATTTGCGTGCAATTAATCAGAGCGCTGTTTGTTACCGTATCTTCGATATTTTTATATTTGTCTTGTTTAGTGGGTTTCAAAACCACTTTTCAGTAATTTCATTAATTTCAATTTGTATGGTATTGTTTGTCTATTTACATCACAAGCGACGGACAACTATTACTATACCGTTTTTTTTTCTTTCTGCTTACACCACGCCAATGAAAAGAAAGGTGAAATATGCATATCAGGAATCGACACATTCAGAAAAAACAGCCTCCCCACACAGTCAAGAAGAAGAGAGGGAGAGAGCATGGTTAATGCAATGATCAGTTTCAAAAGAGATACCACTAACAATTAACAAAAATGAGAACCCGGGGGCTTACCGCCTCGGAAGGGTCAGTGGTACATCAAATTGCCACTGGGGGTTTAAACCAGGTTCTAGGGTGCACCAACCTCACACTTGCCCCAACAGGTTCTCATATCACAAAACAAATACAAGTTGTCTTGGTGAAACAACTCCAACCCACTTATCGGCTCAACAATGTTGAATGCAAAAGCACACAAACATATAAAAACATAAGAATCTAATAGCATTGCAAAGCCAAAAGGCGGGTACTCAATGATCTTACCGAGACCAGAGCTCCTGGAGTAAAATCAGCAAGAACACGATGGCAGGGATAAAAGAAACAAGTTATACTGATTCACCATCTGTTGACATTGTTATTATTTGCTTTCTTACAGACTGAGTCTACTTTGACTTTGGGTGCTCACGTATGACCTGGAACTCGAAGAAATCACTAAATGCTCTGCCGATCGTATCATTTGCCGAACATTATCAGTATACGAGTGATTAAGCTTTTAATTAAACACAAACCCGACAATCAAAGTTTAGAGAATGAAAGAAAGTATGGATTTACAATATGATTAATTTTAAACAGCACACTACATACAAGTATAATACAAATAGAATGAAAGCCACCGAACACGACAAATATTTATTGCAAGCTCGGTTTGATTGAGCAGTGCATATAACTGCCACCTGCCCCGGGATGAGCCCAACGCTCTTTTTACACCAATATACAATAAAATTTTGATCCGTCGAAATGATGATTTAAATATGATTAATTTAAATTGTGTACACCCACAGCAAAAATTATTAAATGAGAAGCTGATGGGGTACGCCTTGTGGCAAGGCATATTGCCTGTTAAAAGATTACACTTGGATTTTGGTGCACCGGCTTCAGCCGTACAATCAATTGTAAGTATAATGGAATCGAACTCAGCAAACTTGACACTGTTCCATCCAAAAGCAAATGTGTAATCGTGTATATGTTTACACCAAGGGATAATAAACGTTAATAGATTAAGTGGTATTGTCCAAAAATATTGACCTGGCACTTCATTAATTTTCGTAAAGGTCATTGGATAAACACGGGTATCAGCGAATACACAGATTTATTTAATATCCAATTTACACGTCAGTGATGTGTGTAGATGCCGGACTACCGATTCGAAGTAGATCGTAACACATACGAAATTTAACGAATACGGGGTCAAACGCAACAGTGCCAGGTCAATATTGTTGGACAATACTTATCGGTTGACCTCACATTTTACTTGGTGTCAAATTAGCCAATGATTTAAGCTGATAATAAAGAGAGTTGATTTCGTAAACATATAAATATATACAAAAATACAAGACTTCTGACAATTGTACAAAGAATACTAATTATAAAAACTTTCAATTTACAAATGAAAATCAGACAATGTCGTTTTTAAGGCCTACGATTAAACAAGTTATTCTTAAACAAAAGTTGTGACTCTTAATATTTACTTTTATTTAAATTCTGCTAAAAACTCTTCTTTGATGAAAATTATTTAAAAAAAAAAATATTATCTTTAATATTTACAAATTCCATTGGAATAAATACAAGTAGATATTTAATATCTTTATCGAACATAAACTCTTTTAAATTATTGAGATCATTGTTATTGCTAGACTTAAGCAAATGATTTAATACAAGATATCCATTGATATGTTTTTATGTTCAGATAACAGTTTTATGTTATGGAGTGTTGAGATTAAAAAGAAAACAAATTGCTGTAAGCTTGCATAACCATTGTTTATTTTGTAACATGAATCAGCAAAAAGGCAACCTTTTAAAAATCTGTTTTTTTTTGTTTTTGCATTTCAAGATCGTATCGCACTTTTCACCTGTTTATAATTAGCTATTTTCAATGATGATTGGATAATGTTCTCCTTAACCGATTATGCATACCATAGAGTGAAATGAATTGAAGTCAGTCGACAGCTGCATGGGGTATACTCGCTTCAAAATTTAAAGCTTTTTGTATGACGAACATACTCAATCATTAAACTAATTGTTTATGTGACATTAGTGTTTTGTGAATATCATTTGGTCGGAGAACCTTTTCAATTTTGATTCTTGTTTACTGTCTGTGTAATTGCTGAATATTTTAAACAAGTAATGGATAGAAATTCTTAAATGAAATAACGGTTTACCCTTTAACCCCACTTTCCTTTTGAACAAAACCCACCGATCGCGTTTCACAAAGATTTTATTTGACAATTTTTGTAAGGTTTTAATTTTAAAACGCCTATCAGAAAATTAGGCAGTTGATACCTCGATTAAGATAGCGGATAATATAATGTTGTGTACCGCTAAGTAGACAGTCACGTGATTAAAATTGACGAATTAGTTACATGTAAAACTAATAATTTCGGTATGAAAATGATTCCAATTTGAAATATGAAAAAAAAGAAAATATCATTGTTAACAAATTACTCAGTAACAGTATTCACATTCATTTTGATACT
Organism: Corbicula japonica; assembly: GCA_038501625.1. Taxonomy (NCBI): domain Eukaryota; kingdom Metazoa; phylum Mollusca; class Bivalvia; order Venerida; family Cyrenidae; genus Corbicula; species Corbicula japonica. The sequence continues at coordinate 64,572 of JAZAYU010000078.1, forward strand.
TCTATGAATATAATATCAAGCGACTGTCTAATAATTTGTAATAAGTTAAATGAAAAGCGTGGAACCAATCCATGTTAGTTTGCATGCAGCATTCCACTTAAGATTGTACGTTGGAGTGGTATTGAGCGGGGGAAGGAGCACTTATGGGTTTTTCTTTCTTGAGATCCTGTCGACATGTAATTAATTGAGTTTGCTTTTTCGATTATTTCCGAAGCAGCAAGGTGTTAGAAGCCGGTCATAAAACTAAATTGGTACCATTCTTATAACTATTAGGCCAGAGAAAAAACATGCTAGATTCTCATCCGGATTTTGGGGAAAAAAGGGGCGGTTGGACACTTTTTAACTTTTATTTTTATTAACGAAATACCTGAGAATAGAAGGAAAAACTTACTTAAAATGAGAAATTGGCATTTATAGTTACCCGAACCTTTGATGTAGAATATTAATCCATCTTTTCAATTTCTTCCACAAAATCATGATAACAACGTACAAAAGTAGCAGGTTGGTGCCTATTCTTGCTTGAAAAGCCTTATCAATCTTTCAAGTGACACTATCACCTTCGGTAAGCTTTGAAATGATGAATATTTTATTTATTATTGTCGGCCATGTTTTTTTCATATCCGGGATGGTCTTAAACCCGTTCTTTACAGTACAGAATATGTTCCGATTTTGTTACCAATAAATTTTGTTGGGGCGGGTGGTTTTGGACAGGGGCGGGCGGGGATGAGAATCTAAAATATTTTTTCTATTGCCTTTCGGGAGTAGTCAGCCTTTTCATATCGAATCAAAGATAGCATTCCCGTATGCCAGTTATACAAAGATCTAAATAATTCAGTTCAATTAAGTAAAACACTTTTGTAACGCGTATAAAAGAATGTACATAGTGAGAGAGTCTTACATTTGAAACAATTATATGGCATTGCAGAATAACATTTACATTGATAAACGCTTACAATCTACGATACCAAATTTATTTCCCTTTTAATAAAAAATAAAAAAATAGTTTCCGTGGCCTTAGAATGATTGGTTTTCAGAAAATTGATTACGGGTTTCCAAACATAATTGAAACATAAACTAAATAGAATCACTCACTTGACAGATGATTGCCTTCCACAGAATAAAGTAAGTTGTAAATTGTTTTGCTTTACATACCTCTTGCGAGGTATCTAAAATGTTTACATTGAAAGTAAAGTGCAAAGAAATATGTTTTCCACAGATGTGTCTTTAATTGTTTCAGATTTAGTATTATACGTACCTATAAATGTTTGAACATAATTTCAAAAGCAAAACAATAAATAATACAGTAAATAGCCTTCCAACAATTTGATAATACGAAATTGGGGTCAGCTGAAAATGAAAAAATGGGTAGCCTTGTTATTGACCTACTTAAGGTTTCCGACAAGAATGGAAGAGTAATTTCCCGTTTTAAAAGAAAATGTATTAAAACAAAATGAGATCTATCAAACTGACAAGAACTGACAATCAATTTATGAAGTGCCCATCATGTGATTTGCACAATTATATTATTATGCGACTGTTAAATTATCCGTAAAAATACAGTTTATGAAAACGGTTACCGTAGATTTTTTCCAGCATTCCACATATGACTTCAGACTGAGCTGGGGAATGGTCGTGTGAGGGGCACTTATGGGTTCTTCTTTCTTCAGATCCTATCAGACATGTTATCAATTAAGTTTGTTTTTCGATTATTTCATTCAAACATCTACAACACATGTTAATAGGTTTTGGATGTCAGTTTTAAAATTAAATTGGTTCCATTCGTGTAACTTTTCTTTTGAAATCAAATTCATTAACGGGAGAAGTCAGTCTGTTCATATCGAATCAAAGATAGTATTCCCCTATGCCAGTGATACAAAGATGTAAATAATTCAGTTCAATTAAATAAAACACTTTTGTTAACACTTATTAAAGAATGTTCATAGAGTGAGCAAGTCTTACATTTGAAACAATTACAGGTATGAATACCATTTACATTGAAAAACGCTAACATTCCATGATACCAAATTTATTTCCTTTTTAATATAAAATAAAACAATAATAGTTTCCGTGGCCTTAGAAAGATTGGTTTTCAGAAATTGATTACGGGTTTCAAAACATAATTGAAACATAAACTACATAAAATCACGTATCGGACAGATGATCGCCTTCCACAGAATAAGGTAGGTTGTAAGTTGTTTTGTTTTACATACCTCTTGCGAGGTATCTAAAATGTTTACTTGAAAGTTAAGCGCTTATGAAAAATGTTTTCCACAGATGTGTCTGTAATTGTTTCAGATTTAGTATTATACGTGCCTATAAATGTTTGAACGTAATTTTAACAGCAAAACAATAAATAATACAAAAAATAGCCTTCCAACAATTTGATAATACGAAATTGAGGTCAGCTGCAAGTTATTCTACCTCGGGCTTCCGACAAGAATGGAAGTAAATTCCCGTTTTAAAAGAAAATGTATTAAAACAAATTGAGATCTATCAAACTGACAAGAACTGACAGTCAATCTATGAAGTACTCATCATGTGATTTGCACATTTATAATACTATGCGACTGTTAAGTTATCTGTAAAAATACAGTAAATGGAAACGGTTACCGTAGAATTGATTTAAGTCCTGCATTCCACTTTAGACTTCAGACTGAGCTGGGGAATGGTCGTGCGAGGGGCACTTATGGGTTTTCTTTCTTCAGATCCTATCAGACATGTTATTAATTAAGTTTGTTTTTCGATTATTTCATTCAAACATCTACAACACATGTTAATAGGTTTTGGATGTCAGTTTTAACATTAAATTGGTTCCATTCGTGTAACTTTTCTTTTGAAATCAAATTCATTTCGGGAGAAGTCAGCCTGTTCATATCGAATCAAAGATAGCATTCCTCTATGCTGTGATACAAAGAGTCTCATATTTTAATGGTAGCGTTCTGTAAACTATGTCCTATCTGTGATTGTGTAGTTATCTCTGCACAAACACTTTAGTGAGATATAATGATTCAAATTCCTGAATAGATAGCTTAGCCTCGATAGAATCTGTGAAAACACAAACGGATTACAAATAGCGATTCGGGGTCAAGGTCACTTTTCATTATTTAATTTACTTAAAAAAAGAACATGGAAAAGTTTCCCGGAATATTGCCTATGAAAGACTGGGTTTTATCTGTTAAATTTCGCTCCGATGCGAGTTTTCGAAAAATAACATATCGATTTTAATAATTCAGGATCACCTAATAAGAAAGGGTAAGTGCCGCCACTTCATGTTAGAATGTTAGAAAAATAGCAGGCGACTCACTACGATTAATGTACATGTACGCTTTACCTAGCACGTATATTTAATTTTTGTTTCATTAAATAACTTAGCTTTATTTATCATTTCTTACTGCAGAAGACATAACTGAAAGCGTTAATACTCATAATCTGATGTCAGTAATTGGGTTTATTTAAAATAAATTCGTACAAAAACAATATCAGCGTTACTATAAATATTCGGGTGACCTACAAGTGCTAACCGAACCGCTTCGTATAGCGTTTCTACCTGATCTTCAAGCGTTCCAAGCGTTTGAAGCGCTCCGTTGCGTTTCCAATTCGATTGCATTCCATTTTCATGGCGTTCCAGCAACAATATAGAGCAAAAACGTTGTTTTTTTCAGTTCCACTCCCCTTTGTGCATAAATATCTAGATTTCATGATTGTAATAAAGCCTGTCGAAAATAACTTTCTGCTGTCTATTTTCGGTTTCAAACTAAAACCAGTTAATCGTATAATTCAAAACTGACATTATTTGTAAAGGTAACTTAACAAATTATAGACGGGGGTTTGATAAGATACAGCAAAAAGTTTGCCCTCGAAAGTAGAAATGATGGTCATCTCTAATTTCTTAAAGCTTTTCATTTCGTATTAATTTGACAACATATTGTAGTTGGATATACTGATCAGTTTTTGCACATGTTATTTTTGCGTATAAGCTCTTCAGTATTGCGAATTATTTTACTTGTAAAACTTCATTGGTGTTTATCTTTTTAGCGGTGTGCTATTCAACCAATATGCGACTTCATTTTTTAGAATAGTGCTTGTAACTATGCGGTCTAATATTTGCTTTGTAAACTATTTTATTTATTTTCCTTTCATGAAAATAACTATTTTTACGGTAAGTGGGTTGGAGTGGTTTCATCAAGACAACTTGTATTTGTTTTGTGATATGATATGTGGGGCAAGTGTGAGGTTGGTGCACCCTGGAACCTGGTTTAAAGCCCCAGTGGCAATTTGATTTGCCACTGACCGTTCCAAGGCGGTAACCCCTCGGGTTCTCATTTTTGTTAATTGTTAGTGGTGTCTCTTTTGAAGCTGATCATTTTAAACCATGCTCTCTCCCTCTCTTCTTCTTGACTGTGTGGGGAGGCTGTTTTTTCTGAATGTGGCGATTCCTGATATGCATATTGCACCTTTTTTACATTAAACTACATATAAATGTACAAAGTATTATTGTTCATTTAGATTACGAGATTAACTTTACTGGAAATGTCGTGCAGTAAAATTGTGATGTGCACTAGTTGCATAAGGAATAGCAATGAAAACAACCAAGCAAAGTTTCTTTGTGTCGTCTGTCGTTCAAGTTATTGTCAACTCTGTTCGGAAATACATCGCTCAGCTGCGAAAGATCATCGTTTGCAATTATTAAATTCTGAAAAACCGAATAGAAATACAAAAACCGAGACAGTAATAACATGTGAAGAATGTAATAAATGTTCCAGTGAAAGTGTTTGCATCTCATGCAACGAGACATATTGTTTTGAGTGTAAAGAACTCCATAAAAAGTTCCACACTTCCAAACAAATATCACACGAACATGCAAATTCAACAAAATGGTGTTTGACGTGTAAACAATATGGTGTGCTGAGTATTTCTATGGCTCTTTGTGTTGGTTGCATGAGGTTGTTCTGCGATGAATGCTATGATGCTCATATGTGCAGTAATGCTACCAAGAAGATGGGTTTTGTAATCCAAATACCATTTTGTGAACCATGCAATACCACGGCAATAATTACGAAAGGCACCATTATTTGCACAGACTGTGATGAATTTATGTGCGATACATGTTGGAAAAAACACATAGCGTTGAAGAAAATGAACTCCCACAAAAAGAAAAATATAAGAGTGTCAGAGAGTTTGATGAAAAATACGACATTGTGCGGACCATGCGGTAACAATCAACAAGAAGAAAAGGCACAATACAAATGCATTGATTGTGAAGAGGAATTACTTTGCAAAGAATGTGCTGATCATCATCGGACATTCAAACACACGAAAGACCACACACTGACTGAACTAACATTTCGACCCAAACAATTTATCAACCAAGAAATACAAACAGAAAGGTATTATTTTATTGGTTTTGTTTGTACAGCATGTTTAGTTACAGATTTAGTAAAACGTCCGAAACCGAGTTTTATTGATATCAGCTTAATGGTAGTTACCTAAGACACCCTTACTTTATCAATAGACGGAAAAACATGATCACAACTCAGTTATCTTTCCTATTGTTACAATCAGGTTTTCGGAAAGAAGTCAAGTATTCTAAAAATATTAAGATTCATCTGAAATCAATCGATTCCTCCAGTTCTTGTCGTCAATAAAGTCACAAAACATTTATTTACCAAACAACTTATCATCGATATACAATGCTAGAAATTTCAACAATTTGCAATTAGCTCCCTTTCAATATAAAATGTAGTGTTTTAAAATGTGCACATGGACGTGTTTGGACCGTACTTTTGTATTACTTTGTATGGAATTGCATTTAATATAGGAAAACTACAAAACGGATTATGATATTACTTGAATGTCTAAATGATTCTTGCATCAAAGTTTTGAAAGTCATGGATTGGTTTTGCAAGAATTATAATAAAAAATAATTAAAACGTTTGAAATAATTTAATAACTTACAAAGTCCAAAAACATTATAACGTTTCGAATATTGATCGTCAAGTGATTTATAGATATAGCGTGCATCTAATAACTAAGCGAAACGAAATCTGTCATTTTCAGATTTAATTTATTAGACAAAGAAACAGAGACGTTCCCAACAGAAGAAAGTATCAATTGTGAAAAGGTACGTACATGTACGCCTGTTCTTACCTGAATTTTGCAATACTGAAGCGCATGAAAATATTTAATGCTAAAGTTTATTTTATTATTCATAAACAGTTGAAATTTGATAATAAAATAATTTAATTATTGATAAGTCATATAGGATATGTAATATTACACATTTTCTTAGAACAGAGCTAATTCAATACTGGTTTTGGTATTATTATACATGTACCCAGTCGAAAGGTACGTCTGTCAAAACCTTTGTCTGGTGAAAAAAAAAATGCTACCATTAGGGCTGTTTCAAAAAAATGGCTGGTTTGGGTTTTCCCCTGTTATAAAAATGTACAACAAACAGTTACTTCCATTTTCCTACTTTGCCGAGGTGTCTCATCATGCCCTCTAAAGAATTGTGAAAATAGCACCATCCGTTAAAAAAATATTTTTTAAAAAATGGACAAAAAAAGTCAGGAGTGTGACAAAAAAGTGTGACACTTTTAAAAATCACATGTGTTCAGACCATCATTGTACAAAAAGCTTGAATAAAGACAAGTTTTAGTGTTGTTTTAGTAATAGTTGCACTTATTAGGCATCAACAAATGATAAAATTAAGCATATTATACTTTAAGTAATCAAAATTTATGTTTAATAAAAACTAACGTCAAATACAAATTAACATCAGTAAAGAATTGAAAAGTTAAATTTTCAATACATACACAGTGCCTATGTGTTCTTATAGTAACACCGTCCACAATGTATAGTAACAATATGCACTAAATAGCACCATATAAAAACTAAATGCGCACTTAACAAGAACAATAACGTAGCACTATTTGCTGCTACGTCACCAATGATGTGTTACAATATGTGTATTTGTACTGACTATTGTTTAATAGAAACTAACGTCAAATACAAATAAACATCAGTAAAGGATTGAAAAGTTTAATTTTCAATACACACACAGTGCCTAAATAGTGAGTAATTCCTGTTAAATATGACAATATGAATCAGTACAAAATAGATCATATTCACTACACATTGTCTTTCAACACAACTTAAATAGATCTACTGATTAGATCTTCACTATGTTGTCTGTAAATGTACTAGGTGTTCTAGAATGTACATAATGCTAAAAAAAACACTGTATCTGTTTCCCATCTACCCATTTTCATAACAGTCTTTGGATCAACACCTTTATCAATTTGAATAGTGGCACCAGTTGGTCTAAACGAATGCTGTATACAGTTTTTTGTCTAAACCGGCATCAGCAATACTGTCTTCAAGTACAGATGCAATAGTCTGTGCATTTAATGCTTTATATGGTGAATACAAAGACAAGAACACTGCATTACCACTAGCACTCATTCTACGATGTGACAAAGATCTTTCTATATAATCTCGCAATGTTTTAACAGGATCCAGCAAAATATTGCTTGCTGGGGGAACAACAACTTGAAAACCTGATCTACTTGTGTCATTTTTAATGCCATGGAAACTTATACTCATCGAACCACTAGACTCAAACACAATCTGATCCGTGTTAAACTGCATGTTCTCATGTTTAAAGAAAATGGATCAAAATGTACAGACTTCGGTGCAACATCTGAAGGTCTCAACATTGTTACTAAAGCAAGAAGAGTTATCGCTTTTTTGGCGTAACCGTTTTAATGAAAGTTTGTCATTCTCTCCCCAACAAGTAAACAATCCATTAAATTGTTCAACAGGCATAACTTGGGAATGTGTTAATGTTTGTAATGTACCTGACTTTACTAGAGCCTGTGTTAAACGTACAATATCAGGATTATGCACAATATTTAACAACTCATATGCCTCATAATAACAACTCAAAGCAGCGCAAACAGTCTTAAGTTTAGATCTAGGCTTTGTTGAAGAATCAGCAACATAACACAAAAGTTTGTTAAAGCAACTGTATCCTTTGGAGGAAAAAAGGTGGTTTACACAAAACAAATAAATGTCATGTATATAAAAATTATAAAGCTTAAGTGTTGAACTTAATGCGATTTGAACTGCAGCTCTTTCACTCCATTGTCTTTTTATCAGTTTATCCTTCCACAAATCCTCCAAGCGAATAAACGCTACTTCCGATTCCGCATTGAGTCTGGCACTACGTTTATCCTTTGACATACCACATTTGGAGCCGGAAGACGCACTGGTGACGTCACTGACAACTTTTTCAGCGTCTGACACCACGTCTGGGCAGGCCACCACGGGGCTATCACTGTTGCACTCGCGTTTTGATTTTGGATGACTTGTAACACACGCGGAATGAGTCGAAAAGGAGCATTCACATAATTGTTAAGTAACTCCCAGTTTGTTTGTGCTAACGCGTCCACACCCCCGGTTTGTGAATATCTGCTGTTGTAGAAAGGTAGGTGGGTTGTTATAAACGAACAGAAACGATCGACAGTGTGTGGGCCCCACATGGAGTCTAGAAGATGAAATATCATCGGGTGTAATCTCCACTCGTATTTGTCTTGGAGCCGAGAAAGCGAGTCCGCCTCCACATTCGATCTTCCTGGTAGATGGCGCGCATATATCATCACATTGTTGTCCAGGCACTCCACCCAAACGGCTTTGGCAAGCTGTGTAAGTTCTATAACTGGACCGCCCATGTGATTGAGATAGGCAATGGTAGTGATATTGTCTGACAGAATTTGTACAGTTTTGTCCTTTATATGACTGTGAAATGATTTCAGAGCTAATAACACTGTTAACAGTTCTCGATGGTTTGATTACTTGAAGGAAGTGCGGATATCCCATAGGCCTGATGCATTCATACCTTTGTAAACTGCAACCCACCCTGTATGTGAGGCATCGGTCTCTATTTGTCCATGGATCCAAGTGTGTAGAATAACTTGACCGTTCCAAGAATGTAGGGCACTTGCCCACCATTTCAAATCAGCTACATTGTCATCTGACCAGTTTAAACGACTGTCCCAGGATGAACGAGTCTTAAGAAGTCTATACACTGATCGAAGTTTCAATTTACCAGGAAAAATTGCACGGCAAACTGCAATACACTGTCCTGCAAGTCTTGCTTAGTGTCGTGCACAAATTACGGGCTTCACTAATGCACGAATAATGTCTTTCCTAATTTTTCTAACCTTCTTTTGTGGTACTTTCAAAAGTGGTACACCATCACTGCCACACGAGTCGATAATAAAACAAAGAAATTCACATCATGTTTTTGGAACCAATGAAGATTTCTCGTAGTTAATACACTAACCGAGATTCTCTAAAGTGGTCCGTACAAATGTCAAATCAGCCTCGATCTTGTCTCTATCTGAAGCAATAAGAATATCATCCATGTAAATAATTATTCTCAGTCCCTTTTCACGAAAGTATTGCACAACTGGTCGCAAAGTCTTACAAAAGAAGTAAGGGCTTAATTTATAACCAAATGGCAGAACGTTCCATGTATAATAGTTATTTTCAAAACAAAACCCCAAATATGTGGCAAAGTCTGGGTGAACTGGCACATGATGAAAACCATTTTTCAAGTAAAGACTAACCATACAATCACCAGGACGAATAACTTGCGATAAGGTTGATAAATCTTCATTTCTAAATTGTCTTGATTCACTGATTCGCCTAGCCCTGCAATTCCTGCGACGCAACCAATTGAGCTAACCGGGACAACCCCAAAAAGGTTGATCGGATAGCTTGATATACGTAACAATATGAAACAGTATTTATTGTATTTTAAGCACATAAATTAAAATTATTTAATATTGGTCAATAAAGCTTAATAAACTTTTTATTCTGTCACATATGAATATTTTTTTATTGATTTTGATCACTGTAAAGACTGTACAAACATATTGAGCAACCAGTTTGGACTTTTTATGAACTTAAATTCTTAACATTTTTTCACTTCACTTGCCATTTTTCAATATCTCAGCAACCAGTAGACTAGTGATGTGCCGATGATCGGAAGACATCGATTAGCGACGTGTAAATGCTCCTCGATGTCGATGATCGATGTCTTTCTCTCATAATCGATTAACAGTTGAGACATGCGCAGTGTAAGAGACAAAATATAAAGGTACGGGTTCCGGCTTTTACACCGGTCATAAAGGGAAATCACTTTGAAAAATTGAAAATTAAATTGGCGACCCGAGAGATTTACGAGAACATAGGCAAAAAATTTATAAGAAGCACTTTAGATTCTACAAGATTTACGAAGAACTTCCATCGCACAGAAAAAAACCTAGACCTTAGAAAAGGCCTTTGCAGAATTTGTTGCAAATAGTACAAAAATACAGGCAACAAGCAAAAACGCAAAATGGCGCCGATTTTGTCAGGCGTCTGAGTGGCGTAGCTATACGCCTTTCCAATAAACAGTTTCGCAGTCCTGTACGAGTTACTTCCCGCGACAGAAAATCAATCCAAAACGAGGCTCTGCAGGATAGCTGAACGATCGGGCTAATGGCTTAAGCACATAATAGCTAACCTTATCCGCTATTTTGCAGGTCTGCGTTCGTCGCCGGCGGTGAAAAAATAAGTTGCTGGTCTGTTATTCTAGCCAGACTTTTTTATGTTTACTATTTGTTAGATAATTAGATTTTTAATGATTTAAGAACATGTACCATTCTTGTTGATAGTAGGCAGTATGAAACGCAATTTGGACAAACATAAGCATTAATTTTACCAATTATGTACAACAATTTCTTCTTAATATCTTTTCTGCTGAAAATATATTTTACTGGTGTAAATGTTGCAAATTGCTAAGGCTAGTATTGCGCTATTATCCGGAAATCGTGATATGTCAACATCTGGTTACATGATCTGTAGACAAAAAAATACAATCTGAATTTGTTCATACTTACACATTTGAACAATAGAATTGTCCTAAAAATTTAAGGCGTTTATGGTCAACGAATAAATAATTTGAATATTTAAAATGTTACGTATACTTCACAAGCAAATATGATTGATTCTGTCTTGAAATAAAACAGGATCGGTAATCTGATTGTTTGTTGTAGAAGTATCATTCGTAGAATAAAATCCAAGGATTTAGATGCCGGCTTCCAAAAAGATGGGAATATTTATATCACAATATGGTTGAATATCCAATTTAGATTTAAGTTTGACAGATTGTAATTTTGGCATAAAAGCCCAAACTCTTAATTAAACATATATAAAATGTTTTGACAAGATTTGTTTCTTATTGACGGCTTTTGTTTCTATAACGTGTCGTAATGTTGATTAAGAATCCATTTAAGTGCTAAATCAAATACATTTGCTGGCACATCCAGTAGTTAAAGGACTCCAATATACTTAAGAATTGGGAGGTGTAGATACCTTGCAAACAGAAATTACACGATCTCTATTGGTCAATGATATCTGCCCCTTTAAGTAATTGACAGATGAATCCTTGTGCGAGACAGTTTGACATGTTTATGGCATGCCGCCTTCAAAATCAATCGCCGCCGACATAATCACAACATGATGTCAGTAGTTGAATAGACACGCTAATCCGGAAACGAGACTCAATTAAGCCGTGAAGAGAACACTGCGACTGTTTGTTAGTTCAAGTCGTTTAGTGTTTAATGCGAGAAATAATGAATTGACACTTTTAGTCAGAAACCTGATTGTTTAATCAATTATTTTCAAAAATATCATGACGCTGATGTATTATTACTAATTCAAAGAGAAAATACATTTTTCAAAAAATAATTTTATGATAAAAATGAAAGTTGTAGGAACATATTCCCTATTACGTTATTACAGCGCGCAATCATTTTTCCTGTAAAGCAGTCACGTGACTGGACAGGGGAGGTAACCAAATAAATTCATCGAATTATTGGAAAGGCGTATATGACGATGGTACAAATTCTTCGAATAAATATGTATTGCATATGTAACTAGGCCTCTTATCTTGTGACTTCAGCCTTAAAATCAGTATATTATTCATAGGAAAACGCAACATTTATGCATTTGAGAATTCATGTGGCGGATCTAGAGGGGTTTACTTCAGTTGCACAAACCTTTTTGGGCAGCAATGATTTTGATTCGGTCAGAAAGTTGAAAATTATCAGTATCTAGTAATTATGTATGCTTCTGATCTAAGACCATTTTTAAACCTAACACTGCGCAAATTAAGAAACCGATTATAATCGTGAAATCGCATCGGAAAGGGCAACCGATTCCAACCGATGATCGATTATGATTTGCAACCGATTTCCCAACACTACAGTAGACGGATTTCAAAAATCTTTTCAGTTCTATACTCAATTTCAATAAGCAAAAAACACAGAATACAAAGTTTGGAATTTTTATGAACTTTAATTTTTCACTATTTGTTTACTTTTCCAGCCATTTTTTTAAACAGCCCATTAGAGATATTGATTTCATTTTCGGAAGGTTAATATTTGGCCGTCAATAGAAGCGTTTTTGGTTGGAGTATAGTTGGCGGTCAAAAAAAGTGTAAAGTACAATAACCATAACGTTCACTTTGATATTTACAGAATAGTTTGCCTTTGTTTTTAAATAATTGAATTTTGTCCGCATAGTATCTCTGAAACCATTACCGACTTTATATTTCGATGGTGAATATACGGCGGTCAGAATTTCGGTTATAGGTTTTGTGTTTTAATATCATTTTTCCCGGATAATACGCATCCAGACCAACTCTAAAACAATATAAATTGTATTAATCCACTTTGAACAGGTTTTTTATGCTTATCTATAATTAGTGATGTGCCGATGATCGGAAGACATCGATTAGCGACGTGTAAATGCTCCTCGATGTCGATGATCGATGTCTTTCTCTCATAATCGATTAACAGTTGAGACATGCGCAGTGTAAGAGACAAAATATAAAGGTACGGGTTCCGGCTTTTACACCGGTCATAAAGGGAAATCACTTTGAAAAATTGAAAATTAAATTGGCGACCCGAGAGATTTACGAGAACATAGGCAAAAAATTTATAAGAAGCACTTTAGATTCTACAAGATTTACGAAGAACTTCCATCGCACAGAAAAAAACCTAGACCTTAGAAAAGGCCTTTGCAGAATTTGTTGCAAATAGTACAAAAATACAGGCAACAAGCAAAAACGCAAAATGGCGCCGATTTTGTCAGGCGTCTGAGTGGCGTAGCTATACGCCTTTCCAATAAACAGTTTCGCAGTCCTGTACGAGTTACTTCCCGCGACAGAAAATCAATCCAAAACGAGGCTCTGCAGGATAGCTGAACGATCGGGCTAATGGCTTAAGCACATAATAGCTAACCTTATCCGCTATTTTGCAGGTCTGCGTTCGTCGCCGGCGGTGAAAAAATAAGTTGCTGGTCTGTTATTCTAGCCAGACTTTTTTATGTTTACTATTTGTTAGATAATTAGATTTTTAATGATTTAAGAACATGTACCATTCTTGTTGATAGTAGGCAGTATGAAACGCAATTTGGACAAACATAAGCATTAATTTTACCAATTATGTACAACAATTTCTTCTTAATATCTTTTCTGCTGAAAATATATTTTACTGGTGTAAATGTTGCAAATTGCTAAGGCTAGTATTGCGCTATTATCCGGAAATCGTGATATGTCAACATCTGGTTACATGATCTGTAGACAAAAAAATACAATCTGAATTTGTTCATACTTACACATTTGAACAATAGAATTGTCCTAAAAATTTAAGGCGTTTATGGTCAACGAATAAATAATTTGAATATTTAAAATGTTACGTATACTTCACAAGCAAATATGATTGATTCTGTCTTGAAATAAAACAGGATCGGTAATCTGATTGTTTGTTGTAGAAGTATCATTCGTAGAATAAAATCCAAGGATTTAGATGCCGGCTTCCAAAAAGATGGGAATATTTATATCACAATATGGTTGAATATCCAATTTAGATTTAAGTTTGACAGATTGTAATTTTGGCATAAAAGCCCAAACTCTTAATTAAACATATATAAAATGTTTTGACAAGATTTGTTTCTTATTGACGGCTTTTGTTTCTATAACGTGTCGTAATGTTGATTAAGAATCCATTTAAGTGCTAAATCAAATACATTTGCTGGCACATCCAGTAGTTAAAGGACTCCAATATACTTAAGAATTGGGAGGTGTAGATACCTTGCAAACAGAAATTACACGATCTCTATTGGTCAATGATATCTGCCCCTTTAAGTAATTGACAGATGAATCCTTGTGCGAGACAGTTTGACATGTTTATGGCATGCCGCCTTCAAAATCAATCGCCGCCGACATAATCACAACATGATGTCAGTAGTTGAATAGACACGCTAATCCGGAAACGAGACTCAATTAAGCCGTGAAGAGAACACTGCGACTGTTTGTTAGTTCAAGTCGTTTAGTGTTTAATGCGAGAAATAATGAATTGACACTTTTAGTCAGAAACCTGATTGTTTAATCAATTATTTTCAAAAATATCATGACGCTGATGTATTATTACTAATTCAAAGAGAAAATACATTTTTCAAAAAATAATTTTATGATAAAAATGAAAGTTGTAGGAACATATTCCCTATTACGTTATTACAGCGCGCAATCATTTTTCCTGTAAAGCAGTCACGTGACTGGACAGGGGAGGTAACCAAATAAATTCATCGAATTATTGGAAAGGCGTATATGACGATGGTACAAATTCTTCGAATAAATATGTATTGCATATGTAACTAGGCCTCTTATCTTGTGACTTCAGCCTTAAAATCAGTATATTATTCATAGGAAAACGCAACATTTATGCATTTGAGAATTCATGTGGCGGATCTAGAGGGGTTTACTTCAGTTGCACAAACCTTTTTGGGCAGCAATGATTTTGATTCGGTCAGAAAGTTGAAAATTATCAGTATCTAGTAATTATGTATGCTTCTGATCTAAGACCATTTTTAAACCTAACACTGCGCAAATTAAGAAACCGATTATAATCGTGAAATCGCATCGGAAAGGGCAACCGATTCCAACCGATGATCGATTATGATTTGCAACCGATTTCCCAACACTATCTATAATTTAAATTTGAGATGTTTTAATTCTTTGCATTAATAACATTTTATCTTAGCATAGACCAGGTAAGCCTGAACCCTCGTATATTGGGGTTGATACTGTAACGTTGAATTGGGCCTCGGCCATAGAGTTTCCGGGTAAAGCCTACTATCAAGTAAGTTACCGAGAGGTAGCAGAAAACAGCACATGGAAGTTTAACACCGAAGAAGTTCGTGTTAGCAACCTAACCGTCTTACAACTAAGGGCGAGTACAGCGTACCAGTTCCGGGTGCGAGTTGTTTACGATGTTGGTGATGGTCCATTCAGTCCAATTAGCGACAAAATATTTACACAGGCGTCACTGGCATGGGTATATAAGGGCATAAGTGAGAAAGTCAGAGATGGAAATCCTTCGCCAGATGTGTTTGCTTTACCTCTTGAAGAAAAGAAATACCGAGTAAATACCAGAGCAAAAGCCAAAGCCTTCGAAATAGGTATATGACAGATACTTTTCGTTGGGACAAGTATGCAAATGATAGCTGGGAGCGAACCTATAATACATTAAAATATTTAAATCCGTAACAAATGTATTTTATATATACATATTTGTACACTTTATGTTCTCTATATTGTTGAGATATTTTTATACAACAAAAGGTCTTCCAAATACACGTAAGAATATGATGATACATGTTTGGACTCAAGAACCAGGTACAATTCTTGCAATGTTTTTGCTGATGAGCATTTACTAGCTGGTTATCCAGTTTTTGTTTATACTTTGATCTGCTTAACAATTAAAATATACCATGTTTTTATTTTTAATAAATCTCAGGAAAAAATTGCTATAATCTTTTAATTTTGTCAAAGAATTTACCATCAAAGGCTTCATAACTTCATAAACTTGAAACTTCTTACCCGTAAATATACTTATCAAATTATTGATAATGTATCGATTGATTGTGTGAGATTTTGATTCACCCTGAAAGCTTTCGTATGCTAGTTCGTTTCGTTTGTCTGCCGCTTGCTCGCCGAATCATATATTCATGTAGTCATGTAGTCGTGTTTTGGTCCGTAAATCCTTTCGTATTTGCAATTCTTTCCCTGTCTCCTCCTCTATTAGTCTCATAATCGATTCTACCGTTTCATTTACATGTAAGATGATTTCTTTGTTAATAAGAAGATAACTAAATGTGGTGGTGATAGTAGTAGAAGCTTCCAACGATTAACATTTTCCTTAAGCTTTTCGAAAATTACATGTTGTTTATTAGTAAACAAAACCAATCGATGGAAGCATATATTTGACAGTGTTGCTAATTTCTATAAATACCGCATGATTACGAAATAATAGCTATTTCTTTTCCTTTCTTTCAAATTGGTAATTCATGCTTAAAGAAAATGAGTTTACTAAGTTTTCAAAAATGATGTTGTCAATGTTTGCCTTTGTAATTAATTTATCAGTTCTATTTAAAAATTGAAAAAGAAATTCAGATAGATATTTACAAGTAATGCGACACAAACCGAACAAATATTGTGACAGTTTCAGCTTTTTTTGTGACTACAATATTTTGGTTTTAAATAAATTAACCATACGTAAAGTTGGAAAATAAGTAATGCTAAAAGGTCGAGAATAATATTTAAGATACTAAATACTGTATTTTGTACAAATCTTTACACGATAAGTTGCATGAGATAACATTAGTAAGTTGTAATTCTTTCAGCTAAATCAGAGGGTTATTATGACAGCGAAGAAAGGACTATACTTCTTGTTGGCACAAATGGCTGTGGGAAAAGCTCGGCAATTGACGGTATTGTGAATTATGTCCTCGGTGTGCAGTGGGACGACAACTTTCGGTTTACAGTCGAAAATACTTTGAAAAACAACGTACGTATGGTATTTATGCAAAAAATTGTCACAGAGATCGTTTTACATTTAAATGAACATTTCTTGCATGTCTAAATGACAGTTACAAATGTACTTAAAAGAAATGTTGACACATCGGCATTGGAAATCAAAAATTAAAAAAAAACAAAAAAACAAACAAACAACAAATTAGAGCAACCGAAAGTTAAAACTATTATAAAAGAGAAAAAAAAAAACACGTGTAATTTTTTATTGCAGGAAGAGTGGATTAATGTCATCTCACTTAATCCATCTAATAGTAATCGTTTTCATAGAAGACTTAATGTTGTTTGTGTTCCGACCTTTGGTGTCTCTACGAATTCAAACAGGGATATGGAGATTATTGAGCAAGTTCGTAAGTACTTGACTGATGCTGCACCTCAAGGACTTGAATACCTAGATGCAGTTTATTTTGTCGTCAAGTCGTCTGATTTAGCGCTTTCTAAGTATCAGATGTATATTTTCCAAATGGTATTGTCTCTTTTGGGGAACGATCTTGAAGAAAATCTCTTTCTCTTATGCACTTTTTCTGATTGTAAGAGTCCAAGGGTGCTTACGGCGTCCAACAACAATCTCCCCATAAGCAACTTTGTGTGCATAAACAATGCAGCCTTGTTTGAAGCAAACAGGGGGCACGAAAAAGGAAATATGGTCAAAATGTTTTGGACTGCCGGATTTGAAATGTACAACAAATTATTTAAACAATTAAATGAAAAGAAAACACGAACTCTAAAGCTTACAAGAGATGTGGTTGACAAAAAGCTGCATGCTCACGCGATTTATGAAAGACTTTTTAAAGATGTTGACGATATTCTTGAGCAAGTACAACAGCTGCATGAAGTCCAAAAAGAAATAGAAAACGTTGAATCAATAAGGGCTCAAAACTCAGACTTTATGAAAATTGAAAAAGTAACTGAATATAAAAGAGTAGAAACTCAACCAGGAATCTTTGCGTTAAACTGTCAAAAATGCCAACAGACATGTTTGCAGAACATTGCTTCTCGGGAAGAAACTATAGAAAGTTACAGCGTATTTTACAAAACTAAAAGGTGTAAATTATGCCTGTCTAGCAAATGCTATTCAATGGACCATATTATAGAGCCATCTTGTTTCGCCCCGGTTATTACCGATGTCAGTAAAGTAGACCAGGCAATGAAAGGAGCTTTTGAAAATGCAGGAAATGCTTTAGTTAAAATTGAGGAGAATGTCAAATTCTTGTCGGATAAAATAAATCAACTGTTTGACACAAGTCGGCGCCGAAAAGACAAACTTGATATTTGTTGCGCGGAAATTGCCCGCTGTTCTCTACCACTTAAATCTCATCTCAGCAAATGCGACGAAATAGATGCGAATATCGAATTTGAAAAAGAACAACGACAGGAGGGATTTAAAGAACGAATAAAACAGCTGGAAAATGTGCGGAAATATGTTGAACTCTTGTCTGATATGCAAATCTTCGAACGAAATGTACGATCTGTCTTGACAGTTGTTGGAGGAGCTCGTAGTCAAGATGCGGATGCCTCGACTAATTTTGCTTCTTTTGTAAAACTGTATACAGAACTTCACACAGAATAAGGTAATTTATTAAAATAAAATATGGCTAGAACGATCACTTAAAACATTTGAGATTTCAATTCAACCCACTACAAATTTAGTTGTTTGTTAAATCATCTCCAAGAACATGTATGTCCTGCGTTTTTGCCTCTGACGTTCTCTGTGATATGAAGAATATTTTAAGATCTTTTGTTAATATTATATTTTGTTCATTTCCGCCCATTGTTTTCTCGTGTTGGGTAAACCCATCTTTATCTGGGGAGCATACGCCGCTAATCATGGAATAGAATTTTTCTAAAATACCGCATTGAAATTTTCATAACCAACGGCATATTCGCGCCGTCGTATGGTATAGATCGAAATTGTGCTGTTTACTGGTGTTTATATCGAGTTTCATTTCCCATGGCTAGGCGGCGGGAGCAATAATATGCATGTTCATTACTGCCCAGGAGCAGGCTCAATCAAATCGAGCCTGCAGTATTTTTTATATTTGTCCTGTTCTTTGGATTTTCAAGTTGCCTTTTTAAAATATTTAAGGACTCGGTCGGTTGTTTTTCTGTTATTTTGTTTAAATAATTAATTTTAGTGTTATCAAAAGTATTTTTCTGTAACTGAATCTGATTTGATCACTGAAATCATTAGATATTGTTAAATCACCACGTTATATTTTTAACACATGTAGCTGTATGAAAATAAATATTTTATCTATCTCGAAAATATATCATTTATTTACAAATGATATGTAATAATGCCGGGCTTTGGAGGAGTGTCCATACCTGAATAGAAGCGTGTTTATCATTGCAGGAATGAAGTCCACAGACACCTAAAGACGTTTTGATCCTAAGAATTAACATTTAAATGACGCAGCACATTTTACAGAGCAGTATTTACACTTCAACTTTATCCTCTACGATGAAGTGTTATTCAAGTAACGAATCATAATTTTAGATGGTACACATTTGGCGTAATACTTTAAAAACCGTGGCTACAGAAAAATCCGCATACATTTTATTGGACTGTGCGCAATGTTTTGACGTGTGACTTCAACGGGCATGCATGGTTTGCTTTGAGTTGCTGCGAAAATGTGTGCCGTCATTCACTTTCTCGTCAACGTAGCTGTTCTAACAGCTATTCTAAAAAGCCGTAATATCTTAAATTCTTATTATTATTTTGTATGAGAGCATTTATGAATGTAAATATAATGACTGAATCAATATTTCATGGTTTTCATTTGTTTATAATAACAGTTGGATTGTCTAAAGCGTGCATGAAGCCCTTCGGGTTTCACACACTTTAAACAAGAAAAATCTGTTTTCCATACCCAAATAAAAACCATCAAATATCGATTCATTCCTTAATTAAAATATTTAATTTTATTTCATTCTATTGAAAGTCACAAGTTAAGCAGATGACACTTATTCCTGGTCTTTTCATATTTTACTGGCCAGTAGTCGTTGATCTTAAATAAAGAAAACTGAACACTGACATTATTCAAGAGGCACTTCTGGATAAACGATACATGTGATTATTCGTAAAATACCTTCAAAGTTGAATGAAATACATTTGTTATGTTGTTTAGTTGCTTTATATGATAGATACTGCTTAAGTGTTTTAAAGGGAGATGATAAGTAGTTATTGATCAATTGTCTTGAGTTTTTAATTGTGGATCGATCTGGTCACAAAATTTACGTATATAAATACCAAGCAACTATAAATGAATTTACAGTCAACTGGGCTAATTGGTGTCTTTTCCATTTTTGTTTGCTTTTAATATCATGGCGGATTATAGGTTTGGCATTCCACCCGATATTTGTATTTTGCGTTTACACCTTTATATTTTGGCTTACTGTAAATGTTCGTTTGATTGTTTGATAAAGCATATAATATAATGTATTGTGTTTAAACCAATAGTTAGTAGAGAAGGACAAGTTCTTCACGCTCGTATTAGATTAGGGTGTAGCGCTCTAAACTTCGATCTACATCGAAAATCGATTATAAATAGTCCTCTGTGCCCATGCGGTGCTATCGAGACTCCCACTCACTACTTACTTCTTTGTCCATTATACCACACGCAACGACTGCGTTACTTGTCCAATCTTCCATGCCCATTATTGCTCAATAATCTTATTTATGGTAATGACAATCTAACAGTCGAACAAAACAAGTACGTGTTCTATAAAGTTCAACAATACTTGACGGCCTCGAAGCGGTTCTCTGCGTGAGCGTGGGTGGTTTCGTGGTCCGGGGTCCGGTGATGGGCATACGCGGGATGAGGCACAGCACGTGTTGAAACAAAATGGTGGTTTTTGTTTCTTTTCTGTAAATTCTCGTAATTCCTATCTTTTATTTAACACAAACAACAACTTTCAAAAATGTCCGCTTCTATTTTTTTTTAGTATTGAAAGTATTCATTTCAAATTAGAATCTGAACATATTGTTATTTACTGATTGATCTTCACCATAATGATTACATCATGACTACGGGGAAAAGAATTAATATAAGCTATCATCTGATAGCTTGTTTTCTCATCCTCTCAAATATATATGTATTGTCTTGCTCTGTTATACTTGGATTTATATGTACTATTTGAAATAAATACTGTTTAAACCAAACCAATAGTTATTTTTAATCAGCGAGTGGTTTTCTAATCACATTAAGCTCGTCTCAAGCCAGAACTGGGAAAACTGGTAACCGGTGATTAACACATTTCAAAAAAGTATGCGAAGTAGTCAAGTAAAATTAAAGTCAAGTAAAGATTTTACCGTTAAAGAATGACTACAGTAATGTATACCAAAAATGTCAAACTTCAATATGAAGACTGCTTTGTTAAACCCTAATAGAGGAATAAAGCAAAATTCACATTTCCAAAATCATATTCGTTTACACGAAAAACAGGCACTGTATCACAACTTTTCGAATCGTATATAAAAATGTAGTAGCATTCTGATCATGCGGCCTCTGTATCCCTGTTGATAGAGCGTCGGCAAGGTAAGTCGGGGTTCGAGTCTTTGTAGCAGCTTCTCTTACCGGTTGTGGTACTTAAAGGAGCACGAACATTGCAAATGGCGAAAACTGGCTAAAATTTCAAAAATGAATTTTAGGGAAAATACTCATTGCCACAAGGATTTTAGTGAAGAAATGTATTTATCTAGGAAGGTACTAATGTTTGCAAGCTCAGATTTGTCTAATTCCTGTTGTAATTACCAAGCACAAACTAAAACAAAAGAAAAACCGTTTTCATGAGAACAATGAAATACGTTGATAATATACCAAAGCAACTCATACCTGTTATAAGTATATGCTGGTCTACAATTATAAAAAAGTGAAATATGCATATCAGGAATGGCCACATCCAGCAGACACAGCCTCCCCACTCAGCCAAAAGGTAGAGAGGAAAATAGAGCATGGTTTTACAATAATCAGTTTCAAAATGGACGCCACAAACAATTAACGAAAGCGAGAAATTATGAGGGAGAGAAGTATAAAGAGTTGAAAAATCATAAGTAGACAAACAGAACGCCTGAAAATTATTAGTGTCGATTCGTCAAAATAATGATAGGGTTTACAAGAACTTCACGAAAAACTTACTTCCATTGGTTTTTTGTTTAGGGCAAACCCATTCTTTTATCTGGTGACCTTAAGCCGCTCATCATGGAATGGTGTTTATATGTAAATACCGCATTGAAAGTTCAATGTTCACCGCCATATGCATACCATGATTTGAATAAAAGGTTTAATGTTAACAGGTGTAAATATTGAGTTACAATTAACCCGGGGCTAGGAGGGTGTGGGCATTGATAAGAATTTTCGTTCCGCCCATTAACAGACTCAATCAAACCTAGTCTGCATTATTCTCATATTTGTCATGTTCGGTGGTTCAAAGTTCAATTTTCATCTATGTTCATAGCACATTGAAACGGTGTTTAAAAATGTTTTTTTTATATCAAAGAAATATATACGCCATAATCAGTTTGCAAAAGTAGTAGTAACATTGATTGGTTTGCATTAAATATCTGACATTTGTTTAAGATTTATATTTATATATAGAATCGTTTTTTAGATGAGATTATGTAAAATGTATTTATTTCGACTTACTGGAGATGGTATCTCGTGATAAGTATAAGGCAATGCCAACATAATTAATACTGCGTTGCAATTAAATAATTTTTTATCTATATAATTCATATCTACATAAAATAATATTTTAGACATACGCTAATCCAAAGTTACATATTACCAGGTACTTAGCGGCTAGAGTGGAGAGGCGGATGTCGAGATGTGGGTATTCCCAACCTGCTAAGTTCGGTGTTCCCTTACAAAAATAGAACTCATATATTCACAAGAGTGGATAATATAATCTTTTAAATTTGAGCAACCTCCCGGACAAAAGAGAACCGCAACGTTCATGCATCAAGGGTTGAAGTTCATAATACAGGTCCGTATGAACAGAGGGTTGAGGCACTAAGGCGGTGCCCCTTTCCCGAAATTTTCTGCGAAAATCTTGATATTAAAATAAAAAAAAACAGGCTTCGAAATGCATCGGAAAGCACCATTTTGCATTTAAGTTATGTACTTGTGAAGGCTACTAGATTCAACCCAGCACCCCATCCCTTCAAATAATTCTGCAGAAATCATGATCATTAGAGTAAATTTTATTTAAATGAAAAATAATAATATTTATGTATCTTTCTGCTGGGGTATATATGTGAGGACCAGGAGAAATAACTGTACGATCTTCTTCCACTTGCATTTTTGCTTGAATTGTTTCCCTTATTTAAGTTACTGTAAATGCGTTATTAAAAGAACCTAATATAACGAATAAAACAAAAGTCACAGTCCCTTATTTTTAAAATTCTAACCTCTTCCTTAACTAAACATCTTATTTTACTAAATCAATGACTTTTACTTCAAATTCAATAATGACGGATACTACATTCTACTTATTGTCTTTCAAAAGTATTTTTTCTTTTGCATTGTTATTGTATATAAAATGTTAGCGAATATCAACTGTCCCTGTCATGATAATGATGTCTTCTATGATTATCAATGCAACTCTGCGTCGGCTTGTAGCCTCCTTTTCGATATCTGTCTGTCGTTATGCATAGTTGATAACTAAATAAACAAGAGCTTGGCAACTGTAACCGACATGAGATTATATTTTCAATTTTAAGTTGCATTTATCAAAACATATTGAACTTAATTCAGGTCAATCAGGCGACACAATAATTTTGGTATTGCTTGTCTATATATAAGAAGCATCCATGGCAATATTGAGTACACAGGACATTTTTTCAGACTACGATATTTATGTTATTACAAAACGCATTTGAATGACAAAATCAGTGACACTAAAATCATTGATGGACATAGTAGTATTTTCATAATGTTGACCTATGTTGACCCACAAATTTAAACCTGAATGCCAAATCAAAACTTGAATAACTAATAGCGGACTCGTTTTGAATTAATACATTTATAACAGGTTAAAACGACACATATATATTGTGTACGTTGTATGGAAGGTCAAGATCTCAGCAGGTGTAAAACTTCTTTAATTATTACTGAAAGAATTATTTTAATTTGGGTTAAGATACATTTTATTATTATTGAACATTATAAAAATATTATCATAGAACCGAAGTAAATTACATTGTCACTGTTTTTCAATAAGCAGGTCCAATTGTGTTTTTATAACTTTTATGCAAATAATTGAAATATGAACCAAATATTTCATGTTAGTAAAATAGCTTTAATGTATAGATATAAAAATAACCATACAAGTTTGTTCACTTTGAATTATTTGGTTTTAAAAAATCTCGATTACATTTATAAAGTAAACTTTCGTTACTGTCGCCGTTTGCGTTCCTTATGTTCAAACTCGCACAGTTTGTTTAATATTCATCTTAAGTATGCAATATTGTCTTGTATACTTCAAGAAATGCTTGTATTTTTAGCTCGACTATTCGAAGAATAGGGGAGCTATCCTACTCGCCCCGGTGTCGGCGTCGGCGTCGGCGTCGGCGTCCGTTAAACAAAAAATGCACTTTGGTCCATTACTTGAAAACTACTTATGATATCAACTCGAAACTTGGAATATATATTCACCATCAAATTCTACATCATGACCAACAAGACCCATAACTCTGCTTCCAATATTTTTCAATTTATGCCCCTTTTTCACTTAAATTTTGCGTTAAGGAAAATATGCACTTTGGTCCATAACTTATAAACTACTTGAGATATCAATTTGAAACTTGGAATATATATTCACCATCAAATTCTACATCATTACCAACAAGACCCATAACTCTGCTGTCAATATATTTCAAGTTATGCCCCTTTTTTCTTATATTTTGTGTCAAGCAAAATATGCATTTTGCCTCTAACTTTAAAACTAATTGAGATATTGCATTGAAACTTGAAATATATTTTCACCATCAAAATCTACATCATAACCAACAAGACCCATAACCCTTCTTCCAATATTTTCCAAATTATGCCCCTTTTTCGGTTACATTTTGTGTTAAGCAAAATATACAGTCGGCCCTTAACTTCGTTTTGAATGGAGGGATTTCAAAATAACTTGGCACAAATGTTCACCATGACAAGGCGGTGTGTCGCGTACAATACCCATGCCTGTAGGTCCAAAGTCAAGGTCACTGTTACTAAAAATAGAATTTTCTTGCAAAATCGTGTCCGCTCTGTAACTTTGTTATTTCTTATTGGGTTTTTAAATAACTTGGTATAATTGTTCACCATATCAAGACGGTGTGTCACGTACATGCCCAAGCCTGTATGTCAATGGTCAAGGTCACTGTTGCTAAAAATAGAATTTTCTTGTCTAGGCTGTTACTTTGTTATGAATGGAGGGATTTCAAAATATCTTGGCACAAATGTTCACCATGACAAGGCAGTGTGTCCGCACAATACCCATGCCTGTAGATCCAAGGTCAAGGTCACTGTTACTAAAAATAGAATTTTCTTGTCCAGGCTGTAACTTTGTTATGAATGGAAGGATTTCAAAATAACTTTGCACAAATGTTCATGAAAAGGCAGTGTGTCCGCACAATACCCAAGCCTGAAGGTCCAAGGTCAAGGTCACTGTTACCAAAAATAGAATTTTCTTGTCCAGGCTGTAACTTTATTATAAATGGAGGGATTTCAAAAAAACTTGACACAAATGTTCACCATGAAAGGGCAGTGTATCGCGTATTATTCCCATCATTGCACTTGAGTGTCTGAAAATGATGCATAGCGGGGCATCCGTGTCCTATGGACACATTTCTAGTTTCACTTATATTTTCACTTAAGTGCACTTCATCGATAACTTTGCAAATACTTAAGGTATCAACTTCAAACTACCATTATATTTTCATTTCAGTTCTTTTTCTGTAACATTACTGAAGTGATTGATATTTGACTAAAAGTAAATGTCTCTAATAAAAAATTACTAACAAGTTTTCTAACAAATTCAGAAATATTTCATAGTTATTCCCCTATTCAGTTTAATATTTATGGTACATTTAGGAATTATTTCTGTTATTTGAAAAGAATTTCTCCCGTACCATTCACTTGTAAATATTTTTCCTGATTGCACATGAATGTATGGCCATAGTTGTTATTGTTTTAATCTTCAAATTGCATTTGTTTCAAATGATTCGAATAGTCGAGCATGCTGTCTCCTCTGACAGCTCTTGTATATTAATTTTATGGTCTTCGTTAGCGCTAACAATCACGTAGAATGTCTTTTCTTGCCGTAATAACGTATGTCGCCGTATTTTGCATGTTAAAAGTACCTTCGTTACACTATTTAAATTATACTGAGTATGAACTCCATATATTTGTTATTCTGCATTTAACTGCACAAACTAGCTTAATAATGTATTATTTTAATAAAACATGTTGGCTTTGCAAAGTAGATACGAAAATTAATGCGATGTGACCTTTGAAAATAATAACACCTTCAGAAAAAGTAAAAATGTAAACCTTCGTGATTGATTATCTCTGACACGTATAAATTCACAATCAAATAGTCGATGTTGTGGTTTTTATTTGCATATCATTTTAGAAGTATATGAGCAAAGCTTTTTCAAAAAGTTGTTCATAGTAAATAAATATTAGCATATAACAATTGCCACTTTAAACCTTCGTGTGGTAAACTTTCGTTACGAAAATACTCAGTGCGAACTATTCTAGATCATTCGAGAATAGCATTTCTTTATGACGTCATATGACATGTGTGATGTCATTAAACATTTTATGTTCAGTAGAACGCTGTATTGACCGCGGAAGTGACGACCTTTGTCTGCATTGTGCTGCAAAAGTAAGCATTACTTTTATTTACATATAACGCACTGTGTATTTCTTGAAATTTGATGTTTGTTTTATGAAGTTAGTTAGTTATAGAATGTTTTACAAGGAAAACATGCACTTATCAAACATGTATTCACAGCTGCTGGTTTAAGGCATGTTGCATTGTTGTAAACATTCGTTACGGCTTTTTAACGAAGGTTTAATAAACTTTCGAGATTGTTTTGGAACAATATATTTTTTGTTTAAATATGATATAAATGTATTGCTAAGCTATATATTTATACTCTGCATTTTGCTTTTAGGCATTGTCATGTGTAGGCTATTTCGAAGAAAAATGAATATTCACACTCATCTATCTTTTTGAATATAATTAATAGAGAATATCTGCTATAAATAGTTTAGTTTTGTATCAAATGTGTAATATTTAAATAATGTTGAGTACAATAATACTTATAATATAAGTTTATTACGAAAAAACAAATAATTAGGTGATATATTTCGATAATATGGTTAAAAAGTTACGGTAACGAAAGTTTTCACATTGTAACGAAGGTTTGCATTTGTTTTAGGAAGCATGGGCAAGAGCCGAGCCGAAATTCAAAAGGCGTACCGCGAACGGCTGAAGCAGAAGAACAATGAGGAGTACTCGAGAAAGGAAAGACAGCGCATGCGCCATAAATATGTCCCATCCCACGAGCTTTCTGAAAATGACCGACTCTTGAGAAATGAGAAGAACCGCGTTAAACTGAGACGCTTTATCCAGAGGAAACGAGAAGCAAGAATGCGGAATGACAATGAAACAAGTGGCTACGAAAGTGGGGATGCAGCAACACTTTCCGATAGGGGACGTCTAACAGTTCGAATGTCATTTTCGTTAAACAAACGAAAAATGGCTTTAAAAAGATGGAAGAGAGAAATGTCTCAAGCACGTTTAAGAATAAAAGAACTTGAAGAAGAAAACATCCAAATGCAGCGGAAGCTTAGGTCAGCACAAAGATCCGTACAAAGGTTGAAGAAAGGAAAAGTTCCAAAAAGCAATGACAATGATCTGCTGACAACACACCACGCAAGCAAACAGAAAATGTTATGAGAGAAGCCAATTTGTCATCAGAGCAGCAGGAAGTAGTTAAAAAGCATTTA
Organism: Corbicula japonica; assembly: GCA_038501625.1. Lineage (NCBI taxonomy): Eukaryota > Metazoa > Mollusca > Bivalvia > Venerida > Cyrenidae > Corbicula > Corbicula japonica. The sequence continues at coordinate 92,559 of JAZAYU010000078.1, forward strand.
CTTCTTGTCAATGTTTTGTTACAAGAAATTAAGAAAACAAAAGAGAGCACAAAGCATAGCTGCAAGAAAGCAATCCATAGAATTATATCTGGGAAAATCGTTAAGAAATACAGGTGTGCCGACCTTATACGAAGAAGGACTGGTTTATGCAGACACAGATTAAGCGATGCTGATAGTAAATCCCATCAGATTGCAAAGACTATTCGAAATAGCACAAAGCATAGCTGCAAGAAAGCAATCCATAGAATTATATCTGGGAAAATCGTTAAGAAATACAGGTGTGCCGACCTTATACGAAGAAGGACTGGTTTATGCAGACGCAGATTAAGCGATGCTGATATTAAATCCCATCAGATTGCAAAGACTATTCGAAATAGCAAAGTCAAAAAGCATGTTAAGGTTGTTGAACAGTTTTTGAGAAGAGAAGATAATAGCAAACTTCAACCAGGGAAACAGGACGCAAAGCGAATCCAGAAAGGCGAAAAGGTCCAAACATATATACTATCAGACTACTTGACAAATCTGTTTGAGAAGTTCAGAGCAGAAAATCCTACGATTGACATTTCATTTACGTCTTTCTGCAGATGTCGTTCGAAATATGTCTTAACGACACGATTTTCAAGCAGAAGCTCATGTCTATGCACGAAACATCAGAACGCAGCTCTCACTATTAAAGCCCTCAAAAAGATTGGTGTTGACCTACCTGCAAATCCAGAAAAAGCAGTTCAACAATTGCCAAACGATGACCAGATTAGAATGCATTTAAACTCTGAACACATGTCACTAACACAGTGGAAACGAATTGAAGTTGAAGAGAAAGGAAAGAAAAAGTTTGTGACAAAGCTGATTGCATCCAAGCTGGATGCCGACAAGTTTGTCGAACATTACAAGACTCAGATGGAAGACTTCAAGCAGCATGTGAGTAGAGTGAAGACTCAATACGAACAAATTCGATTGTTGAAACAGTCTCTCCCACTACACGAGATGATTTTACAACTTGATTTTGCGGAAAACTATAGCTGCAAGTCTCTAGAAGAAGTTCAGAGCGCATATTTTAACCAAACAATGGTTACGCTTCACCCAATAGTCGTCTACTACCGTGCAGAAAGCGGAGAATTAGAACACAAGAGTTTAATGATAGTGTCAGATGAAATGGGACACAAATCGTCTACTGTGCTCACATTTATTGACGAAATTATGCCACTCATCCGAGATATTGATAGTAATGTGTCTCGAATTCATTACTGGAGTGACTCGCCCACAAGTCAATATCACAATAAGCACATCTTTGACCTTATCGCAAACCATCAGCAGATATACAAGATACCGGCCCGGTGGAACTATTTTGAGGCCGGACACGGCAAGGGGCCGTGTGACGGCCTTGGTGGCACATGCAAACGACTTGCTGATGAAGCTACGAGAAGCGGAAAAGGAATTATTCAAGACGCGAAGGCATTCTATGACTGGGCCATAGAGTCAAGCATGAGCAACGTCACGTTTCGGTATGTATCTTCGGATCGTTGCACGGAAACTGACGCGGTACAGGAAATAAAACAGCTGAAATCCATTAAGGGCACTATGAAAATCCACGCAGTACTGGGTATGGGCCGGTCTACAATCAAAACTAGAGACGTAAGTTGCTACTGTCACCTATGTATTTCTGGCAAGATTTGTGACAGTTGGAGCGAAACAGTGAAAACATCTTTAACCGATTGCGGGTCTGAATCTGTTTTAAACTCGAACACAACAACACACGCCGAATCTGGATCCGATGCAACTCCTAACACAAAAGCAACCTCGGAGTCTAGATCTGATTCCAACCCCACACCTAACACAGAAACAAACGATGAGACGAAGTATTGCGTCGGTGATTATATTGCCGCAATTTATGATGCGAATTGATACATCGGCGAAGTACTAACCATTGACGAACATGATAATGATTTTGAAGTAAATTTTCTTGAACGTAAAAAGAATTTGTTTCAGTGGCCAAGAAAGCCAGACAGCATTTGGATATCCAGAGATGCAATCATTTGTAAAATATCAAAGCTTGAGCCAATCGGGAAATCAAAACGAATGTTCAAACTGAGGCCTGACGAAGAAGACACGATTATCAAGTTATTTGACACGATTATCAAGTTATTTGATAAGTAAAAAGTCTTGGATGAATACAGGCAATCTGTCAGTGTCCGGTTAAGCATATTCTCTGTGTTAGGTTGACTTACACAGACACAATGTTTTTCATTAAAAGAAAGTTCGTTATGTGTTTAATTGTTTAAATAAAGTTATTACGTTACAGAACTAACCGACACTTGAATAATGGTGTTCTATGTTAATGTTAATGTTTGATATAAACCTTCGTTACTAACGAAAACTTCGTTACTTATGTTTAATGTTTATCGAATACTATTACGTAGGTGCACTTTATATTTGGCATGTATAAAGGTATTTGACCACTACAAAATCCACTTCGCAAATATGCGTTATTAGTCAAGTCTTCAAAACATATTCAAAGTTTGCTAGCAAGAATACATTTTATTTTCAATGTGTACATTATTCAGTTGAATAATTCATGCTATTGCTATCAAATATAACACAAAATCATTAATCAATAATAGATATGTTAGTTGGCATGTATAAAATAAAAGCATGTATTACATTTGCATCAAATAGATGATTGCTTTGATTTTGTTCAAATTAAATAAACCTTCGTTACATTTTCACTGGTCTTAATTTTTCTTGTTTTATTATATGATGGAAAGCGTACATATTATAATTGAATTTATAATATATTACCAATACATTATGGAATTCAAAAAGGTGTTTGTTAGTGAAATTTAAAGTAGTTCATACAAATTATACTGAATCTCAACTCACCATTTAATTTTCTTGTTAAAAGAAAGAAACTGACTGTGAACAATGTTGTTTTAAAAAGTACACATGAGGCAGACACTTACCTGAAGAGACGTTGTTTGCTTGTTATTAGTGATCAGAAATGTATGCACTTGACAGATTCTGGCAAAATTATAAGTCAAGTCTTCAAAACATATTCAAACTATTGTTGTTCTCTTACTAGTATATCAATAACGAAGGATTTTTTGATATAAAAATAGCAAATTTACCCACTATAACAAAATGTTTGATATTTTCAAAACCGTGAAAGCAATGCATCCAAAACTTTGGATTCTTACTTTTAAAACATGTTCAGTTGTAAAACAACTAGTCTCACTTTAATGTGCACAGGTTGAATTTTGATAATTTCCATTAGCCCAGTTGGACCTGTTTAATGAAAAACAGTGATAAAACCCAATGAAAGGGAAAAAAAGTTACTGTTATTGGGTTCGAACTTGCAATTTTGAACATCGTAGCCGAGATCCTTACCCAATGAGCTATTGCGTCGTGACTGAATAACTGCTGTTTTGAACAGGTTTTATTGTCGTGTAAGTTAAGTAACTCTGTAAATTTACGCAATTTACCTATTTAGAATTATAACAGTGGATTTGTCCGAAAGGTCACAGCTCACGGGTAAAAATCGAGCTAGAGAAATTGATAAGAAAACTGATTGAATGAACGGGTAGACAATACAGACACAACCAGGCTTAAAGAACGCCGCTGTGATAAAATAATGAAATGGGAACTTTGAACGCCAGCGAACACGCCAAATATTCAAAATAGTTAATGCTCGGTTTAATTGAGCCTATGCAAGGCCAGTAATGAAAAAGCATCCAGGCCACCTTGCATTAGGTATTTACACAGATATATGTTGTAACGGTTATTTTTACTTTAATTTGTGTTAAAATATATTTTTGATCGAGTTTAAAAAGTAGTTTTAATTCATGTTTGTTATGAATATAACTTAAAAACAACACCCTGTAATGAGCTTATGCAATTTAAAAAAATAATCGCTAGAAATTTTAAAATGTTTGGAAATGGTTTGGAAACTCAAATAACATTTTAAAACATGTAATGTTTGTTTTTATTTTTTTTTAATTCTTGTTTTTTGGGGGTGGGGGGTGGGGGTGGGGGTGGGGGTGTACAAAATCTATTAGTTTTCGGGATGCAAGATCGAAATGTACAAATGTGTTATCTGGTCTTATTCTTTTGTCAAGAGAAAACGGCCTAGTTAATAGGTCAATTATTCAAATCTTAAATCATTATGTTTGTTTTTGTTGACTTCTCTTTCAGATTGGGAAAATGGCTTTTGAAGGAATAGAATATTTGCACTCCGCAAGAAGCTGTCTTGAGATGAAAATATCTGCAATAAAAAAAATTGGCACTGAATGGTACGATGGAGATGACCTTATTCGGAAAGCGAAAGTCTTGATAAAGGAAATTTTTGTAAGTGGTAACGAATGACTTGCGTGTAAGTAAACTGTGTATGTTTTTGTGTCGCTTTAGAGAGCAGGTAGATACATAGGGGCCCTATTGTCCGGCGTCTTTGATATTGATCAATGTGTCATTACAGTAACTGCACTTCGGTAAATTAGTGCGTTTTACATGTAACAAGATACGCGGTAGTTATGATTTCTATTCAATTCTTTAACCAATAGTTTGTAAAATTATGTTTAAAGGAGATTTTACTACTAAAGGTTTTATAAATGATATCCGTTCGATAAAAATTTAGGAAAGCCTTAAAGACGAAGACGAAGAATCGTCACGGGAAACAAAACAAGGTCACAATAAAGCAACAGAACGCCCAATTAGAGAGGTATATCATTTTTATCATTAAAACAAATATTTTTTTTAAAGAATCGTTTCCTTACGAAAAAATGTTTCAGACTCATGGTCTCTTACTTGGGATCTTCTAAAAAGTAAAATATACATATCAGGAATTGCTACACCTAGAAATCACAGCCTCCCCACGCAGCCAAAACGTAGAGGGGAAAAGAAAGTGTTTAGAAGAAGATCAAATTCAAATAAGACACCAAAAACAATGAGAGAAAAAGAGAAGGATTTCCGCCAAAAACAACTAACGAAAAAGAGAACCTCAGTGGCAAAATAAACTGCCACTTGAGGTCTAAGCCGGGTTCTAGGGTGCATTAACCTCACCCTTGCCCCATGAGCAAACAAGTACAAGTTGTGTTAATGAAAAAAAAACACCAACCACCCATCCACTCGACAATGTTTTATGCAAAAATCTGACTTGCACATGTATTTATGTAATACATGTTTTATATTATTATTTCAGGTTATAGTTCGTGTGACCAAATTATAGAAATGTATGATAATTGTGAAATTTGATAAAGGCCAAAAGGCCGACACGTGAGAAAAATGATTGTTATCAACTGTATGTTATGTTAAATACACCTTATGATTAGTTCATGATATATTAATATGTAATCAGGGGCCTAGGTAATAAAATTTAGATTAAAGACAAGTCTAAAATCTCAGGCATCTGATTCTGAGAAATTAAGAAAATATTGAAAGTGTAGTTAGAACATTGGTTAAGTGTACAAGTAATTAAAAGACAACAATTAAACACAGGATCATAAGAATAAGACACCATAAAATATGTTCATGCCATAAAATATGTAACGCCAGAACTTTTATATGTTAATCGCGCAATGATGAAGTGTTTACAACCTAACCATCGATTTGTCTCGGTATGGTCAATGAGAAAACACCATTGACAATGCTGTTAGCTTCTTATCTAGTTTATGTTTCATTATCTAGTTTATGTTTCAACGCTTTTGCATGTAACATTGTCTAGTTGATGGGTCTGTTAGAGCTAATTCACCAACACTACCTCTTATTTACTTGTTCATATGAGAACATGTTTGGGCAAGTGTGAGGTTGGTGCACCCTACAGTCTGGTTATAACCCTAAAGGCGTTAACCCCTTAGTTTCGTATGATCGTAATTGTTTGTGGGGTCTATTTTGAAATTGATCATTATATTATTCATGCTATCTTTTCCTCTCTCTCTTTCTTTGCTTAGTGGGGATTATGTGTCTCCTGGATAGGGCCATTCCTGATATGCATACACTTAACAAATTTTCTAAGTATACACCTTCGTACTGGGGCATAACTGGCTTGATAATTGAGCTATTGCTCTAAAACGTTCAATAAAAATGCAATAAATACAAACTGATTGATTAGAAAAATTGGTCGAATTTAACAGGCATATTGGAAAACTAAAAGATAGGCGACTACATTTTATACATTCAAACCGATATGCTCAAAAAGTGGGTTGGACTAAAAACAGTTATAAAACATTAAGATCATGTTAATGACAATGGAATGAATTACATTTCACAGAAATAGAAGAATAGCATATTTCTAGGGTCCAAATGTTCATTTTATATGTACGCGTAATTCGTTTATTAGGTTGAACATACGCTTTATTAACTGATTTTGTGAATTTGTATTCTGTGGGTGTCAGTATTCTATATGATTTTGAGAAGCCAGTTGCCTGTCATTTTGAATGAAGTGTTACTAATAAGTAAGTTAGTATTCATTGCATGGTTTATTAAAGATTTAGGGCAATAGCCCACAAAACATGCCAGTAATGCCCCAGTACGGAGATGTATACTTAGAAAAGTTGTTAAGTGTATTTGCAATTGATTTTAAGAATAGCATCTTGATTTTGAAATAGAGAAGAACTTCAAAATTATCAGTTTATGTTTTGAGGACAATAACATCTAATTATAGAATACGGATACTCAGTAAAGGTCTAAGACTAGTTTTCAATGTCAACACCAGTCTTCAATAAGATGCACAACCATACTTTAATTAAAAGAATATGCCTGTAGTAAAAAGTAAGGACCATGGATACAGAAGGGTTTTAGAATATTCATGTATTATAGTTCTAATATCCAAAAGACTATTTTACGCTAGATTTACAATATTCATATATACCATTGGTCCAATAACCTTTGTAATATTTTCTGATAAAAATCCTGACACTAAATATGTCCTTTTGTTATTCGGTTCTGACGTATTTGTTAAAAGAATTGCATGTTATCACAACTATCCCGAACAAAAATGAAAACTTAACAGTTTTTGAATTCAAAAAGTTGTAAAGTGATGCAATATTTTATCTTTCATTTAATTTGTGATATTTGCACGTATCGAGGGCTGAACGCAACACTGTCGTAACTCACTTTTTCAAAAACGTTCAGGAGAAGAAAAAAACGTTCTCCAATTCTTAAAACTGTTGATATGAATGATATTTTATGAAAACTCGTGACAAAATATTCAACATTAAAAAAAAATATTTTATGTTTTTATTTAATGTAAAATGTAAAAATGATTTAGACAAAATTCTGACTTACGACAGTTTTCCACTTCAAAATGTATAAAATGTTGGATCAAACTTTGTGCAACAGTGTCGTAACTCAAAATTTTACAATTTTTTGTAACATTTTGCTTGATGAAAAGTGAATAAATACATGTATATGTAACATTTAAATAAAAGAACATGTCTTTAAATCTCTATAACTGTATAGTTATGTAAGGAAACCGTCAGAATTTTTTGCATTGGTGACAAATAGCAAAATCATTATGACCTATTATATGAAACTAACAGTAAAGGTTATGCTGTTATACCTAGGTATTTATGACAGACTGATAAATATGATAAATATGATTTTGTGGAATAAAATAATATATTTTTGCCTGGGACAGGTTTGGGATGCACAGGTGGAAGGGGGGGGGGGGCATTTACATTAATTATTCCATTGTAAAGAATTTGTTTGGTTATTATGAAGGAGTGGATAAATTGTACAACATTAAAAAAGTACTGATAGTTACATCTTAATGAAATTTAGTTGTTAATTTGAAATTTTGGTATTAACATGAATATTCCATTTTACAGTGCTATACAGCTCTGATCAGCAAACTGACATTTTTACTAGCCAAATAATGGTATGTTGTACTACTAATTTAATTGCCTGTAATGTGATCAAACAATTATAATGATAATGAGCAGGATTAATATTCTCAGATTATCTGTCAAAATTCTGCTGCCATAAGTAGAACCTATTGTTTCTTGTTAGGGTAAACCAATCTGTTACCATTCTCAAGGAATTGAATTTATCTGAAAAACTTCACTGAATGATGCATGCTTTTTTAGGATAGATCAAAATTTGAACTGTTTGTTTACTTGTGTAAATAATGATGTGCACTCAACCGTTGGGTAAGCAACATAGACAGACTTAATCAAACATTAAAGTACATGAACAGGCTCAATCAAACATTACAACCTATGTACATGCTCAGTCAACGAAACTTCATTCTGTGAACAAGCTCAATCAAACATTACAGACCATAAACAGGCTCAACCAAACATCACAGTTCTAGGGAAGGGTACAGCCTTCTCAATTTATACTGTATAATTATACATGCTTTTCATGTGCAACTTCAATTATAAGAGTACTTCTAGCTGTCCAACCAAGGGATATTATTATGAGGCCCATCTGATTGTTCAACCGAATGCGTGTATAAACAAACGTACTAAAATAATATTTTTACCATCAATGTTTACAAATTATCAAATAACCATAACGCACATTTCTTTTACTGTTTAATTAAATGCCCATGCACATGCTTAATAAGGTCGTTTTGTCCGGTTATTGAATAAGTTATTGATTGTCCTGTTCATTACCTGTATACTATTACGGATTTAAAAGTTGGGCCTAAATTTTAAGACCAGTAAATACATCAGCTGTTTTACAGTTTCTGTCTTGCTTTTCAAATGCATCTCTATCAAAACATTGACCGACAACTAAAATTACCGATGTTTTTAAACAGACTCAATCAAACATTAAAGTTAATGAACAGTCTCAATCAAACATCACCATCTATGAAAAGGCTCAATCAAACATTAGAATCCAAATACAGGCTGAATCAAATGTTACAGTCCATGAACAGGCTCAATCAAACATAACAGTCTATGAAAAGACTCAATCAAACATTAAAGTCCATACACATGCTCAATTAAACATCACAGCTTATGTACAGGCTCAATCAAACATTACAGCACAGCCTATGAACATGCTCAATCAAATATTACAGTCCATGAATAGCCTCAATCAAACATTGCAGCCCATGAACAGGATCAATCAAACATTACAGCCCATGAACAGGCTTAATCAAATATTACATTCCATGAATAGCCTCAATCAAACATTGCAGCCCATGAACAGGATCAATCAAACATTACAGTCCATGAACAGGCTCAATCAAACATTACAGTCCATGAACAGGCTCAATCAAACATTACAGCCCATGAACAGGCTCAATCAAATATTACATTCCATGAATAGCCTCAATCAAACATTACAGCCCATGAACAGGATTAGTCAAACATTACAGCCCATGAACAGGATCAATCAAACATTACAGTCCATGAACAGGCTCAATCAAACATTACAGTCCATGAACAGACTCAGTCAAACATTACAGTCTATGAAAAGGCTGAATCAAACCTAGCCTGAAATAGTTTTTATGGCTTTCAACGTTCATCTTTCAACACATATTTTTTAATCCTCAATTTAGCCAAATTTTAATATTTAAATACATCTATGTAAGTGTAGCTGCACCAAAGTAAAGTTAAATTCTCAACACTCAACCACCATAAACAGACAAAAGGAAAATTTTGAAAATATGAGAGATATGAAACAGGGTAAAATATTGAAACAAACACAAATAAGGAGGGCTATTAACATAATAGTATTAGGCTGAACTACAATTTAAGGGTGAAATGAATAGGGAGACTTTTTTCAGAAACATGTCTTATATAACATATTTAAATTTTAAGCAAATAATATATCTTATGGTAGAACTGATTACAGATAAGTAAAAAGTCATTTGATAGTAAGTTAAAGATTGTATGGCAGACCTAATGGTAGATAGTACAAAATAAGTATACAAGCATTTCCAGTGATCGATGCTCATCAAGAGAACATACCGATATCAAATTTCTAAAACATTAAGCTGATATACTATTTCTAAATGTACTTATTACATGATTGTCTAATTATTGACAACCTACCTTATTGGTCTGCCTTTATTCAGCAAGATATAACCACTGATTACTTTCCTGACTTTTGTCCAAACAAGCTTACCTTCACAATGAAAAAAATGTTACTTTTCTACCCCCACCCTATTTTTTTCACAAACAAGATGTAATGTAAGTTTATATAATGCCATAACACATCATCTCTAAGATAATTTGCAGTTACACTACAAAAAATGAGTTACTACAGTGTTACGCAGATTTTGAAATCGTTACTGATATGTTTTGTTGTGCAACACTGTATGTAACTCAAGTTACTACAGTGTTGCATAACAAAAAACGTCTACATTGAGATACGACATTTTGCCAACTAATGATTTTCAGTAGGATGTGTTTGGAATTTATAGGAAATATTTTATGACCATATGAATTATACATTAAGTATTCCAAAAATTAAAAATAAATGATTTTTGAAAAAAAAGTTGAGTTACGACAGTGTTGCGTTGAGCCCTCGGTATCTGGACATTTGATAAAGCTGGAAGATGATGTTATTTTTTCATAGAGTTCAGGGTTATCTCCTTTTTTCTAAATAATAATGTGATCGATAATATTTAACATTTAAGTCTAAAACAGATTATTTGACTGTCAAATTAAGGACTTCATGTCATGTACATGTACAGAAGGAAAAACACAATCTTTAAAACCCACTGATGAAAAGAAATAAGATGCAGTTACTTAAATATCCGTTTTTGCAATTAACCTCCCTTTTAATTTAAAAAAGTACAATATTCAACGCTCAATTTTCCGTAATTTCCTAATTGTTTTCTTCTTACTTTTTTTAAACTAATAGATACAGAACCGACAACTTCCAAGATAAACATATTGGTGATCAAATTTCTCCAGATATAAGCATTTACTGACATCATTAACGTACATGTAATAGGAGTTTTACATGTTATTTTTTGTCAAGTTTTCATTTTGGCTCAGTATATATCGATTCTAACAACCTATTGATTAAGTTACAAGAATTAAATCTAATGTTCATTGAAACTTATTATCATATATTCGTCCCCGCAATAACTTTGAATCAACGCTTTCTTCTTTACTGCCCATGAACAGGCTCCATCAAACCGAGCCTGCAATATTTTCATATTTGTCGTGGTCGAGGGTCTAAAAAGTTCCCTTTTCATCTATTCCAATAGACAGATGAAAAAGGAGGATGATTATAAGTATCTTGCATGAGTGTGAGGTGAAGATAGAAAAATCTGTCACCGAGGGGGAACTGTTTTGCGGGAACGAGGCTCTGCCGAGTTCCCGCCAAAACAGTTCACCCGAGGTGACAGATTTTTCTATCTTTACCGAATGTCCCATGCAAGATACTTTTTCTTGCATACATTTTACTGTTCATAACATTTGTGTACATGTATTCAAACTAAATTTTGTTTCCTTACGCTGAAATATGGACATTAACGTAAACCTTATTTTCTAACTGACGTCACTAACTTGAATAAATGACGTCAGATATTTGAAGACGTGACGTCACTCGTGTAGCACGCGAACGTTATCTTTTCCCTAGGGAAAAGATAAGATTTTCTTTCCCCGGTAAAACACGCGGAAATACTTATCCGGTATGCAAGAATATAAGTATCTTGCATGAGTGTGAGGTGAAGATAGAAAAATCTGTCACCGAGGGGGAACTGTTTTGCGGGAACGAGGCTCTGCCGAGTTCCCGCCAAAACAGTTCACCCGAGGTGACAGATTTTTCTATCTTTACCGAATGTCCCATGCAAGATACTTTTTCTTGCATACATTTTACTGTTCATAACATTTGTGTACATGTATTCAAACTAAATTTTGTTTCCTTACGCTGAAATATGGACATTAACGTAAACCTTATTTTCTAACTGACGTCACTAACTTGAATAAATGACGTCAGATATTTGAATCCGTGACGTCACTCGTGTAGCACGCGAACGTTATCTTTTCCCTAGGGAAAAGATAAGATTTTCTTTCCCCGGTAAAACACGCGGAAATACTTATCCGGTATGCAAGAAAAAGAATGAAAATAGCACAGACTCGGTTTTATTGATCCTGTTCATGAGCAATAGTGAAAATGCACATCACTGATATCGCCACTTAGCTCCGGGTTAAACATAACTTAATATTGATAAAGATACATTATGTATTTTGCTGATGACAGCTCTGAATTTATGAATGTGGGGACTTCTCACAACCGCCTCACGGCGAAAACAACGCTATGTACAGTACTTGTGATATTTAAATAGATGAATGAAACTCTGAATCCACCTATCATTACAAATTATCTAAAATAATTATACAAAGTACCTTTCCCTAACTGTCGTCCAACGACAGAATTTGTTTTATTTATCATTTATATATTTACTAATTATTAAGTAAAGGAAACAAAAAGGAATTTACTGTTTTGCATTTGTTGTATTTTAAAGAGGCTCTTATGGTTTGAATAACATTTTATTGTCTTAAGGGGCCGTCACACTATGACGTTCTGGTCAACATTCTCTGAACGTTTCAATCGTTCAAATTTTGAGCGTTCTAGAATGAGGATGATACATCTGGCGTGTTATTGACGACAGCGACCAAGTAAGAAAACCCTAAAATCATTAGCATGTTCTCACGGGCCACCGACGTTCACTAGCGTTCAAAAAACGCACTTATGGCGATATCCCAGCGACCATGGACGACTATCAACGTTTCATCAAACGTCGTAGAACGCTGGTCAGAACGTCATAGTGTGACGGCCCCATAATGTGCTTAATAATATATAATTAAGTATTATTTATCATTCTGTTGTTGATTTGCTCAACCATTTATGAGAAGAATTAGTACTCTATCCCAAACAACTGCATCTGGAAAACGTATTTGCTAAATTATAGACTTTACCATTGTAATAATTGTTATTACATGCACGAGTTTATACTACATGAAAGCACCTCAAACGATATATCCCTATAATTATATAAGGATGTTCCTGGAAGACCATCCGCTGTTGACGTTGGAGCAGAAACATTGACACTTTTATGGGATGAGCCTACACAATTTGATGAACAAACAGACTTCTACCAAATTAGTTACAAAGAAAAAGACGAAGTAAAATGGACATTTTATAATACGGTTACTGTCATGGCAACACAGAAAATTGATAATATGAAGCCCAAAACTGAATATATTTTTCGGGTCAGAGTTGTACATGAAGATGATTTAGGACAATACAGCGAGAATAGTGAAGTAATCAAAACTTTGGGAAATGCAGCACTTCCGTTGAAGTCATCCGTGATGGTCAGACCAGGAAACCCTTCACCTTCTGTATATCAACCTCCCATTACAGTGAGTCATGATCTTTGTAGTGACGAGTATACAATTTTAAGATGTGAAATTGGTAAGTTATTACAACGTTTATTATCTACTATATATTATATGGAAGTTAATAACTTAATTTTAAATGTCTTATTGGCCGAAATAGAAAGCACATGGTTTGTTGTTGTTTTTTGTACTAAACACTCTAGTCTCTCCACAAAATGGATTAAATAATTGTTTCGGAGTGCCGGTATGATACTTCTATTTACATAATTTATTACATTAACAATGGAGGCCGTAAGATATATTTCATTGTACATAACTAGTCAGGCGCTGTCGCCGTACGGTACGGGTTTGCTCCACAGTAGGGGTAATATCATATTAAATATACTGATTCGCTATGCGTTCACTGTGACGGTTCCCGTAAATAATGTCCGTATAAATTATCCCGTATATTCTCGGTTACCGATGTCATGCAGTGATTATTACGTTTCAGGGTTATTCGATAAACCTTCTTGGGGATTGTCCCGGCTTGTTCTATCAGTAGCGTTATCGGAAGTGCGCTGTTAAACTTCATCGTTGAAATTAAAGTAAAAGGTGAAAGATATCGCTCAAAATATATAAGTACAAAATATATAAGCTTGTTCAATCGGCAGCGTAACCGGTAGTGCGCTGTTAAACTTCATCGTTCAAGTTATATTAAAAGGCAAAAGATATCGCTCAAAATATATAAGTTCATGTTAAATATTCCGAGCAGTAACTTCAAATGGATCGGCAAAATCATTCATTCAGTAGGCCTTTCCAATTTTGGGAAAACGAATTCCATTTAAGGGACGTTTACTGTCGTCATTGCACTTGTCATCGGTAAAAATAAAAATATAGAAATCCCCTAAACGCAGTAATGCAGCTTTATAAAACTTTTCACGAAAATCTTTGTTAATGTATCTTCATTTTACATACTTGTTGTCAAGGTGAATTAACTCCAACCCATCTAGAAATGCAAACTACTTTTTTCTTATATCGAGATGGCTGTTTCGACAGGATTATGGTCATTACTTATATAGATATTTCTTCGAAAGCGCCTATCCATGCAACTCCGAAGACGCTACCGACCTAGCTAGCATAACAGCCCCCCCCCCCCCCACACACACACACAAAAAGTTTCGTGGATAACCTTAATAAATGTGATAAATGTTAAGGTTTTTGAGGCTTTATGAGCTGGTATTCTAATATTTTTATATTGCACGTTTTTATATTACAGCATCGAAACATCGACATGTATTGGCAGAGAAAACAATTATGTTGGTCGGGCAAACAGGGAAAGGGAAAAGCACAATGGTGGATTGCTTTTTGAACTATGCGCTTGGCGTCAACTGGAGCGATAAATTTAGGTTTACAATTATCGGTTTAAAAGATGAAGAAAAGACAAATTTCATAGATGAGGTATTTCTGTGGTTCAGTTTGCCACTGGCCGTTCCAAGGCGGTAACGCCTTGGGTTCTCATTTTTGTTAATTGTTAGTGGTGTCTCTTTTGCAACTGATCATTTTATTAACCATGCTCTCTCTCTTCTTCTTCTTGACTGTGTGGGGAGGCTGTTTTTTCTGAATGTGGCGATTCCTGATATGCATATTTCACCTTTTTGATAATAATAACTAATCCGCATTATTTTCAAAACCTGAACGTTATTTATTAAATACAAACTGAAAGCTTAAATACCCCATAGAAGGTTCCATATTTGCCGGCGGAATATAATTCTGGTAGACATGTCCTGAGAAATCTTTTCTTTACGACCATCTACACATCCTGCTTGATCATCTGTGCAAGTGTGAAAGAAACCTGCAAGATTATTAATGAGAAGGTAATGCCGAAGATTTTTGATTACTGAAATTAACAAAGTCCCATGAGTTTAGTTTAAATGGTCGCACGAAAAAATCTTTTCTTTACGATCACATACACACCCTTGTTGATCATCTGTTCAGGTTTGAAAGAACTCCCTTACATAATTAATTTAGAGTTAAAGTCACAAGATTTAGAGGATTTAACAAAAGGAAAGGTTAACGTGGACAAATATCTAGGTCAAAAATAATTAAAACATGGGTTACTTTAATAAATAAGATGCGAGGAAGTTATAAATCTAGATCTTATGGTCCATGATATACAAGCTAAAATGAGGCATCAGGTTTATACAAATTATTGATTGCACGATGTGTAATTTAGTATATTCGAAAACTTATTTGCACATATGCATATAATGAGGTCACTGCTCACACTTTGGGCTGAATTTCCAAGCCTTCAATGTATGGTGTTGTTTCGGAATTCCGATTTTTATCCTTTTTTGTACTAGGTTATCACTTATAAGTTTGACTTTATTCTTCAAATATGTTGACAGAAAGCATCAGAAGATTTCGAAACCAGCTTAATATCTCTACGTCATATTTCCATATACGGTCATGTACAAAAGAAATGCCTATACAAAACTATTTAACTAATACAAATTTGCAAAATCGTTTCAAAAATTAGACAATAAGGTCAAACTAAATCGTCAGCTTTAAGAAAACAAATTTGAAATTGATGAAAATGAAACTTTGAAAGCCACTGAACACGACAGATTTGCAGGCTCGGTTTGATCGAGGTTGTTCAAGAGCAGTAATGGATATGTATATTACTGTCAACGCCGCCTAGCCCCGGGTTCAGCGCAACTTTTTAACCGATATCACAGTACAATTTCGATTTATACCAACCGATGAAATGCATATGAGGGTGAACATGGAACCTTCATTGCTTTATTTTCAAATAAATACCAATCCAAATTCAGCGGCGTATGGTCCCAAGATAAAAGAATGGGTTTGTCCTAAACGAGAAAACATTGGATAGAACTGAACAGGATAGAATTACGGGGTATCTAAGAATATAAATTCTGCATATCACAGACTATGCCAGAGGCAAAATTTAAAATACAGGAAGTATATCCTTGAGGTGATTGAACAAAATTCATAGTGAGATCATTGCCGCTGTGTGGAGTTGGGTTTGATAATGTCACATAACTGTAAGAACATATAATACAACTCCAGTTATCTAGATAAAGAAGTTATTGTTTATTGTGAGTATATTTGTTTTTTAAGTTTTTCTTTGAACGTGCTAAACCATAATCACCATCTTACTATGTTATCTGATCAATTTCCTATTATCTCTGTACCTGAACTTTTCAGTCGGTGTCGCAAACAGAATGGATAACCGTGTATACGATTAATCCTGAGCAGGGAGGAAAACTAAATTACAGACTCAATATAATTGACACCCCAGGTTTCGGAGACAGTCGTGGACTAAAGAGAGATCAACACATAATAGAACAAATTCGTGTTCTATTTTCCGGAATTGGCGTTAAGGGAGTTCAATGTATTGATGCCATATGTTTTCTTATCAAAGCTCCTGACGCGCGTCTTACTGTTGTCCAGAGCTATATTTTCCAACAAATCATGTCTCTGTTTGGAAAGGACGTAGAAGAAAACATATGTTCCTTAATAACGTTTGCAGATGGCCTCAATCCACCTGTCCTAGCCGCACTTGCTTCGTCTAAGTTACCTTTTGGAAAACATTTCACTTTTAACAATTCAGGCTTATTTGCGAAAAATACGGAATTGGACTTTGCTAGCTTATCTCCAATTTTTTGGGATATGGGTATAAAGAGTTTTTGCAACTTCTTTGGCCATCTTGCAACCATGCAAACAAAGAGTTTGCAATTGACAAAGTCAGTACTGGATGAACGAAAGAAATTGGAAACAACGGTTCAAAACCTGCAGCCGCAAGTAGATGCTGGGCTTGCCAAACTGAATATGCTGAACGAAGAAATAAGAATAATATCACAACACAAATTAGATGCAGATGCAAACAAAGACTTTGAATATGAAGTTGAAGAAATAGAGCATAGAAGACATGAACTTCCTCAAGGAAAATATGCAACAACTTGCTTACTTTGTTACTTCACATGTCATAACAATTGCGATTGTGCAAACGACTATGACAAAACAAATTGCTCCGCTATAGATAGCTACGGAAACTGTACACGGTGTCCAAATAAGTGTACTTGGTCACAACACGCAAAAACCCCTTATATATTTGAGTATGTGACAGTCAAAAAGAAGAAAACGTATCAAGAAAAATTACAAAAATACCAAGATGCGGAAGGCAAACGTCGTACTCATGAACAAGTCGCTGCGAAATTGGAAAAAGACCTTAAGGAACTACAAGACGGTATCGAGTGTTTAATGAATACTATAAAACAATGTAATGAACGTCTCGGAGAAATAGCGCTTCTCCCAAAGCCGTTATCGATGACTGAGCATATAGATTTAATGATTCGTGCGGAACATAGGGAGCAGAAAGCAGGCCATGTTCAGCGAATCGCTAGTTTAGAAGAAATGAAACACAGAGCTTTAACAACAAAGAGAGCCGAAAAATTATTCCAGCATATCAAAAACCTTTTCAGCAAAGAGTGAAGATGGCAATGGCAAGACAAAGAAAGAATCCAAGTCGTCATTTTCATTTCCTCGGGTTTTAAAATCAAGTTAAATGTGCAGGTATATTTACTTTTAATACCTTAAAACACCTTTGATTGGTAATTTTGATGAATGTTAATTGTAAGGTCTTTAAAGTTCTTGAATGTTTAATGCACTTTCAAAAAATGTTAACGGTTTTTGAATAAACACAATCAATTTAGAAGAGAACTTTTGTACATAATTGTAAAACATGTTGGTTTTTTTCTGGTTGAGTTCATACTAAATAATGTCTGTGACAAATCGCCAGATATTGTAAATTTCTTTGGATAATATAGGTAGTGTTTGGTGTGGAGGTGTTGTGTCAATGAAAATTAGGTTTTTGATGCAGTATGCCTTATTTGATTTTGTACGTGGTTGGTACATTTGTAATTAGAGCATCATTAACATTTTTTACTCTTGTAATAATTTCATGAAGTTCATCACCATAATTCACCAATTTTCATTTAAGGATTGAATGTTGCATTAGATGTTGATTATTATACTCCCAAAAACAAAGTTTGAGGTGTAAATAGGAAAGAGCTTTTCGGTCGGACAGTTGGTCTGTGGTCGGTAAGTGGTCGGTATCTTGGTTTCCGGATGATAACACATAGAAGGCTTGACAAATTTAATTAATTGTTGGTACAAAAAGGTAAAATATGCATATCAGGAATTGCCACATTCAGAAAAAACTGCATCCCCACACAGTCGAGAAGAAGAGAGAGATAGCATGGTTAACAAAATGATAAGTTTCATAAAAAGACACCACAAAAAGGGTTACCGCCTTGAAACGGTCAGTGGCAAATGAAACTGCCACTGAGGGTTTAAACCAGGTTCTAGGGTGCACGAACCTCACACTTGCCCCAAGGTGTATGTCATAAGATACAGGTCAAGTTCAATTTTGGCACTCATAGTGTCCATGTTAAGGTCACTGCTACTAAAAATAGAAAAAAGCGTTCCGGACGACAGCTCCTGAAAAAAAATTGAACACATTTTGGTACACAGGTGTAACATCACAAGATACAGGTAAAGTTCGACTTTGGGGCCTATGGGGTCAATGTCAAAAATACTGTTACTTAAAATTGAAAAATGGTTTCCAGGTGATAACTCCTGATTAAAATAAGTAAATTGAAATAATTTATGGTATACATGTGTAACATCACAAGATCTTGTCAATATATGAAAATGGAAATTTGAAAGTCATCGCACACGACAAATATGAAAATATTTGAGGCTCGGTTTGATTGAGCCTGTTCACGGACAGTAACGGAAATGCGTATTACTGCCCACGCCGCCTCGCCCCGGGTTGAGCGCAATTCAATATTTACACCAATGAACAGTACAATTTTGATCCATCCTAAACGATGGTATGCATATGGCGATGAACATGGAACCTTCAATGCGGTATTTTCAGATTAATACCATTGAAGTTCAGCGGCGTATGGTCCCCAGATAAAAGCATTAGTTTGCCCTAGGGGATCTTAGAATATAAGTCCTGCATATCACAGATAAAGCCAAAGACAAACTTTAAAACGCAGGAAATATATACTTGGGGTTGATTGAACAATATCTAAATCTATATTGGCTGGGAAATTGAAGCTACCCATCCCCAAACTGGCGGAAATATTCTCAGCAAAATAAAAAGTATCCACTTTCCTGCCTGTAATTTTGTAAAGTTAGAAAAATGAAATGAATATCTGCAGTCACTATTAAGTTATCTTTCCATTTGCTATTTTTGGGGTAAAAGGATGAAATAAGTGATTCTTAACAACATTCACATTTATTGGAATTAAATTGATTTCTCAAGTTCTTGATATCACATGTATTAATGAAGCGACTATCCCTTGATAAACAACGCTAGAAAACCCAACCATTTCCAATTACCTCACTTTAAATTGAAGTTGCAGTGTATTGCAATCCATTATTTATTTTTATTTGATGGGTATTTACTCAGGTCTTGGTGTAGAAAATTATGTTCATAAACAATTTTACAAACAACTGAGATTAAATAACAAATCGCCATTCAAAGCGTTCCTGATTACATGAATATATAATAATGAGCATATAAGCAAAAAAGTGGATACTTTTTATTTTTAGAAATACTATTAACATAGTACATAAGTATCGTGCTCAACGACCATAAAAGGCCGTAATTGATAACAGCACTGATTGAGTGTACAGGGAGACGTTTTACAGCCGCCATACGGCAAAACAACGCTACCGTGATAGTGAAATAGATGAAAAGGGAACTTTGAAAGTCATCGAACACGACAAATATGAAACAATTGCTGGCTCGGTTTGATTGAGCCTGTTCAAAGACAGTAATGGAACTACTTAGCCCAGGTTCAAGTTCAACTTTGTGGCTGGATGTGTCACTTTTCAATTTTACTTAAAATAGAAAAAATTCTGTGCATGATATCTCATGAAAGGCACCACATATATAAATATTTTAGTACACAGGTGTTAGATTACGGTTAAATTCGACTTTGATGCTAGTGGTTTAACTGTTACTTACAAATTCAAACCGTTTCTGCTCAATACTTATAGGGGGAATGAGATATTGTGATGAAACTTGCTGTATATGTAGCTACTGTGAAGATGATGCTTTCGATTAAAAGTAGGGCCAATGTGGCAAATGTCACTAAAGATACGAAATATTGAAAAACTGCTAAATTAATTTAGTTTTGAATGAGATATTGTGATGACACAGCTTCTTTGAGGACTTCTTGAGATTAAAAGTAGGTGGCTGGGTGGGTTTAAGGCCATGGTCACACCTACATGAGTCAATGTTTCTAGAGTTACATTGTCATTGATTTTAAGCATCCCCAGTTCCAGTATCAAGCACACATGTGGGAGTATTTAATCGCCTTAAGTGATAATTCTAGATATAATTATATTGTTTTATTATTTTGATGATTATAAACTCTTGAATTTGTTCACTAATGATTAATATATACTCTTGAATTTATTCACTAACACTTAATTTTACGAAAAGAAAACGCACATTTCGTTTAAATTAAAGTTGAAACAAGACCATTTTAATACATGTACTAATACATCAGTTTGGGCTCTCTACGAATATCGTAAATACAGATTATATCCGATTGGCTACACCCCGTGACTTTAAGAATATCGTGCACATAATTATATCAGAAAATCTCTCTCTTCAAATGTTTTCTTCGTATTCCGCATTAATTTCTGGAACAACTTTAATCAGGTAAAGCACATCATTCTTCTATTTCTTAGCATTTTCAACTACATATAACCGCAATAGAAGTCGGCTGCCGTTTCTCAAATATTCAAAGTCACAGTTTGAATATGGTACTCACAGAAATTAAAAACCAGATCTTAAAAAAACTTATTGTGTTACATTGTTAATGTCATTTTAATGTAACTGCAAACGGGCATATGCATATAGTTCTTACTACAAAATTAGAATACTGTGAAGGTTTCCTGCAGTTTTGAAAATGAGTATCCTGCACACCTAGAAAATTAAAAAGTCATGCACACTGATTTTCTTACAAAGTTGTCCAATGCAATGTTTCCGTATGTTTTCTTTACATTCTAGGAAAGAAAAAGAATATAGTGGCAAATATAAAACGTATCCTCTTTTTGACATGCATTTTAAAAAATTAGAAAAAGAAAATTCAACATTCTTTCTCAAAACAAATTTTTTTGTAATCATTGGAAAGACGTAAAATGTTCTTGGAAACCTGCAGTCAAAACTACAGTCATCCTTTGTTTTGTTAAAATAAGTGTTGCAATTAAAGGTCATTGGTTCTAAAACATAAACACATTTCTTAAAAAGAAATCATCAATAAAATCGCAAATCGTTCGTTAATAAAAAACTAGTCGTCAATAAACAACGCTAGGATTTCGAACCGTTTCTAATAATCCCCTTTCCATTGCAAATGTTATGTTTATTATGTCATGTTTATGTCCCTTACTAATTGCTATTCGATGGGATGATATGTTCATGAGCAATTAAACTTAAAACAACTGAGATTAAATGATAAAACATCATTCAAAGCGTCCATCATTAAATTAAAATATGTTAATGAGCATAAATAAGGATACTTTTTATTTGTGTTCATTATAATTTTATTTTTTTTTATTTTTGATCAGTCTGTACGCTGTCTCTTTTCTAGGGTGCACCAACCTGCCACTTGCCCCAACAGGTTCTCATATAAACAAACGAGTACAAGTTTTCTTTGTGAAATAACTCCAACTCACCCATCAGCATTCAGTAAAGTTACACACTTAAGATACTTCAGCTAGATTGTAACATAAAATATTGAATCACTTTCTCATAGTTTGTAATATTTTTCTTGCATTCCCTTAAGGATGTCCTACATTAAACCCAACGATTTTAAAATTGGCACGTTTTTACAGTGCCTCACTTCGGTTTGCTTTTCAAATGGTTATATTATCGTAATTTCCCATAAAAATATGTGCACTAGATGTTCTATAAATCACGTGATATAGCTTCCCTATATATGCAGGAAATATTTAACTAGTTCTACTAAAAACCAACCCAAGTAAAATAGGTATATACTAGGGATGTCAACGGATATCCGGATATTCGTTCAGATCATCGGAAATCCGGATCGAATTGGGCATCCGGATATTCGTTTGCATGTATTTACTTTTTACATATGTTTAAAAGAGATACTGTTTTAATAAATGATATTTGTCTTAAACATTTTCTTTCGAAGTTTTATTTACGTTTTTTAATGTACACGCAGCATTTTTTTCTTTTAATATTTGAAAAGAAATTATACAAAAATAAAAATATAAATACACACACACGCATGCACGCACGCACACGCACATGCACACACACAATAACTGATATTTTGTATGTAAATAGTCGGCACAATTTCATATTGTAGAAGAAATTCGTATATATCTCAATAGGTGATT
Organism: Corbicula japonica; assembly: GCA_038501625.1. Lineage (NCBI taxonomy): Eukaryota > Metazoa > Mollusca > Bivalvia > Venerida > Cyrenidae > Corbicula > Corbicula japonica. The sequence goes on from JAZAYU010000078.1 coordinate 115,304, forward strand.
TATTCGCTAAACTGTCTTTTTTTCAAAAAGATATTTAATTATTTTTAGGTGTATATTATGTAACTTATGTGTCGAGTCGAATCATTGTCAGACCGTTTATCTGCTAACAATACACATTTTATGATAATGGTCTCATTACAGATTAGATTCTCTCAATACCGAAAGATGCATGCATGCCGATAAATGTAGATTTACGTAACAGTAAACACTTTACACGCTGAAATCTCTCGCCATTTTATTGTCGTTAAATGAGTCAAATTTATAAAGCTTGTGTGGACTATCTTTTGTAAATGTAGATCTTTCTGTTGATTTGGATTGTGTTTATAAAATTTATACTACAAAAATAATCAAAACATAATATTTGTTTCAAAGATTTTTCTTACTTAAAACACAGCTGGAGCATTCACTTAAAAAGATTTAAGAGTGTATTCAAACACTCCTTACATGAACACAAAAATTTATGAGGAAAACATAAATTTACAGTTGTCCCTGAATTAATTGTGTTGGGTGTATTGTATATTTATACATTAATTCACCAAAATGCACTTTAATCATTTTCATATGTTGATATTAGATTTATTTACCTACTAACAAAAGACCGAGAGTCTTACAGAAATATTTTTTTATCAGGTTAACCAAGGTTTTTAAGGGCTTACTTCACTCCTCCCCATGCACGTTCATCGATAAAAAGAAAATTATCAAAATCAATAACGGCCTACTGCCATTCAGTGAAACTTTGCACAAATGAATGTTACTAATGTATCTTTATTTTGCATATGGTAAGACAAATTAGAATAGTAAAGAAAAATAGCGCGATCTAAAAATTCTAAACTTCTATTTACATCAATTCACAAAAACCAAACAACACAAAACATCATTTTAAATGCCCACATAGTACAAGTGTGTTTGACCTTCAATTTTCTGGTCGCTTCCTGGTCGCGTAAACGGATGACAATTATCGATTTCTTTTAAGGTAGTTGAAAGTTCTTTACAAAGTACACAACATTTTCTTGTCAGTATCATTACACTCAAGTGGGAATTTAAAATTATGTTTTGTATTGCTTAGTTTTTGTGAATTTATGTAAATAGAATTGTAAGGAATTTTTAGGTCAAGCTTTTTTTCTTTACTTTTCTAACGTGTCTTGGTGTATGCAAAATAAAGATACATACGTAACATTCATTTGTGCAAAGGTTCATTGAACGACATTTTACCGTTATAGAGATTTTGATAATTGTCTTTTTATCGATGAACGTACTGGGGAGGAGTATAGTGGGCCCTTAAATATAATTTGTTGTTGTTGTTGTTTTTAATTGATAAACAAAGTTTTAAAATTAATTTTAATCACGCAGCCTTTCTTTCTTGTAACATACACTCGTCACCTTTGATTCACACCCTTAATCTCAAACCTGCATCTTTCGGAGACTCTAACCAAGGGATCGAGTCCATCTTCCTATGATATATATAGTATAAACCAACGACACAAATAAGAATATTAAATGCGTCAATTATTGTTACCAAAGTTTAAAGATTTCTTTCTGTTGACTACTTCTTAGAATTCTTTTCATTACAATTTCATTTGTTGCTGTTTATCTTTGAAATCCGCTTAATTCTCGTGCTTTGTGATGGATAACAATGTTGTGATAATGTTTTTGCAAAACAATGTGGTTGTATGTTACTTGAAATGTTGTGTAGCTAATCATCATAATCATTACAGTATATTATATAAAAAAATGTTTTATGCTTTATACAGTAGATTTGTGTGATTTGAAAGATATTGTTTTTTATTTTTGATAAAATGCCTAGCGTTGTCTACTTTGTGCTTCTTCGACAGCCAGTCTGGGAATTTGAAAGACTTCAAAATAGCTTTAAAATCAAATAAAAGTTAATATACGTGAATTTAATTTTAATTTATATCATTTCAAAGAGTGTAACTGAGACAGATGTATGTTTATTTTTGTTCTTGTTTGTTTAAAATCAATTCAAAACATGTTAAATATTTTACTATGATTTACTTTTGTTTGTTTCTGTTCTTTTGTATACAACATTGTCGAATTGATGAGAAGTTTGCAGCTGGTTTAACAAGACCACTTGTACGTGTTTATTCATTTGAGAACATGCTGACAAGTGCGAAGTTGGAGCACCTTAGAATTTTGTTAAATTTCCCTGTAGCATGTTGTTTTGCAATTGACAGTTTCATTGCTGTTACCCCTCGGGTACTCTTTTTTGTAAATTATTTGTAGTGTCTTATTTAAAATTGATCATTTTTAAACCCATTCTCTCTTTTCTTGTCTTCGCTTTGGCTTTATAGAAACCTGCTTTTAGTGTCGCTATTCCTTTCAAATTCCCAGACTTAGTTACTATGCGCCAGGTGTAAGCTGCAATTTTTGTGCTCTTCAATTTTTGGATTATTTTGCATAAACTAGTGACTCTAAAGTTTGGGATTTTGGTACAGAGATCTATGAACTTGTGTAACAAAATGGGGGTCATGACATTAATATTTTGGTATGTACAAGTTTAAACTTTTAGTAATTCGCCTCTTTAATAACGTAACACTTTTGTTTGCCTCTCTGATAGCGGCAATGCTTATTTACCTGGAGAATTATTTTCCCAGAATCATTGGCTATCATTGACTGATTAAACAAGTCTGCTAGAGAGAATCTACCTGTCAATCAAACTTTAAACAGGTACATAACACCTGGCAGGCCTGAGAAAGTTTAGTTCTGGAAAATTTTGGAAAGCTAGTTCTAAGACAGTTTTAGATTGTAGTTAGATCTGGAAAAGTTGAGTCTTAGAAGTAATAAACAGTAGAAACAGGACAGTGTTCTTTTATTCAAAACCTACCTTGGCCGTCCCTTGTGCACTCATAGCGGTTGATAGCCCTGTCAATTTATCCCCTAGAGACCAAAAAATGTTAACAAATTCTTCTTGTTCTGCCATATTTGCTATAGTATAAAAACGTACTCACGGTTGTAGTAGGAACAGCTAGCCAGGTTTATACGAAACTAAATTGAACAATGTCCAGCATTTCACGATTTACACGACAATGTCCAGCATTTCATAGTGTCAGTTGATCGCGACAAAACAGTCGATAAATCCTGGGCATATAGGCGCCAAAAATAGAAAAGTCATGTAGCACTTTCGTTGTCCTTGATCGTATAGTGGGTCACAGTGACCCGAAGAGTGAAAACCGTTTCCGCTCAATAACTCCGTCTGTCCGTCTGTCCGTCTGTCACACTTCGTTTCCGCTCAATAACTTGAGTACCCTTTGACCCAGAGCCTTCAAACTTGATAGGGCGATAGCCCTTATTGAGTAGAAGACACCTATTGATTTTGGGGTCAGTAGGTCAAAGGTCAAGGTCACAAGAGCCTGAAGAGTAAAAACCATTTCCGCTCAATAACTGGAGTACCGTTTGACCCAGAGCCTTCAAACTTCATAGGGTGATAGCCCTTATTGATTAGAAGAACCCTATTGATTTGGGGTCAGTAGGTCAAAGGTCAAGGTCACAGGGGCCTGAAGAGTGAAAACCGTTTCCACTTAATAACAGGAGTTCTCTTTTACCCAGAGCCTTCAAACTTCATACGATGGATGTCCTTATTGAGTAGAGGACTCCTATTGATTTTGGGGTCAGTAGGTCAAAGGTCAAGGTCACAGGGGCCCCGAAGAGTGAAAACCGTATCCGGTCAATTACTGGAGTTCCGCTTGACCCAGAGCATTCAAACTAAATAGGGTAATAGCCCTTATTGAGTAGAAGAACCGTATTGATTTTGGGATCAGTAGGTCAAAGGTCAAGGTCACAGGGGTCATGGCGCAGGGGTCATCGCGCAGGGGGGGGGGAGACATGCGTTTTTCACAAAAAACATCTAGTTAATATTGGAATATTAAGTTATACTGATCTAAAACAATTGGAATTACATAAATATTGGGATATATTGGATGTATACATTCATAGTATCAATAGTGTTGGTGAACAATATCTATCATACAGTTATGGCTAATCTTTTGTTACAGTATAATAGAGATCAATTATTGGATTTGAGATCTGCACCTAGAGGGTTAATACTACCAAATAAAGAGACATTATCAATTCTGAAATATTATAATCTGTTGAAATATAGAGGTAAACGGGCTGATAGGCCAAGGACAAATTCTAATGCTGTCATTCATTTGGCAAACTTAGTGCAAATTAAGTTTGACCCTACATTTATAAAAAATTCAAATACACAAAGGAAATTGAAAATTGCTACCGTAAATACAAGGTCAATAAGAAATATGTTCGAGGAAAATATTGATTTCTGTGTGTTGACGGAAACTTGGCTTCGGCCTGATGGTGACGATGTTATGAGGTGAACTGTCTCAGGTTGGCTACTGTTTCGATGATCGTCCCAGACCCGATCGCAGTGGTGGGGGAATAGGCATTTTGTACATAGACAATCTTAATGTGTGTAAACTTTCTAGCAGAGCTTTTCAATCATTTGAGTGTGTTGAGTGGAAACTATCAACCAAAACATTCATACTTTTTGTTGTTGGCATCTACAGACCACCACATTCCGAGAAACATCCGGTTACTATGGCTACATTTATAACAGAATTTACTGTTTATCTAGAACATGCCACGGTGCAATCTGGTTCCATGGTAATTGTTGGTGACTTCAATACTCACATAGACAATACATTGGAGTGTTACGCCAATCAATGTCTACAGTGTTTGAGCACATTTGAACTGTTTCAGCATGTTAACACACCTACACATACTGGTGGGCATATCATTGACTTTGTAATCACAAAAAAGGAAGATAAATTTGCCAGTATTAGAAACCTAGTCACAGACTATTATATTTCTGATCATTGTTTTGTGACCTGTAACAAAGAGCAAGCGCGCCCCCCACTAGTAACAAAAAGCGTAAAATCAAGTAATTGGAAGCGTGTATCTAATGAACTGTTAGAAATTTGATAGAAAAAAACCTCAACGGTCGATGATCTTGTTTCTGAATTTTGTAAGTTTACAGCTGGCATAATTGACAAGCACGCCCCTTTCAAAGAAAGAGTGATTACATGTAGACCCAAGGTTCCATGGTACTCTGGTTATCTGAAACATCTTAAGCAGTTTTAACGCGCAATAGAAAATATTTTCTTTAAGGACAGGTCCGACATTACTGAAAGGGTGTACAAGAATGTACGAAACTCCTATTCTGCAGCATTAGCATCGGCAAAGAATGGATTTTATAACAACAGAATTGCGGAGACAGAGGGAAACGTAAAGAGACTATATAATGTCACTTCAGACCTGCTGAGACGGTCAAAGATAATCCACTTCCACCTCACACAAACGAAGTAAACCTAGCAAATGATTTCTTAAGATACTTCAGTGACTAAATAACAAAAATTCGCGATGAACTGGACAATATGGACAGTCAGATGTCAATAAATGCTACCTTTACAAATGTAAGATCGTGTGACCATGTTTTTACAGAATTCTAGCCAGTAAGTGAGAATGACATAACTAAAATTGTGAAAGATTCAAAGTAAACAACATGTGAACTGGATATTTTGCCTACACCAAAGCTAAAAGATCACTTGTCAAAATTATCACCATTAATACATGTAACTGAAATTGTCAATCGGTCGTTATCATCTTGCGTGTTTCCGGATGAATGGAAGAGTGCCGTTATCAAGCCTCTGTTGAAAAAGAAGGGCCTACTTCTTGAGCTAAAGAACTACCGGCCGGTGTCCAATCTTACTTTTCTGTCGAAGATCCTTGAAAAAGCGGCAATGAAGCAGATTTCTTGTCATATTGAATCCAACAATTTACTACCATCTTACCAAAGTGCATATCGTAAATTTCACAGTGTTGAAACTGCTATGATGAAAATGTACAGTGACCTTTTAGACACAACTGATAAGCGCCATGTATCCATTGTTGTTATGATTGACCATAGTGCCGCATTTGATACCATTGATATGCCAACACTGCTTAAAATGTTACATGATGATTTTCTAATCCAAGGCATCCCATTGAAATGGATTGAGTCGTATTTAACAAACAGAACAGTGAAAGTTGTCATTGAGCAGTAAGCATCGGATACAGAACCATTGAGATTCGGTGTCCCTCAGGGCTCTTGTGCTGGCCGGGCGGTACTGTTTACCCTATATATAGCTGCCCTTAATAAAGTAGTTCAGAAGTATCCAGCGGATCTATATGGATACGCAGACGACCATAAAGATGACTTTAAATTTAGAGCTGGTGAAACTGAAAGTGAAGCAGTCATTCTGCAACAACTCAACGACTGCCTTAATGACATTGTTCTTTGGATGAATGGGTTCAAACTAAAAATGAATAACAGCAAAACAGAAATAATTGTTTATGGGACACGGCAACAACTGTCCAAGTTGAACATAACCAGTGTTAACGTTGGTGGGATCGAAGTCAATTGTGTTGATACTGTCCGAGATTTGGGAGTACAGATGACCAGTACTCTGAGTTTTGATAAGCATATAACCAGAAAATGTCAAATAGCAAATATACAACTAAGAAATCTAAAGACAATCAGAAAATATCTTACCCAGAAATCTGCACAAATACTTGTTCATGGTATGATACATTCACATCTTGACTTTTGCAATGGATTATTCACTAATATTCCAAGCTACCAACTGGACAAATTACAACGTGTACAGAATCATGCTGCACGCAATGTTACTGGGGCCACCTATGAACAATCTAGTGTCGAAATTCTTCGATGTTTACACTGGCTTCCGATTCGTGCCAGAATTATGTTTAAAGTGATTGTGACTGTGTTTCGTGTCGTAAATGGCACAGCACCTTCATACCTTGGAGACATGTTCAATTCATCAAAAAATCAATACCGACAAAGATTAAGGTCATCATCAAGTCATTTTTTTGATGTTCCAACTACAAACACTAAACTTGCTGGTAGATCTCTAGCAGTTGTTGGCCCTCAGCATGCCTCACTGTTTTGAATCATTACAATTACAACACTTAGAGGTTATCGTAATCGAAACATATACCAAATGTCGATATTGGCACGCCTTAACTTATTGACCCAAGGGCATCCACCCGAGGTGTTTAATATCAAACGCTCTGACGATATCAATTTAAGGCTCACAATCGCCAAACAATGGCTTTTTAATTTCATTATTAGTTTCTTATTTCATTTTGTGAATTTATGTAACGTATTTTTATATTCGGGTTAACATTGCTGAAATGTTTCAACGAGATCTCGTTAAATGACATGTTTATCTTACTTAGTCGATGCACTTTTTCAATTTGAACAGAAATTACAATCAGCGAGAAATGTCACAACATCATTAAATATGTTTGATATTTTTAGAAGTACTTTTAATTTTTTCTAAGATATGCAATGATACTGAGATCTCAAAAAGCAATTATAGCAAAAACTCAACGATAATATTTTAATAATTATATATTATTTATGTGCATATTTATACTTGGTGTAAGATACCGATTTCTACCTATCTATGTGGTACATGAAAGGCAAATTCAAAATTCGAATGCAATTACAAATATCACTTGTTATACCTTAATTATAAAAGACCAACCGGGTCGAGCATAATAATTATTTTTTGTAAAATTGTAAAATCAGTTTTCGAGATGTTGAAATAAAATAGCAGTACGATATTTTAAGGTAAACATGTATAACATATATAAAAACACCAACTGGTTCACATGAAATTAAGAACCGCTATTTTAGAAATTTCATATCTAACAATACGAAAACAACTGTAAACAATGAAAGATGGCCTTTATAGGGCAGGTAGGTTATTGAGAGAGATGGATGTAACCGGAATCGTAAAATGCTACTATACTATAATTAGTAACAATTTGTCATAAAAGCATTATTGTGATTGTTCTTCATTTTGTTTACAGCAAGTATACCCTCAAACCACCCAAAGTTTCAAATGGTCATCGATGATTGCATACCATTACAATGTATGCTTGTTTCAATTCACCTATGTCGCCTACAAATAAATTATTAAATGACTTTTGAATGTCGTTTGATAGTTTACTTCAATTAATTCAATTATTTTACTTTTACTACAAGAGAACAGTCTTTAACTAAAATGAAGGTTGTAATAAAATCTAACACTTGAAAACGGATTTTTAAAAGAAAAGTGCAGTTTACTGTTATGAATTTAATGTTTTATATTCTAAATGACAGTTTTTAGCAAAAAAATATAATTATTGTAAGGTAATTTTCGGGTCGCTCGAGCTCTAATTATACGAAATGCATTTTTAGCACAATGTACTATAAATCACTTCAAGACTTGTCCCAAGAAAATTATGTTAAGCTGAACTCACACGTCGAACACTATAATTGACAGTAAATGGCACTAAACATGTCAATTAAATAGAAGACAAAACGTGACCAAAAGGATCTGCCGGTGAAAATATGTTTTATTTAACTTATATTATGCAATCAGATATGTGTAACAGTGTTATGTTAAATAAATACAAGCATTACATAAAATGCAGACAGGGCCTAGCAATCTTGGCTTCAATAAGTTTGATTTTTGCAAGAGGCGTTTACCCGAAATATACGAAAAGGAAACAAAAAAGTATACAATGAAAATTTTATTGTTTTTTTTTAATATTGATATGTAGGATATATCAAACATTACCTTTTCACTAAAATATATCGATAACGTTTTCCGATTCAAACGTTTTGCTATATATCTGCTTTTAGCAATAATATCAGCACTTCACCAGCAACATAAGCAACATATCAGCTGTATAACTAATTGAATAGCAATATAAAAGCAAAGCCAGTAATAGAACACCAAAACAGTGGCCAACATCTGCAATATATCAGCAATATATCAGCATTGTAGCAGGAATATCAGCAACACATCAGCAATATATTATTATCAGCAATTAGCAGTAATATAGTAGCAATTTTCGCAATACATGTATATGAGCAAACCAGCAGCAATATCAGCAATATATCTGCAATATCAGCATTCTAACAGCAATATCAGCAATTTAGCATCTATATTAGAAATATATTAGTTATATATCAGCAAGTTAAGCATTCTAACAGGAATATCAGCAATGTAGCATCTATATTAGAAATATATCAGCAATATACCGGCAATATCAGCATTTTAACAGGAATATCAGCAATTTAGCATCTATATTAAAATATATCAGTAATATATCTGCAATATCAGCATTCTAACCTCAATATCAGCAATTTAGCATCTATATTAGAAATATATCAGCAATACAGAAGCAAAATCAGCAATTTCAGCAATTTAGCAGAAATATCAGCAAAATGCCAGCTACATCATCGATTTTTCAGCAATATTAGAAATTTAGAAATTTATTTTCTGTGCTGATATACGAAATAACTTAACACAATACTGAAATATAATAAATTCAACATTTATGTTCTGAATATTTCATAATAAATTTGAGCGAAATTGTGCAGTTTTCAAGAAAGTTAATATTGTTAGTCCGAAAACGTTTACGTATATATGTAATTATATATATTGTTTGGTAGTGTACTTAGATATTATCAGAGTGATTTACATTGCAAGTGTCCACGGGTACAAACAACATGGTTATACCGATTATCATAAATAAATAAAGTCGTCATACAAAAGAATAGTTACAATACATGTTATATTTGTGTTATACAACTGTAACCCGCCACAGTCACTACTTTTATTAGTATTTATGATCTTATACCATTTGAGTTATTTAGGTTATTGTCTTGTTTTGAGGTTTTTAAGACATGAAGGAAATGCTATGTTTTGTTTTGTTGTTTTTTGTTAAAGGGGGATAGGGGGAGTGGGGTATGTCAGGTGGAAGAAACCCAGTCTATTTTTGACTGTCTTGGGATGCTGTCTTTTCTGAATGTGGACTTTTCCTCTATTAAGAATAAAGAGATATTATAATAATTTAAAATCCATTTTTTTTGGGGGGGGGGGGAGGGGGAAAGTGGGGGGGGGGGGGGTGAGGAAGGGAGGGTGGGAGGAGACAGAGGAGGAAATAATGTGAAATTAAAGACACCCATGCTCTCTTAACCTCTTTTATTTTGTCAGTTAGGGGAGGCTTTGCTTTCTTAATTTTTTTTCTTATAATTATGGCGTTTCCCTTTTTATAAGTATAAAGACATTTTTTTTTAATTTTCCACACAGAAGCAGTAAATTATGAATGACTACATACAGATAATGGATTTACAAGCATTCTGTAAAACATTATTGTAATGTATGTGGCGGATTTAAGAACGTAAAAATGATAGTGCCTTTACAAAGAAAATATGATACTTATATGCTTAAACAAAACAACTAATTATTATGTTGTCTTGACACTTGTAATGGTTGATTGTTTATTGTATGGTAGTGGAAATAAAGAATAATATAAACTAGTTGTGTTGTCTGTGTAGAAGGACAAGTAGCGTTCCTGCTTGAACAAGCTTGCTAGTGTACAGAAGTGTAAGTAAGACAATCCTGGCAGATTGGTATTGCTGATCAGGCTTCACACTGATAGTTACATTGTTACTGCACATTCTGTACATATTACACAATTTATAACCAGTGGTGAGCCCAATTAGATTAAGTACCTGTTATATAAATGTACTACTGTTTACATGACAGTGGAAAACGTTTTGCAAATTTTATCGCCGACACCCAGAATTAATTCAAAAACACAGATGTAGTTAAAAAGTAAGAAAAGGAAACTTTGAAAACAACTGTTCATGGACAGTAATGGAAATGTATATTACCGCCCACGCTGCCTAGCACCGGGTTGAGCGCAACTCAGTATTTACACAAACAAACAGTACAATTTCAATCAATCCCAGACGATGCTATGCATATGGCAGTGAACACAGAACCTTCAACGAGGTATTTTCAGAATAACACCAGTTCAGCGGCGTATGGCCCCAGATAAAAGAAAAGGCTAGTCCTAAACGAAAACAAATGGCAGATCTAAACAGAATATAATTTGGAAGGGTATCTATCTGAGAATCTGCATATCACAGACAACGCCAAATGCATTATTTAAAAAGCAACAAGTACAATGTATATACTATGGGTGATTGAACAATATCCAAACTTATGTTGGCTAGGATATTGAAACCATCCATCTTTAAACTGACCAAAATATTAAAACAAAAGTAATTTAATTTTATAAGTACTAATGCATAGTTGATAAGTAACTTGCTCATTCACCTTCAAAGAACGTAACTGAAAACAGCACTGATTGAATGTACGGAGAGACTTTTTAAAGCCGCTACAAGGCACAAACAACGCTACTGTGATATTTAAATACTGAAAAGAGGGAGCTTTAAAAGCCACCTAATACGACAAATATGTAAATATTGCAGGCTCGGTTTGATTGAGCCTGTTCATGTGCAGAAATGGAAATGCATATGACTGCCCAATGACCTTCAAAGGACTTAAGTTATCATTAATGCAACAAGGCAATTCTTAACATGTAACAATATAGCTTATGGATTGTCCATAATTCAGGAGCCTTACTATCTTTTTAGGTTTATTCTATTCGTGCGTCACTTCCTTCCTCTCTGTTTTTGAGTTAAAATATACCTTGATTTTATATTAGGACAGCGCCAATTATTTAAATATAAAGATAACCCCAAAGCTATACAAATACGTCAGCAGCGCCCAGCAAATCTTCATGTGCTCTGGTCTCGGTAAGATCATTAAGTACCCGCCCTTTGGCTTTGCAATGCTTTTAGCTTCTTTTGTTTTATATGTTTGTGTGCTTTTGCATGCAACATTTTTGAGCCGATGGGTTGGAGTTATTTCACCAAGACAACTTGTACTTGTTTTGTGATACGAGAACCTGTTGGAGCAAGTGTGAGGTTGGTGCATCCTAGAACCTAGTTTAAACCCACAGTGGCAATTTGATTTGCCACTGACCGTTCCAGGGCGGTATCCCCATAGGTTCTCTTTTTCGTTTGTTGTTTGTGGCGTCCTATTAGAATTAACATACTTATAACAAACATGCTCTCTCTCTCTCTCTCTCTCTTCTTTTTCGCTGCGTGGGGAGGCTGTGTTTTGTGAGTGTGGCGATTCCTGATATGCATTTATTACTTTTTTTTTCAAAGAGACAGACACCATACATAACATCCGTATCCCCGATCTGTTTCTTTTTTTCTGCTTCTGTGACGAATTGCTGATCAGAGTCGAACCTCGCTAAAAATTCGCGGATGACATGGGTCTACACTGGTAACATAGGCACTAAGCCCCATATTGTTACGGACCATATAATGCAAAAAACTGTAATGCAGAAGTTTTCTGGATGCACAGCGAAATACACCGAAATCGATTTGGTGTGACGGCTGTTGGATCACGCTATCTCTAGGTTAATGAATGGTGATTTTTAAATCTAAGAAAACGTAAAAGGTCTTTCAAATCAAGGAAGTCATTTTACATGATCGTCATTTAGATATTCTATCCACTGTCTGATATACGAGTATGACATCTTAGTTGATGTTAAGTTAGGAAATAATACAGAACACAGAACATGTTAATCAAGAATCAAAGGTTAATTGTATATAGGTGAGACTAAAGCCAATGTTTGTTTCTAATTGTTTAAAAGACGAACATACAAAAATGATCTTAATTATGACAGATAGATTTTTCTTGATCACACCATAGTTTGGGATGGTCAAAATTGTACTGTTTTTTGGTGAAAATATTGAGCTGCGCTCAACCTGGGCTTAGGCGGCGTGGGCAGGTATATGCATTTCCATTACCGTCCAAGAACATGCTCAATCAAACCGAGCCTGCAATATTCTCATATTTGTCGTGTTCGATGGCTTTGAAAGTTCCCTTTTCATCTATTGTGATAAACTTAATATAGCCTAGGCAAAAAATAGGTCCGTTTCCGTTGGCCCGACCAACACTCTAATTTCGGTCCCGATCCTAAACTTTTTATTGATAAAAGGCAGAAGGAAAGTCTGCTGCGCAAATTTCGTTTTTTTAGCCATTTCGTTGGTTTAATCACTTTCGGTTCATTTCGAATCCAGCGATTAAATTGGCTGTATAATATTTCAGCATAGCCAATGTTGATGGCTAGTTCTGTGTTGGTTCGTTTAAGCCTTGTTTCCGCCAAAACCTCATAACAAGTGTACCTAATTCGAGATTTGTCGAAGATTTTTTCCACCAATATTTTTGTAAAAAGGCTGCTTTTTATGCGTTCCTGTATTGAATACTGCAGTATATATGCAAATAATGATCAGTTGTCTTCCATACTCATGATTGTAGCACACCGGCTTCTAAGAAAATGCTACCTACCCTCTTTTTTTTAAAGTAGACCGGAAATGATTTTTTGTGGCCCTAGCATCCAGTAGAAAACAGAAACCTTGATATATTCTCCGAAAATCAGATTGACAAGTTATGTGAATTGTGGTTCGAATTAAAAATTGAACAAGTCGTCAACTTATCTTCGAATTTTAATATTTCCAGCACCTGAAGCAAGTGATGTAGCCATTACTTTTTATGGAAATGCCCAAAAGTATAGCTATTTACTGATCTCACAGTTATTCAAATAGATAAAAACGGAACCATCGACCACGACAAATATGAAAATATTGCAGGCTCGGTTTGATTGAGCCTGTTCATGGGTAGTAATGGAAATGCTTTTTACTGCCCACGCCGCCTAGCACCAGGTTGAGCGCAACTCAATATTTACACCAATTAACAGTACAATTTTGATCCACCCCAAACAATGGTATGCATATGGCGATGAACATGGAACCTTCAATGCGGTATTTTCAGATAAATACCATTCCATGTTCAGCGGCGTATGGTCCCTAGATAAAAGAATGGGTTTGCCCTAATCGAGAAAACAATGGGCGGAACTAAACAGAATAGAATTTTGAGAGGGGATCAAAGTAATAAAGTGTCAGGTTTCTGTGTTGTCCAGTACTAGAAATATATGGCATATTATAACAGTATGCATTCTGTAGGTTCGAATTTTGTATGTAAACTATATCACGCGAAGCCTAACGTCGAGCGTGATGTGCTTTAAATACTCAACGAGAAATAATACGAATCTACAGACTGCATACTGTCATGATGCTCCTTTTATTTTATACCCTTCTCGCTCATAACAAAAAATTTAGTCAAGAACTTGGTTTACATAGTAGAAATAAAACTAGTAACACGATAGTAAATATATGAATGGCGTAGAAAATGTATGAATGGCGTAAAAATTTCGTGACGGTTGTGAAACTGAGATGCAAATTTCCTATTTTGGAGTTCGTTATGTGCCGGAAAATTACGACAACATAGTGTGACGTAGTATATGACGTCACAAAGCACACGGAAAGCTGCAAAATAAAGACTTGTAAAACGGACATTATCCAATACGAAATTACTTATCTGATGAGTTGTATCAATTTTTATCGATTAACGTTGCACTATGCTAAAATCATTTATGGGTATATAATAAATATAAAAACTTAATTTGTAGCCAAATCAAGATTAATCTTCTAATACTATTTATTAAAACCCTTTCTCTTTCTGCATATAATTTAGGAAGTTCGGTAAATTTACTTAAAGCAGTTATTTTTGGTAAGCAAGGACAATCGTGAAACATAGATTTGAGGTACATGCAAGTTAATACGAAGGAAAGAGTACCGTGATTAAGTAATGGTATTTCAGAAATTAACATTCTGTTTGAAACTGAGTGTTTATTGCATGTATAATTATACATTTTTAACATGATTGTTGTGTATGGCTATGTATGTATATTTTGGGTTGAATGATGACAACTGGATTTAAATATGTTCTCCTGTACGTGTAGCTAACATGAAACGAAGCACAGCTGACCACCGCCAAATAGTACTTCCATGTTAAAATAGCTATTTCGGCATATCGTAAACCTTCGCGTGAAAAAGAGTAATTCTGAAACGAGACGACTAAGCAATCTTGAGAATCGAATTGATTATACTGTCACCGTGGCATATGTCTTGCGAAGACTGATCATTAAGTAAGCTAATTCTATACAGACAACTTGATGCCGTCAATTACCAACAAGGGGATTAATTTTTCATTCAAAGCAAGCATTGCTTTATAAGGTAGAGGATTGATAAATAAACATTCAGGACAAAATGTCAAAACGTAAAACGGACTTAATTTCAAAACGTAATACAGTTATACTTATATTTTAGATGATGGGACACTCTTGTTTTTTCGGCTTGGCTTTTTAAAAAAAAGTTGTGTGACTAATGAAATTTATATTGTATAAAATACTGATCCAAAATGAAATATTGACACGGATAACCCCTATTACATTAATGATGCCAGTGAATGCAAATATCTGGAGGAATTTGATCGCCAATATGTTTATCTGTGAAGTTGTTGGTTTAGTTTTTATGTGTTTAAACAGAAAACAATTACGCGATCTTGGAAAATTAAGCTTCAGATTTTGTTCTTTCTTTAATAAAAGGGGGGGGGGGGGTTGCTAACAAACCCGGATATTTTAGTAACTATGTCTTATTTCTTTGTACCAGTGGGCTATAAAGATTGTTTTTTCATCTGTACATGTCGTTAACTTCTAAATTTTACAGTCAAATAATTTGATACTTTTTATGTTAAAAAGTATCGATTATATCAATATTTCGGAAACAGGAGATAACATTGACCTCTGTGATAAATAACAGTATCTTCCCGGTTTATCAATTGTCTAGATATGTGTAAATTCCACAAATTAAATGAAAGAGTTTAAATTTAAAACTGGTAAATCTTCATTTTTGCCCAGTAGTGTTAAGGTCCAGAAGTCCAGAAGTCCTAGAAACTTGGCATTTATCCATACTTTTTTTTTACAATGACACATACGCGCATGAGAAATAACCCATCCATTAGTGTTATTCAGAATTTCTCTCGGCAAAAAAATTACCA
This sequence comes from Corbicula japonica, assembly GCA_038501625.1. Classification (NCBI taxonomy): domain Eukaryota; kingdom Metazoa; phylum Mollusca; class Bivalvia; order Venerida; family Cyrenidae; genus Corbicula; species Corbicula japonica. The sequence goes on from JAZAYU010000078.1 coordinate 131,221, forward strand.
TTGGAAATTCTATTCATATGTCAATTGTTCTGAGACAGTAAACAACATGACAATTGTTCTGAGACAGTAAACAACATGACAATTGTTCTGAGACAGTAAACAACATGACAATTGTTCTGAGACAGTAAACAACATGACAATTGTTCTGAGACAGTAAACAACATGACAATTGTTCTGAGACAGTAAACAACATGACAATTGTTCTGAGACAGTAAACAACATGACAATTGATTGCGATGAATGTATTTACATCTTGGTCGAAATATTGAACACACATTCTAAAATATACTCAAAAATGAAGCACAAAACAGAAATGTTGCAAAAGTATTTCAACCAAGTTTTTCTTTAAATATGAAATGTTTCCTCCTAATATAGCATTTTTATATATAACAACATTAATATATACAAGCAACTGGACATACATAACAATGTGCATGACAGATGACTTCTGTAACACTAATAAAAGGAATGTTTCGACATTATTTAACATCAATAAATCAATAGACATGCCAATCTGTGCTACCAACTAGGGCATGAACAAATTTACCTGTGAAGAAAGACAACCTACTTTCAACGAACATTTTAATTTTTTTCCGAGAGTGGTCTTTGAATACAGGTTTGACTTTGATCATTAGTTTTCAATCTCAACTGCAAATTGAATGTACTGTAAAACAAAGTTATACTTCACGTTTACCTAGCATTTAACTTATCTCTTTTATAAAAGTTTTGAAAATAAAAAAATGTGTATTGTTTTGCAAACATTTAAGCAAACATTTAATAAAAAGAACATTGAAATTTCACATGAATATGAAGTTTATGTTATAAAAGAATTGAGAAAAGTGCAATATTTGTATTGGGATTAGCCACACTGAAAACACAGCCATCCCATACGGCCAATCAAGAGAAGAAAGACAGCTTTAATTTGTTAAAAGTGTCCTTGCTGATGCTCACATGAAGTGCAACAAAACAAAAGGCATTGTGTTATTAAAGTCTAGCGGTCTTTAGTTATGGTTTATTTTCCAACAGGTTCGAACAGTTTCATGAACGGTTGTGAAATGATTTAAGAACATCACTACAACCATGAAAATAGCATTAACATCTAATGGTTCTCTCTTAAGGCAAAAAGGTTGCATACATCATATTTAATGATGTATTTATTTTTTATCAAAATATCCTTACAAGTTTTTACCAAAATATCCATACAATATTTCCGTACAAAATAGCACTGAGCATTACATTACTAATGGCTAGTTTATCCTTAGTACTTGGAAGCAAGCACCTATTATAGGTAAATCCCTCCTCCTCCCTACACTCGTGAATGACGTCACAACATTCTTTCTGATCTGTACACACGCCCCAAAACGGGGAGCAGCAACTGTAAAATTCTCCACAGGCTAGTCCGTCCTCACACTGGTAACTGAAAAAACACGGATAATGCATTGGGGAGCTGGCACAGCGTGGGTCCGTTCCCTGGTGAATTTTGACACAGCGCTTACTGCAGCATTGAAAATCCTCCAAACAATCTTCATTGGACCATTTGCACATACTTCCATCTTAAATTACAGAAATAACATTTATTGGGAAAAATTTTTGTGTCAATAGTCTTTGCAGTTACTTACTGAAATCTAAAACAGACTTGAAAGCTATGTTGTATTTTAATTACATAATGCAAAACGCAGTGCGTGTTATCTCAACTTATGGTCATAAACAAGAGAAAAATGTTCCGATTTCCCTAAGCAATTAAGTTTTAAGCATTAAAAAAGAGAAACACTCATGAATAAAAGTAATGACTTTCCGATTTTGCAGAGAACTGTTATTTATTGCCCAAAAGTTTCAATTAATATGTAGTTGGTTTGAAACAAGATACATAGATTATAAATATATTTTATGAGTGCTATAATTCAAAATTATTCTCTTTTTATTAAAACGATTCGAAAAATTTCGATTGTTATTTTAGCAAGACATTTTGACAGATTATTATTGTTGATTAAAATAATTTTCATTTTAACAATAGATAAAAAGGAAATATTGCAAGCCAAAGAACACGACAACTGTTACTATGAAAATATTGCAGGCTCGGTTGGATAGAGCTTTCGAAGAAAGAAATGCAAGGGAGATTTGAATTTGCCTCCTGGACCAGTTGTCGTAAAATATGTTCAGCAAGTCACAAATTACTGCTCACATGTAAGACCGAAGCGACAAAACAGATTAAATTGAATATCAATGAGCTAAAGCGTAATATTTCATTTGAGAACTTGTGCGCTGGTCTACACATTTTTGTTTGATTATGAGACCAAACTATATATATGTTGTCAATGTAAAACAAGATTAAGAGTAAAAGAAATTATTATCATTTATGAATAAAAATTCTGAAAGTAAAACAATTGCAATTAAACAACGAAATACCAAAGCCTTTGCGGACAAATTCGTAAACACTCCACGTACGATTTCATAAATTACATATAAAATCAAATACCTGTAACAGCTAACACTGTAGATAGCATGATCAAAGTGATGTAATATTCATGTTTACTCAAGACCATTCTTTGAATCTGCTTCATATAAACTCCATTTTCTGTTTCTTGGGAGATCTACAAGATCTGAAATTATTATGAAGAGACAGATTTAAAAAAATTATAATATTTTTGCAATGTATTTTCTCAAAACACACATCCTCCACACACATCAAAAAGCAGAGAGAAAGACATCATGCTTTAAACAACAGTGTATTTTTGGAACTTATAATAATCCATGATTTCAGAAATGCCTCCATATAGATAATCACATATCAGGCCATTCAAAACGAGTGCAAAAATTATCACAAAGTTCAGTATTTTTAGTTAGCCGCTCTACTAGCAGATATGTTAAAGGAACAAAAATATCTTTCGTCATGCTGAAATGAACTTTCGGGGATAGGCCATTGTTTTTGTTTTTGAGATCTGTCATAAAAATAACAATTGAATTTTTTCATTCATTCTTTTATTTCTAAAGATATGTATATTGAAATGATATAGTTAACAAGAAACGAGGTAGAGTTTTTCCTGTTATGTTGTTGGCTGTGTGGGGAGGCTGTGTCTGCTGGATGTGGCCATTCCTGATATGCATATTTAACTTTTTTTTCAAAATGTTTTTCACAATTCATTTTTTCCGAAGTCCGTTTCCTAGTGAAACAGCTCGTTCGATTAATCATAATTTGGATCAGTATTTCAATATAATAATAAGAATATACTGTTTCTTCACGTTTCTCTTAAAAACAATGTGTAAATTCAAACAACACGATATTCTATAGGGCTTTGCATGATTTAGAATAAACAAGTCGGAAAGCTGGTCGCATTTATTTTGCACGAAGCTGGGATTAAGTTTTCATGATTGATAGTCTTCTAGAAAAACCTTCAAAGTAAAAATGGTGAGAATAGCCAGTACAATGAAGAAGCTTGATCTTTGACTCTTACTTTTGTCATTGTGTTCTTTCTTATTAAAATCAATGTGATGTTGCCTCAGTATAAAAGTGAAACATGTAGGAATAGCCACTCTCAAAACACACATCCTCCACACACATCAAAAAGCAGAGAGAAAGACATCATGCTTTAAACAACAGTGTATTTCAAATAAGACACCGAAACAATTAAGATAAACAAAAACGAGAACCTGGGGGTTTACCTCCTTTGAACCATCCCTGTAAAAATAATTTGCCACTAGGGAATAAGATATCTTGGTGAATTACCTCTCACCCACTCCTCAAATCGATTATTTTACATGCAAACGCATACAATGGTATATTTTAAAAGAAGTGTGTGGCATTTTCAATCAAAAAATGTGAGTGCTCAATGACCTTAGTGAAACCAAAGCACCGGGAGTCAATTCATCAAGAACGCGAAGCAACAAAAAACAGAAACAGATCTAGCTTCATTAAAATTATACTGTTTATTGGTGTAAATATTGAGTTGCGGTAAACCAGTGTCTAGGCGGCATAGGCAGCCATATGCATTTCCATTACTGCCCATGAACAGGCTCAATTAAACCAAGCTTGCAATATTTTCATATTTGTCGTGTTTGGAGGTCTTCAAAGTTCTCTTTTCATCTTTATTTTCAAAGTAAGATCATCGATATTGAATTTCAGAGTTATTAAGTTAACTTGACTGTTTTAAATAAAGTTTGTATAGTAGGTCTCTCCGCCGTTCATGGTTCCAAAGTTCCTTATAGCTATTTTTATTAATATCTCGGTAGTTATTCAATTGATAATTTAATTAGCAGGAAACACATATTATTTACACTGTTTTACGCGTTTTTCTCTCTGTATAGACAGATGATCTATAATAAACTCTTCATATGTAATGGAAAATGGTCATGCACAGACATTTTGTATGTCAGGCAAAGCATGAACTGTCGTATAATAGTGCCATTTATAACGTTTTATCAATATCTGTATAATATACTGTTGATTTCATAGCATTTCAGTTTTACTGTACAAAAATTATATTATTCCGTCTGTATATAGAATTCAGCCTAGTTCTAAGAGGTCAGATGTTGATTTTAATTGTAAGGTTGTTCATAAATATGCATGGAAATACGTCTGTCAAGTTCTTATTATAAAGTATGTAACCATCATTTTTTATTTAAAAAAATTGAACATGAAAGTAAAGTCTATCGAAACAAAACAAAAGAGAAATATGCATATTATCAGGAATGACCACGTCCAGAAGAAACAGTCTCCCCACACTACTACAATGCTAGAGGAAAAGAGAGCATTGTTTACATAACGATCAATTAAAAAAGACACCGCAAACAATTTAACGAAAATGGGAATCCGAGCGAGGGGTTACCGCCTTGGAACTGAAAATTATACAGTTTACTGGTGTAAATATTGTGTTGCGCTCAAACCGGGGCTAAGCGGCAAGGACAATGTGTATTTCCATTACTCCCAATAATCTGGCTCAATCAAACTGAGTCTGTAATATTTTCATATTCGTCGTTTTTGGTGTCTTTCAAAGTTCCATTTTCTTCTATTAAAAAGCATGAAAGATTGCAACAAAATAAAAATAATCAAAGAAGCAAACAAAATGACTAATGAATAATCTGTCCCAAAAATACAATAAAAACAGAACGGGGCGGTATGGTAGCGGGTTCAAGCCGTTTTTGACGAATTAAATATACATTTGGCTGTGATTTGTCTTCTGGGGAAAATGAGTACTTTCTTTGCCAGATGTAAACGCAGGCTACGTTCCAATTCTCTGTGTTGTCAGGCTTTATTTGCATTTTGCTGTATTTAATTTTCACTTGTTTACTGCTTCTTGGTGGGCTTTTCACCCCAGAACCACTTACCAATAGGCAACTGCCACTAGGAACCTCTTGTATGTGCCTACAACTTAAGAAAAGCTGGCTACGCCTCTGGAAATAGTCGTGTTTTTTTTCTAAGAATCAGTCGCAAACGTTATTAAAAGAACAGATTAACAATATATGCAAAATTTTGTATAAATATGATTTAAATATTAGAATAATATAATGTTTAATTTAAAAAAAGGATTTCTAAATTTCACAATATTGAATCAATTTATTTATTAAAATATTACAAGTTAAATTAAAATATTGACTGTCTCAGTTTAATTTAAATCATTGAAAATGGTTTTAATGTTACAAAGCTTGATATTATTACAGCTTTTAACAACACCTCGAGGTACCTTGATGATTTATTAAATATAGATAATAACCATTTTCCATCACTGGTTAATAAGATTTATCCTAAAGAACTACAGCTTAACAAAGCGAACACTTCAGAAAAGCAAGCAAACTTCCTTGATTTAAATCTATCCATCGAAAATGGTTACGTCACTACTAAAATTTATGATAAAAGAGATGATTTTAATTTTAATATAGTAAATTTTCCGTTTCTAGACGGCGATATTCCTCGTGCAACTTCTTACGGGGTTTATATCTCACAGCTTGTTCGCTTTTCAAGAGCTTGCAACGATGTGAATGATTTCAATGAACGTAATCTTTGCATTACAGAAAAACTTTTAAAACAAGGTTATCGGTATCACAAATTAAGGAAAACCTTTTGCAAGTTTTATCGCCGATATCCAGATCTAATTCATAAAAACAGCTGCAGTTTAAAATCACTATTGCAACAAGGAATTTCACAGCCAGTTTTTTATGGAGATTTAATTTATAAACTTAAGAAGATAAAAGGCGATGCAAATTTCTCCCGGTTATTCGTAAAAACCATCTGTAAATTTAAAAAGAAAGGTTACCAACAAGATATTTTACAGCGCTCTGCAGGCCTGGTGATTAACCCATCTACAGTTGATCATTATGCTTTCCTCTTTGGTTGCACGACGGTGGCAGGGGTGTAAGAGTTTATGAAAGTTTATGGGGAAATCTTTTCTTAAAAGAACCTAAAAGCTCGATTTGTTTCTTTTATCCCTGTCATCGTGTTCTTGCTGATTTTACTCCAGGTGCTCTGGTCTCGGAAAGATCATTGAGTACCCGCCCTTTGGCTTTGCAATGCTATTAAATTCTTATGTTTATATGTTTGTATGCTTTTGCATGCAACATTGTTGAGCTGATGGGTGGGTTGGAGTTATTTCACCAAGACAACTTGTACTTGTTTTGTGATACGAGAACCTGTTGGGGCAAGTGTGAGGTTGGTGCACCCTAGAACCTGGTTTAAACCCCCAGTGGCAATTTGTTTTGCCACTGACCGTTCCAAGGCGGTATCCCCAAAGGTTCTCTTGTTTATTAATTGTTTGTGGCGTCCTATTTGAATTGACATACATATATAAAACATGAGCTCTCTCTCTCTCTCTTCCTCTCTTCTTTTTCGCTGCGTGGGGAGGCTGTGTTTTTTGAGTGTGGCGATTCCTGATATGCATATGTTGCTTTTTTTGATTCAAAATATGGACTGACATATAATACTGATTAAGAACTTGGTTCAAATAACCTGTATAATCTAACGCTATAAAATTGCAATATTTGGTGAACAGAAAACACTTTAATAGGAGAGAAATAAACATAGTTATAGTCAAGTAAATTTCAAAGGTATTTTCCAACAATAAGCAACTATATACATATGTGAATTTATAAATATGAAAAAATAGAAGTATAGAGATAACGTTTTACGAACACCCGCGCTCTCACAGTTTATTACCTAGTATATAGAAGTATAATATTTTCTTGAGAATTTATAATATGTAATATATTAACAGTATAGAGACAAATTGTTTGACAAAAACCCGCGCCCTAACAAGTTATTAAATTGTATTTAGTTATAAAATATTGTTCATAAGAAAAACGAGATTTGAAATTTTATGCTCGGAATGTTATTCCTCTTTTAAAATAGAGCTTGGGGAAAGATAGTCTACCTATTATCTCCAAAGATTCTCATAATCGTTGCGTTGTAATTGTTTGTGGTGTCTAATTTGAAGCTGCATTTATATTATGTATTTATATTTTAATTCGTTCCACTTTTTATTTCTGAGCTTATGCTAATGATTAGAGTCTAAAACGAGAAAAACATTTGCAAAATGAATCCGTAGATCATGCATTTAAAGTCTTTGTTTGGAAACATGTTAATAATCAAATATATTGTCGATTTAACCGAGACAATAATCTAAACATATAAAATCATCGTTGAAATTAAAAATAATACTTACCTACAGTTGTTTAGTACTTCCCTTCGCGCTAAGTGTTGTGTTGTTAAATAGAAGACAGGTTTGCTTATGTTACTTTTATTTTTGTCTATGCAAACAAAAACATTATCGAGTTCTTTCATACTCCGATGAAAACAAAAAGAAAATATCCCTAATAATGCCGAACCACTGCTCTGTAACTTTCTCCGATTGACTTTTCCTCACTGTCTGCGTTATCTATCATCATACAGCCGTTTATCTATAGTGTGAGAGCCATTCTTTATGGATTCAAAATTTTCCAATGACCAAGACAGTTGTGTATGTTCTCAAGGATTTTATGTTAACAAAAATGAACCAAGAATCCGTTAATATATAAGTCATTATATCACAACGACTGCTGACAATTACTATGAAAGAATCAGAAAGCAAAAATACTGAATCAGATACTCTTACAGGCTTTATCTAGCACACTAATTCTTCGTAGGCTGTGAGCGCCATAGATAAATTTAAAGTAAATTCTGTTCATTTAGTTCTTATGTGGCTTAAAAAGAAGAACAAAACGGTAGCCATATAAGTATCTTTCGTGAAAATGTAAAATGCTTTTTCATTACTGCCCGCTGTTAATGTCAATACCAAAAATACATATAACTAATACTTGTATGTAGGAAAATTTACCTTTTTTAAACTGAATAAGCATAATTTATTATTTCACACCACCATATGTTTTTATGAGAATGTCATCCGTCGGATATAAGTCAGAAGAAAATCCTCGGTCCTTCTAAATAGGTATGTTTTTGTTTTCTTTTCATCATAATTGTTACATCCCAGGGTTCAATTATTACAACACTTTGTATCTGTTAATACATATATTCTACTGTTTATTATTTAAGGCATATTTATCCTTTATCCAAAAGCACTCGTTATCTTTTCGCAGATAAAGTGATATCTTATCGTCTGACAAACACGTGAAATATGCATATCAGGAAATGCCACACCCAGAAAACACATCCTCCCATGATGCCAAAACGTTGAGAGGAAAATAGAGCATGGGTGTATAAGAAAATCAAAACGAGATCCTTTGAATTGTCAGTGGCAAAACAATTCGCCACTGGGGTGTTTAAGCCAGGTTCTAGGGAGCACCGACCTCAAACTTGTCCCCAAGAGGTTTTCAAGAGGATTTCGTAGGTTCAATAATAGGTTTTAATTGGCGCATGTTGACTAGACTTCTTCTAACATCATTATAGTAAAACAAATAAGTGTCGAATCTTTCAGAGTATGAAATATGTAATGCTTGATCTTGCTTTTGGTTCTGCCAATATATCTTTATCTTCTTAAAAGAACCTAGAAGCTCGATACGTTGTTTGTATCCCTGTCATCGTGTTCTTGCTGATTTAACCCCAGGAGCTCTGGTCTCGGTAAGATCATTGAGTATCCACTCTTTGGCTTTCAAATGCTATTAGCTTCTTATTTTTTATATGTTTATGTGCTTTTGCATGCAACATTGTTGTGCCGATGGGTGGGATGGAGTTATTTCACCAAGACAACTTGTATTTGTTTTGTGATACGAGAACCTGTTGGGGTAAGTGTTAGGTTGGTGCACCCTAGAACCTTGTTTAAACCCCCAGTGGCAAATTATTTTGCAACTGACCGTTCAAAGGTGGTAACTTCTCGGGTTCTCACTTTCGTTAATTGTTTGTGGCGTCCATTTTCAAACTGATTATTCTAAAACCATGCTCTATTTTCCTCTACCTTTTGCTGTGTGGGGAGGCTGTGTCTGCTGGATTTGGCCATTCCTGATATGCATATTTCACTTTTTCAGAATATGAAATATGTTATGCCTTTTCGTTGATCTTGCTACCGGACAAACAACAAACTATTTATTGGTCAACGAAAGTGCAAAACAATTCCAATGAAAATTTATCAATACAGATATGAACGCTTATGAAATGATAATAAAAGGATTCACCCAATCCTAACGTATTTAATGACCCAGTTAGAATGAGGGTGATTCAAGTCCAATTATAGATATGCTTTTTATGTCAAATAAGAGAAAAATATGAGTACAGATATGATTACCTATAAATTGATAATAAAATGATTCACCCAATCATAACGTATTTAATGATCCGGTAAGAATGAGAATAATTCATGTCCAAAGTTAGATTTGGTTTAAATGAACAAATAGAAAAAGTACAAACTCACCTCGCAAAGTAGAAGAGAGAAATAGATTAAACGGGAACTTTGAAAGCCAACGAACACGACAAATACGAACATACGAGTATTGAAGGCTCGGTTTAATTGAGTTTGTTCATAGGCAGTTATGTAAACTTATATTACTGTTCACGACGCCTTGCACAAGGTTAAGCACAACTCAATATTAACACCTGGTCCCAAGATCATAAAACTAAATCAGGAGATCAGTCTCAAATCTCAAGGATCTGATTGGCTAAAATGACGACTGGTCGCCATTTCAGCCAATCAGATGCTTGAGATTTGTGACTGATCTCCAAACTTAGTTTGATCTTTGGCCCTGAACTTGTTATTTGCATCAGCAATTTGCTTCTCGAAGAAAGTTTGACGAGAGAAATGCGACAAACGAAACATGAACATACTGTGACATAAGAACAAACGTGTACATTTTTTCCTGATCAATTAACTCTAGCATACACAAATACATGACAATGTTGCAAAGCCATTGTGGGAACATTAAATGAATTTAGACCATATACCAGGTATTTACGTTTTCAACAACCGTACAAACAACCTTCCAAAGATTAAATAACAAATCAATATTCTGCAAGAAAACGAACTGTTCCAGTTTTGTTCGAAGTACATGTAATTAATGTTTTAAGTTGTATTATTATAATATAATTATCGGAATGTGATTTTTACAAGTACATTTATGTAAACAATGTATTTCTATATCGTTGTACAGTTTTGGTCCGATTTGTCCACAAGACATTTAGTGGTAAGTTTGTTTTGATCGGTGATATAATTTACAGCATCTGGTCGACCTTGAAGCGTGGTAATGAAGAAGCTTGCAAGAACGCCCTGTACAAACTGCCGGTAGTGATCAAGCCGTGTGTTGTTTGTGGTTTTGCAGAAATGTGAAAAATGACAAGCTGAAATAACAGAAGTCACATGACAAATTATGCTTTAAAATGCGACTGTGTGAAAATTAAAAAAAAACTAGGTTTTAGTTTATCGATTTTAAAGACATTTGATAGCAGTAAACAGCTATGTGATACAAACTGACTGCGAATTTAATTTTCAAATTACTGGCATATTCAGGAAACTTAGATTTCCAGACGGCTGCGACCTTAATCACTAAATTACGAGCAGTTTACTCTCTTATTGTAATACATATAAATCTTAGGAATTGAAGCATATCCCGCAACACTAACAATTGTATTATTTGGATTGTTATTTCACTCTCGCAATAAGGCCTGGGAACGATCGTTACATGCAATGATCCTTGGCCTAGACCGACGGGCGTCAAAGAAGTATCATTAAAAACTGGAAGGTGTTAGCTTTGATTTCATTAATGTTAGATTTCAGTCATGCACTGAGGTTAAAAGATTGAATCTTAACATTCAAACTTGAGGTAATGTTTATTGTACCATCAAATATTGTGCAAGTTTGATTTCTAAATTAGATACTTTTAGGTCTGGCTTTTATCCTTACTGGAATGCACGTCAAAAAATAAATGTATAAGTTAAACATGTTTCCCTTGGACTCGCATGTTAAAACATAAAGGAGTCTTACCTTCCCAAGCTAAAGGGTCTAGTATGTCACAATGCCCGAAGTCCTGAAAAACGAAATAAGACACTAAAATAAACATAGCGATTCTTTGTATTCGTTTTCTTAATTATTCAAAGACACCAGACAGACATTATGAACCGCGTTGCCTGCGAAATTACAATAACGCTTTACATGTGCATTATGTATATCGTATTGTTGACAATGAGCTATGCCTTGAAACAAAGTCGACCCGCTAGATTTGCAGATGTTTGTACATTAAACATGCAATGCACGCTAACTTTTTTCAGTCAAACTTAATTCATAAGATCAATTTAATGACTTGCTCTAAAAATGCACACGGTTGGCGGACAAATCAGCAATTTGTTGCTACCAGCTTACAGCAAATCAGTATTTGCGGATTAAGCAATAATGTTAACATTAAATTGGATATAGCATGTTTTACCACAGCTTTCAGAAATATTTTCGGCGGATTTACTGTGCACCTGTGCTTAGATTCGTGATATTTAATTCCAGCAGCATATATTAAAATCAGTACATTGTATCAACGAAATAAGCAGTACTGTAAATATGTTTTTGATCAACAATGTTTTGATTACCGCAGCTTCCAATGCGATACGAGGACACTTCCACTGTTTGTAGAACTGTTCAAAGTCGTATCCTTTAATATTACACGGCGGTATGCCTTCCTCTGCTAGCTGAGTGCCGTACATTAGAGCGGGTATCGTATAGTTAACGGGTTCTCTTATACGTTGGCTGTATGGCTCCAGAAATGCACTAGACTATAAGAAAATATTAATTGAAATGCCCAACAACTTTAAACAATTTATAAATTGCGTAAACCTGTATATAATATAACCATCATATACATTGTAGCATTTAATCAAACAATTATCCAATATGGATGAGACGGGGCCAGGCGACCAATATAGTATGTATCTTGTTTACTTTAATACAAGTGTACATGTTGAAAGGAAGCAATGTGTTTTAGAAATAAAAACATCAGACTTCTGATTCATGCTCGTTGGTTCAAATCTTACAAGTATCATATTTTTCTGTTGTTTTTTTCACACTACATTATCGGTGCGAGGACTGGTTTGTCACCGACGAAGCAGACATCACGTGACTAAAACGCCCGCTAATAATAGATGCAATAGAAATTCAGGAGTTTAAGAAAGAAGAAATCAGGCATACCTTGAATGGAAATGTGTTCATCTCTATCATTTTAAGTGTAATATCACAGCCTGCAGAATGGCACATTAGGCCAACATCGTCCCATCTCGGCACACCTATCGTGCGGTTCTGCATATACTTCCGGAGCTGGAAATTTTATGGAAAATAGTGCTAAATAGGTGAATGTTTAACTAAAACTGAAACATACTTTTAAAATAAATATCATAACGTTGTATCTTTTCAGATATCTAATATATGTTTCGGATATCAAAAGTGATGTTCTGCGCACGCGCCCCGCGTATTCACTTCCAAATAAGAAGTTAACCGTTAATTGATGGCACTTAGTTTTGTTCATAAATGATAACTTCTGTCGACCTGTATACTTGTGTCCTACGCTTATTGGACGAAAGAATTGTATGAATCTGGCTGAAGACACACACGATATAACTCATTGTAGACGTTTCAGTCCATAAACCATTCTCTAGGCATTCTTACGTGGTCTAACAACTAGATCTACATGTATATTAGTGTTATTCGAGCAAGTTGATTGTTAAAACCAGTTTTCCCCAAATTGATTTATCTCTTATATATCTCTTTGAAACATCATTACACATATAAACATCTTTAATGATGTACTAATGAGAAAATGCGGCTTGAGGGATCTTTTTTGTGGCGGTAACGAGGATGTCGTTTTTGTTGTTAGCATGCATGGCCCCACTCATTGTTTAGCCCACCACACATCCAATTTATCATTATATTTAACTTTTATTTCCGAACACTTTCAAAGAAGCAGACGTGTTTTTATTTCATTTAGAAATGTGCAAATATTCTCAAAAGCTTAAAAAGCGGCGTGGGAAGTAATATGCATTAATTTTCAATTACTGCACATGAACAGGCTCAATGAAAGGGTGTCTGTTTGTTTTCGTATTTCGGCCATTTTATATATGGGGTTTCGATATCCCAGCCAATATAGATTCGGATATTGTTCAATCACCCCAAGGATATACTTCCTGCTTTTTGAATTTTGTTTTGGCGTTGTCTGTGATATGAGGGATTTATATTCTCAGATCCCCTCTCAAATTTCTATTCTGTTTAGTCCGCCTATTGTTTTCTCGTTTAGGGCAAACCCATTATTTTATCCCGGGACCATACGCCGCTGAATATGGAATGGTTTTAATCTGAAAATACCGCATTGAAAGTTCAATGTTCACCGCCATATGCATACCATCGTTTGGGATGGATCAAAATTGTACTGTTATTGGTGTAAATATTGAGTTGCGCTCAACCCGGGGCTAGGCGGCGTGGTCAGTAATATGCATTTCCATTACTGCCCATGAACAGGCTCAATCAAATCGAGCCTGCAATATTTTGATATTTGTCGTGTTCGATGGCTTTCAAAGTTCCTTTTCATCAATTTCATTAATTATTAATTCACACAGAAAACGCTGAATGGCCAATGCTTATCAACGATAACTAGCTTTACATGCTAAATTGCAAGCTTGGAAACACATTTAAAAGCAGAAAATTTCCTGTTTTGATCTTACAATGAACAAAATTATGTTACTATTCACTAGATACTAAACCGAAAAGTTATAAATTGGAGGCGGTGCTAAATTCTGTTGATGTTGTTAATATAGTGCAATCAAATTCGTCGAATAATTTGACACTATATGGATGCTAGTTGTTAATGTCTATACTTGATGCATGTACACGAGAATCGTGTTTATGTTCGTTTTTCCCTACGTTTTATAAGCTTTTACGTGTATATATCAATTTGACAATTTCACAAAAAGAAGTAAAACTGATGCATTTTATTATGTTCAAAGTTGAACAGTGTACTACTATTCAATTCAGAGAATTAAAAATTTGTAGGTTGAACATTGGTGAAGTGTACGTCACGCAAATTACTTACAAAGTCCATTTCCAAGAAGTATGTGTTGATGTCTTGTCCGACGTTGAGTTTGCTCTGTCCACCTGTATTATGCGCTACGGGATAGTCATAGTCAATCCCGAACACAAAGAAGCCGTGAGAGGCAAGCTTCGTGAGGAAAATACTGTAGAACTCTGCGGGCACAATGCTGCTTAGACCGCCGATAAAATATACCACGGCAAAATCACCAACACCCAGAGGGAAATATACTGTAAACACGATAAAATACACAACATGACATAATCAAGACAGCTAGGAAAACAAACCACGTCTTGTAAATTCGAAGTTGTGAGCCGTCGCAAAAAGAGTGCTTGTTCAATTAACTACAGTATGCATACATGTAAATGCCAATAGGGTTATAACAGTTAATCGTCAACATAACACAGTTTGAAAATGCAAAAGAACCGGAGAAAAATTGCGAGAGAAATACGTGTATGTAGTGATATTGACAGGTTTTAATGATTTTATGCTTTAATGGTGACTCATACAAACGAAACATGGGGCTGCTGGGGTCATTATCTAGTATAATATCAGAGTCACCATAGTCCCCTTTTCACTGGAGTCGAAAACTTTCTGTCGAATCGGCTTACGAAGGTCGATGGTTCTAGCCAGATTTCCGTCCGTGCCTGAAACAATGCCCGGTGGAGCACCTTGTCTTTCTCCACCAGAAAAAGATGAAAGTCCACACCCAGATATGCACTCTAACGAGGCGGGACAGGACTTTAGGCCTAAGCCAACAAAATAACATTACATCAGAGTCGTGCAAAGCTAGTAAACACGTACCCTTCACATGCTTGGGACTGCTGTCTACAGTTACAGTTACAGTGAGTTCTCCAACCTTCAAAGGTCCGTCATTGTATGGAACGCCCTTGTCAACAAATACACTGAAAACTGTAATGCAATAAATTGAGTACAGTGCGTATAGTGGTAAATGTGAGCAGTGCTGTTAATTGAGTCGATAACCGAAGCATACTTAGCATAAATCAAAAGTTATAACATATATTGGTCCCGTGCACTATAAGAATAATAAATGGATATTTTATGAGCTGCCGTTTTCTGCTGTATAATTACGTTTTAAAATAAGGACTTCTGTTGTGAATAAATTTTAAAAAAAAATCACAGTTCTACATCAGTATCGAAAATTTTAAATATTGCCTTTCTTATAGGTTTTGTAAAATGCATTTTCTTATGAAAAAAATGAGATTTATAGTTTGATATAATTATTCGTTAAATACATTGTTTTCGTGAAATCAAACAGTCATATGTTATTAAAAAATTATTTATCGATGTGAAAAAAACAACAACAAAATTCGATTAAAGTATATAGAATAACTTTATTTTAACATAATAATGTTTACTAAAATGCTTCATTTATTGCTTACATTGATGTTTTTAACCAAACTGAAACTATCTCCAGCCCTTACCCCCGCCTATAAAGATATAAGTCTGGGTATTGGAGTGGGTATTAATTTCTGCGTACTACCAGGTGATGCTCTTAATATTGTACCGATCAGTCTTCACAGCATTTGACCGTGATTCACTTTATTTCGAGGGTAGGAAATTCACGATAATGTCGAAAAAGACATTTTCATGGGAAGATGAAAAAGCGAAACTGAATAATACTGTACAAGCACATTAGTACATGATTTAATATAGCAGAGGGTTGTATCTGTACATTATTCCGAGTTAGCAAAACTAGCAAAATTAACCAACGCGAAATAAAATGATTTTAAAAGTAGTCTCCCTTGTGAAAGCCAGGACAATAGGAAAATGATACTTCACGTATAAAACCAATTTGATCAGGAAGATCAGGTTATATATTATTATGTTCTTCAGAATCATCCTATCTTTAAAATGTTGGGTTGCCGAGGAGCTTAAAACAAGACAATATCAAAATAATTTACCTGCAGAAATAACAATAATGTTTGTAAGAATAACAATAAAACGAGTATCCATATCAGATAAATATATGGTCCGTATTTGCTGTCCTATGTCGGTATTAAAGATTAGATTTTATAGATTGTTTATCAGTAACAATAGTCGATCACTTTCTGTTTGTGTTTATCAACGTTTGTCAATACTGAAGCAGATAGGTTACTTGTATATCTATACAAACAATCGAAACAATTATAAAGAAAGTGTAACATATTCTTTTGCAGTGGCGTTGTAGGTTATACCGAACAACTCCAATACATTCAGTGCTTTGATTACTAACCTACAAACTGTACCTGAGCGAGTACCATTTTTAAAATATTCTACGTGATTACATTTCTTAATGATTCCTACGACAAGTACCGTAATTCCAAATTCAGGTCTGAAGGTTATAAAACTGAGATCGGAAACCAGTCTCAAATCTAAAACATCTGATTGACTAATGCTTGAGATTTGATAATGGTTTTCATTCTCAGTTTTATAACTTTTGGATCTGTTGTAAAAATAGAAATATGAGAAATAAATGTATATTTGAAATAGTTAATAAGCTTTAAAGAAATTATCGTAATGTACTGCGCGTGCGCGCCGCGTATTCACTGCCTCAAAAAGAAAGAGGAATTTTTTAAAGAAACGAATTATTTTAACTGTCACCGTGGCTTACGTCTTTTAAAGAGGTTTTACTTGGAAAGATAATTACCTACTAAATCAAAATCTGAAACATTAATGTTGCTTTATGGCCATTAATAAAACATAAATAGAGGTCTGAAACTTTAATGTTGAGTCTGGCGAATAAGAATTAGAAAACACTGAAGGATTGGTTTTTGGAAAATAGCAAAGCCCTGAGCACATGAGTTTTAAGATGTGTCTTAATGTGTTGTAAATAGCTTCCACACAAGATATATACAATATGCATGTTTTATACGCAGTGTTTGTTTGTTTGTGTTTTTGTTTGCTTGTTTGTTTGTTTGTTTGTTTGTTTGTTTGTTTGTTTGTTTGTTTGTTTGTTTGTTTGTTTGTTTCATTTTTTGTTCTTTGACTGCAACTGATTGTTTTCAGTGAGGTGCGTTCTTGAAAACTCTCTCCTGTTCCTGCCTCCTGATTATTATCTTAAAATAGAACGCGCAGACACCGGAAATTACTTTTGTCGTTCATTATCGTGATTATAGTTACGAACCAAATTAATATAATTTACGTATAAAATATTATGATTATACACGAATTAAAAGTCTCAGTTTGCGGGCCTTAGACGCATATTTTAAGTAAAACCTACAAATGATCATACGTACTGAGAAGTACAACCTACCAATGATCAAACGTACTGAGAAGTACAACCTACCAATGATCAAACGTACTGAGAAGTACAACCTACAAATGATTAAACATACTGAGAAGTACAACCTACAAATGATTAAACGTACTGAGAAGTACAACCTACAAATGATCAAACGTGGAGAGAGGTAAAACCTATAAATGATCAAACATGGATACTAGTACAACCTAAAAATGATCAAACGTGGAGAGAAGTACAATTTAAAAATGATCAAACGTGGAGAGAAGTACTATATACAAATGATTAAACGTGGAGAGCAGTACAACCTACAAATGTTAAAACGTGGGGAGAAGAGCAATCTACAAATAATCAAATGTAGATAAACGTATACCATAAAAATTACAAAACATGGATAAAAGTACAACCCACAAATTACAAAAATCGAAATAAGAAAATATGAAGAAAACAACCTAATGAACAAAATGGTTATACGTTTATAAAACTATGAGTTCAAAAAGGTCTCCACAAAAAGTAACACATTCTAACCTTAACGGTTTCCGCATCGAAATAATGATTTAGACATTCCTGTGTGAATTAAGAAAACATCAAGATTTTGTTCGAAAAAAACATAGCCTTAGTTAAGCCCGAACGTAATTGGTAATTATTCAAATAAATGCAAATTCTAATCAAAAACATTCTTTTTTAATATTTTTTTGTAAATCAATTGTAACAGTCGTAAGGAGAAGCAAATGTGCACATTGAATTTTATATCGAGTTTGGTTTGCGTGCTGAGTGAGATTGGGTTCATGAATATTAAATCAAGCAAAATTTCTAGTGAATTAAGAACATGTATTATAAGGATTTAGAACAGCTTAAATTCAATGTAATTGAAATACTAGTATTTTTGCAAAGTAATACCAACGCAACAAGTTATGTTACAACCCGTTTTGTAATAAAAACGAGAATTGTAATAATTATAACAATTTTCATTTTTATTACAAAACGGGTTGTAAGGTATCAACCACTTTTGTAATAACGAGAATTGTAATAAAATGTCAAACTTACTTATTTTTTCCAAAAAAAAACAACGTTTCTATCCGTAGAATAACTGATTTTAGACAGAAAATAGCACGTCCTTATTGATTGAATTGTCCTTGATCATTTATAGACCGTCAAGTATTGATTAAAACTCAAATTATATATGAATGAACTTAAGTTTTTTTTATTTTATTACATTTTGAAATGTTATTACAAAACGGGTTGTGAAACTATGTTTTTATTGCCATAAAGAGTCTCTATTTTTAAGTTACTGTTTTTAGACAGAAATTAGTACATACTGAATTGTCCTTGATCATTTAAAACCGTCTGGTGTTGATTAAAACCCAGCTTATATATGAACAAATATTTTATTACATTTTGAAATTTTATTACAAAACGGGTTGAAAGGTATAAACCACTTTTGTAATAACGAGAATTGTATTAAATGTGAAACTTAGTTATTTTTGCCAAAAACGTTTCTACCCGTAGAATAACTGTTTCTTTAGATAGAAATTAGCACGTTCTTACTGGCCTGAATTATTTTTTTTGGCAAAAATAACTAAGTTTCACATTTTATTACAATTCTCGTTATTACAAAAGTGGTTGATGCCTTTCAACCTGTTTTGTAATAAACTTTCAAAATGTAATAACATGTTCGTTCATATATAAGCTGAGTTTTAATCAACATCTGACGTTTCAAATGATCAAGTACAATTCAGTATGTGCTCATTTCTGTCTAAAAACAGTAATTAAAAAAGAGATTTCTTTATGGTAATAAAAACATAATTACACATTTTATTACAATTCTCGTTATTACAAAAGAGGTTGATACCTTACAACCCGTTTTGTAATAAAATTGTAAAATGTAATAATCTAAAACTTACGTTCATTCATATATTACTTGAGTTTTAATTAATACTTGACGGTCTCTAATTGATCAAGGACATTAAGGACGTGCTAATTTCTGTCTAAAGAAACAATTAATCTACGTATAGAAACTTTTTTTGCAAAAATAACTAAGTTTGACATTTTATTACAATTCTCGTTATTACAAAAGTGGCTTTCAACTATTACGACCAAATATCGCAGATTTTTATGAAAGGAACCATATATCTTTGGATATGGTATCTTTGGTTCAAATTTTCGTGTTTTCGTTTCTTGGGATTAAGCATCATATAATTAATCCAAACATTTTTAGATACTTAACACGGCAGTCATAAAAGAGCAAACAACACGAAGTCAAACAAACGCATACTTCCAATTGCACCAACACTTAACGGGGGAAATTACATAAAAATACATCTACCGAAAAACTAAGAAACATCTAAAACAACAACAACAACTAAAACCGTGGTACACTATAGTTGATTCAGAGGTTAAACTAACTTGCCGTCGAATTTATAACTATTCATTCTTATAGTCTGTTTATTAATCTTCAAGCGCAACGGTTTAACTTTCCATCAAATGTACTAATGATCGGAAACTGCGTTAGAATAGATGTATATTTCTTGCCTGTCTTTTCCAGCAGACGTTTTTATTATGGTTCTACATCTTTTATTTATTTCGAGTTTAGACTAAAACAAGTAACCTTCCAGAATAGATACTTAATAATGTCTTCTACGACACAATAAGTCCCGAACTTCAGGTTTTATTTCTTGCCAATGAATGACAGTATGAAGTTAAATGCCAACACCAGTAAAACTTTCCACTGATTTGCAATTAAGAAATGTGTAGTAAATGTATGTCACCGGAGCCTATTAGGGAACTACTTTTATAAAATCTTGAAACTTAAGTATTATGTCTTGACTTTTACGGCTCTCTGATTTGTTAGTTCTGAGATATTGAGTTAGGTCTTTTAAATACTGTAGCTATCAGACGAGTATTACGATGGGGCGGATGCGACAAACTCATCCCCCTAAATTGTTCCATGCAAGGAAAAATATCAACAGAAAAGACAGGAAAGACAAAATATTTTTTCGTTTATTTCAAATTAAATAAAAAACGCTCAAAACTTTTACCAGTTTGCCCATTCTCTTTGTTATGAAGCTTACCCCACCCCATGCCAAGTAAGATCCTTGAACTGCCCAGGTATGATGAAGTTAACCCAGATTTTAACTTTGAACAGAAGTCCAAGGTATAAAATCCATTCAATGCATAAATATAATAATTTATTATTGAACATAAAGTATTCTTTGAGTATTAGAACTTGAATGACCTTGGCCATAAACTAAGTTAAATACGGCTTCACGGCATTTAAGGCTGAAATTTACAATGAAAGATAAAATCATTCAACACATTACATGAGAGGTCTATTTGACCTAACATTTGACAAAATAGACTGAAATCGTATTTTTGCTTATATATATTTTATATCCACGCTTTATAGTTTTCAAGAAAGGTGTTCGTCTTCACAATGAATCCGCCTGTGATATACATAAAGGGTCAGAGACCTTTCGTATACAACCTAACAAATAATAAATAAGACGTAATGCGAGAGAAATATTACGCAAATCTTAAAACATGATACATGAGAACAGAGACAAACTCATTATTGTTAGATTACATGACATTATGGGATTAGTAATACGAGGATTTCCGAAAATATTCATTTCTGACAGCTTATATACTATAGTACGTGACATAAATACCGATAATATTTTGTTTACGAAAATACGTTTTTATTGAATTGGAGTTATTTCGTACAAAGCTGTTAAGCAGTCAATGTAATCACTCAAGTTTATCACGCTGTAGACCAGCCTGTTGATAATAACTTGAGCATGTCCAAAAACTCGTGTGGCAAAAAGCACGAGCGTAAGAAAGCTCCAGTTGACAAGATACCCCTGCTATAGATTTTTACGAGTGGCGTCCATTTTGGTATTCGCGACATCACTGGACCGGATACTGGTAACACTACAGTAATTCAGGTGGCTCGGGAACCATTCAATTTTGTCTAGGGTTTGTGCGGACCATTAGTTAAAGTAACTCTGTGATTGGTTGAAAATGCAAAAGCAGAATAAAAATATTAAATAGCTATGTGAACATGCACAGTGTATACAGGAAGTTGAATCAAAACATTTACATTTTTATTTTGATTGTATGAAAATTTTTATCTTTAAAAATGGGTAATATTTTGGACAACGTGAAACTGGAAAGAAGCGCATAACTGAGGGTTGTGGTATTCCAGTGCATGTCGCGAAAAAGTTTACTGGTTATACTATATTTTTGTTGTGTTTTTATGATGTCTCTAGTTTAGTTTTATTTGCAAAAGTAATATTTTAAGGCCTTGACCCAAAAGCTAATTCAGAATGAGAGATGAAGCTATGCTGGGAGTCTATGGGAAATGAATAACATGTCTAACCTACTGCTGCTAATTGGCTTCAGCGCAATTCATCATGATTTCGGCGCAGTGTTTACAATGCAGATAAAACATTCGTTCAAATGGCAGATTTACCATACATTTTAATTCACACTATCTTTAAAAAAAAGGAAATCCATTCTCCCCTCTAAATTACGAGCTTTATTATATGCTTCCAATTGTCTAAATCAATTACAAACGAAGTGCTAAATTATTCAAATCAATGCAAATTTGAAGAAACACGATCATAATGAATTCATTGTTGCACTCAAATTATTTGTGAATGCTATAAACATGATAAACAAAGTTTGTCTGACTTTCAAGTCTTCCTTATTTTCTCTTTTTTTTATTCTATTTTCAATGTATTTCTATTGACAATGATTTCTTTCACCAAACTTAATATTGCTCGCTTTGTGTAAAGCGATATTGCATTTGGATTTTTTAACGAAATTTTATCCTATTTATTCATTTCATATTTTAACAAAATGTGTTTTGTATAAATTATATTATAAACTTTCATAAACATTAATGAGTTATTTTGTAAACACCACGAATCTTACTTTACGTGGCTTCATTTTAACAAACAGTCAGATTTAAATATGTTTGCAATTTTTCGTTTAGTATCTATTGGAAATAAGAGCGTAGCAATGTATAAACCTTGGTTTTGTCAATTGAATCACTGAGTTAATTTCAATGTTACAGTTCTTTCGTGCTCATTAATCAATTGACTGAAAAGCATTTCGAAAACCATCAAGGCTGTCTGTAAAAAATTAATACAATTAATGATTAAACTACTTTGATATTTATACTATAATATAATTTATTATCTAATAGTTTATCGTTGCGAAAAATATCCAGTGTGATATCTGCATGTCATTATAACTGTGAAATCTGAAGTTTTAAAATAGGAACATCGTTTCGTGAGGTTTCTTATTAAGGCTTTGTTTTTAACGACCCTGTTCGAAAGATTACAACACTGATTGCTGTTAATTGCTTTTTAATTATATTATCCGATTTTTTCCGACATAACGGGTAGGCGCTGACTTTTCAAACTTTTAGGAGTGCTAGCTAATCGTTTGTACGAAAGCCTACAAAGAAACGTTAAAACGCACTATAATACACGAAGATATCTAATAAGATATTAACACTTGCATATGCGAACAAATCAAGTATAATTTCAGATTTTGTTAACCCACCAGAAATGGATCCGATCATATAGAAATCCTGCCATTAAGCCCACGTAAATCGGAAAATATTTGTTGATACAAGTACGAAATCTGTTGTATAGTAAGTTAATGATAACTTGACAGTCACGTGACAACCTAGTAATATCAAAATATCGCTCGCTGCTGTGTCCATTTCTTTTTAAGACATTTCTCAACCGTAGTTGATTCTTAAGAAAATTGTAGGTCAGTAAATGTGCACCTGATAAACGTATGTGGTCAACTCTTTTTGGCATTATTCTATTAATGCAGTGGTCTGGTTAGAATAAACATCCTGTTAATTGATGTCGATTCACCCTAACTTAGTCTATACAATTTGCATGATTCGGTAAGGACTGAAAACAACCCAATTAACAGTTTTAAATAAACAGTTCATCTAGCAAGATCGGCGAGGGCAATATGAGCGTGTTCAAATATTTTCAGGGTCGAATTATTTATCGGCATTGCGCTATAATCTATTGTGTAATAGCACGGTCCAAAAGTGATTAAACACATATTAAAACGGTATTGTGAAACAGATATATTACTTGTACTCACCGAGAATGTGAAAGAAGCATAAAAATTGAATACTTTATTTCGATGATGTTGTTTTGAATAACGCAATGCAAAGTGAAGGAAGATAAACCCACGCGAAAACTTTTATTTCTCGGCAATCCTGATCATAAAAGTATAAAATTCTAGATAAAAAGAGACTGATAAAATCTTAATGATTGACTTGCCCGAATTCTAGAAATGAATGTGTCATGTGTGTTTAGTTTACTTGCTACTAAAAGTAGTTGTAAGCACGAATGAAATACATTTCGTTTGTAACAAAAATAAATTGTGAAAAACGAAATTGTATTGAAACTAGTTTTATTACTGCATGTATAAGACAACTTTTCCATAAGCACGCAATTCGCTTTTTAACTAAGCCATTAAGGGCCAAAGCATGTTGAAATGTGAAACATCATGGCTTTCAAAGCGTTTATATCTGTCACTTTTAAAACTCAATTATTGTTTTACAAATGTAAAAGATTATTGTTTGATATCAAAACATGTCTAAAAATTACTTAAATTATTTGGACTGTATGAAAACGTGAAGTATGGGTTCTCATTTTCCTTAATTGTTCGTGGCGTCTATTTTGATAATTGTGTAAACCATGCTCTCCTTTCCTTCCTACTTTCTGGCTGTGTGGGAAGGAGGTGCTATCTGAATGTGGCCATTTATGATGTGCTACTTCCCCTTTTTTAAACTGCAGTAACTGAAGTAAGAAATAGCCGATAGATGTTGTTGGTCCCAAACTCTGGAATGAATTACCTAGTGGCTTGAAAAACATTTGGTTTGATCCTGAATTAAGAAGAAAACTTAAAACTCATTTGTTTACACAGTTTAACAACAATAACAAACTATTACTTTATTTGTGAAACTGATAGAGACTGTATATTGTATACAGTGAAACTAGCATTCATCTTTTGTTTGTTTCAATGTAATACAACGCTATATAAATGAATTGTATTTGTATATATAGCCTGAAGATTTACTTGCAAGTCTAAGAATAACTATCAAATTCCAAAATATAAATTTTATTTATGAACAATATAATTACTTTCACATTTTATAGCACAAACTGTTTCACTAACTTAATTTGAAAATTTCCCACCAAATCTATGTTAATCTCTATGCGTAAAATATAACTCTTTTTACGTAAAGACTTATGGCATATAAGTATGTTGAAGACATGGCACAGACGACTTCTGTAAAAATTAACTTATTGTTGCTTCTTTTTTTCTTTAACATAATTTAATATGGAGTGTATTTTGTAAAGACTATTGTTTAGGTCTAGTGTGCATAGTCACTGCATCTACGAACAATGTTAGCTATGTATATACAATACTGAGAGTAGTTTTCGTCGGCTACTATGTTCCTAGTTCTTTTGGCGATTGTCAATGACATAATTTATAGTCATTTGCCGTCTAGCCCGACAAATTGTAGTTTTAGTGGAAAATAAGGTAGACGTCTGCAGTTTAACGAATGTTCAGTTGAACAGAAGACGTGTAGCAATTTTTATGGTGTCACGTACAGTAGTAATATGAGCAATTTGCTGCGATGTTGGAGCCTAGAATTCAGAAAGTGTCTGATCCAAATTTATAAGAACAAGGTCAGACAGTCATTAAGATAAAGCATTGTGTACCTATATGTCAATTTCCGTCGAAATGGCCGTCATACAATTGATTTTGTGACTTTAAATCAAATTTTTTGAGCCATTATAATAGAAGATCATGTCATTTTCAATAGATGCTACACATACTACTTAATGTAAATTGTCCAAAATCAAGCATGTCAGTGGAGTAGTAAATGATATTGCCTCAACCTGGGAACGAACCCGCACCAAAGCAACCAACTGAGCTAACCGGGACAACCCCAAGAAAGGTTGATCGGATAGCCCAGAAATACGTTATCATCACGACATCGGTAACAGATTTTACTGGAAAAGTTGGCCAAAAGGAGATAGAATGAAAACATGTGTTACAATATGATCAGTCAAATAAGACACTACAAAAATCAACGAAAAGAGAACCTTAGTGGTTACCGCCTTGGAACGGTCAGAGGAAAAACAGTTGGCAACTTGGATTTTAAAACAGCTAACGTTTATTGAAACATTTAACATTGAGACTAGCTCTTGAAAAGCGAATTAGCTGTAAAACATAAGCATCATAAGATATTTCATGTGGGACATCACCATCTAAAGAGGAAAATTTACAATATATAAATCAGAATCATCTCTTTTATCATATATTGTTTTTGCATTTCAATAAAAAAGTTTATATAAAGGAATTTTGCTTGATTTCCTTCTGAATTGTTTGTTTTATTAAGCTTAGGTTCACTAGGTTATATTTTGTTTAAGATGGAAAGTGAATATAACTATATTAAACAACTCGCCAAGATACCTCGAATATTGTTGAAAAAATGTAATGACATCATTTTGATGGTCTTAAGAGATAACATTAATTTTCTGTCATAGCAGTTAAACGGATCAACAACAAGGGGTACACAATTTGCACCAATTTAATAGAAAAAAACGTTCTTAGTATACACTAATAAAAAAGCCACTTGCCTATCGTTCATGATAAAAATAAATGAAGTCTTAAAGGCTTCAATAGAAAAACGACGTTCATAGCATCAAGAAAAAAAGCCAATTGCCTGTAAAAATGATAACTGTTCTAAAAGGAGGAAAATTTGTAATTAATGTTTTCCTGATTGCGTGAATGGAGTTCATTATCCTTAAATTAAATTGAAAACACAATGACATGTGAAGATATATACATGTGATGTTCATTAGTCCGATATAATCTACATACACAGACTATTTTGAATAACAAATGTAAAGTAACGGGAACCAGTGCCGGAATTGTTGGTACAACTGTGTCATGAAACTTAGACAAAAAGCAAAGCTCAAAAACGTATACAATACCGTCTATTATTGAGACAGAATGTATAAAACGTTTATAAATATCCGTTCAAAAAGTACAAAAATTGCATTTCAATTACTGCCATGAACAAACAGACCGATACTGTGTCGTGTTCGGTAGCATGTAATGTTCCTTTTCTCTTCTAATTGTATTTGGATATTGTTCGATCATCTCAATGATATACTACCTGTTTTTTGTCTTTTTAATGTTTGACTTCGGTGGTCTCCGCGAGAGGTAGGATTTACATTGTTTAGATCAAATGTCAAAATTTTACTCTGATCATTTCCGCCCATTGCTTTCGCGTTTTCGGCAAACCATTCTTTTATCTTGTGACTTTCCTATGTTGTGCTCACGAGTAAGATATGGTGCGAAACATGCGGAAAATAAATCCATGCACAAATAGTTATTCGCCGACATCCTTGATAACAGTGTTGAATTTGAGAAAACCGATTGATACAATTTTAATATTTCACATGCCAGACATTCATATGCGTTGTTCTAATATTAATTTAACTTAAATTGAAGAAGTTCTATGCATGAATTAAAAACACCTACTTCATTTATAACTAACTGAATTATGAAGAGAGAAACTAACGTTTAATTGCTTGAATAAGACATATTATCCATTAGCACAGAGTTCACATTTAACGAAGCCATTACGAGGCCAAGCATAATGCGATTTGAAACGTCATTGTTTTGTTTGTTTCGGTTAGTTTTGAAACTCAGATATTATATTTCTGTATTAAGAGGTTATGGCTTTCACGAGGTTACGGCTTGATGTCAAGACACATTTAAGTGTGATGTTTTTTACTGTTGCACAGTAATGTAACGTGTTTCCATTAGCGACTTGCCTTCGTATTGAAATTAAAAATTGTGTAAGTGTACCGCAATATTTAGATAACCCCAAAGTCATACACAAAATTTATACGACGGCAGTATCTAGCCAACCTTGCAATCGACAGGCATAGGAAAACCATACGTATCTCCGTATACTGCCTTCTGCAATTAATTGACTCTCTACATGGTTTTAAATTAGCGTATTACCATCAAGGGAGGTAATTGTAACTTATAAAAACAATTGCAATTAAAGACTTAATATGATTAAGGACATATCTTCTTCCTAATAATATGGTTAATTAGTTTTATTTCCAAAAGTTTGGAACTGTAGGATTAAAAACTAAAGAATTTATACCCGTAAACCTTAGATTTAAGTCTGTGAAACAATGGTTTCAACTTGTTTACCCTGAAGGTAAGGAATAATGCACAGGTTGATTGGCGAAAGAATAAAATAACAGTTCTAGAAGCACCGGAATGGTGAACGAGTTGTGCCAGCGTTTTAAGATATTTGTTATTGACTTCAATTATAGACTAACGATAGATAGACTCTCGTTATGTTGGTTTTGTCGGTTTGACGTTGGTTAGTTGAAGTACGGATATTCATAATCCGCCGTCGAATAGTATGGAAAACGCGTCGCCCTGGTTCTGCATAATTATGGTCGGAAATAATTCGAATTTTTCTTTCTTGCCTGTCTTAAAGGTGGCATAATTTATTGTATGGTATGAACGTACCCACAGGCCCCATTAAAAGGAAAAAATGAAAGGCGACCTAATTTTGTTTGTGCAGTAAAATCTCGTAAATATACTATATTTCAGACTGGAAATTGTATCAATTTATGTTATGTGACGCTGATTTGACAGAACTAATAAACAATTCTTGACTTTATTTCTACTTTAGACACACAAAGTATATCAGCGCCTAAATCCAATTAAGGAAGTTTAAACATGTTTGAAGGCAGGTGAACACGACAAAGGTTGAAAATTATTGAAGGTAAAGTTACAAGACTTGTTTTTTGCAGTCTGTGATTTTCATATGTTTACAAAGTATGTGAAACGAGTTATCGAGCAATTTAGATTTGCAACATGTTAAACTTGACGTGTTAATTTGCTTATGCCACTTATTATAAACCTTGATAAATGACGTTTGAACTTATTATATTGCAGTCCGACCTAAGTATAGACTTACAGAGAAGTTATACTCCGTCTCGACCCTAGACATAATGCAAATAAAAACAGTCAAAACATTTTTGGGCAATTAAGTCCAGAAGTGTAACGTAAAGTGACCATTTTTACAACTACAGTAAAAGTACCCTAATCCGGATCATCAATTATCCGGAATCTCCTGTGCTTTTGACGCTCTCGATTTTTGTCTTTATTTTATTGTAACAAAATCCTCCAAATACCGAAACCTTCAAATGCCGAAAAGCGGCCTTAATTTTTCAATTTTCTTTGCAATTTGCTCTTTAAAAAACTCTGAGATAATCTCTTGTTTCCTATTCGTGATGCGCGTATTATTTTAAATGCGTGAAAATTAACAGGGTTATAACTGGGAAAGATGCAATGGATGTGCTTGTACGATTAGGAGTCGAGTAGACAGTGAATATGTATTTGTCTGTATAATTTTTGTTTGAATAGAACTTTGAAAGCTATCGAACACGATAAATATGAAAATATTGCAGGCTCGGTTTGATTGACCTGTTCATGGACAATGAATTAAATCTTGAAACTACTAGGCCGTGAGTGCCATAAATGTTGTTTGTTTTTTTTTTTTTTTTACATTTTCAGTAATTGCTTGTGTTTAACGTTCTTTAGTGGCCTTGTATGCACTTAAAACGAAATGATGGTTCAATAGTTTCAAAAACTTAGAACCGTTTGGTTTTCTTTTGATTTAGACTGTTTCAAATTGATGCATGATTCAAGTATTGATTTATTGTGTTTAAAATGAATACGATGTGTTGTATTATGATAAAGTTTGCGTTCTCTTTTTCAGTAGAGCGATTTTGTCGTTCTTTGAGTGCATTGTGAGCAGCAGTCATAATTATTTTTGTGGTGTGTAAGATGATGATTCCGTACATTATATTTAGAAGCTGTGCTTCTTAATTATTTGCATATTATTCTTAAGTGCTGGACAGAAAGACAACCGACTTAATTAGTTCGGTTTTGATTTTGAAGAACCATCATGTTGTGTTCGATTACTGCTGTTTCGGATAAATACAAAGTCTGTTCTACCACTCCTTTACTTTTGTTTGTTGTTATAGTTTTCATGAAGAAAACATATATTAAGTTAAAATAATTAATAATTTATATTAAACTGAATGCAATGAAAGAAAATATAAGACAACTTACTTGGTTATGAGTAGATCTAAATAAGTGCAAGTTGTTAATTTTTATTTTCACCTTTTTCATGTTTTATCAATTACGTACTTTGAGGGTCGTTGAGGACGATACTTTTGAACTATGTTAATAGTACTTCTAAAATTACCTTTGTTTTAATATTTCGCCCAGTTTTGAGATGGTTGGATTCAATTTCCCAGCCAATATAGATGTAAATATTGTTCAATCACCCCCAAGAATATACGTCCTGCTTTTTAAATTTTGCCTTTGGCGTTGTCTGTGATATGCAGGATTTATATTCTAAGATTCCCTGTCAAAATACTATTCTGTTTAGTTCCGCCCATTGTTTTCTCGTTTAGGGCAAACCCATTCTTTTATTTGGGGACCATACGCCGCTGAACATGGAATGGTATTAATCTGAAAATACCGCATCCAAGGTTCCATGTCCACCGCCAAATGCACACCATCGTTTGGGATGGTCAAAATTGTACTGTTTATTGGTGTAAATATTGAGCTGCGCTCAACCCGGGGCTAGGCGGCGTGGGCAATAATATGCATTTCCATTACTGTCCATGAACAGGCTCAATCAAACCGAGCCTGCAATATCTTCATATTTGTCGTGTTTGATGAATTTCAAAGTTTCCTTTTCATCTATTACAATCCTCAAAAGTGTCAGTATATAACACAAAGTTTAGTTCACCACTTTCGAATTCGGTGATAAAGATTAAATCCTCTGTAAATCGGAATCCTCTCTGAACCGTATTTTTCCCTGATCCTGAAGGTCACCGGTTTAGAGAGTTTTTACTATATTTTATTCGGCCTAATCCCCAACCCATTTATTTTCTCAAAATATTTTCTTTTTTTATTTCGATTTTTATTTTCCACTGATCAATTTGACTTAATGCAAACAAAATAATCATCAAATCTATCTTAGTCTATCCAACTTAAATACATTTAACCCATTTACTCGTTGGAACAATTAAAGAGTTCACTGCTCATTATTTATCCCGACATACCTTTGCATTTAAAATAGGCATTTTGCAGAGAATTATTGATTATTTACAAGTTTTCTGAAATAATAATATACCCAATACGAAAACTTTTAATATATGGAATTCATGACTCACGAGTTTTCTGAAAATAACTGCAATAGCAAAAAGAGTTATTGACTCATGAATTTTCCGAAAATAACCATATAACAAATACGATCATAATGTTTACAAGTATTTTTAACGAGACTTGATCTCGCGGTGATTACAAGTATTCACTCGTTTTGGAGTATGCGAATTGCTCTATCCACAGTATCCACAGTAGTAACTGTGGATTTCCACAATGATGTAGAATACGCTTAATATTACGAATCAAGTAAGTATGTTTTATTTAATTCTTCCTTTATTACTTTTGATTTATTTTTCAGTTAGTCGATGCTTAACTATTATGTGACATGTTTTCTAGAGCGGGTGTTGATTATCAACCCAAAGACAGTCCTGCCTTTAACGCTCAATTATTATCAACAATCAACAAATGTCTTGTCTCGTCCAACGGTAGGTGTCAAGTTCCGTTGGCTAACAAACACAATTAAACAATGTAATAAATTTATTTAAAAAAAACTATATAAAATATTAATTTACCAAATTACCGAAGCAAATATACGTATATACTTTTGTCGCAATTAAGCATGCATTAAAATAAAATAAAGACTTCCACAAATAATACAATGTTGAAATCTTTTTACATTGAATAGCTGCACTTTTGACATCTGAAGGATAATGTAAATGAATGCGGAAGAGTATTACAGTTACCATGTCTGGGTTGTTTTGTTTTCCCAACATTGCTTAAACATAATAAATAGCGCATTAATTCAAAAATACAGGTACAGTGTAAAATCTTTATTGCAACAAGGCATTTCACAGCCAGTTTTTTTATGGAGATTTAATTAATAAACTTAAGAAAAAGAAAGCAATATTAATTTCCCATGGTTATTCGTAAAAACCATCTATAAATTCAAAAGAAAGGTTACCAACATGATATTCTACAGGGCTCTGCAGGCCCGGTGATTAACGCATTTACAGTTGACCACTATGCTTACCTCGTTGGTTGCACGACGGCCAGGGATTTGAGAGTTTATGAAGGTTTATGGGGAAATCTTTTCTTTAAAGAACCTAGAAGCTCGATTTCTTTCTTTTATCCCTGTCATCGTGTTTTTGATAATTTGACTCCAGGGGCTCTTGTATTGGTAAGCTCACCAAGTAATCGCCCATTTGGCTTTGCAATTCTATTACCTACTTATGTTTTATATGTTTGTGTGCTTTCGCATACAACATTGTTAAGCTGATGAGTGAGTTGAAGTTATTTCACCAAGACTACTGTTTGTTGATATGAGAACCTGTTGGGGCAAGTGTGAGGTTGGTGCACCCTAGAACCTGATTTAAACCCCAAGTGGCAAAATTATTTGCTAGTATTCTACCTTTATTTTAAGACATTGCATCGTGTATCTTACACCATTTTCTGTATAACAACACCAAAAGACAATGAACAATATGATTAATATAATTCAAATAACCAAGATTCTTCGAAGTTGGCCATGGCTTTTATCACGCTTTTATTTCTAAATAAAATAACTCAGTTAATTAAGATTGCACAAAACAAAAATTGAATTCGATAAATATTACATAGAGTATGTAATGTAATAGTGTTGTTTTAATAAATTGAAGTTTCAGTTCTACTTGTTTTCAGATAAAAAATTATGTCAAGAAAGTACGTGGATAACCCAGAAAATCGAAGACTTGGTCGTGTCGGATTGCCGTATGGGAGTTTGTCCACTTCTCATGATTCACCTTATAATATTCGTGGAGAAAGTACAAATGCACGAGCAGGAAATCAAAGTGGTCAAGAAACACACCCAAAGGTTTATGTTGACAATGCAGAGAACCGCAGACTAGGTCGAGTTGGTTTGCCGTATGGAAGTGTGTCCTCTGTTCGTGATTCGCCTAATAATATTCGTGGAGAAAGTACAAATGCACGAGCTGGAAATCAAAGTGGGCAAGAAACACACCCAAAGGTTTATGTTGACAATGCAGAGAACCGCAGACTAGGACGAGTTGGTTTGCCCTATGCAAGTGCGTCAGCACCAAGAGGTTCAGCTGTGAGCAATACGAAACAAAACGAAAGTGAACAACACTGCCAAACAAGATCAAATGTGTATGAAGATAATGCAAAGAGAGACAGATTAAGCCCTTCTGGTGAAATGCCACGTTTGAATATGCCAGCATCTCAGGAAGCAGAAGCATGCGAGAGTTTTAGAAATTCTAAGCCTTCTAAAGGCCAGAAAGTTTATGTAGACAATCCACAAAATAGAAAATTGGGACGGGTTGGCATGCCCCATGGTACTGCCGTCATCCATCGCGAAGATAGAACGGTTGAACCAGCAAAACAAACCCAAGCCTATATGGACACGCCCCAAAATAGGCGATTAGGCAGAGTTGGAAAAACAAAAGGTACTGCCGTGTTTTCTGAAATAACCAAATCACTGGAGATACAGGTATATCAGGACTCAAGTTTAAACAGGAAGCTTGAAAGGGTTGGAGAGCCAAGAGGTTCGAAACCGTCACAGAAGAAAAGCTCGATGACCAAGAAAATATCAGAAATGCTGAAGAAAATTCAAGACCGAGAAATGGTATGAATTTGTTTAAAGACCAAATTTCATTAATCGATTTGTTCATCGCTTAATTACGGTTTACATGTAAAAATATTATGTAAAATAGTAATCCTTGGTAATTGTATCCATATTCATCCGGACGTGGCAATCATGGTAATCGCGATTGTTAAATTCCCGATTAATAACGTTTAGTCTCCTATCGGATTAAAGTCATCTCCCGAATACAAGAAATATGCATTTCCATTACTGACAAGGAACAGGCTCATCAAACCGAGCCTGCAAATAATTCATATTTGTCAATTTCGTTGGTTTTAAAAGTTCCCTTTTCATCTATTTATACGCTAGCGTGTTGTTAGATCTGTCGTCAGTGCGATTGTTTAAGTCTCTTTTTCATCGAAAATTTTACAATCCAGGCATATCATGGCATTGCTTTGATGTTAATGATAGGTAAAAATGCAGGGAGATTAAAATAAATGTATAAAACATTGTTGACTGTTGAATTTAATTTAGTTGCTTATTATACTCGTATTAAATTTTTAGAATACTCGTGTTACGCAAGGTCAGTACCTCAAATAAAACTGTCAGTTTTATGGGGCTGATTAAAATTTTCTTCCTCTCATAAAAATAAGGAAACATTTCATATTTTATTTAATCCATGGAAATGGATAAAATATTAAATATTATTATCATACGAACATTTTCATTTGGGCTTTTTTTCTTTTCAAAAGGGTTCCACCCAAAGATTGGTATAAAATTAATAATAAATTTCGTTGAAATTATTTTGAAGTTAATATAATTCATGTTTTTTTTTCATAGAAAAAGTGAATATGGTAATTGGCACGCCAAATTGTAATCAAAAACATTGTAAAAATTAAATAATATTTTTTTGTGATTTTTAAAATTTATGATTGTACAATATTTATGAAAACGTTAAAATCCGAATACAACTTAGCAGACATCCTTAACATTATCATTGAAATAAATAAAAAAAATCCGTATACAACGTAGCAGACAATCTTAACATTATCATTGAAATAAATAAAATAATGCTTTTACTAAGTTATTGTGGCTACTTAGTAGTAGAAGTAATAATAATAATAATAATAATAATAATAATAATAATAATAATAATAATTTTAATAATAATTTTAATAATAATAACAATAATTTAAATAATAATTAAAATAATAATAATAATAATAACAAGAAAAAATGAATAAAAAACAAATAAATAAACATAATTGCATACATCAATACTAATTAGGAAAATAGAAATTATTGGCTTAAAATATTTTAATGAATAAATGTTATAAAGCTTGTACAACTTTTACTTGTTTGTTCTCATGAGAACCTTTTGGTGTTAGGTTGGTGCACCCCAAAAACTGATTTAAATCCTCGGTGGAAAATTGTTTTGCCACTGACCCTTCCAAGGCGGGTTTTCACTTTCGTTAATTGTTTATGGCGTCTTATTTAAAACTAATAAATGCTCTCTTCTCCTCTCTACTTTTTGACTGTGTTGGCCGGCTGAGTTTGTTGGATGTGACCATTCCTGATACACTTTTTTCACTTATTTAAGGAATTCGACCTTGAGAAAGAAAGAGGTGAATTGGATGACGAATATGAAGAGAGCAAGGAGTATAGTATGCACAAGTCAACTGCAGATGCCTTGGAAAAGGCTCAGTTCCAACATAATCGACTTCTTGCAGAGATGTCATGGAGAAGACTTTCCGAAGAGAAACCAAAGACCATCGTATCCGTTTTGAAAGACTACGAGTGGAAGAAAATACCGTTTGCAGATTTGACACTTCATCGACAGATAGGCCGTGGAGGTTTCGGTGAAGTGTATTTTGCGAAATGGAATAACACTGTTGTGGCTGTAAAGAAAATCAAGTGGGAACAAGCCTCAGCGGGAAGACTAGACTCATTTTGCAAAGAAATAATACACTGTTGCGCCCTTAAACACGATAATATTGTGAAATTTATTGGCGCATGCGTAGAAACACCAAATGTCTGCATTGTCATGGAATATATGCAAATGAGTTTGTATGAGGCATTGCATATCAGAAATGATGTGGATTTTTCCAACAATGAACGGTTGGAAATCCTAAGGCAGGTTAGTCAAGGTATGCTGTACTTGCATTCCAAGAAAATTGCCCATTGTGATCTGAAAACCCCAAATGTTCTGATCGACTACACTGAAAATAGCATATGTTCTGTCAAGCTTACTGATTTTGGTCTAAGCATGGTTAAGAATGACGAATTGTCGTCGACGACCAACTCTCAAGAATTGGTACAAAACATAGGAACGCCCAGATACTCAGCGCCAGAAATTCTACGCGGAGATTTATTGAATGCTCAAGATATGCTTATAGCAGATGTGTACTCACTGGGTCTTATTTTCTTAGAAGTCATTTTTGAGGAAGAACCGTTTGCTGATTACAAGAGAGAAGAGCTAAAAGAAATGGTTTGTAACAAGCGGGAAGCTCCGATAATACATGACGAGGATGAAAAACTCAACCAAGGTGTAAGAGATATTATGGAGAGGGCTTGGAGCTTTGAACCCCAGAAAAGACCAACAATGGTAGAAATTTGTCAAATTCTAAGATCTTGTACAAGTTTATATTCGCCTGACACCTAATAACGTAAATGAATTGTTTTCCTATTAACAGAGTGCGTCGCGGGAAAACGTGTCGTCTGATAGTTTTTTATATTTCAGTTGTTACTATATTTGGATTCCAAAAATGCGCGGAATGAACGGGTGAGATTTTTTTCATTGTTTTTCAGTTTAACGAACATTATGCTGATCCGAACTCCTACAAAACAAAATTCACCTTCTTTTCGCAACACGTTAAATAGACAAGATAACGTCATTATGTCATACAAAAAATTAAAAACATAAGAAGCTTATAGCAGTGTAAAGCAAGCGGGTGGATACTCAGTTACATAGACCAGAGCCCCAGGAGTCAAATCAGCAATAACACGATCGAGCTTTTGGGTTCTTTCACAAGATTTCCCTGTAAACACTCGTTAACTCTAAACCCTCCGCCACTGTCGTGGTATTAAATTTTTAGAAAATGGTAAGCAAAACGCTAAACAGTAGATGGGTTTATCATAAATCATGCATAGCTCTGTAGAATATCATTTTTGTTGCACAATACTTGCTGATAAAAACGTAAAAGCTCAAATATAAAAAAATCACCGAATACACCCTTTCCTGTGGCGTATCCCACTTGTCGTGTTTTGTTGTATGAACCTCAGAGTTCCATTTCAACCATTTAAATAATGTTTTCAGATTTTAAAGCGTGTGCTTGCGACAGCTTCGCGAAAGCCGTAATGTACGCACACCTAGGTATCACGGAATGAATGGCCGCGATCAGTTGCATCACCTTTATAGCCAGTTGGTTTATGTATTTGTTTAAAATGTATCATGTGATGTGATTTTACTACTGTTTGGCAAGGTTTTTCTTGTTTTATTTTTATACGGATGGTATGCAAGGTATCTACCTCTTGTATAATTAGGTAGGCTCTGCCTCTGCATTGTGGTTATCTGTATATTTTCTACTTTATAAGAATATGTCATTGTGTAGCAGTTTGATTTCTTTGTACTTTGATCACAATAGTTTGAATTGTGTTATCGTAATTATTAGAGTCTTTTTTCGAGAGTTGTGCTCAAGTTTATATGTTTTTATTGAGACGGTACAAAAGTACATACAGTATTATTTTCTTGCTCAGAATTCTGTAGATATAGGCTGTTTCATAATTATTTCAATTTGAAATTTGTCGTCCATTACAAAGCCCATAAAGACTATACTAGAAATGCAAAATTCTTTCAATTATATATATTCATAAACATAGGTATAAGAATAGAGCCATGAATGGGCATTTGTATTTATCGATATTTGGACAGATCCACATGTCAATACTACCCTGTTTAATTTCAGTCATTGATATTATTCGTTTAAAAGCAAGGGTCCAAGATCATAAAACTAAGTTTTGAGATCAGTCTCAAATCTCAAGGATCCACGATCTGGACGCCATTTCAGCCAATCAGATGCTTGAGATTTGAGACTGATCTCCAGATTTAGGTTTCAAAGCACTTCAGGTTGCCCGAACGTAAAAGCTCGAGGATCAAAATTTGACAGTTGAAAATCCCGTGCACCTGCCATAAATATTTTGCGGCCACGATTTTAATTCCATCGAAAGATGTTATTTTGTAGATCTGTTCATGGGCCTCAAATGTTAATTTTGGTACATTTCTGTACGTTCCCGTGAAATTTCACCAATATCCACAAACTCGATCATGACGTAATATTATTATAAGCTTCAATCTGTAGTAAAGACTTTTGCCTTATGCTAGAAATTTTATGTTTTAAATGTGTTTGTAAATATTGAAGCGTGTAGTTCATTTTATTGCATTGATTTGTCGGATTAAATTTATGTAGTTTGGTTGTGTGTGTGTGTAGTATTCAGTATAATTGTCAATATTAGTGTCAATATAAACAGTAAAACACAATTATCAGTGAGTATTGTTATCAGTGTAAAAGTTACTCAATCGTAAACATACATTGCTCGATAACTGGAAAGTCACGTGACAGACGTGTCTATTTAATATGATTTAGATATGTTTATTTAAAAAAAATTTAATCAGTAAAATGTTACAGATTTGACATACCCATGTTTTTTCCTAATTTTTATTGATTACAAGAAAATATTTACAATGCCCATATCTGTTATTCTGCTATAAAATCACAAGATCAATTTAAGATGTATGTTATTGTCCTTAGAAAATGGTGAAATATGCATATCAGGAATTGCCACATTCAGAAAAACAGCCTCCCCACACAGTCAGGAAGAAGAGAGAGGGAGAGAGCATGGTTAATAAAATGATCAGTTTAAAAAAAGACACCACAACCAAAACGAGAACCCGAGTGGTAACCGCCTTGGATCGTTCAATGGTAAATCAAATTGCCACTGGGGGTTTAAACCAGGTTCTAGGGTGAACCAACCTCACACTAGCCCCAACAGGTACTTATATCACAAAACAAGTACAAGTTGGCTTGATGAAATAACTCTAACCCACCCATGAGCTCAAAAACGTTGCATGCAAAAGCACACAAACATGTAAAACATAAGAAGCTAACAGCATTGCAAAGCCAAAGGGCGGGTACTCAATGATCTTACTGAGAGCAGAGTACCTGGAGTAAAATCAGCAAGAACACGATGACAGGTAAAAGAGAGTAATTTGACCAGTACATCTACGCTAGTGACAAAATCGAAGAGAACATCTTAAGTCAAGATATAGACTGGCGTAGCAAATATGTAGGCTCTCTTTAGGTGTTCGATATAACTGGCACATAGACATTGCAAGTTATAGCCAACGTTTTAAGTTTTCGTGAAAAACCAATGAACCGCCAGACCGACGGACGAATAATGCAATTCATATGTAATTTCTTTACTTCGAAAGTGCGACACAAAAAGAAGACAATTTAAATTGTAAATTGCAATCATAACACTGACAGAAAAAAACATCGTTGTTCGACGTTATCTAGAACTCAAAACCTACTAATCTGCAGGGATTGTGAAACATTTTTGACAAGGTAATTGGCGAACGGATAAAAGTACAATACTAGAAGCACTAGAATGGTGAACAATATGTGCCAGAACAACGGTTTTTAGGTTATTTTAAGTGACTTCGATCATAGACTAACGATAGATAGACTGTCGGTAGGTTTGTTCTGTCGGTTTGACGTTGGTAAGTTGAAGTATGGATATTTATAATCCGCCGTCAAAAAGTATAGAAAACGCGCCGCCCTGGTTCTGCATTATTGTGGTCGGAAATAATCCGAAATTTTTCTCTTTCGATTGTATCCTGTCTTAAGAGGTCGCAAACATTGCAAATGGCGAAAAGAAGCCTAAAAATTTCAAAAATGAATTTTGGGGGAAATACTTATTCCACCTAGAATTTAGTGAAGAAATGTATTTAGCTAAGGATGTAGTTAATGTTTGCAAGCTCAATTTAGTCTAACTCATGTTCTAATTACCAAGCACATACTTTAACAAAAAGAAAAACCGTTTGCATGAGAACTCTGAAATTCATGGACAATATGCCAAAGCAACTCATACCTGAAATAAGTATATGCTGGTCTACAATGTTTAGTGCCAATTCGTCAAAATAATGTTAGGGTTTTCAAGAAATTCAAGGAAAACTTACTTCCGGGTTTCTACTTTCGGTTTGAAGTCAAACACTTTGATGTACCTTTTCAAAACTATACATTATTTCCCACTGTCAGACGAATAAAAGTGAAGAAATATAGTGTCACGTGGCTGTATTTAAGTTTGGATGCTCAAGTTGTTTGAAAAAAAATGCTTTATTTACACGGTATATTGTCCATGAAATTCAGAGTTCTCATGAAAACGGTTTTTCTTTTGTTTTAGTATGTGCTTGGTAATTAGAACATGAATAAGACTAAATTGAGCTTGCAAACATTAACTAAATCCTCAGCTAAATACATTTCTTTACTAAAATATAAGTGGCAAAAAGTATTTCCCCCAAAATTCAGTTTTGAAATTTTAGCCACTTTTCGCCATTTCCAATGTTTGCGACCCCTTAAAGATGGCTTCATTCATTGTCTGGTATGAACGTTTCCCCATGCCCCATTAAAAGGAAATAACGTAAGCCGACCTAATTTGTTTGTGCAGTAAAATCTCGTAATAATACTATGTTTCAGACTGGAAATTTTATAAATTTGTGTTATGTGACGCTGATGTGTCAGAACTAATAAACAGTTCTTGACTTTATCACTAATTTAGACACAAAGTATATCAGCGCCTATATCAAATAAAGAAAGTTTCAATTTAACATTTTTGAAGACAGTTGAACACGACTAAGTTTTCAAATTATTGAAGGTAAAGACTCTTGTTTTTTGCAGTCTGTGTTTACAAAGTACGTGAAACGAGTTGTCGAGGAATTTAGATGTGCAACATGTTACACTTGACAGGTTAATTTGCTTATGCCGCTTATTTTGAAGCTCGATTATTGTCTGTCATCCTGATGACCGACATATTATAATCGACCAAACTTGAGATCTTTAGCCTGAACACCGGTTAACAGTGACTCACGGTCCAGAACGGATAATTTAGACTATGCCACCTGTTCCTTAGACGCATGCAAAATGATAGTGTAGAGGCTGATATTTGATTGCCTCATATATAGAGAAGCCCTTTACCGGAAAAGACATTAATATAGATAATCATGTTTCTTGTGTACTTAATTTATAGTTTTATTCAAAACGTGTAGAAATAATGCAGTTGTTTAAATGTCGATGCGTGTGTGTACACTTTAAGTTAGCAGACAAGCGATGCTTATTTACATAGTTAGGTCCGCAAATCAGGTCATATCAGGTCAGTGACCGTTAGGAGACGGAAAGAAATGTATTCGTATGTTGGATGCATTTATTAATTTCACTTGAACTTTGTGCTAGTCACATTAATTGTTTTTGTTATTGTTAAGACGATGTACTCTGAAACTGTTTCAAAGAAAAATAATCTGTTTTTAATTAATTCTAGGACCAAAATATTGGCATTATGTAACTGTTTTAAAGGTGTTTCACAAGTATTCCTTCTCAGCCAGACTTAAGACCGAACAAGATCAGTGACATAGTGGGTGAATGTGGGGTCAGATATTAGGGTTAGGAGTTTCGCAGGTATGTTTTGCACGTTTGAGCTCAATTTTGATTTCACTCATGGGCACGTTCATG
Organism: Corbicula japonica; assembly: GCA_038501625.1. Taxonomy (NCBI): domain Eukaryota; kingdom Metazoa; phylum Mollusca; class Bivalvia; order Venerida; family Cyrenidae; genus Corbicula; species Corbicula japonica. Next base: position 172,562 of record JAZAYU010000078.1, read on the forward strand.
TAAATCTCAGTAATAGACGATCTAATTATTCACGAATAACAACACTATGTAAGCTTCGTTTAAACAGGGGAAACAGAACAAATATTTAAACTATAGAGGTGATTGAGCTTTATTTACAAGCCGACGAAACAATAATTCCAACAGAAAAAGGAAATAAAAAACAAACATTTATTTTTGCAAGTTTGCGTTTCAGACAAACTTTTACCAATGCCGAAACAGTACTTGTCTTACTTGCGTGTATATATCGACGCCACAGGTAATTCATATATGCGCAGCCTATAGAATTTCCATACTTTATAAATCATGTAAAGGTTATAATCCGGAAGTATTCCATGTGAGTGATAAGAAATTACCGGCAAAGTCAGAATACTTTTTTGCAGAGTCGGGACAGGCCAGTTCACGCCGCTCCCCGGTTAATTTAAGTCGATCGACATATACCTGCTTGAGAAGACAGACAATGCTACTGCAGCTTTTTAAGAGATCAGTATATGAATTGCCGACAGCCAAGAATAAGTTCGTGCTATAGTCCACAGACCAGATCATAATGAATTCCATGAAACACAATTATTCCTAGTATTCTAAAGTTTAAACTGATATTGTTATTCACTGAAGCTTTCTATCCAAAAGTTCAAACGGTTAATCATTCTTTTTTGTGTTTAGTTGCACCATTTCTCCAAATATTATCCAAGTGAAATGGTAAAACTGCGAGATTTTCAACAGACTAGCAGTCTTTAGATATAAAAAGTGAATCAGTACATTTGTCGCCTTTGTTTGGGATGCATTATTTAATTTTATGTTGGAGATAAAATCGAGCAGTCGAGATAGAAGATATTTAAACGAAAAAGGCACGTGCAAAATGCATTTTTTGTTGGCAGCTTGTAATACAAACGCGTGCACTGGTACTTGACGAGCATTACCTCGTGTACTGTATTATTCGTTTAGCTAAATGAAGATTGTCACTTCGAATTTTCATTAAAAGGTTGCATTGCACCACATAGTCCGTTTTAATATATGAGAACTTTTTCTCTTCATCCGAGGGCCTCTTGTTGGCAGGGATTACATGTCAGGAAAAGAAACGAAAGCAATTTCATCCATATATCTTCTTTGATAGAGGTGGACTAGTGCCGGAACAGCGGATGTATATTTTTGGCACCGTATTTGCGATTCCGCGTTTGAAGTATGGTCTGTTCGGTTAGATATCATTTCTTTTCTTACAAGTAAGTTAACCCCTTGTGTGTTTTCGAATAAATGGAATGCAGATCTTCGCAACAATATATTGTTGTCTAGGAATTAAGATGATAGAAATCATATTTAATGGACATTGAATATTAGGAATTTCAGCACTATGGGAATTGGAAATACTTTGGTTGAACCTACATTAAGTTCCAAATTAAAGCCATTTGAAAGGAACATAACTCTTAAAATAACGAGATAGGAGTTATCATTCTTTTTGTCACTGATGGCTTTGTTCATGCAGGTAATTTATTCAAAAAATTAAGATAATAGAACAAGAACTTTCAACATTATAGGCAACATTATGTTTCATATTAAAGTTTTTAAAAGGGGCATAACTCAAAAATATTGAAACAGGGGATATCGATCTTGTTGTCAGAGATGGCTTTGTTTATGCAAATGAGGATATACATGTATTTCAAGTAGTGTGTTAATAGGACAAGGACTTTCAATGTTATAGACAACATTAAATTCGATATTTAAGTAATTTGATAGGGGCATAACAAAAAATAATATAATAAGAGTGATCATTTTTCTTTTCGGTGATGGCTTTGTTCATGCAGAAGATATTATTTAATTATTAAGTTAATATGTCAAATACTTACGAACTTAGGCAACATTAAATTTCACATTTAAGTTTATGGACTACAGGACAACGCCGCCGCCGCCGCCAGACAATAGGATTCATACGTGTCTACCTGCTGATAAGCACTGTCATACAATGAATTTAACATCATTTAAAATCGAAACAAAAACGTGTGACGAGAGCGAGCGACCATATTTATTACAGGGCGGAAATTCTAAATAAATACCAACATTCTAACGAAATTTTAGAAGCGGTCTTTAGTTAAAAATGTCATGCTAATGACCGACTAGCTTTTTGGAAAGCTAAAACTTGTTGAGGTTATTATATTGCAATCCGATATAAGTATAGGATTGCAGAGAAATTATACTCCCTCAAGTTCCTAGAGAAAACATTGCAACAAAGCAGTTAAGGCTTGTGTAAAAAAATGTGCGATGCACGAATGGTTAACCTGTGAATAATATAATTACAGGCTATCGATTCAAATGAGAACAATCGGAAACAAGAATTGACATCGAACTGACTTGTAGAACCATACACATCAGATTTTGTTCTCCTACAAGTTTCATATAACCAGATTTTATGGTAACAATATTTAGGCTAAAGATCTCTTATTATAATTCATATACTTCCATTGTAGCATTTCATTATATTCTGAATAACTTTTGCTTCAAGCCCTTAAAATCTTATATTTCTGAATAGAACAAACTGAGAGAAATATGGAAAATCCCACTTCCATCAAAGCATGACCGATAAACCTTTCACGGCATTTTTGACAGAAGTGTATCACCCCAGTGAAGTTACCAATTTCACAATTACTTTTTCGGCTGACTTATCGACACTTATTTTTTTTTCTCAAAATATTTTCTTTTTTTAAAATTCAATTTTTATTTTCTAAGCATATTTGCGCCACAACTTAACAATATAAAATAACGTGAAAAAAGCAATCTTCTATTATTTTCATGCGCAAATATCTTTCGTGAAATTTTTAAGGTTTCGTGAAAAGTTATGTTTTCGTGAAATCCTCCATTATTTACATGAAAACTTTATCTTTATGTTGTGGCAGTTTAGAGCACTAACAGAAATAAATTCGTGTTAACATAACTGTTTTTGTCGTGAAAATATGGATGTTTTCGCGAAAAAAAACCACGTTTGTTTGCGAAATCCTCCATTATTTTCACGTTAAGTTATGTGGTAAAGTTGTGGCACAAATATGCTTCCATAGATTTTCCACACATCAATTTGATTTTCAGTTATAGTCTCGTCAATCCATGCTCAAAATTGTTTATATGCCGGATCAATGTGAATTAGAGGTTTGTAACCAATAGCAGACAACTCTGGCATCTATCATAACCGCTATATCTATAAACTTGCTAGAGAACCAAAATAATCATCAACTTGAAGTTGAAATCTTAGTCGATACAACTTAAGTACATTGAACTCGTTTAAATCGTAGGATCGATAAAGTAGTTCACTGCTCATTATTTATCCCAACATACCTGTACATTTAAAATAGGCACTTCTTAATACGGGGAATTAGTGACTCACGAGTTTTCTGAAAATGAAAATATACCCAATACGATAACTCTAAATTTATGTAATTATTGACTCACGAGATTTCTAAAAATAACTGTAATAGCAATGAGAGATATTGACTCATGAATTTTCCGGAAATAACCATATAGCAAATGCGATCATAATGTTTACAAGTAGGTTTAACAAAACATGTTAACGCGGAGATTACAAGTATTAACTCGCGTTGGAGTATGTGAATTGCTCTATCCACAGTAGTATCTGTGGTTTTCCACAATGATAAAGGATACACTTAATACTACGAATCAAGTAAGTATGTTTTATTTTATTCTTCCTTTATTACTTCTGATTTATTTTTCAGTTAGTCGATACGTAACTATTAAATGACATGTTTTGTAGAGCGAGTGTTGATTATCGACCCAACCACAGTTCTGCCTTAACGCTCAGTTATTATCTAAACTCAAAAAATGTCTACTCCAAAGTAATTGTAAAGTTCCGTTGGCTAACCAATACAATTAAACAATGAAATAAAGTTATAATAATATAAATTTACAAAATTATCAAATAATTTTACATACTTTTTTGTATTTTAACATGCATTAACAATTATATAAAAACGTGTACTTGTTTTGTGATATGAGAACCTGTTGGGGCAAGTGTGAGTTTCGTGCACCCTAGAACCTGGTTTAAACCCCCAGTGTCAATTTGTTTTGCCACTGACCGTTTCAAGGCGGTATCCCCAAAGGTTCTCTTTTTCGTTAATTGTTTGTGGCGTTCTTTTTGAATTGACATACTTATAACAAGCATGCTCTCTCTCTCTCTCTCTTCCTCTCTGCTTTTCCGCTGCGTGGGGAGGCTGTGTTTTGTGAGTGCGGCGATTCCTGATAGGCGTATATTTCATTTTCATAAATAGTACAATATTGAAATATCTTTATCAGATAAACTAACTACCACTCATGCAGAGGACGCTGTACCTGTGCTAAGTATAACTGAAGTAAACAAACACCAGAGCAGACGATAACATTTAATCACCAGGCTATGCATTGTAAAGCTTTGTAATTTCTAAATTTCTGCTAATAACTGTTTCAAATGTAAAATCCCTATTTATGTTTTCATTCCAGTCTAATAAGGCCAAGTCAATCCTGTATTTGTATTTCGAAAAACTAAATGAAATTTCAACAGCTGTGCCACTTTTCAGCAAGTATTAGGAACATTTATATAGTTCACGTTTTAAACCTCGATCCATTGTTTTGCACAATCTAGGTTTTATTATAATCCTCATTCACAAAATGAGCTCAATGCTGGTGATACTAGGTCAGTTGGACATTTTCCAGTGATAATTGCAAGAATAATAATGGGGTGTTGATAGCTTATCTTAAAAGTTGGTATGGCATTTCATTCATGCAGAATTTGGCTGTAAATTTGGAGGGAAATTTTATTATAAAATAAGCATGGATTTTAAAGAAACATATTGTTGCAATTACTGGTAAAAGCAGTAAGAAATAAACATGGTATAATGTTAATAATAATGTTTACAGTATACTAAACAGAAATGAAAAGTGACATTTTTAATAACAATCCTCACACTTGTCATTCATAATGAAATGGATTAAGTTGTTTCATAAATACTAAGCAACATTTCAAAGGGAATATTAGAATTAAAAATAATCTGCAACAGGTATGTGGATTTACATTTTAACTGTATTATTACTGATCAGCTTCCCATAGCCAAACAGTTGCCCAGAGTTATATTTCAAGCTACACTGCCACGTGTATGTGTTAACTATCTGCAGTTCATGACCCCAGAAACCCCTCCCCGGGATTTTCAAATTTTTGACAGTTAAAAGATTTTTTCTCACAAATTACAATTTAATGCATTTTGTCATGAAATTTTCTGTGCATTTAATTAGAAATGTTTCAAAGAAGTTATATAAAAGGTTTTTAGGGAAATTCTTCTTGGTTATTGTGCTATTTGATAAAAGGGCCCTTAGATGTGAAGCATGTCAAAAATACCACGAAAACCTGCCCCAGCGCCATCATGTGGCTTAAATAGTCAAGTTGGGGGTTTAAGAGCTTATATAGGTAATTTCCCCTTGCCAACATGTATCCTTTCATTTCTAAAATCTCCCTTTTCTACAATTACTAGCTACTTTTCTCCCTTTATTACAAAACTATTGTACATCTTACTCTCTTATCTGTATAACAACACCAAAATACCCTGAAAATATGTTTTATTTATTTCAAACAACCAAGATTTTTCGAAGTTGGGCATTTATCACGTTTTTGTTCCTAATTAAAAAACCCAATTAATAGAGATTGCACTGTTAAGTCACAAAAACAAAACAAATAATATCTGTCAAAAAAATGGAATACAATAAATCTTAAATAGAGTATGTAAAATAATAGTGTTATTTTAATAAAAAATTTCAATTCTCTTTGTTTCCAGATATGTCAAAAAGATATTACGTGGATAACGCAGAAAATCGGAGGCTTGGTCGTGTCGGAATGCCGTATGGGAGTGTTCCAACTACCCTTAATTCAGCTAATCATGGTCCCAGAGAAAGTAAAGATGCACAAAGTGACGAAATTTGCCCGAAGGTTTATGTCGATAACGCTGAGAATCGAAAACTAGGTAGAGTTGGTTTGCCGCATGGAAGTGCGCCAGTGACTCGTAATTCCCCTGACCACAAACGTGGCGAAAATACAAATACAGGAGCAATAAGTCAAAGCTGGCAGGGAAAACACCAAAAGGTTTATGTTGACAATGCAGAGAACCGCAGACTAGGTCGAGTTGGTTTGCCGTATGGAAGTAGGCCCACTCCTCATGATTCACCTAATAGTATTCGTGGAGAAAGTGCAAATGCACGAGCTGGAAATCAAAGTGAGCAAGAAACAACCTTAAAAGTTTATGTTGACAATGCAGAGAACCGCAGACTAGGTCGTGTTGGTTTGCCGTATGGAAGTGTGCCCATATCTCAACGTTCACCTAATAATACTCGCGGAGAAAGTACAAATGTTCGAGCTGGAAATCAAAGTGAGCAAGAAACACACCCAAAAGTTTATGTTGATCATGCAGAGAACCGCAGACTAGGTCGAGTTGGTTTGCCGTATGGAAGTGTGACAACTTCTCATGATTCACCTAATAATATTCGTGGAGAAAGTACAAATGCACGAGCTGGAAATCAAAGTGGTCAAGAAACACACCCAAAGGTTTATGTTGACAATGCAGAGAACCGCAGACTAGGTCGTGTTGGTTTGCCGTATGGAAGTGTGCCCACATCTCATTATTCACCTAATAATAATAATCGTGCAGAAAATACAAATGCACGAGCTGGATATCAAAGTGGGCAAGAAACACACCCAAAAGTTTATGTTGACAATGCTGAGAACCGTAGACTAGGTCGAGTTGGTTTGCCGTATGGAAGTGTGTCTTCTTCTCGTGATTCGCCTAATAATATTCGTGAAGAAAGTACAAATGCACGAGCTGGATATCAAAGTGGGCAAGAAACACACCCAAAGGTTTATGTTGACAATGCTGAGAACCGTAGACTAGGTCGAGTTGGTTTGCCGTATGGAAGTGCGTCAGCACCAAGAGGTTCAGCTGTGAGCAATACGAACCAAACCGAAAGAGAACAACACTGCCAAACAAGATCAAATGTGTATGAAGACAATTCGAATAGAGACAGATTAAGCCCTTCTGGTGAAATGTCACGTTTGAGTATGCCAGCATCTCAGGACGCAGAAGCATGCGACAGTTTTAGAAATTCTAATAAGCCTTCTAAAGGCCAAAAAGTTTATGTAGACAATCCACAAAATAGAAAATTGGGACGGGTTGGCATGCCCTATGGTACTGCCGTCATTCATCGCGAAGACAGAACGGTTGAACCAGCAAAAGACACCCAATTCTATATGGACACGCCCCAAAATAGGCGATTAGAAAGAGTTGGAAAACAAAAAGGTACTGCCGTGTTTTCTGAAAAAACAAAATCAATTGAGATACAGGTGTATCAGGACTCTAGTTTAAACAGGAAGCTCGGACGGGTTGGACTGCCGAGAGGTTCAAAACCCTCACAGAAGAAAAGTTCGACGACTAAGAAAATACCTGAAATGCTAAAGAAAATTCAAGACAGAGAAACGGTATGAATTTGTATTGAGACCAAATTTCATTGATCAATTTGTTCATCGCTTAATTTCGATATTATTGCAAAAATACAATGATAAATAGTGATCCGTGATAATTGTAACCACATTTATCCGGAGGTAGAAGTCATGGTTATCATTTTTTCCAGTGCTACAAAGCTAAAATTTCCCGTTTTATGATGTCTAGTCTCCAATCTGATTAAAATCAGCTCCCGAAAACCTCACAAAAATATGCATTTCCATTACTGCCCATGAACATGCTCAAACTTCCCTTTTCATCCATTTCTACGCTAGCATGTTGTTAGCTCTGACTTCAGTGGTCATGGTTTTGTGGAGATGAATCGATAATGCAACTTTCGAGACACATCATGGTGTTCCTTAGATGTTAATAACAGGCACAATAAGGGAGTTTAAGATAAATGTATAAAATATTGTTCACTGAGTTTGTTTTTGTTGCAAATGGTATTATTAAATATTTTGATTAACCGTGTTACGCAAGGGTAATGCCTCAAACTTAGCTGTCAATTTTATGGGGGCGGGTAAGTTTTATTCTTGTCATAAAACGTATGCGAAAATTCTTATTTATATTCATTTAGTCTATGACAATGCGAACATTTTTTAAAAATACTATAATGATAAAAAAAAAATAATAATCATAATCATAAAAATAATAATAATAACAATAATAATTATAATACGATAATAAAAATAATAATAATAATTAATTAATTAATTTATAAAAATACATCAATAAATAAGTTATTACGAATTCAGTAATTCTTGACTTAAACTATTGTACTTTTAAAACTTATTTAAGGAATTCGACGAAGAAGAAGACAGGGGTGAATTAGAGGAAGAATATGAAGAGAGAAAGGAGTATAGCATGCACAAGTCAACTGCAGATGCCTTGGAAAAGGCTCAGTTCCAACATAATCGACTTCTTGCAGAAATGTCATGGAAAAGACTTTCCGAAGAGCCACCAAAGACCATCGTGTCCGTTTTGAAAGACTACGAGTGGAAGGAAATACCGTATGCAGATTTGACAATTCATCGACAGATAGGCCGTGGAGGTTTCGGTGAAGTGTATTTTGCAAAATGGAATAACACTGTTGTGGCTGTAAAGAAAATCAAGTGGGAACAAACCTCTGCGGGTAGACTAGACTCATTTTGCAAAGAAGTAATACACTGCTGCGCCCTTAACCACGATAATATTGTGAAATTTATTGGCGCATGCGTAGAAATACCGAATGTCTGCATTGTCATGGAATATATGCAGATGAGTTTGTATGAGGCATTGCATATCAGAAATGATGTGGATTTTTCCAACAATGAACGGTTGGAAATCCTAAGGCAGGTTAGTCAAGGTATGCTGTACTTACATTCAAAGAAAATTGCCCATTGTGATCTCAAAACCCCAAATGTTCTGATCGACTACACTGAAAATAGCATATGTTCTGTCAAGCTTACTGATTTTGGTCTAAGCATGGTTAAGAATGACGAACTGACATCAACAACTAATTCCCAAGAATTGGTTCGAAACATAGGAACGCCCAGATACTCAGCGCCAGAAATTCTACGCGGAGATTTATTGGGTGCTCAAGATATGCTTATTGCAGATGTGTATTCATTGGGCCTCATTTTCTTAGAAATCATTTTCGAGGAAGAACCGTTTGCTGATTACAAGCGAGAAGAGCTGAAAGAAATGGTTTGTAACAATCGAGAAGCTCCCACAATACCAGATGATGACGATGGTGAAAAACTCAATCAAGATGTAAGAGATATTATGGAAAGGGCTTGGAGCTTTGAACCGCAGAAAAGACCAACAATGGTAGAAATCTGTCAGGTTCTAAGATCTTGTACAAGTTTGTATTTGTGTGACACCTAATAACGTAAAATAAATTGTTTTCTCATTAACTGGGTGAATCGATGGAAAACGTGTGTTCGGTGACAATTTTTACATTTCAGTTGTTACTAGAGCTGTCATTGATATGGATTGAAGCTTATCGACGATATCGATATATCGTGAAAAAAATATCACCGATACTTCGATATATATCGATACATACAATGCATTACTATTAATACCATTTTTACTATTTCTGTTGTCATTAGTTGTAAATTTGTCATGTATTATATACATCCTGCAGTAAATTGGTATGTAGTTTGTAAGAATGATTTGTATCTATTAATCTATTATAAATAAAGATGCATCACAAGTTATTGTTTGTTTTATTATCTTCTTCAAACGGGTGAGTTTTATGGTAAAACAAATGAAAAAACTAAAGCAACGACTGACCTGCCATGACTTACAATAAGATGCTTCATATGACTAGTAAAAAGGTAAAAACTTGCATTGAAACAAATGCAACAGTGCAACATAAAAATGAATGAAAAATAAAAATAAACCTTGGTAAATGTACATTTTCATTTTGTACATTACCTTATCTGACTAGAATGTGTAATAATCACCAGAATTTGCCAGAAATAAAATAAATGGTCAACTGCAGTTTCGGCGTCCGCCGTTTGTTTATAATCGTAATGGCATAGTCTAAAACATTCACTTTCCAGTCCACGGAAATCGGCATTTGCCATTCCTGTTCACTCTAAATAAAAAAAATATGGCATGAAAACTTTCTTTACAGTCCATTTGGAAGTATTTTATTAATAATTAATACATTAATTTTGCTTTTAATTTGAACGGCTTGTGACTCTGCATATAGACTCTGCAGCGATGTACCTCCTGTAGACTACGGCTATTTAGTCGCTATTTCGTCAATGGCTTAGACTTATCCGTTTATATTTTGACAGCGCACCTGTTTCCGCTCACGATAGACGTTTCGTCTGGCAAATTTTGACATTTTTTTACCTATGTCCTATGTAGGCTGCGTTATCGATATTTCAAAATGCGAATCGATTATTCATCGGGAAAAAATATCGTCGATACGCCGATATTGTAGGAATCGATGACAGCTCTAGTTGTTACTGTATTTGGATTCCAAAAATGCGCGAAATGAACCGGTAAGCATTTTCTAAAATTTGTCAGTTTAACGAACATTACGGTGATCTGTACTCCGACAAAACAATTTAGCAAATGTTCACCTTATTTTCGCAACACTTTAAATAGACGAAATAACGCCAATATGCCATACACACATTTAAAACATAAGAATTTTTAGCAGTGTAAATCAAGTGGGTGTACTAAATGACCTTGCAATGACCAGAGCCCCAGGAGTCAAATCAGCAAGAACACGATCGAGCTTTTGGGTTCTTTTACAAGATTTCCCTGTAATAATTCGTTAACTCTAAAACCACTGCCACCGTCGTGCAGACAAAAAGGTAAGCATAATGCTCAACTGTAGATGAGTATATCATTTAGTATGCAGAGCTCTGGAAAATGTCATTTTTGTTTGCCTTCTTTAGTTTACAAATCAAATCTCCATAACATACTTGCTGATAAAAAAAAGTAAAAACTCAAATATAAAAAAAACAATCATCGAATACACCTTTTGCTGAGGCGTATCCCATATGTAGTGTTATATGACTTTTAAAGTTTCATTTCATCCTTTTAAATAATGTTTTCAGATTTTAAGGTGTATTGTAAACGACAGCTACGCCAGAATCCGTTACATATACACGCCTAGTTATCTCGGAATGAGAGCTCGATCAGTTATGTCACTGATATAGCCAGTTGATTTATCGTGGTGGAGTTACTCACTATCAGTTTAGTGATTTTTGCAACTTTTGTGTAGTAACCCCTGATCACTTTAAAAATGAATTGCTTATAATGTACTGATCGGATTTTATTTTTGACTGTTTTACATTGTTAAGGTATCGCAAACATTGCAAATGGCGAAAACAGGCTAAAATTTCAAAAAATGAATGTTGGGGGAAATACTTATTGCCACCTAGATTTAAGTAAATAAATGTATTTAGCTATGGATGTAGTAAATGTTTGCAAGCTCAATTTAGTCTAATTCATGTTCTAATTACCAAGCACATACTAAAACAAAAGAAAAACCATTTGCATGAGAACTCTGAAATTCATGAACAATATACCAAAGCAACTCATACCTGAAATAAGTATATGCTGGTCTACAATGTTTAGTGCCAATTCGTCAAAATAATGTTAGGGTTTTCAAGAAATTCAAGGAAATCTTACTTCCTGGTTCAAAGTGAAAGTAGAAAGTGAAAGTAGGAAGTAAGTTTTCATTGAATACTTATTTCAGGTATGAGTTGCTTTGGTATAAAATCTCCAACTCTGCAGAACTTTTTTGGCCAAGTTTATTTTGAATCTATTGTGGTTTTTGTACTGTTTGTACTTAGTTTTTCTTGTCTTTGTATACAGATCGTATGTACTGCATCTGTCTCCTGCATGACTGGCTATGCGCTGCCACTGTATTTGTATGGCCGTAGGGTAATCTGTATATTTTCTATTTTATAAGAATATGCCATAGTAAAGCAGTGTGCTTTCTGTGTGTTGTGTTGTGATCGAAATATTTTGAATTGTGTTTTGTTAGGTATTAGAGTATCTTTACTATTCGAGAGTTGTGCTCATGTTGACATGTTTTTTTTTTATATAAAATTAATAAATTGTTGCCAGATATGATAAAAATGGTATCCAAACAGTGCACACAGTATTATTTTCCTGTTCATAATTCTGTTAGATAATGGGTGTTTCATATTAATGAACTATTCCAAATTTGTCCTCCATTACATGGTGATTAATTACTATACCAGTAGAAGCAAAATGTTCTGTCCATCGTTTGCATGAACATGGGCATACGAATTGATGCATGAATGTTAATTTGTATTTATAGATATTCGATAAATCCCCCTATTGAGTAAGTCCCAAAGTCGGGGCTAGTGTTTCAAAATCAAACAATGGAAAATCCCATGCACCCGCCATGATTATTATTTTAGATTTTAATGCTATTGAACGATAGTATTTGTAGATCTATTTAAGGGCCTGACTCATTTGTTACTGTATGGGCATGCTTTTGTACTTGTACATGAAATTTGTTACATTTACCCACAAAGAGCGATCATGATGATGACGCAAATTTACTATAGACCTGTACTGATTTTTTCAATACTTTTGCCTAGAGCTAGAAATTTTAAGTGTTAAAGCTCATGTTAAACTTCAGCAGCGCGAAAGCCGTCACATACACACTCCTAGTTATCATGGTATGAAAGGCCGATCAGTGAACATAACATATGTAGCCAGTTGGTTTATGATTTGAATATTTTGAATCTATATTGATTTTGTGTAATCTGGATGTGGCCATTCCTGATATGCATATTTCATTTTTTTAGCGTGTAGTTTATGGTATTGTATTGATTTTTAAATTTACGTAGTATGGTTTTATGTGTGTAGCATTCAGTTTCGGTATTATTGTCAATATGAGTGTCAATATTAAACAATTAAAAACAATTATCAGAGAGTATTGTTATCTGTGTAAACGTTACTCAATCTTAAACAAACATTGCTCGATAACTGGAGAGTCGCGTGGCAGACGTGTTTATTTAATATGGTTTAAACATGTTGACGTAAAAAATTATCAGTAAAATGTTACAACTTTAACATCTATGTTTTTTTCTTAATTGTTACAAGAAAATATTTATAATGCCCATATCTGCTATAGAATTATTAGATCAATTTAAGCTGTATGATATTGTCCCTAGAAGAACGATTTGATACGTAGATCTATGCCAGTGACAAAACGAAGAGAAAATCTCAAGTCAAGAAAAAGACGTTATTGATAAAAAGATGCTGGTGCTACTTCTTGTCCGGACCTATCAATTATAGTTCACAATAGCACAATTGTGCAATCTATTCATGTCGGTGAGTCACCTGTTTCACATAAACATGACGATAACATTTATCAGGTGGTGGGTGGTGGCGCAGTTTGATAGCGTGTTATGATTTGACAACGCAATATTAAATTATCTAAAGGTCAAATTCGTGAATTCAGACCTTGGATGTCGCCTCAAAATTTCTTAACACGACAATGCCTATAAAATACAGATTAAAGAAATGTTAATCTAGCTCTTTACGAGCACATGTCTAAAATATGATGAACGTGCTTCATAAAATCATGTATTGTTTCTTTAGGGATCTTAAAATTCACAGTGACAGAGACAGTCATCAAAATATTAAAGTGCACTAAGTAATGAAGTTTTGAAACAGGTAAAAACATTCAACATAGCGCCCGAGGCTTCTACTAGCGTAGCGAAGCATTGCCCATTAATGCCATGCGATGTGGTTGATCAGTGTTACCTGAACATCCGATTTGGGAGACATCTCGGTTGCGCAGTTGGTGAGCGTACTATGATTTATTTAAATATGCTCTGAAGTCGTGGCAGCGTTTGTTCCGTTACAATTCTGAGCTTACTTGATTTACTCTAGCGATCAGTTAACATTGTCATATTACATTGTATAGTGTTCGTGTTTATTAGCGTTACTTGTGCATTATTTTTTTTTTGGGGGGGGGGGGGGGGGCGGGGGGGGGGGCGTGCTAAGTATTATATGGATAGGCACTGAGACATCGGCAGTACAGTGCGAGATGACAGCATGTATTATTTATACTTTACAATCACATAGCTTTTGTGCAATAAAAAGGCCGTAAAAAGTCTTCGTCATCTCCTGCAAATATGCCAGAAACGTTATAAAAAACCATATCAGGAATGGCCATATCCTGCAGAAACAGTCTCCCCACAAAGCCAGAGAGTAGAGAAGAAAACATGGTAATACAATGATCAATTACAAAATAGACGTAACAAATAATAAACGATAGAAAAAAAGAACCCGGTGGAAAAACAGAAAGTGCTTTCGTCTTCTATGGGTAGGTACGGTCAGTGTAAATCAGGCAATTGTGTCATTTAATAATGATCATAAAATATATTTAAGTTTCATTTGCAGTTTTTAGCGGCGGTCAATGTTTCCCGTTGTTACAGTTTTATTACAGTTAAATTTCTAGGAATTTTCATTAATAAATTTCATCTTGTTAGTTGCTGTGTCTGGATAGTCTCAGAATTCATATTTCAATAGTTAGCATGAACTGATAACAGGCTAAGTTCATGACTGGGAGTTGAGGGCAACTCCAGGTCAACCTTCCTGATTTATGATGCTAACATCCTTATATGGGGGCTAACATCTATCAAATGTTAGCATAGTAACGGGCTAACATCCTTATACGGGGGCTAACATCTATCAACAGTTAGCATAGTAACGGGCTAACATCATTATATGGGGGCTAACAGCTATCAACAGTTAGCATAGTAATGAGCTAACATCCTTATATGGTGGCTAACATCCTTATAAGGGGGCTAACATCTGTTAGCATGGAGCGCTAACTGTAGCCAGGTTGATTTTGGGTTCTACATCGAAGATCTTATAAAAGGGGTGCTTTCGGGGCTTTTTGGACGAGTTTAGATTGTTAGATACTTATTGTGAAGCTTTCGACTTTTCGAAATACTTAACCCTTTAGTTTTGGATTGGAAATATTATATTTGAATGCTCATTGTATTAGGAGTGCAAGGGAACTATTTTCATTATCTACATATAATAGAATAGACTAAATAAATCCTATCTAGAATTCAACACTGGGACTTTTGTGTGTTCTGTTATAAAAACGGTTTCACTGTTGGCAGCGTCGGGAAAAGCACTTTAACAATGGTATGTTTTTAAAAACTGTTTCGCCGTTTAAAATGTTGATGTTCTATATGGCGGTGGCAGTGCCTGTTTGACTTCCGGCCTCATAATTTAAAACAGCATATTTTTTTTAACTCTAATTTTTTTGCAGAAAAATTTAAACATGCCTAACATTATTTTACCGCAAAAAGCATAATAATTTATATCGTTTGCTGAACGTTATGGCAGCATTTCAAATAGGAATAATTCGGGCACGCCACGGGAAAAGGTACATTCGGTCATATTTTGTGACATTTTGGTTGTTACTATGTTTAGAATGAACTTACAACTATCTTTTATTTTTCATAACTAAAAAAGTGATTTTGTTACACATTTTGACAATAAAATGGTGTTTTTATCGAGAAATGCATAATAATTAATGCCATCTGTTCAACTTTATGACGTCAGTTCAAGGATTGACGTCAACTGCCCGAAGGTACCTTTTCCCGTGACGCGGCCCAATTATTAACGTCGTCTGTCTGAAGGTACATTTTCCCGTTACGCAATCCGTATGACTAGGTGTTGCGGCCATGTTGGTTAGCTTCCCATCTAAGGCCCGGTCACACAGAACTCCGCGTCTAAATCACGTACAAAAAGTCATGAAAATGTAGTGGACGTGGTCGTAAGTGGTAATTTTTGGTCAATTTTGGCTTGGCCGTGCTTTGAACGTGGTCTGGCTGTCAGCGGCTGTTCCACTGCTGAAACACTGCCTAAGCACGGCTTACCACTTCCAGCCACGTGTAAGGTTAAAAATAGGTTCGCGCGTGTTGTTCGCACCCAGATGTTCCGTACCACCCTCCTCCTCCTCCTCCTCCTTCTTCTTCTTCTCTCAGCAAGGATATGTTGGGCCTGTATCAGTTGGTTCTGTTGGTGCTGAAGCATAAAGATGAGGGCATCACGACGTTGAGGGTTCATTTTCACCCCTTGACATCTAGACTGCAAGTGCTGAGGTCTCAGAAAATTGCGGTATTTATATGCCGCAAATCAGAAGTGATACAGAAGTGATTAGGCAGTGAACAATCGTATTTAGCACTTGTTCCAGACGTCGTTTAAACGGGCTTAGGTAGTGCTATGTACGCTGAAAAATCCACTTGTCAGTGATAAGCCGCAAAACACACGCTATTTCCCATGATACCAACGCGTAACACCCGTCCGATGACCGTGCTCTGCCAGTGACAGACCGCTAAACTTTCGCGTCTCACTGCGTCTCCCCAAGTTTTAATCACTGCCGGAACACGGATTATCACGTGTGTTTCACGTGTGTTGCACGTCTTTACCACGTGTGTCGCCCGTGGTTGTCCGCGGGCTAAAATTTTGAGCAGTTCAAAACTTTTTGCCGCGTCCGACGCCGTTTCGAATTCTCCCCGCGTCCTGCCACGTCCATAAATCGACTTTAGCTCGTCTTAAACTCGACATCAAGGCGAACAACATTGTCTGCTTCACGGGAGACCACTTTTTGACGGTTTTTTGCCGTGATTAAGCCGTAAATCGCTGTGTGACCGGGCCTTTAAAAGATTGTATTATTGAACAAGAGAAATTTCATTTCAAAGAAGATAAATAAAACCAGAAACCGTATACTTTATTTTCATAACGGCTAGCCAATCAAATCAACATCCGTATGTTGAAGCAGAAAGCCAGAAAATGTAGTGTAAAAATAGGTATTGTCACCATAGACGCCATGGTCTGCATTTCCAGTTTGGACAGCAACATCAGCTCCTTGATTCAAGTGTATAACAAGCATATTGCTACCCTGAGCATACCCAGTCGGTGTCACATATTCGTATATAGTAACCTTTTTGATACCGTCCACAACTATATGGCAATACAGTTCACCGCTGACTCTTGAAGAAAGAAGGGATGCGTAGAAAACATAAATACCGGAAACCGGGGCAACAAAAACTCCATGATGAGAGTTGTATGCGTTTCCAATATTAGTTTCCACGTGGTCAAATACGATATTCTGGTTTGGGCCTAGGTTGGTCATAGGTTGGCTCAATCCAGCAGTAAAAGCCACCGCCATCTCGTTGCTCACACGCCGTATTTTGTAACCTAAATACAAAAGAGTGAAACATGCATTATCATAAATAACTTCTTTCATAAAACACAGCCTCTCCATTATTCAACAATAACAGAGAAAAAAGAGCATGGATTTATAATATTATAAATTATAAATAAGACATCACAAGCAATTAATGTAAAAGAAAACTATAAGGTCGACAAAACGATGGCATTAGAAACGTAGCATCACTACGTACAGGTTAATTGTGTACCTCATAGAAATGGGTGAGCGGTATACCTTATATAAAGTGCTGCTAAAGAAAGCATATGTTAATTTAGTCAAGTAGAATTTATGTGAAGCCTGAAATTTCAATAGATTTTTCCGTTATATAATATCAAATGAAAACGTTCATACCTTCGTTGCCAGTACATCTGTCAGTTTTGAAGATACGGCCTTCTCCAAACGCACGTTTATGAAATATATTTGCAAGCTTTGCAGAAGACTTGTCGTGTTTAATGATTTCTGGCTCTTCTGTTCTCAAATCCCTTTTCAGTTCATCTGTTGTATGCATGGTTTCAATCGCCTGGTGCTGTATTTGGTGGCCGCGTCCGACACTTCCGCTTATTAGGTCTTCTTCCATTTGGTCCCGAGTTTTAGGTTTTAGTTCGTCAATATATTTAGGTTGATTTTCTTGAAAAATTTTACGTGCTGTGTCGCGATCCTCAAGTGCAATCACGCGATTAAGCAGATTCATATGTTCATTTTCACGTGAAGCAGAAGTTCCAACCGTTCAAAAAGTTGTTGTTGTACCCGATTGGTTGCCTCAAGCACACCTACTCGCTTTACCAATCGACGAATGAGGTCATTCTTGTAAATGGCTTTGTCATTTATTGTGTCTGCCAGTGCGTATCCAAGCACAAATACACACACTATTACACATTTATTTGTCACCAACATTGCTTTTCCACGTCCTAAAGTGATGAACTTTGCTTATCTCTTATCATAAAGACACAACAAGCGAACTATTTGATAGACAAATGTACATGCTAACTTCCAACTGTGTTACAAATCATTCAGAAGTACCATAAGTAGTATAAATTATGAAAGTACCGGTACTCCCAAGATTCAGGTCCCAATATCACTAACAATATTTTTTAAATATAAAAAACAGCTCAGAGTGATATTTTAAAATGGTGACCATATACAATTGACTCAATTTAGGTTTTACAACTAAACTACATTTTATGTCCGACACAATTATTCTTTAGTTCGCACTTGAACACTGAGGACGGTAACTTCTTTCCATGAAATTTTGAATCAAGTTTATTAAGACTCTAAGTAGTATGTCGCTAACATCTTAAATATTAAGACTTTATTAAAATAACCATTTCTGGCCAATCTCAAAAAAGTCTAATTATAGAAAACAGCAAACGCTTTTCTTTTTTTAAAGTAGAATGCGAAAAGAATTCAACTGTGGCTTCGGACACGTGCCTAACGTACTTTGAATAATAATGATTTTTTCTATTCATGATGCAAGGTGTTTCTTTATAAAGTTAATACATCAATTTTAGAAGAAAAAAAACACATATAGAAAACGAAGCATCGTCTCACAGCCTAATATTAAAGAGGAAGAGAGAGAATAAGTTGATAATATCATCAATTTTCTTAGACCAGACACCATTAGCAACATACACAAATGGGAACCTGAGGGGTAATCACCTTTAAAAGATTGATGGTGTTAAATTTTTGCCACCTAATTCATTGGTGCACAGCACAAACCTCTCGTTCACCTAAAAAGCTTGATACAGTGTATGTACAGTGAAACCTGCCATAGCAGCCACCTGCGAATAGCAACCACCTGTCTTAAACAGCCAGTTTGAATATGTCCTAAACTGACATTTAGTTCTCGTTTTAACCTGTCTTTAACAGCCACCTGTATAGAGCAGCCACTTTTTAGTCTCTCCCTCGGGTGGCTTCTAAAGACAGGTTTGACTGTACACAAACTGGCAAGTTATTGGTGGTCTCTGTACCCCTAGAATGAATATCATGAAACTTAAGTAAAATGTTCAGTTCATGAACATGATGTGCTGAACCCATGTTCCAACCTGGCTGGCTCGTCAAGGCCGCCTGTGGTGTTTGAGCATATTTCGTGTCCGGTCCATAACTTTTCAACCCTTAGAAGGAATTTCATGAAACATTAGTCAAACATCCTCCCCATGAAGACGACATGTTTGAAGATTTGAACCATGCATTTCGTGTCCAGTTCATATCTTCTGCACCCCTGGAATGAATATCATGAAACTTATATGAACCTGATGTGCAGAACCCATGTTCCAACCTGGCTGGCTCAAGGTTAAGGCCTCCTCTGGTGTTTGAGCAGGCCAATACTCTGAAACTTATCTGAACACGACATACCCTTGCACTTGAATTTGCTTCCACCTGCCTGCCCGTTGCCCAGAGCTGTTGTTTAATTTGCTCTTAACCATCCTTAACCTTTCCCACATTCTACCCAGAGCTATTGTTTAATTTGCTCTTAACCATCCATAACTTTTCCCACATTCACATCTGCGGCGGGGGAAATTGCTGTCGTTCCGACTGCCTTGTTGAATTTGCAGATGCTTTTACGAATAACGTGGTGAAATTAGAATTGCTTTTTATTTTCTTTATTTTATAAATTTAGTCCCCAAATTTAAACATAAACTGGCTGCGAAATACCTGGTTACAATATTAATTTTATTTTGCACCGGTATATTTAAATTAAATCTGGGTATCGGCGATAAAACTTGCAAAAAGTTTTCCTTGACATGTGGTACAGATATCCATTTCTTACAAGTTTTTCTGATATGGAAAGAAAACGTTTATTGAAATCCTTTTGTAGTGCTACAGGCTCTAGAAAAACGTACAAGCTGTGAGATAAAACCTCGTAAGATGTTGCGGGAGAAACATCTCCGTCGGAAAACGGAAATGCACAATATGAATATTAAAATCACCCCTTTTATATATTTAATCATTTAAATTAGAAGTAAAGTAACCATTTTCAATGGAAAGTATTAAATTAAGAAAGCTTGCTTGCTTTCCCGAATTGTTTGCTTTATTAACAAAAGTAAGATATTCATATCGGGAATGGCCACATCCAGCAGACACAGCCTCTCCACATAGCCAAAAAGTAGAGAGAAGAGAACATGTTTATAAAATAATCAGTTCCGAAATGGACTCTACAAACAATTAAAGAAAGTGAGAACCCGAGGGGTTACCGCTTTGGAACGGTCAGCGGCAAACAATTTACCACTGGAGGTTTAAACCTGGAGTTCATTAAGTTTTACATGTTTATTTGCTTTTGTATGGAATATTGTGGAGCTTAAGGATGGGTTCTTTCAGCAAGACAACTTGCACAAGTATGAGGTGTGTGCGCCTTAGAACCTAGTTTCAGTCCGAGTGTCAAATTTTTTTGACACTGGCCGTTCTTATGCAATAATCCATTGGGTTCTCATTTTCGATTATTTTTGTGTCGTCTGTGTTGAAATTTATTATTGTTTAACCATGTTCTCTTATCTCTGTTTGGCAGTATGGAGAGGCTCTGTCTACAGGATCTAACCATTCAAATATTTCACTTTTTATATTAAAATAATACATGTATCATTCGTCAAATATTAATTTTTAACCTTATAAAAACCCTTATTACATTAACGTTCCTTATCATATTTAGCATCAAAATGCTGAATAAAAAGGCCAGACGACGTTTAAACAATTGAAGCAGCTCATTGTTTCAATTTACAATTGTAGAACAATATTTAATAAATTGAGAACATATAAGACCCCCTATTTTTGCACTGAGTTAAATAAAAAACGGATCGTGTGCTAAGGATGGGTTTCTGGCTATAGCTAGAGTTTGTTCGAACCATAACAGAGATTAGAACGGTTTGTTTTCAATGGGCCTTACGGTCGGCCAACGAACGATAAGCGAAAAACATTAAAATCCAGAAATTCAGCAAGAGATATTTTTCGCTCAAAGTTCTGATATCTCTCAAACTATGAACTTATGTTCAGGGACCATTAGAATTTGTGCACCTAATTTCAGGTCTCACAAATTGCTGGGTCGGTAAAAACGCTTTATGATATGCATAATTTACTTTTTTAAGCAAAACAAGAACAACGTGATTGTCAAAATTCATAAATAGCTTACGACTAAACTTTTTGTGTTGCTCAGTGCTATGATGCCTTTCAAACATGGAGGGTTCGTGGCAAAAGGTTAGTCAAGCTCAAGTCGAAGATTTCATACATTAAACATGTTGCGAGCATTTGTCATTCGTAGTACATACATTTGGGGTCTGGTGGCCTTTGGTGATTTAAATTCATGAAAATGTAAAAAGATTAGTGAACGCTTTACGTGAATAAAACGTGAACTAATTTTAAAACATACCGGTTTTTGCTGCAATAAAAGGCCAAATGAGTCGATCGTATGTAGAACAAAGGATTTTCATGGATGAAAGCTACATTTTCTCTTAAAACGATATTAGGGTCAAGAAAAAAGGTGTATGCTGTTCAATTATGTAAAACACAGACTGTCCTAATGATTTCAGCCATCTGAATTCTAACCAGTATCATTACATTTTTAAATAAGTATTATGGAATGACCAAGGGTCTACTAAAACCTTCGAAAAAAAAGACATCAGTTTTATGTTTATCTGCTTCAAAAAATGAAATATGCATATCAGGTATCGTCACAGACACACTCATGAAATACAGTCTGCCCGCGCGCGTAAAAATGGAGAGGAAAAGAGAGCATGTGTTTTTCGGCGTAGCTGTCTTAGCTCACTTTTGACAATAAAGTGTTTAAATAATAATCGTAACTATTCTATTATTATGCAGCGGGCAAATGAAATCAACTATTTCGATTGGTAGCTTTTTACAACAGAGAGGCATCTAGCAGGGTGGAGAGGTATCTAGTGGGATTTTTAAACAATTAGTTTACTCTGTTACATTTTAGATTTTTGCTATAAATCGAAAGATGTTGAAATGAGGCACACTCCAGTAGTCGTCATTCGATAGGTTTATTTGTCAAAAACAATACAGTCACTCTTTATCAACCTATCTAAAATGAAAGTGAAAGTAAGTGGAACTGCCTTCTGGCAGCTGCATATTATATGCTACGCGATATAAACAATGATATATATATACATGTATATATAATACATTATGTTATAAGAATAAACAAAATCAAGACCCTATACAATACGTTTCTTATATAAAATTCATTCTTTATCACGACTGAGGATTGTACGATGTGTTTACTTGTCTTAAATCTGGCAACGACGTGTAATATGTTACGCGAAAAAACTTCGAGATCGCTATTAAAGCAATCACACTCAAGTCAGATCTAAGAACATGTTAGCGTAGCGGTTTTCAGGAGATGAATTTTATAAAATTGCTATTAAAGCATATAGCTGTCATAGAGTAGAAAGTTGCGGTATATTCTAGAATTGTTTCATATTCCTAAGAAATTCTCTTCAATTTTATAACGATAACAATTATTATTCTTTAAATTATAAGCTTCTTATGTTTTATATGTTTGTGTGCTTTTGCATGCAACATTGTTAAGCAGATAAGTGGGTTGGAGTCTTTTCACCAAGACAACTTGTACTTGTTTTGTGATATGAGAACCTGTTGGGGCAAGTGTGAGGTTGGTGCACCCTAGAACCTGGTTTAAACCCCCAGTGGCAATTTGATTTGCCACTGACCGTTCCAAGGCGGTAACCCCTCGGGTTCTCATTTTTGTTTATTGTTAGTGGTGTCTTTTTTGAAACTGATTATTTTATTAACCATGCTCTCTCCCCCTCTCTTCTTCTTGACTGTGTGGGGAGGCTGTTTTTTCTGAATGTGGCGATTCCTGATATGCATATTTCACCTTTTTTTATTGCTTACAATAAGTCGTCTTCAATGAATTTATGTATTATTTCGGTAATTGATAGATACCTTTTGTATTAAGATATTAGTAATGCCAAGACCTTTAAAATTCCTTTTTCATAATTATAAGATTCAGATTTATAAACAAAACTAAAATCTATTTATGTGTTCCTTATTATGTGTGGTATGTAATTTTACATTCAAATTTTCATTTAAAAAAAGACAATGTGTAGGATTCTCAATGAAATGATTTAATTTACACGTAAATCAAGATAAAGAGAATAATAGCAGGTCTGAACACTGCTAAGCACAAAACAACAACACTGTTTTGCATTGGGCAAGACTTGCGATCGGTTTATTTACAACGAAGTGTTTACAACTTGTATTTCTTATATACAATTTTATAACATGTAAAATAAATATGTATATCTACTTACAAACTTTACTGATATACAATGCATATAAATGTACAAAAACATACATTCGTTACAATTATCATATAAATGACACTGACCCCTAACATTGAGAGTTAATTCGAAGGCCAGGGAAAAACCCAGAAATAAAACCTCACTGAACTTTGCCCAATGTAAAAAACTCTGGGAAACTGTACCCCCGAATTAACCCCAATGTAAGCTTCATGAAATCACTCGTTACATGACCTGCTATTAATCAAGACCAAATTCTTGTGATTTATAACATCATATAAGACTAACATTTTAACAAGCTCATAGCAAATGCAAATAACTGCATTTCCAACGATTCGAATTTGAAATAGAAACGATGTGAACCGACCGAAGTCTAGCGTAGAACTGACCACCAAGCATAACCTTCGTGCCTTTTCCCGCTCTTACCCGCCTGATTGACCACTGGTCACCTGATACATATCCCGTCAATTAAATACACAATCACCCCTATTGTGCATGCCGTAATGTTAAGACATACGTTCTGTGCTATACTACGTAACGCACATAACTTTCAAGTCTGAACACTGCTAAGCACAAAACAACAACACTGTTTTGCATTGGGCAAGACTTGCGATAGAACAATACAAAGGATAGATCGACCGCGTTCAAATTCGAATCGTTAAAATACAATACCACACTTATAGTTTTAATTTCTTAGTAATTAACAATTTCTTTTCCAAAGAATCGTCTACATAACCGTCCTTGGCCGTGTCTGACCTCCACCGACCATGACGCTTCAAACAACGCTCAGAAACCCCTCCTGCATTGGCAGCCTCCGTGGCCCCGCCAGCGCGCAAAGAATGCAAACCCAAATTTGAATCAGGCGCAACCAACTTTAATTTTGAAACTACACATTCCCTAGTACGTGTATAACTAAGTTTTTTGTCTTTATGTAGCAAAAAACATTTCTCCCCAGACCTACAAGCTGGTCTAAACAAAAAGATATCTCCCCCCAACTGCAAATGAGCAGAACTAATATATCTCTGTAACATACGTAAAGGACAAGCAGACGTTTCCCCCCGAGAAATTAATACTTCATTGCCCTTCCTATATATGTCAGTCTTACTCTTTTTTATAAAAAGCCTAATATGATCATCATGAATAGTAACATCATTACACCTTAAACTGCTGACTTCATCGAAACGCAAAAAACCAGCATAAGAAAGTAAGATAATGGACAAATCTCTCAAAGTAATAACGTCCGTAGAGCCCACAAACATATCACACAGTGTAACTAACTGTTCTGAAGTAACGACGTCCTTCTTGACTATGGGTTTAGAGTTCAAACGCTTGGCACATTCTAGCATAGATTTTACCAACTGGTTGTCCGTAGGGTCCTTTGAATCACTAATATTATGGTACCACTTAATACCGTAATAAGCCGACGTCACCACACTGTCTGACTTCCCAGAGTCTATAAGTGACGATAAATACATAGCGACGTGAATTGGGTACGCTGGTTCACAGGGGAAGTGTCTCTCAGCACAAAAGTCTTTAAACAGCTTTACTTGATGGGAATATTTGGCAACCGTATTGTCCGACCTAGAAGCCAACAAATGACCCGCCATACGATCGATAATGTTGTCTCTATCAGATATCGTTACACCAGCCTCATCGAATTTCCTTTCGAGCGTAGCTCTTAAACCAACACCTGAAAACACACAAAACTTAAATGACAATACACATTTACCAAACTCTCTAAGTTTGTTTGTTTGTTTGTTTGTTTGTTTTTTGTTTTTTTTTAAACCAGTTGCATCCGCGCAATCACATTTTAACGCCAGCAATCTGAAACTCAAAGATTCATTAGCAAACATTCCATTATTACCACGCCCAGGCGTTACCGCTCCCAATACAGGCAACTCAAACACATCCTTTATAAAATCATAGTACTCTCCCTTTCCATTGGTTATCATTGACCAAAAAGGAGCTGATTTCCACTTTGGAACTACTAATGTCCCACAACAACGCTCGTACTTAATTTTCTTTATAGACTCCATTACTCGATTAGGTGGAGGAACTATCCAGTTCTTTTCACCCCGCCAACACTGCTTGAAGGCGTCTACGGCTTCCGTGCCTGGTACCCAAAATCTAGAATTAAAACGTAAACATTTAGCATTGTAATGCGTAGCAAAACGATCTACTGTAAACGGTCCCCACTTATCGTTTAAATACTCAAATATGGACTGATCTATTGACCAGTCATCACAATCCTGACATCTACTCAAATAGTCAGCATGCACATTCTGCTTTCTAGGAATCCATGTTGCGGACAGACACACATCATTTTTACTACACCAATCATGAATAGATAAACATATCTCATGCACACCGCACACGTTGCTTCCAGATTCTAAAATATAAGACACATTCTTATTATCAATATATAGCGCTACCTCTTTGCCATGCACTATAATTTCATTACTACACAGTACCCTACGTACAGCCTCTAGCTCCCGCCACGTAGAGCTCTGACTAGCTTCCAGCTCTGTCCATGAGCCACTAACCTGTGACCCTAATACTGGGTTACAACTCCCACTGTGCGCTTCCGGGCACAAACCATTAGATTCACTTCCGGGAATCTTCTCTCTACATATATCCACTTCCGGGGATATCCAACTACCAGGCTCCTTTCTTTGAGCTCTAAACGCATTGTCCACTTCCGGGGACAAGGCTCCCTCAGATTCACTTCCGGGAATCTGCTTTAAACAACCCACTTCCACCCCCGTAGGTTTATCTACACCACTTTCACCTACTTCCGGAGGCAAACACAATCTCATATACTCAGGCAATTCCGATGCCCACAGTAACTGATCATTTTTACCTAAGTCTAAACTGGTTAACGATGAACCAATAAGCACTGTGTCTAAAGCAAACTGCTGTGTTTCCGCGTTATTCATTGTTAAATAACCACCGTATCCGACCGCACTAGCATCTGTATACATGCAAAAAGTAGCTACAGTACTTTCTCTTAAAACCTTGCCCTCTTTATTGAGCAATCTCGCATTACTTTGCCAGAACTCTAACTCAGCCACAGCTTCAGGGCTTACCTTAACCAGAGTGTTCCAACTCGCTCGTGTCAAAATACACTTGTACATATATCTACTCATTCTAGACACAATCTTACCAAAAACACTTTGTAGGGAAATTATTTGCCCTACCACGCCTGCCAAAGCACGAACATGAACAAGATTAAGCTTGTCTCTAAAGATCTGAAACAACAAGGATTTTATTGACATTTCTAGTCTACCTATCCTTTCCTCTGAAATGAACAACCTATTAGAAACGAAATCTAGGGTATGACCCAACCAACACCCGTTTCTCATGGGTTTCCACGAACATTTATCTTCTGCCAGAAGAAATCCAAATTCTAGCAATGACCCCCGTATAAAATTACTAGCAAAAATAGCCCTTTCTAGCCTCACATCTCCTCCTATTCCATCATCTAAAAACATGATAACTTTTAAGCCTAACGATCTCCAATACTTTTGAGGTACTCTTAGTGTTTTTGTAAATATATGCCCAGCAACTGAAATGCCGAACGGAAGGGAATTATAAACATAATATTTAACCGTACCGTTATAAGACCAGCTAAAACCGAGGTACGTAGTATGCTCAGGAAATATGTCGATATGGTGATAAGCACTCTTTAAATCAAATGTAAAAATATATGAATTTATATCAAACAAACGTTCAGCCACTCTAATATCCTCAAATTTTACTTTGAACAAATGTAAACAAGGATTAATATGCCTGCAATCTAATACCAACCTTGGTTTGCCCGCTCTACTATAAGCTACCGTAATAGGGTTTACAACGTGCGGTTTTTCCATAACCTGAGAAACAACCCCTTTCTTTAACAAGGAAATAATTTCTGACTCTACAAACTCCGGATTATCTCTAGCCGACTTATTATTACGAATACAAGCTACTTCCGGCAAAACCTTAAATGGAATTTTGTAACCATTTCTTACTACATCCAGGATATATCTATCATCCGACACATTAGCCCAATGATCATAATGGGACTTTAAACGTCCTACCGGCGATACGGACTCCACTGTGCCCTTACACTCTACAACCGCTACGGACTGTTTATCCGTGCTACTCTCGCCACATACATTATCAACCGCCTTACAACGGCAAATATCCCCATTTCCAGACAGACTTAAACAAATGCAAGTACTTATCTTATTATTTTGCTGACTTGAACCCTGTGTACATTCGTTTTTCCAGTGACCTGGCTTGCCACACAAAAAACATAACCCCGGCTTCTGTCTCCCGCTCTGCTGCGCTGATGTAACCGTAGCCGACGGCACTGTATCTGGTCGCTTATAAGGCCAACCCCGACGTGCTTTCCTAGCCTTCTCCGCCTTCGCCTTCTTGAGAGCTCGCGCCTCCGCCCTATATATCTTCCTCTCATCCTCGCTGTCGCTAGCAATGGGGTTGCTCTCGTACTCGTTTACTACGCGCCAACCAAGCTCTGAAGAGTCAGCCAACAAAATCATCTTTTGCCGCTGCCTTAACAACTGTAGAGCTGAAAACATAAATCAAAACAAATAATCTAACGCTAAATACATAGCGCTTTACGGTATTCATAAACCTACTGACCGTGGGAAAAGCACGTGCCACCTCAACAAAGGAATGTGTATACATATACACCCGGCACTGTAAACCTAGCTAAGGCTAAATATTAAATAAAAGTTTATCGTACCTTCATCTAAAGAATGGTTTGCAGACGCTAAGTCGTTAGCCTGAATAGACGTCTGTACGTCGTCCAACCTCTCAATTAACTTAGAGTTGCATTTAAATTGTTCCTCGTTACTCTTTCTCTTAAACCGCGGAGCGTCAAGCAATGAAACGGCAGAAGGTTTTGCACTTATCTTAGATATCATGCTGTTGATGTTGGCTAATAACATGTCGTTGTTCTCCTTAACAACCTCTTTCACAAAGCCGCGGATATCTTCACCACTACCAGTAGCCATGTTGTAGACGTGGCAAACACGAAACGAGCAGAACAAGAGAAGCAATAGAAACGATGTGAACCGACCGAAGTCTAGCGTAGAACTGACCACCAAGCATAACCTTCGTGCCTTTTCCCGCTCTTACCCGCCTGATTGACCACTGGTCACCTGATACATATCCCGTCAATTAAATACACAATCACCCCTATTGTGCATGCCGTAATGTTAAGACATACGTTCTGTGCTATACTACGTAACGCACATAACTTTCAACTATATCATCTTTTAAAAAGATATTCTTGTTTAAAATATCAATTTTTAGTAAGACACCACAAACAATTAACGAAAATTTGATCAGAAATGGCAGTTCGAGTACACCATACGAAAATAATATTTTAGTCGATTATGATACATATGTCTACAGCAGAGAAAACGTGCTGGTTTCCGATTGGTTCCCAATACTATACATTTTATAAAGCTATACATTTACAGCATTTAATTTACAGATATAAATCTAAACGTGTTGCTCAAAGTTAAATTGAAAAGCAATAACTGGCAATAATAATATTTCATTTTGCAAAGTACAGATGTAAAGTGCATGTTTCATTTCGTTGTCTCGCCTGTTCTTTAGCCTGCAAAGTACTGTAACAAAAGTACACTTTGGCTCATAATTTGCAATGCTATTAGCTTATTATGTTTTATATGTTTGTGTGATTTTGCATGCAACATTGTTGAGCTGAAAGGTGGGTTGGAGTTATTTCACCAAAACAACATGTGCTTGTGTGTTGATATGAGAACATGTTGGGGCAAGTGTAATTTTGTTGCACCCAAGAACCTGGTTCAAACCCCCAGTGGCAAATAATTTTAGCACTGACCGTTCCAATGCGGTAACCCCTAGGGTTCCCATTTTCGTTAATTGCTTGTGGTGTCTTTCTTTACTTTGACGTACTTATAATAGATGAAAAGGGAATTTTTAAAAGCCATCGAACACGACAGATGTGAAAATATTGTAGGCTCGGTTTGATTGAGTCTGTTCATGGGCAGTAATAGAAATGCATATTACTTCCCATGCCTCCTAGCCCCGGGTTGAGCGCAATTCAATATTTACACCAATAAACAGTACGATTTTGACCATCCCAAACGATGGTGTGCATATGGCGGTAGACATGGAACCTTCAATGCGGTATTTTCAGATTAATACCATTCCATGTTCAGTGGCGTATGGTCCCCAGATAATAGAATGGGTTTGCCCTAAACGAGAAAACAATGGGCGGAACTAAACAGAATAGAATTTTGACAGGGGATCTTAGAGTATAAATCCTGCATATCTAAGACAACGTCAAAGGCAAATTTTTAAAAGCAGGAACTGTATCCTTGTGGTGATTGAACAACATGGACAATGTAGGATATTCGTTTAACCAATTATATACTTACAAGTTCCGTTAAACATAAATACTAAATCAAAGTCGTCCAGTTAAACTTAACGGGCTTCCGAATATGGTTGAAAAGGCCTTTGCTTTTGTTTTGGTTTTAAAATAATAATAATAATAATAATAATAATAATAATTATTATTATTATTATTATTATTATTAGGGCTTTCGACAACAAAGCTGTTGCACTTGTTCTGTTTATTATAATTATTGCCGTTGGTTTTGATCCTAATTTCAGCAAAAAACGTCTTTTAAATTAGCAGTTTTCTATTTTTCACAGCGCGTTGGTCATATTTCGGAGCTGTTGACCTCGGGTTCAAACCTTCTTTAAATTTCACCGTTTTAAAATGTTGATGATTAAATAGCTTTTGGCTTTCCTAGTTAACAATCTGAATGGCATTAAAGGTCTCTGTAGTGCCTTGGTCTAAAAACGTTAACGTTTTGTATTAGACCTAGAGACCTACTTTTGAATATCTGAAATGGTCTGTAATATCACTAACACTCAGAATTAAAAAGAATGATAAAGACAACGCCTAAAATTGTTTGATCTAACTTTTTGTAAAAAAGTTACTTGATTTTTTATTCCTCTAGGAAGTGGCAGGCATATAGAGTTGCACTCGTCCGTCCGTCCGTCCGTACGTACGTACGTGGCATCAACTCCTCACTAACTATTTCTTTCAAACTTGCATTGACGATTAAGCAGGATGTGTAGATGATAAGTAAATAAAAGATTTTTTCTGCGACTATTTTTACCAGAGTTAATGCTCTTTGATAATAAATGTTGTTTTAGCAGTGGGGGCGTCAGTGTCCGAGGACACATTCTAGTTTATAAACCAAAATAAAATGTTGCTGGCCAGTGGTTTTATTTTTTCAATACCTAATTACGTGTTTTTTATGGTTATAAGGCAAAATATCAAATTGTATAAGTATATTGTTGTGCAAGAACTGGAGTAAGGAAAGAACCTTGCTTGCTTTGGCTGTTTAATTGCATTTTATTTAACCAATGCATATCGGATACCTTATCTTTTTGGCTCATTTTAAACATTTAAATTTGTAGTGTGTTCAGTAACAATATCTCTCTCTGATTATCAGTCTGTGTATGAAAAATGTAAATAAACATATCAGGAATTGACACGTTCAGAATACACAGCCTCTCTACACAGCCAAGAAAAAGGGAAAGAGAGAGAGAGCCTTGCTATAAAATGATCAATCTTCAATGTGGTATATGATAGTGAATGAGTGAGTAGGAAGGGGGTAAGGAAAGTGAATGCTAAATGCAACCCCTGAGGAATAAAAAGATAACAGTATTGAATGTAAGTACGAGAAGACGTTTTACGGCCGACATACATCACATACACAACTAGTGTGATTATAAAAACGTGAAATATGCATATCAGAAATAGCCACGTTCAGAAGACACAGCCTGCCTACACAGCCATGAATTAGAAGAGAGAGAGCATGGTTTATAAAATGATCAACTTTCAATTTGGTAAATAATAATAAATGAGTGAGTGGGGAGAGGGTGTGGAAGTGAATGTCCAATGCAATCCCTGAGGTTAGAAAAGATAACAGGAATGAAAGTAAGGGGGCATATATTCTAAAAAGCTCTTTAGTTTAATATTATTACGGATGAGAAGCCATACCAGGTCCCAAGGTTATAAAGCTGAGATTAGAAACCAGTCTCAAATCTCAAGCATCTGATTGGCTGAAATGGCGACTGGTCGCCATTTCAGCCAATCAGATGCATGAGATTTGAGACTGGTTTCCATGCTCAGTTTTATAACCTTGGGCACAGCCTTTTTTCAATTTAATGAATTGCCGAGTAATAATCTAAATTCAAGCATACTTTATCTAGGTTACCGTGCCACGAAACTAACGAACAATGACATATGTAAATGAAATGCTTTCATGCACAATTTTACGAAATTTGCGATATTTGTATAACTTTCGAAGATACATCAGATTAAATGCGCTTAAATCATATCCTATTTCGATACAACATAACAAAGAACGTTGGAAAATTTATCACGGATGCATACACCAGTGCGCCATTTCAGCCAATCAGATGCTTCAGATTTGAAACTGGTTTCCAATATCAGCTTTATAACCATCATCCATGTCTTTTTCATGTTTGATCACAATCTACAATAGAAAATAAAACTATTATGGGGCGCGTCAAAAGGTACAGTTCACGTCAATCCTTGAAACGACGTCATAAAGTTGAGCAGGCGACATTTAATTATTATGCATTTCGAGTTAAAATATCATGTTATTGTCAAAATGTGTAAGAAAAGGACTTGTCAGTTATGAGAAATGTAAAAATAGTTGTAAGTTCTTTCTAAATATAGTAACAACTAAAATGTCACAAAATATGACCGAAGGTACCTTTTCCCGTGGCGCGCCCCAGAAGTTTTCCTTTATGTCATGCTAATTAACGCACAAGTGTTTCTAAAAATACAGAAAAAGTACTAGTAAGTACGGAAGTACGGAAGCGCTGGGGGGACATTTAGACTTAACAGTTGGTATTTAAGACTTAAGACTAAGTACTTAAGAGTTAAGACTTATCATTTGAGATTTAAGACTTATCAAGTCAGACTTTTCAATATCATTCCTTAGTGTGCACGATGGCGGCGACATTTCACATATGTGTGCAAATATTTTGTATTATTTTCATCATTTTTGCCTGTCAGGCATCAATAGCTGATGCTATCGTTCCACCATATATTCTTTTCCGTAACGCCGGACATTCGAGGCTGGAACTAATCAAGACGTACTTTTTCCAATGTCTGCGATATCGTGAAATCGTATGCATGCTGCTTGTTCGCCATGGAATAAGTGTTTGCGTAAGACAATTAAAATGAATCTTAAAGAAAAACAGTATACACAGACGTGTGAATGCATATACACTAATGGACACCGTTATACAAGTGGTAAATAATGAATTACACACAAGTAGTAGGTCTCATGGATACAGGGCAATGTGGCGTAGGCTAATTACTGACCATGGGCTACAAGTAAAGCAAAAGACGGTGCTAAATGTATTGCGAACCCTTGATCCAGCCGGTGTCGATTTACGTAAAACACATCGATTGAAAAGAAGACAATATTATGCTCGTGGGCCCAATTTCATCTGGCACGTCGATGTCTATGACAAGCTTAAGCAGTTCGGTTTCTGCATCCATGCTGCTATTGATGGTTTTAGCAGAAAAATACTGTGGCTGGAAGTCGCAACGTCAAATAATGACCCGTCAGTAATAGCCAGATATTATCTTGACGCTTTGACTAGAATTCGATTTGCACCTCGTTTGATAAGATGTGATTTCGGAACAGAAAATTCAAATTTAAAGTTTCTCCAGCCCTTTTTCCGCATAAACGACAACGACTCTTTGTCTGGGCAACGAAGCTTTATGTATGGCAAAAGTACGTCAAACCAAAGAATTGAGGCTTGGTGGTGTATGCTGAAAAAACAATGTATCGGTTGGTGGATAGATTTATTTAAAGACATGCGAGATGCAAATTTGTATCATGAATTTGATAAAATGCACGTCGAATGCCTGAAATTTTGTTTCATGCATTTAATACAAGCCGACCTTGACAGAACCGCCCAACACTGGAATTTTCACGATATTCGGCAACAGAAACACACAGACGTTCCAAGTGGTAAACCCGACATTCTTTATTTTGTGCCAGAGCTTTATGATACTATCAACTACGGAACAGAAGTTAATAGAGAAGACATTAGAATTTGCAAAGAACTTTATACTACTAGAAGACAAGTGTGTATCCCAGAATTCATTGAACTTGCAAATATTCTCAAACCAAACCTACAA
This sequence comes from Corbicula japonica, assembly GCA_038501625.1. Lineage (NCBI taxonomy): Eukaryota > Metazoa > Mollusca > Bivalvia > Venerida > Cyrenidae > Corbicula > Corbicula japonica. The sequence goes on from JAZAYU010000078.1 coordinate 206,330, forward strand.
AGTCCAAACACTGCTTATGATGCATTAGATCTATATTTTGAGTTAACAGATGCAATCAAAGATCTTGATAATAATAATTAAACATTTTATTAAATATTTGTCATGTCTTTTATTAACCAATGAATTCGATGTAATAAATTTAGCCACTAAGATTTATACTATTTAATTGTACCCCATAATCATATATGTAGTTAATAAATAGTAGATGTATTTGAATAAGATTAGGCTCATGAGGCCGTGTCCAACATTTTAAGGTCACCTGAGCACCTCGTATTGCGATTATATTTTGTCTGTCTGTCGTCCACCGTCCGTGCATGTGTCGTCAGCCACTTGGCCAGGTTCTTGCATGAAGGTTATGGACAGTTGTTGAATGAATTCCATTCCGCAAAAGAAAGAAAAAGAACCAGTGAGCGATAAAGCTTCCCCTTATTTACTCATATCCATGGAGACAGTTAACCTACTTACTGTGTCTGTGCAAATTTAGACCGCTGACCTTAGTGTATCCCCTCTACTAGGCACCTACTGACAACCGCTCTACGTAAATGAGCGACATATTGCTGTAAAAAGGTATAAAGATCGAACTTCGCGAAGACCAGACCCTATGGATCACAGATACCCAAAAAATAATTTTGGATGTTACAACTTATATTAATATGCTGTATTATGATGTTAATATAGCCTTGAGGGGATGTGATAGTTTTTATAATTGCAATATATTTGAATATTTTTGTTTGGAAATACGGCAGATTTTGTTCGATTGTGTATAAATTATCACATTGAGATATTTTGGTGATTTAAAGATGTTACGCCCATACTGCAGGCTTAAGGTGTAACATTCATTATCGTTTATTCAATTGTCTGTGCTATGGAAAATGATTTTGTAGGTTTGTTAATCGGCCATTTGTTTCTATTTGCCCGTGTGTTCGTCCCTATCGCGTGGCGCAAACTTTTTTCAATATGTCTTGTAGACGAATTATAACTTTGTCATTGACCAGATGACCTTGACCTTTAACCCATTGGTTGGCCTTTACACAATCCCAATCAAACAATAGTTCTTACCAAAGCAGAAATATGCGTGAAAATAGCTTCCTAAGTACATAAGGTTTTACTAAAATTTTACCATGGTGATCTAGGTATAATCTCTACCCAGATTTCATAAAGGCAAAATAATCTGAAAAGTGAAACCTCTGTCGCAAAAACAAAATAAATGTGACAAGACAACATCAGGCGATCACTATGACGTTTACTCATCTGAGCTAAAGTGTGAACTAACTTTACCCATTTTTCAGTCCATTATAAAGCTCTAGTATACACTGACAATAGCCTCACTGATATATCAAGACACAAACAAGCTTTTACAATTTTATTAAACTTGTAACAAATAGCTCTACAACTGTATCATGCCCAGTTGTTGAAATAATCGTTAAATTTCCGTTTAATCACTGTAAATCTTTGTTACTATGTAAAAGTACCACTTTAACAATTGTTTGAACTACTGTGCCAAAATCAAAGACAAAATACCAAAGGTTCATACTGCTACATCTTCATTTAAAAATACTACATTCTTTTAAAAGATCATCCAATAAACACAACAGAAATTAATTAGCTGTTTAAACTGTACACTAAAGTTTCATGACTAGTTAAAATGTTTTTGCGCTACAAAACATGCAACTATGAAGTTTTGTGACTGTATATTAAGCATTAAGCACTTTAAGGGCTTTGTGATGTGTACTTTTATCAGAAAATCGCCACACAAAGGGCATAAAGCAGAGATAATTGTAGCGATACCAATGATTACTGTTACTTGACAGTTTAACACGACATGTTTATTACTAAATTTCGATAATGTTATAATTACCTAACATTTTAAGATTTTACTAGATATCAATAGTATAGCCATAATGATTTTCCATGATCATAAGATTTTCCAAATAAACACTGAACTAGAACTGTCAATCGCAACAAATTTTGGACAGGCATTTAACGCTTTATACAGGCAACCCTTTCCTCCATATATAAGCATTTGTACGCATGTGCGTCTTTTGTAGATCCCGCCCATCCGGCACATCCGTGACGGCTTATCAGGATCTGCACTGGTCGCATTTTGGTCAGAAATAACCTAACGAATCATAAAGCGAGCAGTGCAGATCCTGATCAGACGGCACGGATGTGCGTGCTGATCCGGATCTGCACTGTACACCCACGCAATAAAGGTATATCCACGGAGGAAAAGGTTAATATTTTATAAAGGCAATTGTTTTGGAAACTTAATGGTTTTAGTAACTTTAGTAAGAAATTGGTGAACACTAAAGAGGTAATACTTAGAGTTGAAAGTTATGGGTTATTTAAGATTTAAAACTTAAGAATTAATACTTATGAGTATATTTATAAGAATATACATAATACTAAAGACTAAGTACTGAAGAGTTAATACTTATGAGTTAACATTTATGAGTTAATACTTAATATTTAAGATTAGAGACAAGAATAAACAATAAAAAAACATCAGTTAAAAATTAAAAGTTATAATTCACAGAAGAATCAAAACAAAGTTTTATAACAAAAATCAAACCAACAATCTCTTTTACTGTGCGATTGCAACCAAAAACACATGAAAATACATTTACTTATTATAGCAATTTAGAACAGGTAATGTACATGTAATATAATATGTAATACAAACAATATTGTGAGAAAATAAATTTCCCTGCTCAACACTTAGAACCTGTGAGTTACACTGCAATTGTCACATACATGACCAATACGCCATCACAGCTTTGAATTAGAAATGTTCACTGACCAATAATGAACCTGCTTGGCAGTCTTCAAACGTTTTATCATTTGGCATTTAGAAATGAAGTTTAAAGACTGCCAAGTTGATGGAACCATTATTGCCCAAGTATCTGACACACGACTGCCAGGAAAAAAGAAATGAAAATTATGTCCACATCTTCATATTTCCATTTACTCTTCGAGGTTATAACAACTTTCAAGTTTAACGTCAATCATCCAAGAAACATGGAAGTATTTTGCTTCAAAAACTCCCATGCAGCCAAAACTCCAATGTTGAAATATTCCTCAATTAAGTTTAAAGGATCATAACACTTGACTTCCTGGATTATTAGACATGGAGTTGTGCTACGCATGTTGATTACTTGTCAACTGCACAAAAATGTGGAAGCAGTTTGCATAACAAGATTGTTTATAAATAATGAGGACAGAACAACCGACTGACAAAAAGAGCGACTCCAAAATATTTCCCTTCACGCTATTCTTGCGGGGGTCTACAAATAAAATAGCAATTATGACTCTATTACTGATATTAACAACAAGAACAAGTTAGTTTCTAAGTATAAAGCGTACATTATTCTCTGACTTTTTCTGAGTTTTTGCTGTCTGCAACATGTCATGATCATTTGCGTATATCAGTATAAATCAGTAACAAAAATTTTAACAATTATAACTTCAAAGCACCATACAATAAAAGAACCGTTCCCAATATCGCACATCAACATTAAATTAAATCTAGACAATCAAACCACAAATAAAGTTAACTATGTCAAGAGCTGACGGCCTGTTACATGCTGTGTAGCTTAATCCTGTTTCCAACATCCTGCATACAGTGGCACTTGTACTGTCCCTCTTGAGTTTCAGGTTTTTAAGGTAAGACCTGTGTAATGAATACCTATATCCAGAAGAGTATCCAAGGGAGGTAACTATAGTAGTAAATTAGCTTAGATTTCTGTCATGCAAGAGGACCAGGGTTCAAATCCCACTGGAAGCTATTTTTTGTAAGCCTAGAGCTTAAATAATTGGCATATTTCTTTTTTTCCTGTGTAATTCTGTCATTGAATATAAAATTCTCATGATTTAAACTAAAATAAGCAAAATAATCAAGATTAAAGGGGTTTTCGCTATCAGAATAGTGTTTATTCAAGTCATCAATTTAAAAATTTCTAAAACTGGACGGTAAACTTCTCTGAAATTTTGTTTAAATTTTGTTTAAGGTATATAGTTAAAAAATGGTAAAGTTTGGTATATTGCACCAATCAGGATTTTGCACAATTTTCATTAATTTAGTCTCGTGAAATATAAAAAATGCATTTTTAAAATTTATTTGGTCAAAAAATGTCATTTTAAGATAAATTCTGTATTTATATATTATATCTTAAATTGGTTTAGTAAAATATAACATATTTTGGTTAAACTGTAAAAAAAAAATAAGGTTGAATTTATCAATAACAAAAAATTTTGTCACCGATTAAAGAATTTGGATACTTTCACGTTTTTTCTCACTTTTTTAAATAAAAAAGCTAAAAATCTCAAAAACTACAAGGGTGAAAATCATTAAAATTTTGCATACAAGTCAGTGGTATGAAGCAGTTGATGAAAATATAATCAGATGTTTTAATTCCTAATAGTGCCTATTACACAGGTCTTACCTTAAGGCCATCTGGTTCAACCTCATTCCTCATCTGCTTTATGATGTACTCCACATCTTCAGACAGCTCCCACACTGGTAGTTCTGTCATGATTTCTAACAATGTACATGACAGACTCCAAATGTCTGTTGACAAGGTAGCGCTTTGCCTGCTCAGAAGAATTTCTGGTGCTTGGTAAGCCGGTGTGCCAGGCTGTAAACTGTATCCAGCCAGAGTTGTCATAAGAGTGTTCATGGTCTTTAATTTGCTAAGGCCCATATCACAAAACTTAACAACATTAAAGTCATTTGCTACTAGAATGTTTTCTGGTTTTATGTCCCTATGAATGATAACTGGTACTTGTGCATGCAAGTATGCTATGGCCTGTGAAATCTTCAATGAAACATGCAACTTTACTGACATATGTGTGATACTAGTTTCATCAATACCAAAGAGGCACTTGTCCAAAGTATTACCATCAACTAATTCTGACACCAGGTATAGTCGATCACGTTCTATGGCAAAGGCCATCAGCAGAACAATATTTGGATGTCGCAGCTGACTATGAAACTGCAGTTCTCGTTCAACTATTGGTTTAGCAATCTTCATGCGATTCACAACTACTTCTTTCACTGCAACTTTGGTGCCAATCCAATTTCCTTCGTAAACAGTACCAAATGCTCCTTTACCAATCTCCTTTCCCAAATTCAGATCACCCAATTTTACTCTCCGAACTGTATGTGTAAAGCTAACTACAGGTTCTTGACCTGGGATTTGCAAAAGACTTCCCTGTCTGTGTGGGCGCTAGGTCTGTGCGCTGTAACAGACTTTTCCCTGTCTGTGTTGGCACTAGGTCTGTTTTCTGTAACAATGTCCTTGTCTGTGTTGGCTCTAGGTCTGTGTGCTGTAACAGACTTGCCCTTGTCTGTGTTGGCACTAGATCTGTGTGATGTAACAGACTTCCCCCTGTCTGTTTTGGCACAAGGTCTGTATGGTGTAACAGACTTGCCCTTGTCTGTGTTGGCACTAGATCTGTGTAGTGTAACAGACTTCCCCCTGTCTGTGTGGGTGCAAGGTCTGTGTGGTGTAACGGACTTCCCCCTGTCTGTGTGGATGCTAGCTCTGTGTGTTGTAACAGACTTCCCCCTGTTTGTGTAGGCGCTAGGTCCGTGTGCTGTAACAGACTTGCCCTTGTCTGTGTAGGCACTATGTCTGTGTGCAGTAACAGACTTCCCCTTGTCTGTGTAGGCGCTAGGTCTGTGTGCTGTACCAAACTTCCCTCTGTCTGTGTAGGCGCTAGGTCTGTGTGCTGTAACAAACTTCCTCCTGTCTGTGTAGGCGCTAGGTCTGTGTGCTGTAACTAACTTCCCCCTGTCAGTGTAGGTAACAGACTTGTAATTTTCTGTGTTGGCACTAGATCTGTGTGCTGTAACAGACTTCCCTCTGTCTGTGTAGGCGCAAGGTCTGTGTGCTGTAACAGACTTCCCTCTGTCTGTGTAAGCTCTAGATCTGTGTGCTGTAACATACTTCCCTCTGTCTGTGTAGGCCCTAGTTCCATGTGATGGAACATATTCCCGCCTGAATGTGTATGATCTAGCTCCATGTGCTGTTATAATTTCCTTCCTGTTTGTGTAGTCTCTGGTACAATGCATGAATTTGGACTCTCAGTGTATTCTGACATTCTCCTTTTGGCACAAGAATAAGCCTGATGCACATCTTTCTCAACGCGAACATCGACATTGTATACATACTCAATATTCGTATCAGTCAGAGTAACCCTGTATATACCTGGCTCTTTCACATGAATTAAATTCAGGCACTGTCTATTTGCAAACAGCTCACCATCTTTGAACCAGTTGTAGCAGATACTTTTGTTTTTATCGTTTGTTACGATACCCAAAAATAATCTACAGACTGTCCCACATTCATAACCGTGTATGACCTGTGGTCCATAATAAATGACTATCTCGATTTTATTATCATTATTGCTAATTTCACTTCTGTCATCATCAATGAAAGATTTACCATTAATTTCAATATTTTTCACATCAAAACCGTTTTCTAAAGGGTTATCACTGTCGTCTTTTCGATGCGGTGCGATGTCAAAGCAGATATCTGTACTTCCACATGTAATGACCGAATCACCGCCACCGTATCTAGATTCAAGTCTTTTGAAATACGTTATTTTCATTTCCTTTGGGTGTTCACCATTTACCACTAAAGGGTGTAATGGGGCTGGTACACATTCTTTCACGCCTGTTTTAAGGTAGACATGGAATTGTGATGAATAGAGACCATTACAGTGTAAATATTCCTGAAAAGAACAGTATTTTCCTTCTAAGTTTTTAAAACTGCTGATTTGTGTGCCTGCAAAATTACTGAGGCAAACATCCATTTCATTTAGATGGCCATAAGCACTTTTCCCCTCTGGGAAAAAACAAGTTTTTTTCCTTTTGCTATCAGTTCCTCTACATCTAATCGGTGGTTCTTATCATACGTAAATGACCTGGTCCCACCACCTTTGGCTCCAGTAACAACACGGTACATGTATTTTCTTTTATTTAGGTGAATCCAGCCAATATTTAGTGTATATCTTTTTCTTCCCTTTCCTCTTTGGGCAGTCTGCAAAAGAGCAAATAATAATTAACAAGAATACAATGATGCCCTTATATTGTACTATTCTGAGCCCTAGTTAACGTAAAGGTCAAGTATTTAAAATAGCATAATTCAAGGTATTTGTCATGGAAAGATGCAACACTAATTAAAACTTAAAACTGTTTCAACAAGTCAGTCAAAAGGACAACATTATACCTCAGAATCGGAGTTGTTTAAGATTTTTGTTTGTAAAAAAATGCATGCAAGAAGTAGAGAGTGGACACAAAGATGACGTTAAAGTGTGACCTTGACATAAAACTGACATGACTGTCTCCTGCCTTCCCCACTTCAGATCAATATCGTCAACATTTGAGAAAAGATTTATGGAAACAATTTGGAAACATGTAGGAAGCAGTGCACATAATTATAAACGTTTCAACTGACGGACTGACTGATGGATGAAGGGCATTTCTATACATCACCTCCAGCTTAGCAGAGGGGGTTAATAAATGGAAATTTGGTGTTTCAAGTTACAAGGAAGTGATTGTAAGTAAAATAAATCCAAAGTTAAGATGATAACAGATTCTGCATTACTTTCTCCACCAAGCATGAACAAGCAAAATGCAATAAATCCATGTCAAGTACCAAAGACATACATTTAGGTGCACTTTGGAAGCAGTCTGCTACATAAATTCATTATTAATTATTTATATGTAAGTTTTTAAAGCATGCATTGCTGTTTATGTCATTTCAGAGGGATACAGATCTTGTCAATAAATATATTTTTGTTTGATTTTTAGGCCATATCACACTCTTCCCAGACATGCTGGCCACCTATGGTCACTTAAATAGCTCCCTAATCTTTACTAGTTCATTTAGAATACATTATAAAATAGCAAAATGAACTTTTCTCACTTCCTCTGCTGACTTTTGCTTGGCATTCTGTACCAACTTTCTTCTGCCTTTTTGGTCCATGCGGATGGCATCAATCAAACTGCATACCTTTTCCCTACGTTGGTCTATTTCAGTGTCCTCCTAAAATTGAACAGTTAACATTATTGTTATGGTTGTTGACTGAACTTAAAAATTCCAATTAAAAATGTTCAATGTTCCCAGACACTGAAGGTGATAGAATTACTGCGCATTAACAGCAGGCCTCTTACCCCAAAACAGGCCCGTCACAATGATTAACTACCTGTATTTCTTCAGTGCATGTCGAAATGATTGCCTATTGGTTATTGGTCTGTTACATCCGAGTCAAATAATTTTATAATGACCAAACTAGATCTCTAAATAATAATGATTGTTCTAAAATCAACTGGACCATCTACTCGAAAATACCCAGGCAATTATGAGAGCTTCACTTTTTGATCTCATGCTGAAATATTTCAGGTAAAAAGCCCCAAAAAGATAATAATAAATAGTTTGCAATTTGTTAACAAAGAAAAAACATTTTATTTTCCCTTATACACAATAATGCAAGAAAATAAACTCGCACAGTTGGTCGAGTGTTTGCTATGCCGAGCGGCTGGGTGGAATTGTAAACCAGGCTGTTGGCATGTAGCTAGTATATTTAGCGTATTAAATTACTCTTTGACACATTTTTTAATTGTGCACGCCGTTTAGCTTCTTTAATCTGGAAATGTATGCATTATTTCTCGTTGATCAGCCTGGGCGACTAACAGTAACAGTTACACAAGCCATTTGAAACACACTGTATTCATGTCAAAACTAATGAAATCACGTTGTGTCAAAGTATACATGTGCATAAATAAGTAAATGTTGAGTACATAACATAACTAAATATGTAAAAATTTGCTTGCAGATGTACAACCAGACGTCCCGAAAGTTGCCAGACCGAAGGACCTGTCTGGTAAAATTTGAGCTGGTCCGATGTGATTATTTTATGTTATAAGACCAACTGTCAGACAAAAATTTGAACTCCTTATACTTGCCTATACCTATTAAGTACCTTTAAAGTGTTTTCCGGTCCGACAGGACTTGTTTCAGTCAGACAGATTTTCACATCTTGTCTGACCAAATGTCTGAAACTTTTTTCAACTTTCGGGAAGTCTGTACAACTACCTTACAGGCTATTTCTAAACCAAACTTAGTTCTTCAATGCGCTATAGGACAATTAATTAAAAAAAACTGCACACAGCCCGTTGCACACAATTTCTATTAATTAAATAATCAAAACATTATTTAAGTCTCCAACAAGAATTTTTATAAAAATTTAAACCTAATGAATACAACTTAACAATACTTTTTTACAAAAACAAAAGTAAAATTACTTCAGAAGATAAACAATTTATGTACAAACTGGCGATAAATTAATCTAGTAATGGACCTTTAATTAATTAATGACATACCCTTGTCCGAAAAGTGAATTATCCAAAAAATTGTATCCAACTAAAACCTATATAGATATTCCAAGGATTCTAGTTCAAAGTTTAAATAGATTAGAACAATTTTATGTTGTACTTATTACAACAGACAAATAAGAACATTTGTGAAACATACTGTATTGTTGTATCTTTGAATATATTGATTAAAACACCTATATATTTTATAGCAACTTTGTTATGCATTTTTGTTAAGCTCTGAACAACCACTGACTGAATTATAAGTAAAACAATACTTCATATATAAATCTGTTAGAAATATCTAGTAGGGTAATACACTACATTCCTTTCCTTTCCAAGTTATAACAAACTATTTCATTCATAAAACTGATATCATAATTCCCATGTCCAAGAAATAATTCGGCTGTTTACCAAGAACTATAAAACTGATAACATTAAGGCATGTTGTAATAATAATGTAAGTGTTTGCTGACAATGTAAGAAGATAATTTCTCAATTGTTAAAAAACATATCACCACAAAATATTTTGTCTTTCGTGAGAAAATTGCAATGTCTAAACAAAGCAGAATATTAATGCAAAGCATATACTGTTATTTGGTTATTATATTTAAACAGATAATGAAACTTCTCAAGTCGACCAGTCACTGTTTTATTTCATTACAAAATATTCGAATCGTTTTGACATTTTAATATCTCTCCTCTTTCTGTCTTTGTTCTCATTTGATTCCTGATTATTTTATTTCGTTTGTTTTCCTCTTAGTCCTCTTAATATTTCTTTACATGTGTTACATTTCTGTCTAATATTATTCAGATTTTGTTTCAATATTTTTTTGATTTCCAGTTTTTCTCTTTCACAATACAATCATGGTTCCTTTGAAACATAAGTTCAGCAGGACTCACACCTGTTACACTGTGGGGTGGTACCTATTATTTATGTTTATGTTTGTTGCAGTCTGGTTTTCATGTAGGGTCTGTTCTAACACCCAAACGAACCCTAACTACATCAAACGACCACCAATATAAGGTTGTGATACTTAAATAAGTTAATATAAAATAAGGCCCTGTGAGCTCTATTATTAAGTATTTAGCTTTTATTAAATCAGTGTTAAACTAGGTGGCAGTCAACAGTTAGTTTCGAACTGGGAGCAGTGCAGAAAGCACGACTGGACTCGGTATTTCGAATAGTTTACCAGTACATGACTGTATGTACACATATTAATAAATAATCAACGAAATTTACTTACCCGATCACTTTCGCCGCCCTCCATGTCAGCCGAAGTTTTACGCGGGGTTGAGTATTATTCATCTCCAAAGCGTTAAATAGTAAGTCTTAAATCTTAAGTACTTAGTCTTAAGTACATAGTCTTAAGTCTTAAATACCAACTGTTAAGTCTAAATGTCCCCTCAGCGCTTCCGTAAGTAAGTAATTTCCCCGTATTATATTTATATTTTATTAACACTGCCCTTTACGCACCGATGCTATGACTCCTGATATCCTTTCCACGACCATAACGTATTAAAACGTGACAAAATGTTAAATTCTCGAAACCTGATTTACTGGTGGACGCCCGAAACTTATTTAAACGTATCAAAAACAACGTGTTTCAAAAACCGACCCTGCTTTGTCGTAGAAAACCCGTTGATTTTTATTTTTTTATTTCACGAGACCTTGCTTTGGTGGCTATTTAGAAGAACACGGAAACATCGATCAGTATTTTTATACATATATTACATATTTTCTCTTAAACACCATACAGTTCAAAATTGTTTACATGTGACTTAGATAATCTGAATAAAAGTTAGTAATTTATCGAAGTCCATTTTTCAGAAAAAAAAATTACATTGTTGCAGTATCTTCAGCATTTGTTGTCAAAATAAAAAAGTGGCTCCAAAACAGTTACATTTGTGTGCAATATTTTAGAAAATACCTATATCTACATAATAAATACTTAAAAATCACATTTTTGCAATTAGATTAATTGATTTACGGAATTTTCCGTTGCAGTCTCTCAGCGATAACCCGAATTGTACGATTTGGTTTCACCCATAACGTAACAGAGCGTCGAGATTCGGGATTTTAACGAACTTTTCCTGATATGCATATTTCACTTTTTTCGGCGTTACCTAGCTAAGCTCACTTTTTACCTAGTTTTTCGACCAAAGAAATGTTGTAAATAGAACTTATTATGCAGCTGGATAATCAAATAGATTAGTTTGATTGGTTGTAAGTGGGTGTTGTTTTCGATAACCGTAACGATGTTTATACTGTGCATAAGTATTTACCTGGCACTTACATGTTCGGGCATTTTCGTTTTTAAAAGCGATAATTGTTTCGGAGAAAAACATACCCTATTTACGGTATAAATGACCAGTTTAGTCAATTGATGGCTTAAATACGATTTTAAATGGAATTTTCATGGGTGTCGGGTACATGTAAACAATAGCCTACAATACACAGTGTAAAGCGACAGAGAAGTGCAGATATTTCAAGTTCTTCCTTGTACCTTTCTAGTTCCTTTGATGCTGATTGTTAATTTCAATTCCAAAAGCACAAAGGCCTTTGGTGTATCGGTTATCACACTCGCCTCACAAGCGGAGGCCCCGGGTTCAATACTCGGGAATGTTTTTTTTTAAGTAAATTTACGTAAAAGTTGTTACCCCTCGGGTTCTCTTTTTCGGCGTTAGCTGTCTAAGCTCACTTTTGACCTAGTTTTTCGACCAATGAAATATTGTAAATAAAACTTATTATGCAGCGGGAAAATCAAATAGATTATTTTGATTGGTTATTAGTGGGTCTCGTTAATGATTTTTATATTGTGTGTTAGTATTTACATGGCACTTATATGTTCGGGCATTTTCGTTTTTAAAAGCGATAATTGTATTGAAGGAAAAGATATTTACGGTATAAATAACCAGTTAAGTCAATTGATGGCTTAAATACGATTTTATATGGAATATTCATGGGTGTCAGGTAAACACTCGAGTACAATACACAGTGTAAAACGACAGAGAAGTGCAGACATTTCTGGTTCTTACTAGTTCCTTTCTAGTTCCTTTGATACTGATTGTTAATTTCAATTCCAGACATTCAAATCGCCTTGGTGTAGTGGTTATCACACTCAAGCGGATGCCCCGGGTTCAATACTCGGGAGGGACACTTTTTTTAAGTTAATTTACGTAAAAATTGGTAGATTTCGCTCTTGTAACAAGTTGTTATTATTTACATTTATTGTATTTTAATAACATCTTTTCGTCATTAGTACTAACTCTACAAGAGATATTTTATTGAAACTGAATAAATGCACAGTTAACGTTAGACATTCTTCTTTAATCGACGTATTATCACCAGACGAAATTTTTGCACGCTCTTTATTTCTTTCTTTCTTATATATAAAAATCTTTTCCATCAACGCCGTTTATCTTTTTTAAAGATATTTCTTGTTTGTTAATTGTTAGTGGTGTCTCTTTTGAAACTGATCATTTTATTAACCATGCTCTCTCCCTCTCATCTTCTTGACTGTGTGGGGAGGCTGTTTTTCTGAATTTCTGAATGTGGCGATTCCTGATATGCATATTTCACCTTGTTGTAGCAAGTTGTTATAATTTTGTTTTATTATACTTCAAGGACATTTATTCATCGTTATTTCTATCTCTACAGGAGGTATTTTATTGAAACCGAATAAATGTAGATCAACACATAACGTAAGACATTGCTTCTTTAATCAACCAGACGAAATTGTTGCAAAAGCTTTTTTGGACAGACACGTTCAATGAATTTATGGGGTTTCCATGACTCGGTCGCTTAATATTTAGGCCATACTAAGAAGGCAGAGATGGTTCGTCAACAGCTATAATAACAAGTAAAATAAAATTACTTAACTGGCTCTGCTTCGCCGATCTATATTATTTTCTTTCTCATATAAAAACTCTTTTCCGTCAACGCCGTTTATCTTTTTTAAAGATATTTCTTGTTACAGAAGAAAGACCGTTAAATAACATATTTTACTGTTTTTAATTCGGGTTCCTAATCATGTTCAAATTCCGAATTTTATTAAAAGGTAGAAAACATGTAAGGAATAAAAGCGTAAATGCTTTTATCAAATATATACGCTTAATATTAAAACAGAAAATTTGTTTATTAAATGAGGCTAAATTAGTTAATTTACTTTGATTATTGTTAGAATTGATCAGATCGATATCGATGCTTTTGCATCGTTTCAATGAAGATGTCATTCGAAATGCCTGAAAACTAATTATTTTCAGTACCGCATCGAAAGTATTAAAATAAATCAGCTAAAAAAAGGTGAAATATGCATATCAGGAATCGCCACATTCAGAAAAAACAGCCTCCCCACACAGTCAAGAAGAAGAGAGGGGGAGAGAGCATGGTTAATAAAATAATCAGTTTCAAAAAAGACACCACTAACAATAAACAAAAATGAGAACCCGAGGGGTTACCGCCTTGCCACTGGGGTTTAAACCAGGTTCTAGGGTGCACCAACCTCACACTTGCCCCAACAGGTTCTCATATCACAAAACAAGTACAAGTTGTCTTGGTGAAAAGACTCAAACTCACTTATCTGCTTAACAATGTTGCATGCAAAATCACACAAACATATAAAACATAAGAAGCTAAGAGCATTGCAAAGCCGAAAGGGGTACTCAATGATCTTACCGAGACCAGAGCTCCTGGAGTAAAATCAGCAAGAACACGATGACAGGGATAAAAGAAACAAATCGAGTTTCTAGGTTCTTTTAAGAAAAGATTTCCCCAATAACCTTCATAAACTCTTAAACCCCTGCCACCGTCGTGCAACCAAAGAGGTAAGCATAATGATCAACTGTAGAAGGGTTAATCACCAGGCCTGCAGAGCGCTGTAAAATATCATGTTGCAAATAAAAATGTTCCTTATTGCTTTCTGTAATATTACTAGATCTAACTTTAAATCAAATATAGAGTTTTAATAAAGGTTTTATGATGTGGCAGATGTTCAAGATTACTCGTCATCTCGTCATCTCTGTGTAATTTCAGTTGGTGTTTGGAGTCCTACGGATAAAGTTGTTTCGTAAGTATTATACTCTACGTTTTACTTAGTTTTGTAAAAATAAATTGAACTATGCATATCAAGAAAGGGAACGTTTTAAGACAAAGTCTCCCCACACAGCCAAAAAGTAGAGAGAATAATAAAGCGTGGATTTATAAAATGATTAATTTTAATTATTAAGATACCTCAGGAAATTAACGAAGAAATAACTGTCATAAAAAATTAAGGCTTAACCTATCTCACCGTAATGCATATCATCAAAATCATGAAGTAAAATTTGATTTACACTCAAATACTACATGTAGTTTTCAAAATTTGGTATCAGTGATAATGATTCATTGACAACAACAGTAGGAAGGCAAAACGCACTAAATAGATATTTAAAAAAGAAGCTTAAAAAATAAAGTTTTAATTGACAAAACCAATTATGTACCCAAATGAATAGTTAACGTTTCTAATGCGTACAAAAATTATAAACTCGAAAAAAAAAATACCCGCAAGTCTTTAACTGATAAAAGACAAATAATATGTGTGTTTAAATAATTGAAAACTAGTTGATAAAAATTAGTTCTGTGATATATTAAAGTTGTCAATAAATTGCTTTCAGTAGAATATCAACAGAAATTTATATTTCTCTAAGGGTTCGCAATATGTATATACATTAGTAGTGTAGAATGGGGGACGGAAACCCAGGAGCATGGGCCCCTGTCGTAATTACACTTAACACATTTTCATGTACACCGATCATAGTTTTGAAATTTCTCAGCGTAAATTGGATATATACTTATATATACATGCAAATCGAAAACGTAATAAGATACATCATGAACACTTCATTTTATGAAAAAATCATTCAATTCCGTTCATGCGTTTGGAAACCCCTGACATTTATTCAAGGCAGAGGAAAAACAAAAGTAACAAAATCTTCGGTTACAAAGCGGGTGTATTTCTCGGTTAACGAAAATTTCTGTAGCCCCTTTGGTTGTCCCGGGTAGCTCAATTGGTTGCCTTGTCGGAATTGCAGGGGTAGGCTCTGTCGCCGTGGCGATGCGGGTTCGCTCCCAGCTAGAGGCACTATCATTTGAAATTCACAGTAGCGCTATTATTGCAGTGTGGTGGCCGTAATATGTCTCCCCGTACATAGTCAGTACTGTTATCAGTAAAATAACCCGTTACCGATTTCATGCAGTGATGGTAACGTATATCAGGGCTATCCGTTCAACATTTTTACGGGTTGTCCCGGTTAGCTCAATTGGTTGCGTTGTTGGAATTGCATGGCTAAGCGCTGTCGCCGTGACGGTGCGAGTTCGCTCCCAGCTAAAGGCACTATCACTTTTTACTTTTTAAAATATGGATTTTAAAGTGATTATAAACGATTTTATTCAATTCAGTTAAAAGGCGATTGAGCATCTGTTACATAGATGATTTTTCAGGAGCTTTGGCTGCTTTCGTATATCCTCTTTAAAAAAGCTACGGACGATTTTGTGACTTTTTCTTGCCCTCACTTAGATTAAATGACATTGGTTAATAAACACAAGAGGGTATTGTAATGGCAAGTTAAAATGATGCATCTTATTATGTTTTACATTTGAAAACAGTATTCCAGTTTCATATGGAGAAATTAAAATGAAACTCGTTTTAGTGTACAGCTTTACATACAAAATGAAGTATATTATGTTATGTATAAAGTAATGTTAATTACTATAACACATTGTCTTCAGGATATTTGTGCAGTTTGCGTACGAAAATGGAAAACAAACGCCAACAGTTACTGGTAAGTTAAACTTATTTGCTAAAGGCCAGAGCTTAAGTAAAATAATAGATCTAAATGTTTTGGCGGTTGCCCCGGCTCTAATCAGTCCGATGTAACTTCCTGCCACCTACACACTCAAAAGAACAGTAAAAAATATAACTGAACTTGTATGAATAGGAAGCTTCTAAAATAATAATATTTTAATATTTGAAAAAGTAAAAAGCAAAATAACGGAAATATGCATACCCTAACACTAACCCATCTGCCACACCCAGAAAATACAGCCTCCCCAAGCAGCCCGAAAATAGAGGGAAAGATACCATGTGCATATAAATGATTAATTGAAATAAAATACAACAAACACAATCAAAAATGAAATCGAGGAGTAACCGCCTTGAAAAAAACAACATAATTATTTGTCTAAACTAGTTTCTCTAGTTAGTCAGCATATTCTTGGGTCACTTTAACTCTAAACATGTTTCAAATTATAACAAAATCTCTCTTGCGAATCCTACTTCTGCAAGTTATATTTTACTAACAAAACAACAGTTAATTACATGTAATCTCAGTCCGTTTACCTCTTATTTAAAATTTCCACCATGGCAAACGCCGAAATCTGAAAAACTTGCACATTAATATTCATAACCCTTATCAAAATATTTGGAAGAACTTGTGACAAGACAATCTTTAGAAGCGACTGTCGGAATAGCATCGTTGACATAAAAGGGAACATGTCGTCATTTACTTTTGCCTTTCAAGCAACTCTAGGAAAATCGTGCCTGCCTAACAAGACAAAACAGTTAGCGCAGTCCAATACCTTGTGGGCGGTTTTTATACGGATGTAGGTAAACCCCCATTGTGTTACACCGGTCTACCGATATTTTGAGACCGGTGACGACACAATGGGTAAACCCTTAACTAGACCCAGACCTAGACCAGACCCCGGAAACTACCGGTTAGGTACGGAAATCTTCGCTCTTTTCCGACAATCGTCTAAAACAATAACATTGACTATTCTTCTGTTATTTAATTCTATAATAAATTATAATACAATAATTCAAAGAAATTCATCACGGCAAAGTGCAAGACGAGTGGCTAAACATGTTTAATAATGTATTATATTGCAGATTCTTCAGCTAGCATTGTTCACGCTTCTCAGCGGGATGTGTTCTGCCCAGATTGCTGGGATTCCTCCTCAGGTGAACAAACCCTGCTATCCGAAGCCAACTTCTGATGGTCCCTTTATATCCTGGGATGATACCTTCCTGCCTATAGACTGGTTTGTAGTTTTACATCATGCAAAAACGCAAGCAAAACCTCTCCGTTATAAAGATTGTTTTAATATTTTATTTTATTAACATTCTTGCATCTAGAGGTACTGCAAAGCTTCTCCACTGGCTAAAATAATAATTTATGTACAGTGTATTAAATGATATGTGGCGCCAGCAGATTTCTAACATCACATGGAAGCTTTTCTAACAGTATAAACATTTAGTTTGGTAAACTGTGTTGCCTACCTCAACTTTAAATAAAATGTGAAAGAAAAACGGTTTTTTTTATTTTAGGTGGAATTATGCGAAATCGGCGGATAACCTTCCACTAGAATTTGCGAATCTGTCTCCAGACACAAGATGTGCGAGCCCCGCCATACCCGCACCGTGAGCAAAATTGTTGTACTTCTCTGTGCTGGACTATGAAACTAAGATTTGACACCAGTCTCAAATCTCAAGCATTTGATTGGCTGAAATGGCGACCAGTCGCCATTTCAGCATATCAGATGGATCTGATTTGAGACTGGTTTCCGTGCTCAGTTTTATAACCTTAGGCACTGGTTTTTAATATAGATGCTGTCTTCTCTTGTTCTAAAATATCGAAGGTGGTTGTTTGCAGGTTAGATCCACCAATCGAGTTGCAGTTTAATCTAATGAGATACAGACAGACACATAACATAAGGAACTTCTATTTAAGTTGAAACACGTCTTATTTGTAACTGGATTCTAAGTGTCTTAAGTGATGTGAAGATGGAACCGACATTAAACAGTTCACACGATGTGACAGATGTGTCTTTCATAACCGAATGTCTTATGCAAAAAGTACTTGTTGCATACCTTTTATTGTTAATAATATTTGCTTATAAATATTGTGTGTATATATTAAAAAATGTTAACGATAACTCAGCTTTTTGCAAAGTGTCGTCACTAACACGAATACAAAACGTCAAATGTTCTTACGGACCGGATTTTCTCATCCATATTGTTAACAGTAGTTACACTTATACACAGGGAGCTGGGGACCTATTACTGGGACCAAAGTTGCCCATATACAATGAACTGGTTGAGCAAGTTTGACTGGTATTACTACGACACAAAATGGGTAGAAACATGTTATGTGCTATTTCCATGTTGGCAGAATGTAAGCATTGCCACCTGTACAAGGTAAGAGATTCAAGTATTATATAGAAAACAAATGTAAAATATGCATACACCGACTCCCCACACGGCCAAAACGTAGAGAGTAGAAGAGAGCATGGTATTACAATTATCAAGTTGAAAAAGACGCCACAAACAATTAACGAGTGAGAAAACAGGGGTTACCGCCACTGAACGGTCAGTGGCAAGACCTCACACTTGCCCCAACAGGTTCTCATATGAACACACAAGAACAAGTTGTTAAACTGGTGAAAATTAATAAATTATAAAGCAATCTGATTGGAAAAAAATATTAACTAACTTAAAGGCACTGCCTCTTGTCATCATGAAAAAAGGATGATATTTTGCATTCTAACCCACAACGTCTAAACACAACGATCATCAAATGTGTTTGTCATTTATGAAATCTACTGGTGCCCTAAAAATCATGATTATCACAAGTTATATTGATTCTGAAGTAACCTTAATACAGTTGCAAAACAGAAGTAGCTTTACTTTTATTTTTTATATTATATATTTTCACTTCAGTGTTTTTATCAGTTTCAGTTACCTCCCTTTGTGGTAATATGCTAATTTTAAACCATGCAGAATGTCAATCATTGTGGGTAGCAATAGGTAGCAGTATATAGGCATATTGGAACGACCAACTTGCAATCGAATTAACTCGGCAATCTCCGGCAAGCATTGGATTACGTAGAATCACCGAAACGTGATCCGAACGCCATTTTAGGGGATGGTTTGCACTGGCTCTGTCTCTGGATAGCTAAGCGCTGACACCGTATTTTTATGAGTTTTGAGCTATCTTTACATTTCATTAACTCATTAACAGCTGCCACCTTGTGCAAACAAAGAGGTTACCAAGTAGATTGGTTCACCTAGCATGCAGCTTGTCTCGTCGGGGAAAGATCCTCTTAAGCTCATGTTGAATATTTGAGTACAAATTCTCTTCCTTTCAACTTTCATCAGTTGTACTTTGTACCTCATACAGAAAAAAAATATTTGTTTTTTTTCTTCAACTCTTTATTCCAGGGAATACTGTACACTCCGCTGCAATGGTGTCTTTCCAGTAGCTTCGCCTTACTCTCTGTGCCTAGAAAAAAATCTTCGGGAGTACAGAGACATCTGGGTGTTTTGCCCAATCACATATGACATGGTCGATGGAAGTTATGTGGGAATCGATTGCCGCAGATTCCCTCATAGGTGCCTGAAACAGGTAAAATAATACTTGAATATGTTTATTGAAAATTACCTAACGATCTTTTTAATTTTTATATGTTTCATTTAGAGGTACAAAACTTTACACTGCACTGTGAGCCGAGTATCGTATATCAGGGCTATCCGATCAACTTTTCGGGGGGGGGGGGGGGGAGTTATCCCGACTAGCTCAATTGGCTGCGTTGTCGGAATTGCAGGGCTATGCGCTGTCGCCGTGGCGGTGCAGGTTGATGGTATGTGTCATTACACTCTAGATTACGATTCATACAGTTAATAATCCTTACACGCAATAGTGTGTATCGTTACACTGAAGATTATGTAACCTTACAATGAATGTTACGCTTCCTTACACCGGAGAAAATCCGTACATTTGACGGTACGTACCGGGGAACCCGGTGATGGCTCTAAATTCCAGGGGATTTTCCCCCCGCCGGGGGATATGGCAGGTATGCGTACCCTAACACTGGAATGCATCTTTTGAAATGGTGAAGTGTCCTTACACCGGATATGAACTTATTTTACACTGATGATCACTCTCTTACACTATCGGCTCATATACATTCACATCTGTTATAGGCTGGGACTACTTCAACTACTTTTACTTTAACTCAAAAAATAGTTCACAAACTACATTTAAAATAGCTTGGGTTTCTTCGGTTTGAATGAAAGATAGTGAATATTTCTGTCATTTGTTATACCACAAGCTTTCAAATTCATAATTATAACTGTATACAACAAAGCTTCTAAGTTTGGTATAAATCTTGACATTGAGCCTTCCGCAGATAAGTAAAGTAAGTGTAATGAACGACAACTCTGTAAAGGAGATTGAATGATGATAAGGTATCTTAACATTTAATGGTATGCACTCTTAGAATAGAGTTTATGTACATGTAATACCAAAGAAATAGGATCTTCTCTAAATCTTCAAACACCATAAACATAATCGTATTTTTAATTGTTCAGTTAAACTTAGTATATCCATCTGCATATTCAAGTAGGAGAGAAGTATATCACATCTTTACGTTTTGTTTTTTCACACCAGGTGGAATCAATATTTTATTTTAAAACGCACAACCCCTGATTGACAGTTTAAAGTTATAAATGGTTGTTCCAATACCACATAACCTGGAATTGTCTGCTCTTGTTAAATTATTCGTTATATATTAATTAGTGAAATTTATATTTGTCACACATGAAAATTAATTTGTGAATAAAACGTTGTTTCTGTGCTCAGGTCACATTGTGGGTTCCACAGTGCTGCGAATGCTGGTCGTGTTGGAGGCACTAAATCTGAAATTGCTTCAGCAACAGAGACAAGAGGATAAAATAAAACGCTCATCAGCTTGTGTCTTAGATATGACAATTTTGAAACAAAATTTAAATCATGTCAATTTGTAACAGTTCAGTATCTGAAAATTTTCATTATACTCAATTACGTAACATCTTTGATTAAGAAATAAAAACAACAAGCAAATTCGTTGAATTTATATCCCCCGCCGAATACTGGTTGTTACTAACATAACAGCTGAAGACATAGGGCTTTATTTCGATATTTATCATGGATGTCAAAAAAGGTGAAAAAACTTCAGATATAAAAAAAAAACAGAATATAAAAATAAGACTAAAAGTCTTCAAAGTGTTGAAATGAAGAATGCAGTAGTAAAAATATAGCGCTTTATTTAATATAAATCCATGCAGAAGTTGCATAGAAGTGGCATGGAAACGAATACTAATCTATATGCATAGTGCATAACTTATCAAAGGGCCATAACTGTGTTAAACGGTCAGACCAGAACAAGACAAAAATATGGGCATCTTGTCTTGGTATTGATGGTTTCCATAGATTCCTGCCGAGAAATAGCAAGGAAATAAATACTGCTCTACATGCAAAATGCATAATTTATCAAAGGGCCATAACTCTGTGTTAAAGGATCTGACTGAAACAAGATGACAATATGCGCGTCTCCTTTTTGTATTGATGGTTCCCAGAAAGTTTCATTAAAATCCACCCAGTAGTTGCAGAGAAATAGTGCGGAAACAAATTCTGCTCTATATGCATAATACATTAGTTATCAAAGGGCAATAACTCTGTGTTAAATAGTCTGACCGGAACAAGATGACAAAATGTGCATCTCATCTCAGTATTGATGTTTCCCAGAAAGTTTCATTTCAATCCATCAAGAACTTGCAAAGAAATAGAGCGGAAACAAATACTTCTCTATATGCATCATACATAAGTTATCAAAGGGCAATAACTCTGTGTTACAGTCCAACTGGAACAAGATAACAATATACACATCTGTTATGGTTCTCAGAAAGATTAATTGAAATCCATCCAGTAGTTGCAGAGAAATAGGGGAAATGAATACTGCTCTATAATATGCATAATGCATTAGTTATCAAAGGGCCATAACCCTGTGTTAAATAGTCTGACGGGAACAAGAGGGTGATATGCGCATTTCCTCTTGGTATAGATGGTTTCCAGAAAGTGTTTCATTGAAATCCATCCAAAAGTTGCACGGAAACAAATACTGCTCTATATGCATAATGCATAAGTTATCAAAGAGCCATAACTCTGTGATAAACAGTCTGACCGGAACAAGACAATGATATGTGCAGCTCTTCTTGGTATTGATGGTTTCAAGAAAGTTTCATTGAATTCCATTCAGTAGTTGCAGAGAAATAGCTGGGAAATGAATACTGCTCTATATGCATAATGCATAAGTTATCAAAGTGCCGTAACTCTGTGTTTAACAGTCTGACCAGAACAAGATGATGATATGCGCATCTCCTCTTGGTATTGATGGTTCTCAGAAAGATTTATTGAAATCCATCCAGTAGTTGCAGAGAAATAGCGCAGAAATGAATACTACTCTATATGCATAAAACATAAGTTATCAAAGGGCAATAACTCTGTGTTAAACAGTCTGACTGGAACAAGACGATGACATGCGCATCTCTTCTTGGTATTGATGGTTTTCAGAAAGTTTCATTGAAATACATTCAGTAGTTGCAGAGAAATAGCAAGGAAATGAATACTGCTCTATATGCATAATGCATAAGTTATCAAAGGGCCGTAACTCTGTGTTCAACAGTCTGACTGGAACAAGACGACAACATGCGCATCTCCTCTCGGTATTGATGGTTCTCAGAAAGATTCATTGAAATCCATCTGGTAGTTGCAGAGAAATGGCACGGAAATGAATACTGCACTATATGCATAATGCATAAGTTATCAAAGGGCAATAACCCTGTGTTAAATAGTCTGATGTCAACAAGACGACGATATGCGCATCTCCTTTTGGTAAAGATGGTTTCAGCAAGTTTCATTGAAATCCATACAGTTGTTGCAGAGAAATAGCGCGGAAACAAACACTGCTCTATATACATAATGCATAGTTTATCAAAGGGCCATAACTCTGTGTTAAATGGTCTGACTGGAACAAGGCGACGATATGCGCATCTCCTCTTGGTACAGATGGTTGCCACCAAGTTTCGTTGAAATCCATCCAGTGGTTGCGGAGAAATAGCGCGGAAACGAAATTCGGACGGACAGCGTGACGACGTGACGACGTGACGCCGTGACACCGTGACGGACGGACAACGCCAAAACAATATCCCCCTCCCGATTTCATCGGCGGGGGATAATTATGAGCAAACAAATGTTCTTTTTTAATTTTTTTCATACTTTTACTTGCAAGCCCTTGTGTATAAATTTATATTTCCCCTATTATAAGACCTCTATTATTTCAAGGTTTCTTTTTATATTTAGAATTCACTATTTAATGTGTGGTACTCATTTTATGGGGATTAGTGGGAAGATCAATCATATTGAAGAAAATTCAAAATTTCGAAAATGTAATTTAAGCAAAAACCACGAAATTTATGTCCGCGAATATAAGTGCATTAACAGTGTGTCAGCATGGTTTTCAAAATCAGAACAGCTCACAGTAACCATTTTGAACAATATTTATTAAATCGAGAACATTGTGAATTTCCATACACATTTTCAACACATTCATATAGTCATATTTGTTGAGTATTAAATAAAAATTATTCAAAATATATAACAGCCAACTGCTGTTTGTAACATAAATTATAAACATTTTAAAATAAAACTGATCATTTACTACTCAAAATTTGACTTTTTTAGTCCGTAAGTTAGATACTTTTAATAGATAATTTTACACTTACATTTCAGTACAATAATTCAACTTAAATGACGTATATTCATTGTCTGTATCAAATAAACAATACAAACAAAATTCAATGTATCATAAACTTTTGAAAATGTTCACCTAAACAATAATTACAGACTACAAAAATGGCCCTTGTCAAATTTTGAGTATATATATCTACATTTGTCTTGTAAATATTTTCTATGGCAATTACAATCAATATTCAATACAATAAAAATCAAAACATAAATGTGAAAAATAATGTACATACTAAATGAATAAATTTGTTCATAAATATATAACAATACATCACATTAATATCCACCAGTTAGTCAATTAAAAACACATTAGCATAAATTAATATGTTCTTTTCCAAGAAGTTTGTTCACATTAGGAAAGTCTGTGAACTTTTTATATTTGCACTTCAGCCTCATAACATCCAACATACTGCCCCTATGTTCACAAAACTACATGTACTTGTCAATGACTTTTATCTCCAGCTAACAAAATTGACAACTCTGACATCAGTTTTTACAACCCATTCATATAAACATAGTTACATATATTTTTTATGTTTGTTCAGCATAAATTAAAGTAATCTGGCATGACTTTAACACATATCTTGTAGGAAAGAATCTACAAACTTTGGTTTATAAAGTCAATGGGTGATCATTTGAACCCTGAAAGTTACAATGTTGCCCTTCAACACATGTCAGAATAACAAAAAAAAGGTTAACATAAGAGAGATAAAAATGACAGAATGTAACAATGTAAGTACTTAAGAGGGATATAACTTGCAAATGTGACCTTGGCCTACAGATGTTGGCTGAACCACTACCCTGAAGTCATAATTAGTACATGTGTAAGTTTGATGAGGAAATATTAAGGAATGGCAAAGTTATATAAATGGTCTTAACGCTGGGCTAAACATTCATGAATAACACCAAAAAGAGACAGAAAGTAGTGGTATGAATTGTGGAATGGTCTAAGTTGCAAAAAATGAGTCAATTTAAAAAAGTTAATTACAGCACAATTCTGCAACTATTTAACCTATTGTATTAGTATCAATATATTTCACATGGGTTTAATTTTCGCTTATTTTATGCTGGAGAATGTGCCCAAAATTAATTTGCAGCAAAATCAAACCATTTAAATTGCTTTCTTAATGTGTATTAATGTCTGCTCGAATATGTCATTTGTGCCTTCTGGGCAGAATATCATTCCCATGAAAATTTGTGATACCAAAGAACGTAACTGCGCTAGCAACAGTGAATGTCATATTTATTATGCGGGCTAACATTTTACATCCAGACCAGTTGGCAGATTTATGCCATCTGATCAGGATCTACACTATTTCACTATTAGATTCATTTCATTATTTCTGACCAAGATGCGACCTGTGTAGATCTATATCAGATGGCATAGATGTGCCAGCTGATCTGGATCTACACTGGATCCACATCATTTCACATGTGTTAAAATGCATATTATATATATATATATTATACTGCAACGAAATTTGCTTGAATTTGATTGGATAATGTGCCGTTGATGTATATCCGTATTTACGGATCGGCCGTAGATATTAACGCACGTGCCTTAATTTCCCTCTCTGGCCTCCTACCTTTTGTTGTCGTCCACCATTTTGTTTTGAATTTCCGTAAAAATGCATAATTTGAAGCCGAGCTTATAAATTATAAAGTGGTATGCTTAGGAATTACTAAAATTGTTACAGAAAATATTTGTGTCTTGTTTTAATGTAGATAAGAATGAGATTATTCCTATAATTTTGTAAATAACTATCAAATCGATAGTCCATTCAATTTCTATAGAAGTAACGTCATGCAGGTAAATTAATGACGTCAGACATGTAATTATTGAGGTTCTCCGTGGGGAATTAAGCAGTTCGGCATTGAATAAGCGAAATAAATGAAAAATCGATGTTTTCTAACTATTTTTGTCTGAAAAAGTCTTTGCAGTATAATAAAACAATTATTTGGTTCCTTGAAAGGGTATGTGAGGATATATTGCCGGTCTGGGTGTCATATTATCCCTGGCCTGCGACTCGGGTAATATGACACCCAGACCGGCAATATATCCTCACATTCCCTATCAAGAAACCAAATAACTATATAATATATGGAGTATTTTAAAATTAGTATTAACTTCAAGATAATCTCTTATTAGAGTTTACCTTGAACACAGGCTTTACCAAGGAAAATGGTTGATTCATTTATCAATACAATTAAATAAAAATTAATCAGAAAAAGCATTTGACAACCTTATTGCACTTTTTATTAAGACAAGTGCTGAATTAAATGTTCAATACCAAGAATAAGAAAAACAAATTTGACCTTTAATTGCATTCCTAGGCAAATGGATGATTACATTTTCAAAATACAAAATAAAGAAATCACCATATTTGACAACCTTACTTTTGTTTAACACTTGTCACTTTCAGTAATCATACAACAACCCTGAAAATTTTCACAAAACTTACAAATTGACTAACTTCTAATATTTCTAATAAGTGTTTGCTAACCCTTTCCTCCATAGACACAACTTTATTGCATGGGTGAACAGTTTAGATCCAGATCAGCCGGCACATCTGTGCCGTCTGATCAGTATCTAAACTGTTAGCTTTTTGATTAGTTCAATGATTTCTGACCGTAATTCGACCAGTGCAGATCCTGATCAGATGGCATGGATGTGCAGGCTGATCTGGATATACATATAGCACACATGCGTAAAACTGTGTATATATTGAGGAAAGGGTTTAACATGTGTTGATCAAATATCTCTCATTAATCTCTTCAGACTGAGTATTGTTGCAGAGATCACACATTTACACCTAGTATTTCACAAACCACATAATTTAACACATATCTCACATATAATATTAAGTCCTTCATGCAATACAGCTGTTATCCCAAAGCCAACAGTTTACATCCAGATCAACAGGCACAATAGTGCCATCTGATCCGGATCTACACTGTCACATATGGGGATAATAGCCATATCCATGAAGAAAAGGGTCAATAAATCTCTCACCATCATGAAATGTTGACGAACATATAACAATAAATCTCCAAAATATCATAAATTTTACACATATCTCTAGTGTTTATCTCTAATGTTTATCTCTAGAGAATTTTTGAAGAAATCTAGTAATTATAATCTCCATAATATCACTAATTTTCAATTATCTCTCGTGCCTATCTATAGTGCTTATCTCTAATGCTTCACAAATCTCATGGAAAAATTCAGCACTTCCAACAGATATATACTGAGAAAAAAAAGTAATCAGTTACACAGAACAAATTCACAAATTAACAATTTATTATGACATAACCATAATGTGGTCATATGTTTACAAATCTTGCATTGACATTAAATGAGTATGTTCCAAATACTGTGATGTGACAATTCCTTGTTTCCTTGTTTCTATCTCTTGCCTTTCAGAAGTCTTGATCTTTCGTTATCAGACTCTTCATCACTATAGCTAACGTCATCCTGTATGTTGCCATGGTGACCCTTGTCAGCAGGTACATCTGTCATTTCTTCCGACGGGAATGTTATACATGGAACAAAGTTTTTCAGGTCTATTAATTGATTGTACATGGCTGTTCCAATTAGCAGGAATAGAAAGCCATCAACTATGAAAGAAACAAAGATGTCTTGTAACTATATTTTATATATTATTGCTGCTATCCAATGCTCTAACAGTTCAGATCCAGATCAGCCCGCATATCCGATGCCATCTTATCAGGATTTACACTGTTCGAATTTTGATTCATACGGGTTTTTCTGACCAAGATGCTAACAGTGTAGATCCTGATCTGGATCTACACTGATCACATAGTGGAACTAAGAACATCCTACTATTAAGATCACTTCACTTTTTTCCAGTCCCAGCGATGGTCTCAAAAGAAAGGTTTCACTATGTAATTCGATGAATACCTGACTGTATTCTGTAATATGGAATTCTTAGTTTTTATTAGGGTTATTCTATTTAACCCTTTCCACCATAGACACACATGAATTGCATGGGCGAATGGTTTAGATCCAGATCAGCTGGCACATCTGTGCCATCTGATCAGGATCTAAACTGTTTGCTTATTTCTGACCAAAATGTGACTAGTGCAGTTCCTGATCAGATGGCACAAATGTGGCAGCTGATCTGGATCTACATTGGTTGCACATGCGTAAAAATGCGAATATATCGAGGAAAGGGTTAAGCAGACTAGGATCAATTTCTGAAATGATCCATAAAATAAAAGTAAGTAATATATGCCCCTGACAATCAAGGGTTTAGGATACTTTGGGTGCATCAAAAGCTAAACATGTTAAACTTTGCTGATATGAAATGCAACATATGATAAACATATGATAAAAGTAAACAAGAGGGTCCATAGGACCCTGGGTCACTCACTATAACTGTCAATAACTGCTCACGGTTGAAAGAGTTGTGTGCAAGTTTGGTAAAATCAAGTCAAAAAATAAAGCTGCTATTGTGGAGAAAAAGTCAAAATAGCTTACTTTGGCTCTTTCAAGGGCCATAACTCTGGAACCCATAATGGAGTCTAGCTGATTCAAGAAAGGAACCCAGATCTTATAGTAACTCAAGTATTGTACAAGTCTTATTAAATTCAAACTAGTCCTATTAGTTTTGGAGAAAAATGATTTTTCATGTTTTCCTATATAAATCAATGTAAACTAAGAAAACCCTGGAGTGTGGATAATTTTGGCCCAGGGGACATAATTTGAACAAACTTGGTAGACATCCACTAGACAATGCTACATACCAAATATCTAAGCTTTATGCTTTGAGGTTTCCAGAAGGAAGATTTTTAAAGTTTTCCTTTTTTACATATTAAGGGCCCCCAGGACGGGGCCAATTTTGACCCCAGGGCCAACATTTAAACAATGTTGGTAAAGGGTCTCTTAACAATACTCAACACCAAATATCTAAGGTCTAGTTCTATTAGTTTCGGAAAAAAATGATTTTTCATGTTTTCCTATATAAATCAATGTTAACTAAGAGAACCCTGGGGCTCTAGGCCTTGTGGTTTCAGACAATAAGATTTTTAATGTTTTTCCTTTAGGTTGCCATGGCAACCATAGTTCTGCATGGAATTGATTTCTTTGAACAACTTTGGAAAAGCTTCATGCAAGGAACATCCGTGGCAAGCTTCATCAACTTTGGCCCAGGGGTTTAAGAGGAGATTTCGTTTAAATTAAAAGTTTACGGACGAACGACGGACAGATGCCAGATAAATTGCGGTCACAAAAGCTCACCTTGTCACTTTGTGACAGGTGAGCTAATATTTAATTGTTTAAATAAGAAACATTATGATCAACTAAAGAAAAATATTCTGTTCAAGTAAAAATAATTGTGTAAATAAATAGGTAATACATACTTTGCAGAAGTCCATACACATTATCAAAAGGTTCTCCAAATTGCTGTAACAAACAAAAACAAATTATAATACGAACCTACACAAAGGGAAGGTGTACTTGAGCTAGAGCTAGTCGAGCGTGGGTCTATCTGACGATGCAGTTTAGGAGCTTATGACACGCTTCACCAGCTTTGAAAAACAAAAATCAGTTTCTTCTTACAAAACCAACAGCAATTCAAGATTTGACATTACCAATATTTTTGAAATAATTATATGATGCTTAACTGATAAGATTTTCCAATTTCCTATCGGATCCATTACAAGTCTACCATTTTTAATGTTTGACATTCAGAGAACTGGAATTGCCAGAGTATCACAATGTCTTACCTTATCAAAGGCGTAGTATATAACAAGATCCACACCCCAAACCATGATAGTTCTACATGCATCGATGAGGGTTCTGTGAACAGCTGAAATATTTAAAGATCATTGTATTGGTATTGTGCATAGGAACAAAATTAACCCTTTACTCCATATGTCCTTATGTACGAGTTTCAACGCATGTGCTACAGTGTAGATCCAGATCAGCCAGCACGTCTGATAAGGATCCACACTGTACACTTTTTGGTCAGAAATGACTAATGAATTATAAAGCAAAAAGAGGGCACATATGTGCTGACTGATCAGGATCTACATATGTGCCGACTGATCAGGATCTAAACAGTTCACCCATGGCATAACAGCCATATCCCATGGCATAAAGGGTTAACTTAAAAGTGAAATTCAACAAACAATGTAAGATATGGAGTGCTGGGGGAGGTGAGGGGCATGTAGTAGCCTGTAGGTAAACTAAACAAGAAGCATAAATCACAATGTTGCCTTTCAAATTGCTTAAATTTACTTTAGAGATACAGGTAATAGCTCAAATTCTTGAATAAAGTTATTGGCAAATTCTTAACCCTTTACTCCCTGAGACAAGGCTTATATCCTACGGACAACAAGTGTAGATCCAGGTCAGCATGCAATTCCATGCAGTCTGATCAATTTCTCCCAAGCATCCCTCTAAGTGGAGAGGTTTGGGTGACCATTTCTCCAAAGCCCCCATCGCCTCATTCCCCCCACCCCCAAACCCCACCCTTCCCTCTAATCGAAAATTTTGCTCTGAAAAAGAAGTTGAACAATTAATACCTGTAAGCCTGTAAACCAGTTGACTTACCAGTAAGTGATCTTGTCACTGCCAGTCCAAAGTAGTTATAGAATGCTATTGATGCGAGGTATAGTAGACAGAAGACTAGAAGTTTGGGGCTGTTCCCCATCTGGCATAAAGCATCTATGCTGTCTTCATAGTTGTTATGAACATCATCACCAGGTATAAAATACATCGCGGGCAAAACTATCTGAAATGCAATTCAATAGAATTGTGATTTTTCAGAAAAATGCCTTTCTAGGGATAAGTTTATTGGTTTACTGACAAACAATGTACCAGTATCATGTACTGGGTAAATCCATTTTGTTTTTTGATTTTCAGTAAAGTATAAGGAGTAGAAAAAGAGGGTATTTGTTTCAGTGAAATAATGACATTGTTCATAAGTGAACTACAGAAACTGATTTATATATTTACATAAATATTATAACTATAATTTCACTATAAAGTGGTGACGTTGAGGTCACGTCAACACACCATTTTAACAAAGTCACATCATTCCCATTCTAAGTCCATAATGAAGGTGTTAACTGAAATGCTGGAATAAAATAAAGTTATATTTTTATTGTGTATTGCAAATTTATTGATTAAGTTGGAGAGTAAACAATAAACTTACAAAGGTCATTAGGAGGAATCCATAACTCCCTTCTAAACCAACAACCTGTAAACAAATAATCTTACAGATTATGTAAGCAGAAATTACTATAATTAATTAATTAATAAAAGCTGGGGATTTAGGGAAAACCCATTCTTTTATCCTGGACCATACGCTGCTGAACATGGAATGATATTCATCTAAAAATACTGCATTGAAGGTTCCATGTTCTCCGCTATATGCGTTCCATCGTTTGGGATGGATTAAAATTGTTCTGTTTATTGGTGTAAATACTGAATTTTGCTCAACCTAGGGCTAGGTGGTGTGGGTAGTAATATGCATTTCCATAACTGCCCATGAACAGGCTTAATTAATCCGAGCCTGCAATATTTACATATTTGTTGGGTTCTGTGGCTTTCAAAGTTCTCTTTTCATCTATTTCAAAACTAGTTGAAATTGGTTTTAATTTTGGTTAATCTCATTTCTTCACATTAGTGCAAAATGGTAAAATTACAAAATAATTTGAAGCCTACTATACACAATAGCTACACTATATACACAACAGGTTCCCCCTGTACACAACTTACATGTAGAGGGTGGAGATTCCTCTTTTTTAAGAAAGCTTCCTCAATCACCATCTGACTGGCACTGACAATCTGACTGCCCAAGATCAACAAGATACCTGTAATGTAAAACTACAAAACATCATCAAACAAGCCTATTAAACTCTTTCACTATATATATGTCTTTACTGCATCAGCGAACAGTGTAGATCGAGATAAGCCAGTATGGATCAACTCAACAGGATCTACACTGTTCCCTTTTTCATTTGTAAGGTTATTTCTATAAAACATACGACAAGTGCAGATCCCGATCAGAGGGTGCAAATAGGCTGGCTGATCAGGATCTACACTGATTGCACATGCATAAAAATGCATATTAAGGAAAGTGTTAAAACTTTTCCAACATGGGATGAGGCTGTGTCCCATGTTTAGATCAAGATCAGTGGGTGCAACCATGCCATCTGATCAAGATCTTCAGCTTTGCTGTTTGATTCATTAAGTAATTTCTTACCAAGAATCAATCCAGATCAGACAGCACAGTGTTTCAACTGATCTGGATATACACTTGCTGCATATGCGATAAAACCCATATGTTTGGAGTAATGGGTCTATAGTTTTTGGGAAAAAAAAGGAGTTGTCTCAAAATGATTTTTTATGTTTTCAAAAAAATATAATAATAAATTTATCATAATATAACATTAAAAAAAATTAACATTTTGTAAATAAAAGTTACCAAAATAAAAATCAAAATAAATCAAACGGTAAGTTTTGTATTGATAACTTAAAAATAAGAATAGAATTTTCATCGACAGCCACTGATCAGTGATTGATCAATGTTGTTTGATTGAATGACACTTCTACAGAATACCACACACACACAGAATACCATACTCACCTAGTAGTGTTTTGCCTCCTGCAGTTTTATGGTTCTGATTCTTGAACACACTGGAGCAGCCGACCAGCACGAGTCCTGCCATGACAACTATCATACCGACCCAGTGGCTCACCTTCAACTTCCTCTTCAGAAATATCTTCTGCAATTTTATACAAACAATGAATGAGGGCAGATGAAGGTGGAAGCCGAAATGTTGGTAAAATACACTTATTTAAACAATTATTATACAATTATTTACTTATTAGCTGGGAAATATGCTGTGATATTGACCTAAAAAATCGTTATTGACCGAGGCGATAGCCGAGGTCAATAACGATTTTTGCGGTCAATATCAACAGCATATTTCCCAGCTAATAAGTAAATAACTGTTTTATTACATGAACTATAAATAATATACAAGAGGGTCCATGGGACCCTGGGTCGCTCACCTGCGAAAATCTGTTCAATGGTTCGGATAAAAATTAAGACCACTAGAGTGCGGACAAGCTTTTTCTATAATTTGACCTAGTGACCTAGATTTCAAGGTCACATGACCCAGTTTCGAACTTGACCAAGATATCATCGAGATAAACATTCTGACCAAGTTTGAAGAAGATCGCATCAAAATTAAGACCGCTAGAGTGCGGACAAGCTTTTTTCTATAATTTGACCTGGTGACCTAAACTTCAAGGTTACATGACCCAGTTTCGAACTTGACCTAGATATTATTGGGATAAACATTCTGACCAAGTTTGAAGAAGATCTAACCAAAATTACGACCACTAGAGTGCGGACAAGCTTTTTCTATAATTTGACCTACTAGTGACCTAGATTTCAAGGTCACATGACCCAGTTTCGAACTTGGCCTAGATATCATTGGGATAAACATTCTGACCAAGTTTGAAGAAGATCGGACCAAAATTACGACCACTAGAGTGCGGACAAGCTTTTTCTATAATTTGACCTAGTGACCTAGATTTCAACGTCACATGACCCAGTTTCGAACTAGACCTAGATATTATTGGGATAAACATTCTGACCAAGTTTAAAGAAGTACGAACCAAAATTACAACTGCTAGAGTGCAGACAAGCTTTTTCTTTAATTTGACCTAGTGACCTAGTTTGAACGGTCACATGACCCAATTATTAACTTGACCTAGATATCATTAAGATAAACATTCTGTTCAAGTTTAAAGAAGATTGCACTATAATTAAGACTGCTAGAGTGTGGACAAACTTTTACTATAATTTGACCCAGTGACCTAGATTTCAAGGTCATATGACCCAGTTTCGAACTTGACCTAGATATCATTGGGATAAACATTCTGACCAAGTTTGAAGATCGGACCAAAATTAGGACCACTAGAGTGCGGACAAGCTTTTTCTATAATTTGACCTAGTGACCTAGATTTCAACGTCACATGACCCAGTTTCGAACTAGACCTAGATATTATTGGGATAAACATTCTGACCAAGTTTAAAGAAGAACGGACCAAAATTACAACTGCTAGAGTGCAGACAAGCTTTTTCTTTAATTTGACCTAGTGACCTTGTTTGAAGAGTCACATGACCCAGTTACGAATTTGACCTAGATATCATTAAGATAAACATTCTGTTCAAGTTTAAAGAAGATTGCACTTAAATTAACACTGCTAGAGTGTGGACAAGCTTTTTCTATAATTTGACCTGGTGACCTAGATTTCAAGGTCACATGACCCAGTTTCGAACTTGACCTAGATATCATTGGGATAAACATTCTGACCAAGTTTGAAGAAGATCGGACCAAAATTTCGACCACTAGAGTGCGGACAAGCTTTTTCTATAATTTGACCTAGTGACCTAGATTTCAAGGTCACATGACCCATATCATTGGGATAAACATTCTGACTAAGTTTGAAGAAGATCGGACCAAAATTACGACCACTAGAGTGCGGACAAGCTTTTTCTATAATTTGACCTAGTGACCTAGATTTCAAGGTCACATGACCCAGTTTCGAACTAGACCTAGATATTATTGGGATAAACATTCTGACCAAGTTTGAAGAAGATTGGACCAAAATTACGACCACTAGAGTGCGGACAAGCTTTTTCTATAATTTGACCTAGTGACCTAGATTTTAGGGTCACATGACCCAGTTTCGAACTTGACCTAGATATAATTGGGATAAACATTCTGACCAAGTTTAAAGAAGAACGGACCAAAATTACAACTGCTAGAGTGCAGACAAGCTTTTTCTTTAATTTGACCTAGTGACCTAGTTTGAAGGGTCACATGACCCAGTTTCGAACTTGACCTAGATATTATTGGGATAAACATTCTGACCAAGTTTGAAGAAGATCTAACCAAAATTACGACCACTAGAGCTGACAAGCTTTTTCTATAATTTGACCTGGTGACCTAGATTTCAAGGGCACATGACCCAGTTTCGAACTTGACCTAGATATCATTGGGATAAACATTCTGACTAAGTTTGAAGAAGATCGGACCAAAATTACGACCACTAGAGTGCGGACAAGCTTTTTCTATAATTTGACCTAGTGACCTAGATTTCAAGGTCACATGACCCAGTTTCGAACTTGACCTAGATATTATTGGGATAAACATTCTGACAAAGTTTAAAGAAGAACGGACCAAAATTACAACTGCTAGAGTGCAGACAAGCTTTTTCTTTAATTTGACCTAGTGACCTAGTTTGAAGGGTCACATGACCCAGTTACGAATTTGACCTAGATATCATTAAGATAAACATTCTGTTCAAGTTTAAAGAAGATTGCACTACAATTAAGACTGCTAGAGTGCGGACAAGCTTTTTCTATAATTTGACCTAGTGACCTAGATTTCAAGGTCACATGACCCAGTTTCGAACTTGACCTAGATATCATTGGGATAAACATTCTGACCAAGTTTGAAGAAGATCGGACAAAAATTAAGACCACTAGAGTGCGGACAAGCTTTTTCTATAATTTGACCTAGTGACCTAGATTTTAGGGTCACATGACCCAGTTTCGAACTTGACCTAGATATCATTGAGATAAACATTCTGACCAAGTTTGAAGAAGATTGGACCAAAATTCCGTCTGCTAGAGTGCGGACAACAATTGTGAACGGACGGACGGACGGACGGACGACGGACGACGGACGAACCCCCCTCACAAAAGCTCACCCTGTCACTACGTGACAGGTGAGCTAAAAAGATGGAAACTTTCGGATTCTATTTATAGACAGGTCAATATCAGCGAAAGCGGGTCAATATCTAGATTTATTGACTCTATTTATAGTTCATGTAATAATCATGTTTGGTATTGTTTTTTCTCATTTAATGCAATCATATACAAAACACCGTTATCCATGTATGCAACTACAACCATAAGCCTGATTCAAGTCTCAGCCCACATTATTTTCTTTGTTAATTTATTACTACCTGCTGAACAGATCCTCCACTAAGCCTGAGATCAAGTTGCGCACAATGCCATTATTATAAGTCACCCTTGAAAAATATATCTTTTAAATTTCATGATATTACTAACTTAAAGAGAGTTTAATGAACTCTTTAATATGTCAACATCAATTGTTAACATTCAAGTTCTTATATCTTATATTAATAATGCTCAATTGCTGTTTCCTGGGTTGAAACCAGTACTTAGAGCATGTGGATTCAGGATATTGTAGAGGAACCTCATCCTTGGCACAATTTGAACCTACAATCTCCAGACAATGAGTCTGACAAACTATCGCAAGTAGAGGGTGCCTTGACATTATGAATGTGTAAAAGATAGTTCTGGGTCTTCAGATCACACTACTGTTTGATCAACATCTATTGTGTGTGACCTGATATCACTTAAGTAAAATAAGTTGTTTTATTTTGCATGAATTATAAACTCCATGACATAAAGGAAATAAATTATTTAATCAAATTAAAATAGCAGAGGCATTTATTAACTAGGTAGTACAGTGAACCATTTCCTCCATAAATATGCATTTTTATGCATGTGTGACCAGTGTAGATCCAGATCAGTTGGCACATCCGTGCCGTCTGATCAGGATCTGCACTGGTCGCATTTTGGTCAGAAATAACATAACAAATAAAAAGCGAACAGTTTAGATCCAGATCAGATGGCATGGATGTGCCATCTGATCTGGATCTACTGTTCGCCCATGCAATAAAGGTGTATCTATGGAGGAAAGGGTTAATACAGTTTATCAGGATCTGAATACATTTCACTAATTGTTACCTTTACTTACTGACAGTATCCCAGCAAATATGATAATGGAGCCCCTCAACATCTGCCATACAGATGCATCAACATACACCAAACCAATACCTGTCAACAATATTTTAGTATTATAATTACAGCTAAAATTAACTGCAACTATTGTTTTACTAATTTAACATTGTTATTTTCTGTTTCATAAAGCAATAAAAATATAGAACCAAAGTATCAGCATTATTGAACACAATGAATAAATGAAACTACGATTGCAGAAATACCAATACATTTTTTTAGCCTGATGCTGCATTTTTTCTGAACAGAGGTTATTTTCTTTTTATGTACACATGTGTGACCAGTGTAGAACCAGTTCAGCTATAACAATCATGCCATCAGATCAAAAATCTAAATGAATCTAAAAGAGATCAATGAAGCTCCTGATCAGACAGCATGGATGTGCCAGCTGATCTGGATTTACACTGTTCGCCCATGCCATAAAAGTTTAGTTTAAACTGATTTATTTTACATCAATTGTGAAACAAGTTACTCCAACTCATCTAAATCACTGCTTCCTGGGTTGCAACCAGTACTTGCGCCAAATGAAGATTGGGGAAACTGCAGAAGAATCTTATCCCTGGTTGGATTCGAACCTTCAGTCCCTGGATCTGGAGTCCGACAATCTACCCGAAGACCATTATTCTTTCACATGAAAATCTTATCTATTAAAAGACAAACCTGCTAGAGAAGTTCCGATAAGATCACAGATAGTAGGTACCACAACAATCCATTGAAACAATCTGAAATACAGAAATGTCACATTTAATTTTATATATTAAATAGGTTAACTGTATTACAATTTCTTATCTTTAAAGTAGTTCAGTATTACAGTTAACAAAAAAGTTGGTTCTTTGGACCAGTCACCAATTGTTTAAATCAAAACCTCAATTACAAGCTGATCCCAATATCATAACACAAAATTTAATACTTTGGGAGCTTGCTCAAATTCAAAAAATCTGTTGGTTAGACACTTTCCTCTTATTATTTTGGAACTAAACCAAATCCCATTTTTTCTGTTGGTAAAGTGAAAATTAAATGGGATTTGAATCAGAGTATTCAAGCAACACGAAAATAAACATGTAACTTTTTCAAGGTGACTGGTCATGTATCAGGTCAAAATTAACAACTTATCCCTTTCCTCCATACACGCATTTCTATGTATTTGCGACCAGTGTAGATCCAGATCAGCTGGTAGATCCAGATCAGCTGGCACAGATGTGCCGGCTGATCTGGATCTAAACTGTTCCCCTCGCAATACAGGTGTATCTATGGAGGAAAGGGTTAAACTCTTTTTTCATGCACCAGATATATCAACATGCACAGATGAGTTCTAAACACATTCAATGTTCAATTCCAACCACACATTTACATAGCGTGTCAAACTGATTTGTGGAAGATAGGACAACCTTACAGTATCGGGTTTCTTTTTTGTTAAGCATAAATTAATTTAAATAGAAAAGACTTCTCTTCAACTAGGTAATTCGACTTTACATGTATGCAGTAAATAAGGGCTTAAAATGTCATAACCCTCTAAAAATGTTGTCTATTCAAATTATCAGTATTGCCTCAATCACACACAAAGCTGAAATAATTTCAATCTATATAATTATAATAATTATAGAGGAAACTTACTTAGCATGAACAGGGGGCCCTTCTTCTACTTTTGTTTGCACCATTAAAGCTTCATTTTGGGCTACCTGAAAAAATCAATTTAAGCTGAGCTAAAGTTTAATGGTATTTTAAATAGATACACGGACAAAACTAGAGAAATCTAGACTCAAAATCAATTGTTGTCATCAATTGACCAGAACAATCTCTGTACAAAGTATGATCACCACATGTCAAAATGACCTTCTATTCATCAAAAACTAATTTTTAATTCAAGGTCACTGTGACCTTGACTTTTGACCTGGGTCATCTGCAGACAATGAGAAATCAACAAACTAAGTTTGATCAAGGTAAGTCAGGTCCATATTTCAGTTATTAATAGGAAACTTATTTTCAATTGACAGTTTCTTGAGCTTTGATCATTAACACAATTGAACGATCAGCAAGTTACATACAAAGTTTGGTGACTGTAGGTCAACCAGTTTTTCAGCAACTGATCAAAAACTTATTTTTAATTTACCGTAGCTGTGACTCTATATTCAAAGGCTTTCAAAATTTTAACAAGTTTTGTGACTATGGGTCAAACTTCAGCTATTGATAAGAAACCAATTTTCATTTCAAGTTCACAATGACCTTTAACGTTTTGATACCATATCAATAAGGGTCATCTGCTTACCAGGAGCAATCTTACACCCAGATTAGTTTACAAAGGGTAACCAAATCTGGTGGCTGTAGGTCACATGTTTCTTTAGTTACAGTAAAAACAGCTTTATTTTATGAAAATTAGATGGGGAAAGTATTCAAGAAGCAGGGAAAAATCGTTACCCCCACCCCCACCCCGTAATGAAACTGATGTATTAGACTATTGAAATATATTATGATGTCTAGCATGGACTGATCTGATGATTCACAGGTGATGGAAACTACTTCTAAAAGGCAGATCTTCAAGAGAGAATTTCAATTTTTTTTTTGTAGGAGTTTCTGACCCAACCAGCTGGAACAAATTTGATTGCAACCAACCTGTTTTCTGTAGGCCTCTAATTCTCTTCTTCTCTGGATATGGAGTCCAATCAAACACAGAGATTCCCCTTCAAATTGCAAAATGTGATTATCATACAACTGAGGTCTTTGTCACAAACAAACACTAGAGGTAATAAACATGGAACATAGACTGGCAGACTTGGAATATAAAATAATATGAAGTTTAAAAGAATTTGAGAGAAATTTATATTGTTAAAATATTAACCTTCAACTCTTTACTCCATATATACCAGTTTTGTTGCTGGGCAAACAGTGTAGATCTGCATCATCTGATCAGGTTCTACATTGTTTGCTTCTTGGTCAGAAATGCGTAATGAATCTAAAAGCAAAAAGTGTAGATCCTGATAAGACAGCATAGATGTGCAGGTTGATCTAGATCTACACTGTTTGTCCATGAAATAAAACCAGTATACACGCATAAATATGGAGTAAAGGGTTAAAATGGTATTTTGAATATCAGATTGAATTTTGTGAATAACAACCAACCTATGAACATAATCCAGGTCTGAAACCATGGGTGGTCAAATGGATGCTTGTCAGACTTGTATCCTTCAGCACTAAAATACAAATGTTTACAAAACAATATATACATGTATTCTGAACAAGACTTCAAAATTTTATTAATGAATATGAATCTTAATGTTTTATCTTGTTCTTGTGGTGATGAAGAACACAATGAATCTTTTTAAACAAAATCATTCAACTTGGTAGAAATCAAGTAAGAAGCACAGGTAGATCCAGAGGGGGTGCAGTGGGGTTGCTCTAACGTCCTTTTTTGGCAGCAATATTTAATTTTCATGGGAATTTTGACCAGAAAATATCATGTACCTAACACTGCCCCAAAACCCCACTTTCTGCAATCTTGCTTCCGACTCTGAGGAGTGAGTAATTTATAATCAAAAGATTAGGTTAGGCAGATGATGTCTGTAGTGTGTAAATTAAACTATTACAAATATTTATTCCAGGTTTGAGTAATTTAGATTAAAACTAGACTGTGTCCTCAGGACACTGATGATCCTTCTGCTGCAGATTTGTATCAAAAGTGTGTATCAGGTATTAACAACATGACTGTGGTCTTCATGACTAGTAAATGAGAAGTAAGTGCCATAAAATAATATAATAATCATAAACAAAGGGCCATAACTCTGGTGAAAATGGTTTAAGAAAAATTCCTTTACAATCTACAGATCATGTCTGAGAATTCAGCCAAATAGAAAATGTGGAGTTGATGCAACAAAATTTTATGACTGAAATTAACAAAGGGCCATACATCCGGTAAAAATGGTTGCATGAAAAAATCTTTTCTTTACCATCATCTACACATCCTGATTGAACATCTGTGCAAGTTTGAATGAAATTGGCCTGAAAGTTAAAGAGGAGTTGATGCCACAAAATTTTATTACTGAAATAAACAAAGAGCCATAATTCTGGTAAAAAAATCGCATTTATACCCACATCCTGCTTTATCATCTGTGCAAGTTTGAAAGAAATCAACTAGCTAGTTAATGAGGAGTTGATACCACTAAATTTTATTACTGAAATTAGCAAAGGGCCATAACTCTGGTAAACATGGCCGCAGGAAAAAATCTTATCATTATAATCACCACATCCTGGTTCATCATCTGTGCAAGTTTTTAAAGAAATGTGTCTAAGAGTTAATGAGTAGTTGATTCCGCATGATTTGGAGGATGAACTGACAGACGGACAAGTGCTAATCTATACCCATTGGAGGCATATTAATCAAGAAAGACTTAACATAAGTTATCAACAGGGGATATCAATACCTAACCCTAACCCTACACGACAAGATACAAATCATACCAACATTAGCTTTAAATCCTTTTTTTATTGTTTTTTTTTATGTATGTTTCTTTTAACAAGTTATTTTGTAATTCTGTGCACCCATATTGTGCTCTGTACATATATTGTGTTAGTTAAAATAAGTGCATAATTTACTACGCTTTTTGTTACATACACAACGTCATTTTGTGCCTTTTTACTAAGCGTATTTATGCTGCCAGTAACTAACATCCCAACCATCAGAAAAACTTGCACACAAGTGAAGGCTGCCATTTTGATATCATGTGACTTTTAACCTGACATGTGTTTCGAATTTTCGTTATTACTCCGTTGTAGATCACTAAGTTTGCTTCAAGTTGACGTATTTGATAGCTTTTCAATGTTAAAATATGATCAGACTTATGAAATGAGCACGAAATCTTGAAAAATACCAAAATATATTATTCGAAACAATTTTCTAATCATAAAATGACAGCTTTGCTTCATCAGTTTGATCACGTGATACCTGCAGCCATGATGGTGGGTGTGCAATTTGTCATTGCTTCCGTATTCCAATTTTACAGGCTGATTGTATTTCAAATTAGTAATTATATATGTTTCTTATTTGCAGACTGGAATGGAAGAAAGCCCTGACCTGTTGGCAGGAGAGGAAAGCAAGGTAAAGTTAGTCACATATTTTGGAAGTGGGAGTGACTCAGTCATTGACAATTCTTACTTTCTAATACATAAATATGTTTGTTAGATAGACAGGATGAAAATTCCTTCCACCAAGATAGGAAGTGAGAAAGTAATATGGCAAGCAGGTTGCAAGTTACAGTATCTCAGACTTTATCAGCACACAAACCCCTACTGCACATCTAAGAGAAACACATGCAACTTCAGTTAACATTTACTGTACGTGATGATCTTTTATATGACTTATATTGATTGGCAAGCATAACATCTGAACAATGCCTGAATAACTTGTGGCATATTTATTTCTTGCAAACTGTCATCCCATATGTCAAGATTTGAGAAACTGAAAATATCTTAAATTCAGCTTTAACCCTTTCCTTCATATATACGCCTTTATGTTGACACCAAAGTAATTTTATTACTTGTTTTATGAAATCAACTGAGACAATGTGCTTTACATTCATCATGGTATATATACCGCGCAAGTTCAATGCAACAGCGTATTAACATTATTGTCGTGCTGTCAATTCCATAAATATTCATAAGTTATCATTAGCTCTTTTATGGCTGTCGTAAGATTTGTAATTTAAATGCATTTTTGTAAACACCAAGTTATATATGGAGAATGATGTAGCATGACTGATTAGACCAACATCATCAGAACGTTAAATTCAACTTGTAACCAATCCAAGGAGGACAGAAGTATTTTTAATCTACATTGCCAATTAATCTCACACATAAAGTCAGTCATATATAATCAATTTTGGATGCTGTTGACAAATGTTTCAGTTACTGAAAACTTTTGGCTAGTCTGCTTGACTGTCAAAAGTAAAAGGAAGTTCATTATTGACTTTTGAAGATACTGATAATGTATGCATAAATATATTCAGATATGATGCCATTTTGTTTTCAATATGCCATTTTATTATCAATATGCCATTTTATTTGCATCATTAATTTGTATAGGTACCGTAATCCCTCATGTAATAGTCGCACCCGTCTAATCGCCGCACCCCCAAAATGACCGAAAAAAATGAAGAAAAATCCTAATTCAATGTAAAGGCCGCACAGTTGATACAGTGTAAACGATTTTGCAAAATGGAAAGAGAAATAAGGGGAAGTAACAATGTGAATACCGCATAAACGATAAAGACAATGACGGCCGTTCAGTAACGTACCGAGAATCGTTGAAAAAATAGCGTATTATTATTTCTATAGTTAAATATTGACGTGGATTTATTTGGCAAAAATT
The DNA here is from genome assembly GCA_038501625.1 of Corbicula japonica. Lineage (NCBI taxonomy): Eukaryota > Metazoa > Mollusca > Bivalvia > Venerida > Cyrenidae > Corbicula > Corbicula japonica. The sequence goes on from JAZAYU010000078.1 coordinate 249,609, forward strand.
AATTCCTTCTTGAATATTTGTGGTATCTAAATTCTCGTCGGACTCGTCGAAACTCTCAAATTCGCTGTCACCGCCGTCGCTGTCCGTGAAACTAGCATACATTTTTTGTTTTGTTTTAATGTAAAGCGCAATAGAAAATTTATTATTTTTGCGCTATAAAAATGTATTGTTTTTGTATTTGTGGACTTCTGCATACGCTATTACTGCTAAGTTTTCCTTTGCTGTGAACGATTTGTAGACAGGACCTACCACAATTTTAGGTATTCGACAATTTTAAGGTGAGGTCAGAATGACAATAGAGAGATAGGTATGTTTGACATTTTGAGATAGTTATTTGTTTGATCTTGGTAGGCAGGTTTTTAAGGAAAATTGAGCAACTCATGTCCCCTCAAATGTCAAGTGTCAATAAGATATTTTCGCACCTTCTCAACATGTCACTGTCTTCTCTGGAGTCCCAGCAGACAGGTGAGAATATTCTGTAAATTAGTGGCTCTGACAGAAGAGAATAACGTGTCAATTAGTGACAGTTAACAGTAACTGGTGATGTACAAACTTGTACCAATTATTGTGATTCTTAGTTACGTATGAATAGACCTTGCACTTTAAAGAATTTTATCTTCAAGTTCAAACTTGATAGAAATAAAAGAATCCGTATAAATTTAAATATTTCCGTATACATTGCATTGGTTATTTTACAAACTCGTTTTAAAAAACCCCTAGTTCATGTATATACATTTTGCTTTGATCAACCGTCCTGTTTATTTCATATGGAGGTTACGTTTTACTGACAGGTTATATGGTCGATATTTCCTGTCTGTGCAACTTCCTGTCTAATACAACTTCAAAGAAATTGTCGGCTCGTATCAAGGCTGTGTTGTTTTATCGGCATTGCTATGAAATCCTTTGATCTGTGTTGGTAGTGTGCACGACATTTTAGCTGGCTGAAATTGTTTGATGTTGCAAAAATTCTGAAATATGATACGAGATAAAACTGGAAATTATGGAATATATTCACGTTGGTTAGTGTTTAAATATTATAATGCATTTTTAAACAAAATATATTAATTAAATTAGATCGCTACCGGCAAAGCATACAACGGCGCTACCTCGTTCATATCGTCCGTCAACCTCCTATTTAGAGAGCTCATGTAATAAAATCATATGGTAAACGCATGGCGTTTCAAAAATCGGCAGAATCGTTCTAGAAAAAATGTCAAAAGGTCTTACACCTATGGAATGGCCGCACCCCCAACTTCCTAACGATAAAATCGGGTAAAAAAGTGCGGCGATTACATGAGGGATTACGGTATCAGTGGAAATATATCATATACCCTGCATCAAATGTAAACAAATTAGCTTAGTATGAATATTAATATATAATTAATAATATTCAAATATGGCCACCTTCATTAAACATAAAACAGTGACATCTTTAAAATTTAAAAAATTCTCCTGGTTTCACAGTGTTTTTAAATGTTCCATATAACACCTTTTCATTACCTGTTAACATAAAACAGTGACATCTTTAAAATTTTAAAAATTCTCCTGGTTTCACAGTGTTTTTAAATGTTCCATATAACACCTTTTCATTACCTGTTAACATAAAACAGTGACATCTTTAAAATTTTTAAAATTCTCCTGGTTTCACAGTGTTTTTAAATGTTCCATATAACACCTTTTCATTACCTGTTAACATAAAACAGTGACATCTTTAAAATTTTTAAAATTCTCCTGGTTTCACAGTGTTTTTAAATGTTCCATATAACACCTTTTCATTACCTGTTAACATAAAACAGTGACATCTTTAAAATTTTTAAAATTCTCCTGGTTTCACAGTGTTTTTAAATGTTCCATATAACACCTTTTCTTTACCTGTTAACATAAAACAGTGACATCTTTAAAATTTTTAAAATTCTCCTGGTTTCACAGTGTTTTTAAATGTTCCATATAACACCTTTTCATTACCTGTTAACATAAAACAGTGACATCTTTAAAATTTTTAAAATTCTCCTGGTTTCACAGTGTTTTTAAATGTTCCATATAACACCTTTTCATTACCTGTTAACATAAAACAGTGACATCTTTAAAATTTTTAAAATTCTCCTGGTTTCACAGTGTTTTTAAATGTTCCATATAACACCTTTTCATTACCTGTTAACATAAAACAGTGACATCTTTAAAATTTTTAAAATTCTCCTGGTTTCACAGTGTTTTTAAATGTTCCATATAACACCTTTTCATTGCTTGTAAACTCCATGGGATACGACTGTTATCCCATGGGCAAGCAGTGTAGATCAAGATCAGCTGGCGCATACATGCCATCTGATCAGGATCTGCACTGTTCGCCTTTTGATTTTTTAGGTCATTTCTGACCAAAAAGCAACCAGTGGGATTCTAAATTATATGGAATGTATGTGTTGGCTGATATGGTTCTGCACAGGTTCACACACATAAAAACATATGTATACGGAGTTAAAGGTTAAGCCTTATTCTGTTTTGATATTTTTCAGGGAAGATCCGACACAGTTGACTTATCAACCGATACATCCCTGGTGGTGGACATCTCTGATGCTCTAAGTGAACGAGATAAAGTCAAGTTTACTGTACACACTAAGGTAATATTTAGCAACTGTTTAGGAATTATTTATCCTTTACTCTATGAAGTATTGGTGTTATCCCATGGGCAAACAGTGTAGATCCACATCAGCTGGCACATCCTTGCTGTCTGATCAGGATCTGCACTGTTTGATTTTGATTCATCAGTTTTTTTTTCAGACGGATAAGTGACCATTGTAGATCCAGATCAAATGCACAGATGAGCCAGCTGATCTAAATCTACATTGGTCAGACATGCAATAAAACAATGTTGATGTGGCATTAATGCTTACTTGACATTACATAAATTAATGTTTAGCATTACTATGACCTCTAGGAATAGTTAAATAAATTGATGAAAATATAATTTACATTATTGCAGTCTCACTTACATTGCAGTCCAAAAAATACAAGATTTTTCATTATTGCAGTCTCACTTACATTGCAGTCCAAAAATTACAAGATTTTTCATTTTGGATCTTTGAGAAAAGAAGTGCATCCATCTACATTATTAATCTCAGGGGCAACTAGTGTAGGTCCAGATTAGCCTGGAAAGTTTGCTTCTTGGTCAGATAAAATGAACCTCAAAGCAACTCATGTAGATCCTGATCAGACTGCATGGATATGGATGTGCAATGGTTGCACATCAGATATAAACTGTGTCGAAGGAGTAGAGTGTAAAAGACATTCTGTTTTTATTGTAGACAACATTACGGCAGTTTAAGGAGTCAGAGTTTTCTGTGGTGAGACAGCATGAGGAATTTATCTGGCTCCATGACAGATTTGTGGAAAACACAGAATACGCTGGAATTATTGTAAGAAATCTTTGTTAACATCTTGCCTAATGTTGCAAATTGCATTCCTAGTCTTTATTGATGTGAAAACGTTAGACAGCTTTCAAATTTTTTTCCCATTTTGATGAATCTTTTTTCTAGTTGAATTCATTATATTCTAGTTGAATTCATTATATTCTAGTTGAATTCATTATATCTATCAAATTTTCCAGCTTAAAATTTTTGACAGTAGAAATAGCTTAATAGTTAGAGTGCAAATTATCTAAATTGCAAGTTTGTACTAGTGCTCCTGTGTCATACTAAATGAGTTCAGTGTCAATCAAAAATCAAAAACAGTTTTGAAATAAAAATAATCTATTTATTATTTAAAAAATTGTGTCAAAAACTTGTGTTTAAATTCTATATTTAAACAAACAGTAAAACAATATTCTCATAGGGAAGTCATGATTGTTGAAAACCACAAACAAAATTTATATTCTAACAGAAAAGACTGATTGTTTCAGATTCCTCCAGCACCTCCCAAACCTGACTTCGATGCTTCAAGGGAGAAGTTACAGAAGCTTGGCGAAGGAGAGGGTACAATGACGAAAGAGGAATTCACTAAGATGAAACAAGAACTAGAAGCGTGGGTGGTGTTTTTTGTTTCATTCTTATTTGTTTGTTACTTAAAAATGTGCAAATTACTGTACCTAAGACAGTTTCAAAAAATATCCCAGGGCTTTTCATCAGAAAATTGGGAAGAGGCCCTGGCGTTTCCAATCGGGAAATTTATGGGCGATTATTGTTTATTTTGGGAAAACAAAATTAATTGAAAGATGGGTTCTTGTCTATAAAATTGATGAGTAATAGGTATTTTAACTTAAAACTAATTTTTTAAGCTTTTTCAGACTTCAATTTTCAAACACCCCTCAGAGGAGTTTAAACCATTTTTGGACATCTAACTTAGCATTTTGGGAAGAGTTTTTGCCACAATTGGGAAAAAATACTATATTTTTATGCTCCCCCCGAAATTCGGGGGAGCATATAGTTGTCGCTTTGTCCGTCCGTCCGTCCCGTTCGTCCGTCCGTTCGTTCGTTCGTTCGTCCGTCCGTCCGTCATAATATTGTCCGGACAATTACACAAAAACTATGAGAGGTATCAAGACTAAACTTCATAGGTAGTTAGATCTCGTTGAGGAGCAGTGCAGTGCACAAGAACTATAACTCTTGCTTTATTCATTTTTGAGTTATTGCCCTTTGAAATTTCTCATACTTACTTTTTGTCCAGGGCATATCTCCCAAAGTCTAAGAGTTATGAAGTTGAAACTTCATAAGTAGATAGATCTCAATGAGGAGCAGTGCAGTGCACAAGAACCATAACTCTTGCTTTATTCATTTTTGAGTTATTGCCCTTTGAAATTTCTCATACTTACTTTTTGTCCGGGGCATATCTCACAAAGTATAAGAGTTATGAAGTTGAAACTTCATAAGTAGATAGATCTCAATGAGGAGCAGTGCAGTGCACAAGAACCATAACTCTTGCTTTATTCATTTTTGAGTTATTGCCCTTTGAAATTTCTCATACTTACTTTTTGTCCGGGGCATATTTCACAAAGTATAAGAGTTATGAAGTTGAAACTTCGTAAGTAGATAGATCTCAATGAGGAGCAGTGCAGTGCATAAGAACCATAACTCTTGCTTTATTCATTTTTGAGTTATTGCCCTTTCAAATTTCTCATACTTACTTTTTGTCTGGGGCATATCTCACAAAGTATAAGAGTTATGAAGTTGAACCTTCATAACTAGATAGATCTCAGGGAGGAGCAGTGCAGTGCACAAGAACCATAACTCTTGCTTTATTCATTTTTGAGTTATTGCCCTTTGAAATTTTTCATACTTCCTTTTTGTCCGGGGCATATCTCACAAAGTATAAGAGTTATGAAGTTGAAACTTCATAAGTAGATAGATCTCAATGATGAGCAGTGCAGTGCATAAGAACCATAACTCTTGCTTTTATTGATTTTTTATTTATTGCCCTTTGAAATTTCTCTTACTTATTTTTTGTCCAGGGCATATCACACAAAGAATAAGAGTTATGAACTTGAAACTTCATAAGTAGAATGAATTCGTTGAGGAGCAGTGCAGCACACAAGAACCATAACTCTTGCTTTATTCATTATAGAGTTAATGCCCTTTGAAATTTACCATACTTACTTTTTGTCCGGGGCATATCTCACAAAGTATAAGAGTTAGGAAGTTGAAACTTCATAAGTAGATAGATCTCAATGAGGAGCAGTGCAGTGCACAAGAACCATAAATCTTGCTTTATTGATTTTTTATTTATTTCCCTTTGAAATTTCTCTTACTTAGTTTTATCTGGTGCATATCTCACAAAGTATAAAAGTTTCTGAACTTGAAACTTCATAAGTAGAATGATCTCAATGCGGAGCAGTGCAATGCTCAAGAACCATAACTCTTGCTTTATTCATTTTTGAGTTAGTGCCCTTTGAAATTTCTCATTTTTTTTTGTCTTATTTTTGTACAATATTGTAAAATGCTTTCTGTTTGAATCGTAAAGGAAACTTTCAAATACAATATCTTTCTTATAAATTCTTCCTGTTCTAACAAAAAAGTATTTGTGACAAAGCGGCGTTGGGGAGCATAACCCGTCTCTGACGGCTCTTGTTGGATTGGGAAGAGGCCTTTTATAGGCCTCTGTTATATAAGCATGAAAAGCCCTGTATAATCCCAGGGAATGGTTTAGATGGAGACTAAGCAGAATTAGTTTCCCAAATGCCCTCAACTCTTTCCTTCATAGATACCCCTTTATTTCATGAGTAAACAGTGTAGATGCAGATCAGTTTGGACATTCATTCTGTCTGATAATAATCTACCCTGTTCGCTGACTCATCTGGTTATTTTCCAGATCACCTGCACATCTTTGCCATCTGATCAGGATCTACACTGTTTACTGTTATGTTCATTAGGTCTTTTCTGACCATAATGCAACCAGTGTAGATCTTGATCAGATGACACAGATGTGCTGGCTGATCTGGACCTACAGTGGTTGCACACACATTAAAATGCATATGTCGTCATGTTATCATCTCCCTCTACTGAGCCTAGGGGAAAAGTTGATCTCTACATGTTTTATATGTTTTTTTAATGTGACCTGAAAACCTGTGAAGTTTCTCCCTAAAACATATAAAATTTCTACTTGGTGTGACAACACCATGCTGTATCCATTATGTTCATGTTTATTCAGGTAAATGCAAAGTAATTAAAAATAAGGGGCAGTTAGTATGTAATTTCAGTTGTCTACAAAATATGCTGCATGTTAACGTAATTTTCATATTTTTGAATATAGAAATACTAAAATATCACATAAGCGTATGCCTTATATACAAGTTGATTGAATATAGCCTGCATATATTCATACTGTTGATGTAGAGTATACAAAATGTTACTGTATTACAGAGAATACCTTGCCACTTTCAAGAAGACAGTTGCCATGCATGAAGTGTTCTTACAGAGGATTGCTGCCCACCCGTCCCTCAAGGGAGACATGAACTTTGAGGTCTTCCTCAGCTTTGACCAGGATGTATGTTCCCTGTTTACTAATTTTAACCATTAATTCCACTGCTGGCACAAGCAATGAAACCCATATTTATATATACAGAGTAAAGGCTTAAAATTAGGATTTAAATATTTTCTTGTTGCTTTTCTTTTCTATCGTCTGCTGTCATCTGCATATTTCCCTCGTCGGTAAAAACATGTTATTGACCTTATCGGGCAACAATTGTAAATTATAATTTTATTTTTCACTGGAACTGATGTTTTGTTTAAATACTGATAACAAAATTTCCATGCTTGCCACAACTCGTGCAATTCTAGATGAACAAGACATCAAAACTGTCAGTTAAATATTATCTTGGGATTTGAATTGATTGTTACTTACCCCAAACTTTGTCCAAAACCGAATATATACATGTTATTAGTAACACCTACAAAAATGATATGTTTTAAATGATTTCATCAAGCCTTTATCTGCTGTTTATAATAACCTGTTAATATTTTTATATACTTTATGTTTCCCGCATTAAAAGAAGGTCCTTATTTACTTAGAATGATTAATTTGAACTTTAGATTAATTAAATTTTAATCAGTCAAATTGCAGTTAATTCTTATGTCTTTTTCATTTTGTAACTACTAAGGTTGTTGTTGTAGTTAAGTGTTCGAGGAAAGAACAAGAAGGAGAAGATCGGAGGCTTCTTTAAAAGTATCACAAAAAGTGCAGACGAGGTCATCCTCTCAGGACAGAAGGTAAATAAATTCTGTGGTAATATTTAATTTAGAGCGGACAAAATTTTGCGTAAAAACATGAATTTCATGTTTGCAGGAGCTTCAGTTTGGGCTATCACATTATTTTATTAAGATGCACCCCCCACCCCGCAAAATAAAATGATACCACAGTAGGTCAGAAGGTCATCTGAAGGAAACAGGACCTTGTGAATGTGTTTGGTTTATCCATCATACTTAATTGTTACTCTACAGATATGGGTTGTATCCCATGTGTCACTGTAGATCCAGATGATCCTGCACATCTTTGGTTTTAGATTTATTGGATAAGTTCTTCACAAGAACAAACAGTGTATGTCATGATTAGACTGCATGGATTTTTGCCTTTTAGTTAGAAATAACATATTGAATTGAAATATGAACATTGGAAATCCTGATCAGATGGCCAGATTGGCCCACTTTCTGTATTTATAAGTCAGTAATTGACAAGCTTTTTTCATTTGATTTAACAGCTTATTGTTGTAATACTTAGGTAATTATCCCATGTTCATTCATCCTTCTTTGTGGTATATTACAAAGGTTTTACCAGATGATTGAATTTAGCATTTACACTATGTACAAAGCAGTTAAACTTCCTGAACTGTTTCATTATTTTCAGGATGTGGATGATTTCTTTGAGGCAGAGAAAACATTCCTGGTAGCTTATCACACAAAGATTAAGGATGCTACAGCCAAATCCGATAAAATGACAAAAGCTCACAAAAGTAAGTGTGCACTTAACTGTAAACATGAGAGGGGCTTCGGGTGTGGCAACTGTGTACTGATCAGTTCAGAAGGGAGGGTCAGGTGGTGGTGAATATGCACTTACCTTTGCAGAGGAGGGATTGACTTGGGTAAAACAAATTTGCACTGTTCTGTTTATTTAAAGTGTTCACTGACCAGTTCATATGATTGGGTTGGTGGTGTGGTAAGTGTGCAGTGATCTTACCACGGGAGAAACTCTAGGGATATAGTGTGTGCACTTACCTGTCCACACTATTACCTGTTTCATTGTGAGGTAGGAGGTATGGTAAGTGTGCACTTACCTGTTCACACCAGCGTTAGGATAAAAGGTTCAGGAAGTGTGAAGTCTGAAATCCTGGAGATCATAAAACATTAAAGACATTATTCAAGTTTATCTGACTATTAGAATTGTTTATAGAAGTCCTGATTAAATGACTTTAAAGGTATCTAAACCACTTATCAGTGCTGTTTTTTTTCCAGATGTAGCAGACAACTATATACAGATCTCCTCAGGATTTCTACAAGTAGCAACTCTAGAAAATACAGAGCTTGATAAGTAAGTGGTTGCTTCTATTGTTCATTTCATGTCATCCCCTTAAAAACTTTTTTCCAAGGGATATGACATACATCCTATTGCTACCAGATCACCCTTCACATACCTGCAGTCAGCTCATGATCTTCACTGTTCGCTATCAGAAATGACCTTATCAATCTTAAAGTGACCAGTATAGATCCTTTTGAGACTGCATGGATGTGCAAGCTGATCTAGATCTATACTGGTCACACATCTTGATCAGGCTGCATGGATGTTCAAGCTGATCTAGTTCTATACTGGTCACACATCTTGACCAGGCTGCATGGATGTGCAAGCTGATCTAGATCTATAGTGGTCACACATCTTGACCAGGCTGCATGGATGTGCAAGCTGATCTAGATCTATAGTGGTCACACATCTTGACCAGGCTGCATGGATGTTCTAGCTGATCTAGATCTATACTAGTCACATATGGGATATAAGCCATAACCATGATAAAGACAGTTAATTGCATCCAATCTTCTTACTGCAATATCATCTTATTCATCTCTCAACAAAAAACTGGTTTAAGATCAGTGCCCAAGGTTATAAAGCTGAGCATGGAAACCAGTCTCAAATCTCAAGCATCTGATTGGCTGAAATGGCGACTGGTCGCCATTTCAGCCAATCAGATGCTTGAGATTTGAGACTGGTTTCCAAACTCAGCTTTATAACCTCCAGGCCTGATTTCTTTAACTGTTTCAATGGAAAGTACATGGATTTACAAGTGCGTTCTGTCGAAAGAATACAAGTTTTTTAACACTGTCTTTTAAATAATTTAGCAATACTTAACACTTGTTTTGGAATTTTATTTTACAGAGTGTTCACAAAGATAGCAGAAGCCTTAGAGAAAGCTAGAGTAAGTACCTCCCATGAATAAATCACCTTTAGTACATATTGCTCATGAATTATAAACACTCATAACATGTAGCATGTGGCACTAGAAACCACCTTAGAGTAGATATCGCTCATAAATTTAAAACACTTATAAGTAGGTACCTCTTGTGAATCATTAACTCTTGTGTTGAAAAGGTTCTTCATGATCTCTTGTGCAGAGTCTGATTGAGATCTCTCATATAGAGTAGATTCTTTAATGAATTATAAACACTTTCACAGTGTCAAGTGCCTGTAATGAATTATTAACGCTCATACAGTCAAAGTACCGTGCATAAATTATAAACAAAGATGAAGATAAAAGCAGTAGTATACTTCATGGTAGTATATTTTTGATTCACTAAAGACAATCTCTTGTTGAATTTCCATTGGGGAGGTTGGGCGGGGAATCCAAGCTGGACTCAAATAAAAGACCCAAATTATCAAGAAATAATGATGACTATATATTTTTAAAATTAATATCACAAGAGTATTATTAACAAGAGCTGTCAGATGAGACAGCTTGCTCGACTTTTCGATTCAGTAAGTGATAAGATATGAAATTTAAATAATTCCTTAATGTACCTTAAATAGTGAATTGAAAAGGGAAATAACTATGAAATATTTTTTGAAGAGTTGGAAACCTTGTTAGTAATATATGCTTAATGCAAAATTTAAGTGAAAAAAAGGGGCAAAAGTTGAAAAATATTGGAATCAGGGTTATGGGTGTCATTGGGTATGATGTAGATTTATTGGAAGCAGGGTTATGGGTGTCATTGGGTATGATGTAGATTTTGATGGTGAATACATATTTCAAGTTTCAAGGCAATATCTCAAGTAGTTGTAAAGTTGTGGACAAAAAGCATATTTTGCTTAACATAAAATATAAGAAAAAAAGGGAAAAAGGGGCATAACTTGAAAAATATTGGTAGCAGAGTTATGGGTGTTGTTGATAATGACCTAGATTTTGATGGTGAATATATTTTCCAGGTTTCAAGGTGATAGCTTAAGTAGTTCTAAAGTTAAGGGCCAAGTGTATATTTTGCTTAACGCAAAATTTAAGTGAAAAAGGGACATAATTTGAAAAATATTTGAAGCAGGGTTATGGGTCTTGTTGGTTATGATGTTGATTTTGATGGTGAAAATATATTTCAAGTTTCAAGGCAATATCTCAAGTAGTTTTAAAGTTATGGGCAAAATGCATATTTTGCTTAACACAAAATATAAGAAAAAAGGGGCATAACTTGAAATATATTGACAGCAGAGTTATGGGTGTTGTTGGTAATGATGTAAAATTTGATGGTGAATATATATTCCAAGTTTCAAGTTGATATCTTACGTAGTTTTCAATTTATGGACCAAAGTGCATTTTTTGTTTAACGGACGCCGAAGGGGACGCCGACACCGGGGCGAGTAGAATAGCTCTCCTATTATTCGAATAGTCGAGCTAAAAAGGCTATTCCATTTGCATCTCAATGACTCAAATAAACAATTTATTCATGTATTAGGTGATATGCAGTTTTGATTTCTGGACTTTTTTGTTTCTAGAACATTGGATCTATTCCTTTCAAAAGTATATTAAATTTTACAGGCTTTTTTTTGCTCTTTCCCACAAAAAAGATGTTATGTGCCAAGGTCAGAAATTGCTTATTAGTAAAAAGGCTCAAATATTGTTTTATTTAGTCAGTAAATCCTGATAATATTGTCTGTAAAATGCCAGTTATTATTTCAGAAACTAGAAGGAAGAGTAGCGTCTGATGAAGATTTAAAACTCAGTGATACATTGCGGTACTATATGAGAGATTCGGAGGCAGCCAAGGACTTACTGTACAGAAGGTCAAGGTCACTGGCTGATTATGAAAATGCTAACAAAAACCTCGAGAAGGCAAGAACCAAGAACAAAGATGTCCCTCAGGTAAGATTGATGAGAACTTTTAATTTGGGGCACACCACAGTTAAAGGTTATTCGGTCATATTTTTGAGATCTTAGTTGTTACTATATTTGGAATTTAAGTTTGTTTAAGTATGTGAAGCCCAAAGGAAAATGATGAGAAAAATCAGTGACAATACAGCCTTTTTGAATGGCTGTTGGAACAGCAACTTTGACGATAAAGCAAATGATGGGATGCTTTTTTGCAGCAACTCGTTGCAAAATGTGTGAGCTTGTCGACGTCACAGTCAAAATATTGAAAGTGCACAGTCCAATAGTGTTGGCAGCTTTTAATGTAGCTACATTGTAGAGGATAAAATAGAAGTGTAATAAAGAAAGGTTTCTTTATTTTCTTTTAAACCATGTTGAATATTTTAACTGTGTAATGACCTGGATAATAACAATTACTAATCTTTTACAGGCAGAGAAGGTTCAACAAACATGTTGTGAAAAATTCGAAAAAATATCAGAGACAGCTAAAAAAGGTAAGTAATTAAATTGTGGGGATTGTAGAATGGCAAAAATGCTTGTTATACTTATTTTAGTCAACACATTCATATGAGTGCCTGGTTTGATATTTACTGGATGACTTAACAGTCAGTTCAGGTGATTAGAAACTTGTGTGCTGGCTGAACGTAAATGATCTGTTTGAGTGGATTCAATCATATACATGTACTTGTTATTGTTGGACTTTATAAATATGTAATTATGAATGAATGTGACAAAATTCAGGCTGTTTAGCATTAAAGAGTTCTGAGTCTCCAAAACAATCTTGCAGTTTCTGTTGTTGTTCTTGCTAAGTCTGAATTTTATTTTAAAGGTTTGGCTACATGTTAAACAATTGCTCGATAAATGTTATAATAATAAGATTTTATAAATGATTGATCTATTCTTTTCTTTTCAGAATTAACAGAATTCAAACAAAGACGAATAGCATATTTTAAGAAAAACTTTGTAGATTTAGTAGAACTTGAACTCAAACATGCTAAGGTTAGTACTTTTGATGGACATTTCATTATTACCCTCCGATACTTCAGTTCTTGGATGGCAGTTGTAATTATGCCCCACAAAATAGGAGGCATGTAGAGTTGCTCTTATCCGTCGGTACATCTGTCCTCCAAATCTTGTGGCATCAACTCCTCCTAAACTATCAGGCGGATTTCTTTCAAACTTGCATAGCTAAACAAGCAGGATGTGTAGATGATCGTAAAGAAAGGATATTTTCCTATGGCCATTTTCCAGAGTTATGGCCCTTCGTTATTACAAATGTTGTTGCAGCAGTCGGGGCATCAGTGTTCAAGGACACATTTTAGTTTTTAATTAGAGTTTTTGGTTCTCATAATACATAGTATGACCTATCCACATGAACGTAAAACTGTAACTGAAGTCCAGTCTCGAGTCACCAGCACATGATTGGCTGCAATGGAGACTAGTCTCCAATCTCAGTTCTGTGATCTTGGGCCCTGGTTCCATTATCATAATCCTGAGATTTGTTGTAAGCCAAACGTTTAGATCCTGATCTGACAGATGTGTAAGCTGTTATTTATAGACACTGATTGCACATGCCTAGAATATTTATTCGTTTATTATTTTGGTTAACCCTTAACTCTGTGGGATGCAGCTCATATCTCATTATCAATGCTTCCCCATCCCCGTCTGATCAGGATCTATTCTGATTGCTTTTCCATTACTAGATTATTTCTGACCAGCAACATACAGTGTAGATCCAGATCAGGCTGAACATCTGTGCAGGGTGATTTAAATCTACAGTGTTAGTATATGGGAAATTAGCCCTAACCACGGATTAAGGTTATAAGGAAATTGTAAGAACTGTTTTGTACTAGAAGCTTATCTCATTTCTGTTCATTTCAGGCACAGCTACAGTTATATAATAGTTGTATAACAGCACTCAAAGATGAGGAATAAATCCGGAGCCATCATCATGAAAATACAGTACTCATTAACATGATTAAAACATTTATTACCATACTTGCATTGAACATGTAATACCATTTAGTAAAAAGTTCAACTTGTAAAACATTGTTATAATTATATACTGTATTAGTTGGTATATACATTTATGCTGGTTGGAGTTTATAAAAAATTGTATGTATACAGTAGTTTTTTTTTTTTACATGTACCATTGGTTTAAAATTCAATATAAATTAAAACTTTAAAAATAAATCTGACACCTATGGCTGAATTTTTATTAATACCTTGAAATATATTTTTGAGCCATTTACCATGTCACTTTTAATACATGTTATGGAAATTATTCCAGACATATTTTTTGTCTTTCTGTCATGTTTTCTGGGTCACATTTAGATTTATAGAACTACCCCTAAAAGTATAAATTTAGGAGAAAAATCTAAATATGCAGACGCTAGACCTTTAAAAGGTTTGAAACAAAAATAATTACTGTGAAATTCGATACTCAGTATTAAAGTTTATAACAATTATTTTTAATGCAAATTATTAGTTGAAATATATAAGGCACATCACCTGAAATGGGATCTTCAGGAAATTGGTGTTATTTCTTGGAATGACATTAAATAGAGATGACATTGCTTGTAATGCATTTACATTATTTGTAATGCATTACACAGTAAAAGTAACTTTATATAATCAAAATGTGTTACAAGATTTCCTACTTGTTGTGAAGAAATAGTAATTGAGGTTCTTTCCAAATATAACATTTCGACTAAAATGCCAAAACCTATGAACGACGATACATTTTCCGATGACATGCCCTAAAGGATCCTGCTGTGTTAACATTATGCCTGTTTATGGTGGCTGTGTTCAATATATGTACAAGAAAATATTCTGATATGAAGTTGATCATTTTTCATAGGATAACAAACTTTGTGTGCAATATATTTAATAAAAAACAAACAATGATCACAAAACTTTTTAATCCTTCACTCCTTGGATACAGTTTTTATTGCCTGTGTGACAACTGAAGTTCAGTTCAGCCTGTATCTATCTAGTCTGATCAAGATCTACTTGTGTGACGAGTGAAGATCCAGATCAAACTGTGTATCTGTGTCCTAGTCAGATCAGGTTCTACAAAGGTTGCTTATGGTTAATACAATGTATGTTTTTCCTTCCCAAATAGTGAAGAGTGTAGATTTAGTTCAAACTGCCTGGATGTGCTGGCCTGAAGGTTATAAAGCTGAGATTGGAAACCAGTCTCGGATCTTAAGCATCTGATTGGCTGAAATGGCGACCAGTCGCCATTTCAGCCAATCAGATGCTTGAGATTTGAGACTGGTTTCCATGCTCAGTTTTATAACCTTGGGCACTGGATGATCTGAATCTACACTGCTGACACTTCGGATAAAAGCTGTATCCCCATGGGGTAAAGGGGTAATGCTGTAAGTTTGTTCTTTTACAAGTTTAATTTTAAAAATGCATCATTAATGTAGTTTCAAGCTATTCTTTTTAGCTTGTAAATTTACCGAATTCATTATTGAGCCAAGAACTGTAGAATTGTTGATATATGTTTTATTTTCTATTTTGATGTCATTGTTGTTTGGTTCTTGTGTTGCAAAGCATGTTGTTTGATTTTTTTTTAAATAAATATTTGATATTTTGATTTATTGAACTTTGTGTATATGTTTACAAGGAATTATTTATTTTTTTATTAGGGCCATGGCTACTTGCATATATATGTATTGGCAAAATATACAAACATCTAGTGCTAGAAAAGATGACTCATTGATCTCTTTACTCCGTGGAATATGGCTTCTACCCCATGGGCAATTCGTGTAGATTACAATGTTCATTTCTTGGACAGAAATAATCTAATTAATATAAAAGTGAAAAATGTAGATCCTGATCAGACTGCATAAATGTGCAGGCTGATCTGGATCTACTCTGGACACCCAAAGGTTATATGCCATATATATTATAGAGTAAAGGGTTAACTAGAGACTTTATAATTATTATGTGAATTTCTTTTTTTGTTTTCGTTTTTGTTCAGAATTGTTAGTGTTTTACGTTTTTTGTTTTCCATGTTTTCATGTTTTCGGCCATTTATATTTCTAGTTTGAAGAATTTAACCCTTTCCTCCATAGATACACCTATATTGCATGGGCGAACATTTTAGATCCGGATCAGCCGGCATATCCGTGCCGTCTGATCAGGATCTAAACTGTTCCCTTTTTTATTCATTAGGTTATTTCTGACCAAAATGTGACCAGTGCAGATCCTGATCAGACGGCACAGATGTGCCGGCTGATCTGGATATACACTGGTAACACATGCATATAAATGCGTATTTATGGAGGAAAGGGTTAAATGGCAAACTCCTTGTAAACATGTTTCTTGCTTGTGCTAATTGGAAACACTGCTTCAGAATGTAAAATATATTTTTATATTCATGAATATTGAATGTCATGCTTGATTTGAAAGATTTCTACAATTTGTTTTTTTTTTAATTTAAGGTACCATTTAGACATTCCATGTTTGTTAAGAGCATTCAAGTGTGAATGATTTGCCATTTACGAAACTTTTTGCCACTTTGCCTTGAGTTTCATAAAATTGCCTCGAATTTCATAAACAATTGATTTCTTAGCGTAAGTTTTAAGCTTACAGTCAATGGAAATGTACATTGAAAATATCAGACAGGCTTTGTTATAAACATATGCATTGTTTTCCAGAATGCTTTGGTCTGTGGATAGGAGTTTCGATCATTTGTGACCAGTGTAGATCTAGATTATACGGTCGATGGCTTTTTGATCTGTTAGATTATTTTTGACTGAGAAGCCAACAGTGCAGATCTGTAGCAGTGCAGTGTAAGTTGACCTGGATCTACACTGGTCACCTATGAATAGGTACTGAATAATTAACTCCACTTCTTTATTTGAAAGTGAGCTAAATGCAACTTAAAACAACGTGGCATGTAAAAATACATTTTTAAAGAGCATCATATAGCAGATATGAGATAGTGTATGAACATTGTAGATGGAATAGGATTCCTTTCTGATGGAGTTAAGGTTAAAACTATCACATCTGCTAATCAGAAAAGACGTTTTCAAGTTTCTTGAACTATTTAAACCAAACTTATACTGTATAAATGGTCAATCATGCTAGACTCGTTCACATTAAAAAACAATTTGGTAAACATATTATAGGTACATGTTATAGTACATGTATATTTATTGTGAAAAATAATATTAAATATAAGAATAACATTTTTAAAGGAAATTCATGTTATCATATTATAGATCTACAGGCTTCTGAATTTTTTAAACTTAAATTATTTGGTTTGTAAAGCATACATTTAAATATTTCATTTTATGGATCATTATCAATGGAATTCTTTGTTATTTTTATGTTAGTGCAAATGCTTGTAATTTATAAATAATATAATCAATGACATACTTGTTAAATGATCATTGGTCTTATTGCAAACTGCAAAATAAATTGATGAAATATTCGGTATTTGTTAATACTTCTTGTGTTTCCAGTGGCCAATGTACTGGACTATACGAAAATTTATTTCTGATGAAGCTTAAATACTCTAGTGTTGTTTAAGATAAGATATACTACTCAAAATTTGATAGGGATCACTTATTAGATTGTGTTTTTTTTCTTGCATAAATTTGAAACATTAAAATATTTGCTGTGATTCTGAAAATGTGTTTGACATCACCTTTGTGCCAGGTTTGTCATTAGAATAATCTAAATGTATCCAAAAATCACTTATTTTGGGTTTAACATTAGGGAGAAATTTATGAATTAAAAAGCGATCCCTATCAAATTTTGAGTAGTATATTATTATTTGAACCCACGGGCCCCAAGAGCATAAAGCATGGAGCACTGTCTCAAACCTCGTAATATGTTTTTCATTCTACTGACAAGGATACCTATGGTAAGGCAAGTGGCATAAAGTGTCTCTTCTTAACTTGACCAACACATACTCAGATCAACAGTACCTTTAATAACCAGGTCCATTAATTAGAGGATATTACACAAAATGGATGTGCAAGCTGATCTGGATCTTCACTTTTTTCTAATGTGATAGAAGTGTCAAGGTTATTTTACAATAACATTTAAGGCCGAGTATGACCAAACAGGTGAAACTCTTTAATAAATACAACAAATAATTCACAAAAACAAATAATTTATTAAATGTCAAAATATCACAGTCATAAAATGCAATCCCATTAAAAAACTGGCAGTAGACATTCCATATTAAAATTATAATAGAATGCTCGGAGTAAAACTCCATACTTTGGATCAACAGCCACACAGTAAATTATCTTAACAGTCTTCAATATTAAACAGAGATTTGTGAGCAGGCTTTATGCAGTGTGATGTTAACCCTTTCCTTGATATATACGCATTTTTACGCATGTGCGACCAGTGTAGATCCAGATCAGCCGGCACATGCCGTCTGATCAGGATCTGCACTGGTCGCATTTTGGTCAGAAATAACCTAATGAATCAAAAAGCAAACAGTTTAGATCCAGATCCGGCTGATCTAAACTGTTCGCCATAGCAATAAAGGTGTGTCTATACAGGAAAGGGTTAAAAATACATGTATAAGAAATATGTTGTCAGTACTTCGCCACCATTTTACCACAAGTGAATTACAAACTCCTCACTAATGTTAGAATATTCAATTTTAAAGAAGAGCGTATTTAATTTTAAAATATTTTCCTTGATGCTTGAATGTGTAGATAGGGTATTTTCTGTTTGTGTTTCATTTGCAAAAATCTGTGTTTCATTTGCAAAAATTCTGCCACAAATGTATGTTGTTTTAAAAGTGGATATCAAATTGTTTGCAGAAGTTCTAAAATTATTAAGACCATTTCTGATTCTTAGCATTAATTTTCACAACAGGTAAATGTCAAGGTTGTTAATTGATTACTGTCTGGGATGGCAAACAGTGTAGATCTTGAGCAGATGGCATCAATGTGCCAGCTGACCTGATCTACACAGTTCACCCATTCCGTAAAGGCATATCTATGGAGTAAAGGAATAAATTACTTTATTAGCAGTATTGCTTGTTTTAATCAACAATCTAATTGGCATCCATAGAATGCTTCATAAAACAAACATGAAAATAACCCTATCTACAGCATTAAGGAAAGGTCAGAGTGCGACACTAGGATGACAGATGTGTAAGAGACTTGGTGAATGATCCTGAGTCGTGTTTGATCTCGGTCACTTCTTCTGATATCACCACACTTTTAGCACTCCTGGCGCTCTTCGATGTTGTGGGTCTCGACGATTTACGGCTTTCTGCTCTGTTTGCCTCCGCCACCATATCGAGCAGAGTTTGGCTTCGGGTGCTTGCTCGACTGAGACGTCCTTCCTGACTCAAAGGTCTTCTCCCTTCCCGGGAGTCTAAAAGTACAACAAGAACAACTGATCAAATCAACATTTCTGTGAACTATCTGTCATGGGAAAACTTGTCTTTGGTAACATTTTCGAAAAGTTGTTTCTTTATTGGAATAATTGTTTCTTTTTCTGGAATAATTTTTTTTTCTACTTCTGGCATAATTCAACCTATTTTACGAATCATTTCTTTTATATAATTATAGTTACTTTTGTTATAAATGTTATTAGTACATTGACCTGCTTTTATGTGTTTACATTAAAGATCTAAGTTTTAAATTTTAATAAAACAAATTAAGTTTTAATAAAATATGAATTATATTACAATTTGGAACTCAGCAAATAAAGCATGACTGCTTCAAAATTCTAAAATTGAAGAGACAAAATTATTACATTATATACCTTGTGTGTTCTTCATGTAAAACATAACCGTAAGATATATGACAAATTTAGCCATTTTTTTCATAGCTCTATGTAATGGTAATGAAATCTACTAAACTTTCACACCTGTAAATAAAATGTATCCCTACAATCAAAATAACTGTGGATCTAGCTGAAAACAATCCACCTTAAATCTGCATTAAAACACAATATCCCTAAAAACTAATGTTTGTCAATGTCTAAAACTGTATCCTTATTTTGAATAATTATTTCTCCCCTAATCACGTGTCGTCATTTTTAACCCTTTCCTCCATTACACATTTTTACGTGTTTGCGACCAGTGTTGATCCAGATCAGCTGGCACATCTGTGCCGTTTGTGCCATCTGATCAGGATCTGCACTGGTCGCATTTTTGGTCAGAAATAACCTAACAAATCAAAAAGTGAACAGATACACAGATGTGCCGGCTGATCTGGATCTAAACTGTTCGCCATTGCAATAAAGGTGTATCTATGGAGGAAAGGGTTTGGGCAATTTATTACTGGAGCCATTCAATACAATGAAAGGAATGTTTTTTCTTTATTACAATGAGTGAAAAACAAAACAATGCAGAAATGTAGCCACACCATCGTGCCAAAACAAATTAAACAAAATATTATGAAAATATGTTACGGAGAATGCTACAAATGTTTTCTGAACATATCCATTACAAGTTTCTAAAATTTGACCTCACTGTCTAGGATAACAATAACTGTATCCATGTCAGGAAGTTTTACTTGTTGTAGCCACCAACAGCCAGCTAGGAATTTACAGAAAACTAAATTAAAAATATAATTAAAATGTTGATTTATCTTACCATTGTCACTCTCAGTGATTTTTATCCTAGATATTCATAATTTTCAACCCATAATAATTGTTGCTAGTGCACATAAAACACGCTTTCAAACATTACGGTA
The DNA here is from genome assembly GCA_038501625.1 of Corbicula japonica. NCBI lineage: Eukaryota > Metazoa > Mollusca > Bivalvia > Venerida > Cyrenidae > Corbicula > Corbicula japonica. The sequence goes on from JAZAYU010000078.1 coordinate 270,120, forward strand.
AATCTGCAAAATATGTTCTAAACAAATCTTTCGTGTTTTAAGAGTTTACAGTAATAGATCTGTTTTAAACAAGCAATTCTCAACTCCAAAATTAAAATGAAAAACAAAAAGCATATTCTTGCAATCTTGGGAAGTAGGGACCAATGATTTTACAAAAGTATGCATTACTTCCATTTATCAATAACAGAACCTAAGATCCTAATTACCTGATGCCCTTAGGCTAGTAAAAAAAAAAGTCTTCAAAATACCGTATAGCGGGTAATTTCTGCGGGTGTCAAATTTCTGCGTTTCTGCGGTCTTTGGATGAAATCGCAGAAATATATCCAGCAGAAATAAAAAACCAGCAGAAATTTAAATCGCAAAATATTATCTCATTTTCAAGCGAAAATCGTCGAAGTGGCCATGTCCGAGAAAATCCGTTTTTATAATACAGACAGGGTAAAATAATTACGATCAATTACCGCACATTTGCTCAAACATTTCTCAAACATTCTATTCAATTGAATAGTTGTTTGAGAGTTGTTATTCATCGATGATTAATATCTTTGTTGTTGTTTTTTTATAAAATAAATTGAGTAGCAGGTATTACTTATGAATAAAATATCTGTGAAAAACAAATAGTATGCGTATATCATAGTCGTGTTATTCTTACGACACTTTACCCAATATGAACCGCAGAAATTTATCCTTCATGGGAACCGAAAACGCAGAAATAAAAAACGCAGAAATTTTTGCATCCATTTTTTAGGGCAAAACGCAGAAATTTATGACCGCAGAAATAACCCGCTATACGGTATTGCATGACTAGCAGTGCAGTGTAAAACATCATGTTCAGAGAAAATTAAATTTGCAAGCATACAGTATAATATCACTTTATTTAAATAAATATAAATTTACTATGGCATCGGCTGATTCCGGGGAGAAGCTGTAAATAATTTACTAGCATTTTTAAAAATTCTATTCATTAATTATTTTGTTCATTCACAAGTTAATCCTCAATACCCCAAAGAATAAACCAACATTTTCATAAGGTTTAAAACTATGACGGGATTTCTCACTGCAAAGTGCATGACATTATTTGAAATGTAATAAATTTTATAATATGTGATGATATAAACTGAATTATTAAATATATTGTAATTAACCACAATGTAAATATTGAAAACTGGCAAGTTTATCTGACTAGTAGCCAACCAAGCAAACTAAATTTGATGTTATTATTTTAAAAAAAGAAATAAAAATATGACCAATCATTTCAGTTTGATTATCTTGTAATTATCTCCATTTCTATACCTAGCGGATATATGTGGAACTGTCTATAGGACCAATGTATCAAAATCTGTCTTTTAAACTCTTGCATCCAAACTGCAAATGCATGCAAAAAATGGAAAAATTGCTAATCAAAGAAACCAAGAATGTGAAATGTTACCTGAAACTCAATGGTTTTTTCTCAGTAGGTCTGGGCGTGCCTGTTAGTGGGCAGACAGTAATTATAGAGGCAAATTCATTTCTACCTAATATTAAATACCATTACTCTACATTTTGGGACAGCGTTTACTAAATATTAGGACACTTATTTTCCTTAACAAGGTATTTTTTTGCCTCCCTATATTTTAGGACACCTTAAGGATTAGTATTTTTTATTGTCCTTATGTTGACGGACACTTCCAGAAACAGTATCTTTTCATCCCTAAATTTTGGGAGTAAAAAATATTTTATTTATAATTATTTTTAACTGTCCCAAGAATTAGGGTAATTATGGTACATGTACTAGCAGTATAATATTTACCTAAAAAGGCTGGAACTTACCAGCAAATTTTCAAAACCTTTACTACAATCTGACATTAATTCTTAAAAATAAGAATTAAACCAAAAACTTAAGCAGACTGCAATAAACTTGATTTACTACAGTATCAAGAATTTTTGTTGGAAATTATTTCATTTAATTTTACCAAAATCATCATCGGAAGTATGGCGATTTTATTATAAATCTCATGATTATGAAAGTTTGAAAATTAGAAAAAGAAAAAAAATCAGATGAAAAAAATCTATCTATGTTTTTCCATCCTTTAAGGTAAATACATTAAAATGTCAATATATACAAATACAAATGTTAAGTGCATGGCTGTCATATAAGGGACGGTAGACATCACATGACTAATAAGATTAACCACAAACAGGTATCACAACTGTATACTATGGAGAGAAAAGGAATTGAATTATATGACATCTTTAAAATAAATAAATATACATGTACTGCAAAACTACTATTTATGGGTATGTGTTCAGATCAGATTGCATGGATGAGGCAGCCTACCTGGATTTCCAGTGGCCACACATCAGGGATAAAAGCTTTTCAGTGAGTTATAGAATTTTCCTTTTGATATAAAAGTGGTATTTCACTGTTTTCAAACAGTGGAATGAATTTTTAATTTCACTATTTTTTCCCAAACACACAGAACATTCCAATTGAGAACGTTTACAAAACAGGCTCAAATTTGGTCTATGACGTCATGACGTCACATCATAAATAAAAGTTTTTGGAGCCGTTTTATGCAATGGTTCTGTCGGCTTCACACAAATTGTGCACTACAAGCATAAAATAAAAAGAAAATTTGTTTTAACAACCGAAAGATATATATTTCACTCGTGAACTCCGGATTAATGTATTTTCACTCGTGGCTTCACAACTTGTGACAATATGAATTCAGGAGCTCACTCCTGAAGAAATATATTCCTATCTTACACTGGTAAAAACAAATGTCCTCTATATCTCACCAGGGACTACTTGGGACATTTTTTTATTCCTTCTCTCTCCATTTGGTTTTTGTACACAAGATTAAAGCTAACACAAGACTCAAGTGCAGTGAGGTGCATTCTAACATACAATATTAACATTGTTACATTCTAAGATATAATGAAAAAACGAAATTGGATGTTTACTTATTGTGTTTTCTTCTTGTAACCCACATGTAATTACAGTCAAATAGACTGTTCTTTGACCGTAACAAAGACTTAGCATTAAATTTTCACATTGGATGAAAAAGAATATAAGCCAAGAACAAAAATAAAGTTTATGGCCAAAAACTTTCCTGAATGGTTCAAGACTAACATTAAGAAGCCTAAATTACTTTAACTTAATTAGGTTTAAGCAAACTGATCAAGTGAGCTTAAAATATGTATTTATGCTTAAGCAGATATAAAACTACCAGTAAATAAGAAGCAAAGCAATACCATAATGGACTACATGTAGTAATATAAACTTATTTTAGTAGTCGAAGACTGACCCAAAATGCTACTATCCCAGAAGAAAAGATCATTCCCTCCTAAAGCCAGTATTATGCAGTAATCAGTAAGTTTGTTTACTATCCCTTTCATCCATAGATAAACTTTAATTGCTAGGGCGAACAGTTTAGATCCAGATCAGCTGGCGCATCTGTGCCATCTGACCATGATCTAAACTGTTTGCTTTTTGATTTGTTAGGTTATTTCTGACCAAAAAGCTAGCATAGCAGATCCTGATCAGACGGCATGTATGTGCTGGCTGATCTGGATCTACACTGGTCGCACACACCTAAAAATGAGTATTATATGGAGGAAAGGGCTATAGTACAATATATAATAATTATGTTAGAGTTTAGACCAGTAACTCTTTACTCCATGGGTACACCTGTGCAACAAGCGTAGACCAGATCTGTGCACTGAGGATCTACACTGTTTGCATCATGTTCAGAAATACCTAATGAATCTTAAAGTGAACAGTTTAGATCCTGATCAAACTGCATGGATGTGCTGGCAGATCTGTATTTACCCTCGTTGCTCATTGGATAAAAAGCATACCCCATGGAGTAAAGAGATAATTATTACCCTTAAACCAGACGACTGACGTTGTGGTTAAGTCCAACATTTAACATTAATAAATGTCAAGTATGAACCCTTATAAACAATAAAATTCTAAAAAAAAAAAACAACTTCAAACCATTAAGTCTTATTATGAAGACAATAAACAAAGGTCCTTGAAAATTGTTGATAGGCCATAAAACCTAAACTGCTAATTTGCTTGCTAAACTTAACCCCTTAAGATTAGTTTGAAAAGGGTAGTAAGGATTATGAAACATAACAGGTTAATTCAATAGCATGGCGTTCAGAAGAGGTGCATTAATAATGAACTAAAATGTGCTTCAAATGATAAGGGTGGGTTATAGAATGGTAATTAACATGGTTGGTTTTTACCTGGTGTTGGGGTGCGACACTGACTCAAATACGAGTCTTTGAAAAAAGATACAAAAGTTGATCATGCAGAAGACGAATATACATTTATCAAAATTATGGCACTAGAACACTGTTGTGATCATGATAATGTACAGTCGTCATGCAAGCCAGTAAGTGTGCAGATACAAGAAAGTGGAAAGCAGTAACATCATACAGGGGTCCTTCACAGAAATGATGTCTTAACCTTTTCCTCCATATATACGCATTTTTATGCATGTGCGAGCAGTGTAGATCCAGATCAGCTAGCATGCTGTCTGATCAGGATCTGCACTGGTCGCATTTTGGTCAGAAATAACCTTACAAATCAAAACGCGAACAGTTTAGATCCTGATCAGAAGGCATGGATGTGTCAGCTGATCTGGATCTACACTGTTCGCCCAAGCAACAAAGGCCTATCTATGGAGGAAAGGTAAAGTTAAGCAGATGACATTGTTTAATAGTGAGCTTGACATTGCTCACAGACATAATTGTTCGCAGTTCTAATATCATTGTTAGATAAGCTATTTTTCAAATTCCTAAAATTTTGTGAAGTTTGAGTTTCACACATTTTACCAAGAGTGAATTTTCCCTGGGGTTTAATTTCATGCTTTTCAACAATCGAGAAAAAAATGAATAATACAATTCTTGGGAAATATACCGACAAAAATGATTAATATAATTCTGGGGAAGTATACTGGTTATGATACCACAAAATTGTTACAGCAAATGGGATGACCATACTGACTCACAGACAGGCTGTAACTGTATACTTACATGATCACAACAGTGTAGGAAAATAGAATTGTATTATGGGTAAAGTTCTGCTTTAAATAAAAAATAATGAGGTCACCAAGGTACTACTTAACAATCAATGTGCATGCTATAGTGCTCATCACTTTTCCAGGACAATATTTTCTGAGCATGCATACAGTATACATGTAACTGGACAATCGGATGATATTATCTTACATATTTTGAACGTTTTCCTGTTAGCATGAAAGAAGTGTTATGCTTTCAAAAATCAAATTAAATACATGTATCAAGATGTCACACTGTGCTGGCACCATAAACCCTTTCCTCCATGTATACATCTTTATGGCATGGGCAAACAGTGTAGATCCAGATCAGCCACCACATTCTTGCCATCTGATCAGGATCTGCACCTTTCGCTTTTTCATTTATTGGGTTATTTCTGACCAAAATTGACCAGTGCAGATCCTGATCAGATGGCACGGATGTACCAGCTGATCTGGACTTACACTGGTTGCACATGCATTAAAATGCATATATATGAATGAAAGGGTTTGAACTTAACAGTTTTAGAAATGAACAATTAAATTCCAAAAGCCTGTTTCAGAACTGTGTCAAAGGTCCAAATTAGATCAAAATAATCAGAAAATAATCAAAAGTCTCTTCCTTACAATTTGTTTCACAACAAAACAGATTGCTTGAGGTCATAAAGGACATCTGATAGAATATAATTACACAATAGAACATTAACTGTAAACCTAGAAAACATTATTTATTTTTTCATATAAACTGTAAATAGGATTTTTATAATAAAATTAATAACAAAATTGTCTTTTTAAGTAAGTGATTTATTGACCTGATATAACAATCTGAGACTGTGTCCTCAGCCAATATCACTTTTTCAGGTCACACACATTGATTTACAGACATAAAAAGCACATATTAGTATTTGAACATATTCAGACTCCAAGTAAATGCCAACAATATTACATACAGGTGTTAAGTTAAATCCTTTACTCCGTATATATGCATTTTTGAACATGTGCGACATTGGAGATCCAGATCAGCCAGCACATCTGTGCCATCTGATTTGGATCTGCACTTGTCGCATCTTTTTCAGAAATAACCTAATGAATCTTAAAAGCGATCAGTGTAGATCCTCATCCGATTGCATGGATGTGCCAGCTGATCTCGATCTATACTGTTCGCCCACATCATTAAGACTATATGGAGTAGAGGGTTAAACTACTCATGGACAAAAGTCTTGTCTGGTATTGTTTTCCATAATATCCTTTAAACACGTAAAGTGACGACCTTGTAAGCTGCCTACTATATATTGCCTTTATTTAAAACGTGTTTCTGAATTTTGGTTTTTGGTCTGAATGGATATAAATGTCCTCTTTTCATCGATACCAAATTTATGAGTGTGTGATAAAAGCAATAAAGATGTTGATTTTTTTTGTAGACCTGACAAGACTTTTGTCCATGAGCATAGTTTTGACAAACATACTAGTATGGTTCTTTAATTTACACAGTACATAAGCACTTTTTCTTTGTTATAATCTACAATCACATCTTTCTCTGAATGAATAATTACAATGAGTAAACCTACTATCTTGTTTAGCTATGCAACTTAACAGAACAAATTTGTTTGCCCTACCTTTAGGCCTCCTACTGGCTAGGTTTTCTAAGAATGCAGTAAGGTAACCCAGTTCTATCTCAAGTTGCCCAGTGATGCTGGATATCTTCTGCTCACGCCTGATTGTACGATCTAGAAGGTTCCCGAACTCATCTACAACACACTGATCTCGATCTGTGAATTTCTGAAACGGCAAAGTGTCTCATTTCTTTATCAGTAAACCATCACTACTTGTACCTAGATGGGAGTTAAGTTGAACACTTGTGTCGCCCTCTAGTACTTTCTCAGAATAAATATCCAAGAGCCAAAGGGGCACAAATCCATCAAATGTAATCTTAACCTCTTAACCTAAAGGTTTTGATTACATCAGTTTAATGAAGAAATATTAAGAAATGGCAGTTATAGCCAAAATTAAGTTTTAGTGACAGACAGACAGAAGGACTGACAAACATGACAAAGCAATCTCTATAAATCACCCATTTCTTCATAAGGGTCACAAAAAATCAAGCTGACTGTTGATACAATGTACTTGAATGTTTTCACTTTCAGGCTTGCTTGAAGTTCTTCCTTGCATACCAAATAAGAATTTCCTTCTTTTAACCAGTGCTTAAAAGTTTTTTATAGCACCCCAGGTATAATGTAATTAAAGGTGATGGAAGACCGGGGGGGCCCAAAATCATAAAACTGAGATAAGAGACCAGTCTCATATCTCAAGCATCTGATTGGCTGAAATAGTGATCATTCATTATTTCAGCCAATCAGATGTTTGTGATTTGAGACTAGTCTCCAGTTTTAGTTTAATGATCTAGGGCCCAGTCTCAACACTCAACCTTGCGAAAAGTCAGCTCAAGGAATGCCAACTGGCTTCTAAAACTTTGGTCTAAGATCGTTAAGCTGAGACCGGAGACTTTATTACTGTTCCAGAGATAAGCTATTAAAAAGGCCCTAGTTCTATCTATGCTTGATATTTACATAATAAAATAATTATGCATGATAAAAAGAATAACTCAACTGATATTGTCTGGAAAGGCTAAACAGTGCCTTGCCTTTCCCATAAACAATCGGCCTTGCCCAATATTACTTGTTGTCAAAGGACATTATATAGTTATTTGGTTTCTTGAAAGGGAATGTGAGGATATATTGCCGTTCTGGGTGTCATATTACCCGAGCTGCAGGCGAGGGATAATATGACACCCAGACCGGCAATATATTCTCACATACCCTTTCAAGGAACCAAATAATTGTTTTAATATACTGCAAAGACTTTTTCAGATAAAAATAATAAGAAAATATTGAATTTTTATTTATTTCGCTCATTTAATGCCGCACGGCCTAATTCCCCTCTGAGAACCTCAATAATTACATGTCTGACGTCATTAATTTACCTGCATGACGTCACTTCTATAGAAATTGAATGGATTATCGATTTGATATTTATTTACAAAATTTAAGAATAATCTGATCGTTTTCAACGATAAAAACATAACACAAATATTTTCTGTAACAATTTTAGTAATCCCTAAGCATACCGCTTTATAATTTACAAAATCAGCTTCAAATTACGCATTTTTACGGAAATTCAAAACAAAATGGCGGACGACAACAAAAGGTGGGAGGCCAGAGAGGGAAATTAAGGCACGTGCGTTCATATCTACGGCCGATCCGTAAATACGAATATACATCAACGGCAAATTATCCAATCAAATTCAAGCAAATTTCTTTGCAGTATAATAATAACCTGTTATTCTTTATTTGCCAGTGTCTAGTGTAGATCACTGGTGGCACATTGGATATGAGACATGGATATCAAAAGAGTAAAGGGTTAACACTTGAGGTATAACACTTTACTTCACAGATACAACTTTTGCGTGGGTGCACAGTGTAGATCCAGATCAGCCAACAGATCTATGCCATCTAATCAGGATCTACCCTTTTCACTAAAAATTCATTAGTTTATTTTGAATAAAGATGTGACCAGTGCAGATCCAGATCACAGATGGCATGGATGTACTAGCTGATCTGGATCTACACTGGTTGCACACACCTTAATATGCATATATAGGGAGTAAAGGGTTAATAACACAATAAAGCTTACCTGTTGGGTTTCCTGATCATCTTGCCATGTCTTTTCAAGAAGCTCTGAAAAAATATGAACAATTATGATGCTTTATTCAGTTTTCCATTCTATCAGGTTAATATTTGTTATCTTGTACATGCCATAAAAATGGTCACAGGAAAAAATCATTTACCTTACAACTATCTAAACATCCTGCTTGATCATCTGGGCAAGTTTGATAGATTTAATTGTATGTGCGAACAGTGTAGATCCAGAACAGCTGGAAAATTCATACCATCTGATATGGATCTTCACTGTTCTCTTATTTATTTATAAGCTTATTTCTGACAAAAAACAAACAAACAGTGCAGATCCTGATCAGAAGGCACAGGTATGCAAGTATCTAGTTCTACACAATTTTCAAATGCGATAAAATGCGAATATATGGAGAAAAAGATTGAGTACTAATGAACACTAACCTTTAGTGGCAGCAAGTTCTCGGAGCAACCTGTCTTTGAGCCTTTCATTATACTCCATCTGGTACTGTAGATCATCTATGTCTGCTGTATATGAGTTGCACCCCTGTAAAACATAGTAATTCAAACAGCAATCTGATTAAAATCATCTCCCCAAAACTGCTATGCTTTCAGAATCTGACAGCAAGCCACTTAAACATGCTTTTGTCAATAGCCTCCCAAACAAATCAGACTGTCACCTACAAAATCGTCAAAATCATGATGATTGCCGTAAATGTCGAAGCGTTCCTAACCTTATATTGTATATTATAGCCATGGCACACAGCGTTTTAAACCCTTAAGAGTGCTGACAACCCGCGTAAGACATATTTCACTGAAGATAGGTGTATTTTATATGTTATTGCATTTATTATCACTGAACTGGCATCTTTAGATCATTTTCCACCCTTGCTGATAGCGTCACTGTTCCTATGTGTATATTTCTAAAAATAATTATTGGGGAAAACCACTATAGCTAATATATGGTATTTGTGGGCCGTCTTCAGATCTAACATATTGTTAGATCTGACTTAAGTGAGCTTGGTTAAACAGATATATAATCAATGTATAAAACACAGTTCACGGTCCAAGACATGACCTGTGTACTTTGGCACTAGGAACTCTGGGATAAGAACTACTTTTAGGCGGAGTTACGGCCCTGCTGTACTGCATTTAAGAATCGGGGTTGCTTTATGTCATCAGCAGACGCTGTAGGACATGGAAAATATGTGAAGTTTTATTTATTTTTTACAATTAAAATAGGAAAAGCGTCAACAACATTAAACTTGTTTCGTTTTAAATCTTTAAACAACTAAAGCCTCCTATACTTAATCGATATCGCCCATTTTAAGTTTCGATGAAAGCGGCCATCACTCGGATTTTTAAACACCATCCTTAACAGGCACACTGACGTCATAACTTTCGTTTTGACGTCATAACTTTCGTTTTGACGTCATAACTTTCATTTTGACGTCATAAATTTCATTTGCACTTTTGTGGCAAAAGATTTAGACAACATATACCATCAATTTGAGTTTAATTGTGAAAAAATGTGTTACTCTATTATAATAACACTTACATATAGTTATCCAAAAAAAGACAGAAATTGCAAGATAAATTACAAACTACATTGCGTGCCTTTTTACACAGTCGCATAGTAATTTAGCAAAAAACTGCAAGTTATGCGTCAAACCATACAGATCATTCTTGATCTGGGTTTTATACATTGGATATATAATAACTTAAAGTTTATGCTTTACTCCATTGATACAACTTCTATTCCTTACTTAGTCTGTAGAGGATCTAAACTCAGAATAGTTCTAAAAAATCTAAAAGTGAACAGAGTAGATTCAGATCATAATGCATGCATGTGAAGACTGATCTGGATCTACACTGATGGCACAATGGCGAAAGGGTGACACAATAAAGTTGGTCTTATGTCATTGGCTTCCAGTATATATGAAATTTGAGATTCAACTAAATTCCAATATATACAAAAAGAGATCATATTTACAATGACTACTGTCAAAAAAAGTGAAATATGCATATCAGGAATGGCCACATCCAGTAGACACAGCCTCCCCACACAGACAAAGAGTAAGTCAATATCTGAATTAATGTATACAAAAAAATGTTGTCCCATTAACTGTGAACTTTATAGTGGAGTTACATTAACAGAAAATCCTAAAAATAGCAGACTTCATGTAACATGTTGGCTAGAAATGTATAAAATCTCTTCATTAAAGGAATATTTTCTCTATAGATGTCTCAAATGTAGTATAATTTTAACTTAAATTTCTCCTCATCTAAATAACATGGGTGCTGGAAAAATGGAGACCTCATTCCTCAGTTAATTCACCAAACCAATCCAGACCCAAGATTATATAATTAAGAATTGAGAACAGTCTCAAATTTCATGCACATGATTGGCTGAAAAGTTGATGTCTCCATTTCAGCCAATTAGATGCTTTAGATTTGAGACTGGTTTCAGATCTCAGTTCTATCATCTTCTGGTCTCTAATCTAAGTTTCATAATCTTTGGCCCTGACTGGCTGAAGTGGAGAATCATCTCCATTTCTGCAGATCTGATGCTTTAGATGTGAGACTGGTTTCCAATCTCAGTTTTATCATCTGAAGATGATAAAACTGAGATTGGAAACCAGTCTCACATCTAAATGGCCAGAACAAAACTACAGTAACTGTACAATAAAATCCATCTCACTTACTTCTTCAAATTTGTTGTTTTCATCAAGAACAGTTTTCAGCTTACAGCCGACCACGTAGATATCGGATTCTAACTGCTGTGTTTCCTCCCCATGATGCTTCAGCTGGAAGATCACCTCGTGGCGTTTCTGCTTCAACTCTTTTCTCAAATTTTCCTAGTACACAAAAACAAAGTCAATAATCTGAATAATGGTATGTTTATTTGCTAAATTCTGAGGTCCAGATTGTCTGAATGCTTTGTTCCATTATACATGTTATACTTTTATACATTATTTTCAATAAAATGCAAAAAAATATAAATATCAACTTCCAAAGACGCATCTCCATATATAAGAGGGTAATTTCAAGGGCTTGGCACAATACTGATCTTACTCATATAGAATTGTGATGGAGGTAGTTCAATTTTGCACCAAGTCCTTGATCAATATATAATATAAAGACATACCCGAGGTCCAGCCATCTTCTCCTTCTGGTCCTTGGCTTTCTTGATGAGCTCCTCTAACTGGGACTTCTTACCCTTCAATTCTAAATTGCCATCAAATACAGGTATAATTCATTTTTCTTTGTTAATATTACTCCAGTTTGTTTTGAGCAGTGTATTTAACCCTAAGCTTTAGGTCAAATATACCCCTTATATTCCATGTATATCCATGCACATGTTATGAATTTATCACATAGACAACCACTGTCTTTCAGGTCAGCCTGCACATCCATGCTTTTAGATTAACAATGGTCACCTATGTGACAAAATTCCTACAATGAATGAATAGGTTAGGGTCCAAGATCATAAAACTAAGTTTTGAGATCAGTTTCAAATCTCAAGGATCAGATGCTTGAGATTTGAGACTGATCTCCAGATTTAGTTTTATGATCTTGGGCACAGGTATGAGTGAAAACTGAGCTTTAATAATAACTATGAAATCAAATACATCAGTCTACAGTAGGCATAACTATGTTGAGGCATACTTTATTGAATTCTCAATGAAATTAATAGTACAACACCATTTATTAAACATAAATTTATAAATATTCATGTGGTTCTGATTTAAGTGGATTTCATGACCAGAACAATCAAGAAAAACAAAATTCCCTATTTCCTAAAAACAAAATATATCTATTAGTAAATTTGTTTATAGAAAATAAAAAACCACAAGAAAAAATAAAATGTTGATTTAACAAAAACCACTAAATAATGCATTCACAGCGAATAGAAACTTATAAACAATTACAGATCTTTAACCCTTTACTCCATGGGACATGGCTTTTATCCCATGAGCAACCAGATCCTAAGAACCAGATCAGCCATCATATCCGTGTTTTCTGATCAGGATCTACACAGTTTGTTTTGATGCAATAGGTATTTATTTTTTTACCAAGAAACAAACAGCACCGAGTCCAATCGTTAATTATAGGTCCCAGGAGGAGTGTGATTTTCTTGTTCTCAGAAGTTACCGAATCATTGGCGAATTTGAGATGACCATCGTTTAAAGTTAATATAGGAGATCAGAATAGGCATTTTCAAAGAAATTGGAGACGATTAACTTAACACAGTACCCTATTCCCTCCAGAAAAAGCGGTCTATCCATGCGTTCTCCTCCTGGGACCTATAGTGAACGATTGGACACGGTGAAACAGTGTAGATCCGAATCTAATGGCATGGATATCCAGGTTGACCTGGACCTGCATTAGTCACCCAGGTGATAAAAGGTGTGTCCATTGAGTTAAGGATTATACTGTAAGAGGAGTGTGAAGAATAACGGAAAATACAAACCTGTTTCCAAGAAACGTAAGTAAAGCTGTAGGCTCTACTACAGAAAATGTGATTACATAGGTTGGTAGTGATACCCAGTCATTTCCCCCCATGATATTACACAAAGGTGCTCGAGGATGATACTACATGTCTTGTTGCTTACACAAAGCTGTCATGGAAGTTATCTGGCATACCTATTACATACTTTCAAATTGGGAAAAATATTTAGAAGAAAATTCAAACCTGATAGGAGATTAACTATCCACAGTCAAACTTTTGTAAACATTACATGAATAATCAAACCTTTGTAAACATTACCTAAATAGTCAAACCTTTGTAAACATTACCTTAATAGTCAAACCTTTGTAAACATTTTCTTAATAGTCAAACTTTTGTAAACATTATCTTAATAGTCAAACCTTTGTAAACATTATCTAAATAGCTAAACCTGTTCTGAGATTACCTAAATGAAGACCAACATCAAAAGATATCCCCTAACCAATTTAATATATTCTTTCAACTAATGGAGTGTACTTTATCACATTAATAAAATCATGCTGCTTTTGAAAACAATTTTATAGGTCTTTATTCAATGGCTTGATTTCACACTTAAATTAGCTCCACCACATTAATTTCTTAAGGTATAAACAGTTTAGTCCACGGATACAGCTTTCATCCCATGCGCAACCACATGCACAATGGATATAAGCCATATCACATGGACTAAAGGGTTAAAACGTTTGTAGATATCACATTAGAAAGCTCAGCAGACAGTAAGCAAACAGTATGGTCACTTCGGATGCCATTTAATTCTTCTATTCTGTACTGAGAACAACCACCAAAAGCAGTGTAAGCAAGAGACATGTAGATAGAGAAAGGTGTATATATTAAGTGTGCAATATACATGGGGTGCATGTTAACATAATATACCTATTAGGAGGAGAACAGGAAAGTCACAGACTATTCAAAATATGCCATAATCAAGTTTATCTTATTCAATTTTGAGAATTTGTCTGGCAATACTCATAACTTATATAAAATGTGTGCTCTGCTTAAAAAATATGTCAGAACTTTCAATTAAGGTAACATTTTCATCTGATTGTATACTAACTTATTTATAAACTGTCAAATGTCTACTTCAAAAAATGATTGATACAAACTGAGATAGTGTGTTGACCATTACTCCATAGACTTATATGTGATAATGTCGTTTATTACATATGCATCCTGGGCCCAAGATCACAAAACTAAGTTTTGAGATCAGTCTCAAATCTCAAGGATCTGATTGGCTGAAATGGCGACTTGTCGCCATTTCAGCCAATCAGATGCTTGAGATTTGAGACTGATCTCCAGATTTAGTTTTATGATCTTGGGCACAGTGTAGATCCAGATCATCTGGAATAATGAATGGATCAACACTGGCAGCTTCTTGGTCAGAGATAACCTAATGAATCTAAAAGCAAACAGCATAGATCCTGATTAGACAGAACAGCTTTGCTGACTGATCTGGATCTACACTGTTTGCCCATGCAATAAAACACCTATGGAGTAAACGGTTAAGAGCATCTTGTGAATAGTCCATGACTTGATTAAACAGTTGCTCCAAGTAAACAAAATCATGTTGTTTAAAACTGTGTGCTTCGAAAAATTCAAGCATGATAAATTACCCAAAAATTTGGTTAAACTTTGCAAAACCTACATATTTATTCTCAACCCAGCTACTGTTTCTACTTTTACCAAGAAAGAAAATGCAAATTTTAAATTTATTCAATAATTTATCCAAACTGAATATTCCATTTCTTACTTGTGGAATCTTGAAAAATTAAGTTAACAAGGTGAACAGAATGGCTAAGTAAGAAATGTTTAATTCAGATGATGACAAACTGTAAAATGTTTAATACAGTTCAGCTGCAGAAAAAATTGGGGGAAATATTTCATTGATCCAATATGAAAGGGTTAGTCAATAGATTTTTTCAAATTAGTATTAATTCAATAATAAAATATGTTTTTTAGATAATATATTAAAATTCACAAAATTATTGTCAAGTAATGATTTTTATATTATATATCCTGTTCCAAAGAAAAAAAGCCACTAAAATAAATGTTAGCAATAAATTATTAATATGTGCACTGTTACAAAAAGCAATGTTCTTGAATTTTAAACAATATTTTAGGTTATTGATAATAACTTACAAAGGTTGCATTCAATGTATAAAAATAGTTATGTATTTATTATTAAGAAATTTGTTTCTACACGAAGCACAGTTGCTTTATAGTACCAATTCAAATAACTGTTATGGTTTTGTCTCTGAGTGAACTGTACTAAACTCCAAATGGCTATCTTTTACGGTTTTAACTCTGAGTGAAATGTACTAAACTTAAAATTTACACCATTTCTAACAAAATCTCATCCAGTTTGTCCATCATTGCCATGCCCACAAGAAAACTAATCATTACTTGGAGAAACTGTAAACCAACAAGAGGAAGTTATGCAATGTATATAGAGAAAGCATATACAATTTGCATCACTACACCACTACACCAAGGTGTTTACATATGTGTACAGGACGTTGTGTACAGGCGTGCAGTGCAGTGTGAAACGACCGGATCACACATACCAACTATGTTCCTCTTCTGTGTTTCATATTGATTAGTTCGATCCTCAAACCGTTTTTCTAGATCTTCAAATCCTGGTGTTAGATCCTGGATCTTCTGCGTCTTCTCCGCAATACTGTTCTCCATCTCAATGACTTCTCTCTACAAAACAAGTTGTCTGTTTATTTTATGCTTTGAACATAAAATTGTGTGATTTTGAGAGAAAAATTGCATGAAATGGCAACAAAAACATTTGTTTATGTTGTGTCATGATCTCATATAACCAAACTTGAACCTGTTTTCTAAATGTTCTCAATCCGAATATTTTGAGCCCAAGAGTACCAAAATTGAAAATAAAAATTAAATTTCACAGTTTGATAATGTTAGAATATCACTTTTATTTCACTGAGAAAATTCAGTGGGAAGCGTAAGATAAACCACAACCTCCAATAAAATAATAAACAAAACACTCTACAATCACATGTTCAAAAGTATTGCTTCTAAACACCTACTTTTACAAATAATAAGTCATATCAGAAAAATGGAACTACATTATTCCTTTTCTCTATATATACAACTTTTACATACATGCCTATTGACCATGATCTAAACTATTACCTTTTAAATTACATGTCATTATGGTATTTCAAACCAAGAAGTGAACAGTGCTGATCAAGATCAGACGGCACAGTGGTTCGGATCTACACTGCTCCCCCATGCCATAAAACCAATATAGTATACATATACATGTAGACTAAAGTCATATTGATACTTATCTGATAGGACATACCTCCATGGTCTCGACCTCGTTCTGGCGTTTGGTGAAGGATTTCTGGTAGTTTTTCTGTTCCTTCTCAAGCTCCTCCTCCAGCTTCTTTATCTCCTCATCATCAACCTTCAGTTCTCGCTGAAGCTGTGCTCCCTACAGACAAAACAAACAACATTCTGACCTTTCACAGAAAAAGTCCTGAAATACCATAAAAAAATTTTATATACCCTTCCCCCAATAAACACCCCTCCCCTGATAAATGCCCCCATGTTATTCTATGTGCTCCCCTTTCAGAAAATGTAACACCCTTGTGAGCAATTAAAAGAAATTTTAGTGTAGTTACTATTTCACCCCACTAGAAAATACTAACAGTACAAGACAAAACATAAAGACAATCAGGAATTGGCCATAGTTGTGGCAACAGGGAGAAGTTTAAGCATTTTCTAGGAGAGAAGTTTCCTTTGTTTTCAGCTTGCTTTTTGAAAGTTAGAGTTAAAAAACATGTATCTGAGCTCAGAAAAAAAGAGAAGTTGATGACATTTGAGAAATTATTAATCCCAACTCTTCCTCCATGCCATTTGCTGTACATAAATGATGTAAATAATGCATGATAACTAAGCAAAATAAAGAAAAAAAGTGCAGCTTTTTGTGTAATGTATAAAGAGTAGTACATCTTCTCACAACATTTTCTGAAATAACACATCATTTTTCTTTATCATTCTGTCACATTTAAGTTTACAAGGTTATTTGTCATGCATCACACTCAAAACAAACTGGAAACATTATGTAATTAGGATATTTACACTAAGTCAACAATAACATATTGGGTCACTTTGCTAATCTTTGATGCTGAACCTTTGGTCCATTCTCAGTGCTTAAGCAATTAACAAATAAATAGGAAACAAAAATTTCTTCGACACACTTTTTGTAAAAAATATTGACAAGCTAGAGTAGGTAACTTGGACAATTAGTGTGGACCATAACGGATGAGTACTTTGATGCTTCACTGTCCTCTTTACAACTTTTTAAGACTGACCATTTTTATATAACTTTTATAAAGCTGTTTAATTAATATTTCAAGCTGAATTTTCTGCTAGAAAACTCAAGTCTCTGACAATAATGTTTGAGAAAAATGGTCTTTTTACTTATTTCAAGTATGACTGAACAATTTTTTCCAAATTTTAAGAGCACCAGCCCCTATTATAAGATCTTAACAGAATAATCCCATTTTTAATTGTTATTAAACATCAAAGTAAAAATATCACATCAATACACATATAATGAACATCCCACAGCTGTTCCACACTGACATACTTAATAAACATACATATACCATTACTTATTATGTTTTCCTATCCACACATAGACAATTAATACACAAAGTCATATTTTCTGTTCCACAATAACACATCCACACAAACACAATTAATACACATAATATGTATATTTTCTGTTCCACAATAACACAATGAACCAATTTAAACACATAAATGTACTATTTTAATTCCATCATACACATTTCAATTCAAAGCCTGTTAAACACTGACAAAAACATGAATGATGTCTGTTAAACACTGTCAAGAACACCAATGTTGTCTGTTACACATTGCCTTACCCCTTTCTCTGCTTCTTCTAGCTCAGAACTACTTTGTTCACTTTCTTCCTCCTAAACAATGTGTAATATGTATAGAACTGATGTTGGAATACATTACTCCACGGAATATGGCTTATATCACATGTCTGATAAGGATTATGACCCATGATGGATATGTATAGAATTGATGTTGGAACCCATTCCTCCATATGATGTGGGATAAGGTTTAAATCCCATGTGTGATATGGCTTATATCCTTAACAATGATTATTCAGTAAGTACAACAGCATCCAAAATTTGTAATTAACAAATAGGCAGAAATGCATATTTGGCTTGCAAAGATTCTGTAAATTTCTAAACTAGTCAACTGTAAATACTTAATTAGTTAAAAGTCCTTAAAAGCAAGAGCCCCACCAGTGGGAGTGCAAGTCTGTTAATAAGTAAAGGAGAATAACTATGATAAACTAGATAAAGCAATTTGAAAGTAAAAAGTTATGAAACTTTACTGTATGTTTGCAATTATGCTATCTAACAATCAAAATGCAATTTTAATGCTGTTACTTAAATGATTACTGATTACCAAAGCATTTGTTACCAAGAAACAATTAAGAGTCATGATTAAATATTACAAAGATTTGAGCACATAAATATCATAAGGCTGTTATAACTGTTAAGACATAAAACTTTTGTCCAAATTAATTTTGTTATTTTAACTCACAAAAAGAAGTAATTTAAGGTGATTTCTGTATAGTATTCTTAGACTACTAACTACAAGTGTTAAATGCACTTTGCGTTCTCTGAAACATTCTACTTGGTCTAGTTGTTGCTGATCTGGGGTATTCTGCAGCAGTTTTGTGATTCAGTAATTGACAGAGTAGATCCTAATGTGAAAGGCTGATCTGGATCTACACTGGTCTATAACGAGGCTTAAGCTGGGACTGTATATATTGAGAAAACAGCAGAAACAACATAGCAATGGGATAAATAGTGGTACACTTAATATTTTACACAACATTAATTATTTTTCGACAGTGCACCTTATTTTCAAAATAACTGTTAATGCAACTGTCAGGGGCTAAAGGTCATAAAACTTAAGCTAGAGACTAGAGACCAGAATCAACTATTTGCTATTTCAGCCAATCAGAAGCTTGGGATTTGAGACTGGTCTCCAATGTTAGTTTTATGATCTTGGGCCATGGTTTTTTTTAAAGTATTATGTTCTCAATGTATAAGAGATTTGTGTCAGTGTTTTGAACATGAACAATGGTACTTAATCAGCAGCTGACTATTAATGATAGTCTGAGATTTATATTTTGTCATTGCCACCATACAGGGGCAGGTCAAGAGGGGGTTCAGTGGGGTTGCTCAAACCCATTTTTGGCAGCAGTATTTAATTCTCATTTGGATTTTGGCTCGAATGTAGGAAATTATCATGCAAATACAGAAGACAGCCATACTCAATCAACCGTCTTGAAGTTCCTGGAAATCTTGCATCTGACTGTGCTATATATGAAATATTTTTTAATGATGAAGATGTTTCTGCTGATAGATTTTGCTAGTATATGTATTATTATCTGTTATAAACAAACAGCATTCAGACACATGATTACCTACCACATCTTCAAGTTCCCGAATCTGTATGGTAAAAGTGGCATTGCAGTCTTACAGTCATTCATTGACAACTAGATTTCAATTTCATGTTAAAATATAATTTTCTGCAGATTCTAAAAAAAATCTCAGAAAAAACTTTACTTTTCTTAAAATTCCAAAAGAATCAATTTAAAAACATATTAAGGAAATTTTTTGTCACATTCTATTTCTAAGAAATCTAATTCTCCCTTAATGATAATATATTCATTATGTATAAATAAACATCTCTAGATCTACATTAAAAGTTTTATCAATTTTTATCAATCCTTCAATCATCAGGAAAATTAATAGCATCCATCTATAAACAGACTACATAATAATTATAGTAAAATTATAATTATATAAGAGTAGAAAATATTTTATATATTTTATAATTACTTATTTTTTTCAAATTCAACAGTTGATTGATCAACAAAAGGTAACAGTTCTGTTGAGAATTAGCATGTAACAATAAACAATACTAGTGAGTTGTGCTTTAAGCAGTAGCAGACTAACTAGGTGTGTGCAGTGGGATAGACGGCAAGCTGTTGTGAGCTTTTAACCCTTTCCTCCACATATAGACCTATAGGGCATTGGCAAACATTGTCCATATTGATCACTGGTACATCTGTGCCAAATGATCAGGATCTACACTGCCCCCTTTTTTTATTTATTAGGTTGATTCTGACCAAATAACAAACAGTGCAGATCATCAGACAGCATGGGATGAATGTTCAAGCTGATCTGCATATACACTGTTTGCCCATGCGGTAAAAATGCATATATATGGAGGAAAGAGTTAACACTAACTTAGATCATTCCTACCTCATTTGACAGAGCAATATGGTCTTGTTTTCCTTGTGTGATGGTGGTGTTCATCTCCTGCATGAATCGAGCATTGTCCAGCTTAAAGTCCTCTAGTTCCTTTGATACCGAGTTCTTCTGCTCTTGCACTTCCAACCTATATGTAAAGTTATGGTATCTTAACCCATTCCTCCGTAGACACACGTGTTTTAGCATGGGCGAACAGTGCAGATCCTTGCCATCTGATCAGGATCTCAACTGTTTGCTTTTTGATTCGTTAGGTTATTTTGTACCAAAATGCGACCAGAGCAGATCCTGATCAGATGGCACAGATCTACATGGATGTGCCGGCTGATCTGGATCTACACTGCTTTTTGATTCGTTAGGTTATTTTGTACCAAAATGCGACCAGAGCAGATCCTGATCAGATGGCACGGATCTACATGGATGTGCCGGCTGATCTGGATCTACACTGGTCGCACATGGATAAACATTTATGGAGGAAAAGGGTTAACCACTTCATTTAAATGGTTTCTAGTGCATGTGCAAACATTGTAGATCCAGATCAGTAGGTACATCCATGCCATCTGATCAGGATCTACAAGGTTCACTTCTTGGTCAGAAATTAGGTGATGATCACATGATTGAACAATGTAATCAGGATATTCACTGTATTAACAGTGTAGATCCTGGGCTGAAGGTTATAAAGCTGAGATTGGAAACCAGTCTCAAATCTCAAGCATCTGATTGGCTGAAATGGCGACCAGTCGCCATTTCAGCCAATCAGATGCTTGAGATTTGAGACTGGTTTCCATGATCAGTTTTATAACCTTGGGCACAGATCAGAGGGCATGAATGAGACAGCTCATCTGGATCTTCATTGTACATACATGTATGTGATAAAAGTCACATATGATAAAGGTTCACTCTGGTCATTTATGTGAAGTTAAAGGGTTGACTGTAAGCTTTAACATTTCTGTAAACAAATGTGGTTTCTAAATTAATGCTCTATGAAAGCCACCATGATTAACCCTTTCCTCCATATATTGCCACCTTAGTGCAATAACGGTATGTCTCCTTCATATTTCAATGGTACTTATACCGTTATTGCACTAAGGTGACGATATATGCATTTTACGCATGTGTGACCAGTGTAGATCCAGATCAGCTGGCACATCCGTGCTATCTGATAACAATCTGCACTGGTCGCATTTTGGTCAGAAATAATGTAACTAATCAAAAAGCGAACATGTGCCAGCTGATCTGGATCTAAACTGTTCGCCCACGCAATAAAGGTGTATCTATGGAGGCAAGGGTTAAAGTCGATGTCAACATAAACACCCTAATTATATAGTCATAGCCAATTATTGTTAACTGGGT
Source organism: Corbicula japonica (assembly GCA_038501625.1). Lineage (NCBI taxonomy): Eukaryota > Metazoa > Mollusca > Bivalvia > Venerida > Cyrenidae > Corbicula > Corbicula japonica. The sequence continues at coordinate 292,075 of JAZAYU010000078.1, forward strand.
ACAGGTTGTAATAAATTCCAACTGGCATGTGTAGAACATACTGTTGCAAATAGTATGACAAGACTTGGTTTAACATATCCTTATTTTAAACATAAAGTTTACATGTTTGGGAACTTATTATCATAAATAAAATGGTTGCTAATTTACCTATATTTGCATAAATTAATATCATTTATATTTTCAAATCTCAATACTGAGAATATTTATTAACCAGTTTTTAAAATTCTTTCAGATTTTTAAACCTAGTACATTCCAGAAACTTGCATTCTGCTTTTAACCCTTCACTCCATATATTCGTGTGTTTATCTCGTGTATGACCAGTGTAGATCCAGATCAGCAGGCATATACATGCCATCTGATCAGGATCTACACTCTTCACTTTGTTCATTAGGTTATTTCTGACCAAGATATGACCAGTGCAGATCCAGATCATGTGGCACAAATGTGCCTGCTGATCTGGATCTACACTGTTCACCAAGGCCATAAACATGTATATGGAGGAAAGGGTTAAGATAAATTCATGGCAGTAGATCTACATACCTTTCTTTTCTCTCCCTGGCTAACTGTTCCCTGTAATTTTCAACTTGCTTGCTCAGCTGAGCCATCACTGCCCTATAAAATACACAACATTATATCCTTTATTGTTTGATCTGAGGTATAAATAAAACAAAAACATAATTTTTAATTTGCAGATGCATGTACCTTACTTCCCTTTAACTCTTTACTCCACGGGATATAATTTATTATCCATGGGTTATCAGTATAGATCCAGATCAGACTGCACAGGTGTGCTTATCTGTGCAGTCTGATCTGGATCTTCACTGTTAACTACGTGTAGGCAATCAGTTTAGATCCAGATCACACTCCAAAAATGGACATGTATTAGGGTATTTCTGACCAAAAACCAAACAGTGTAGATCCCAATTAGACTGCATAAATAAGCAGGCTGATCTGGATCTATACTGGTTGCCCACTGGAGAGAAACCATATCCCATGGAGTAAAGAGTTAATTGCTTTAACTAGCATAACTGATATAATGGAAAGTTGCTTAACTTCAAGTTCAAAATTATAATGGACTTAACAACAAAGCAAAACTTGTTGCCACCATATCTTAACACTTTACTCCATATATACACCTTTATTGTGTGGGCGAACAGTGTAGATCCAGATTAACTGGCACATATCTGCTGTCTGATCAGGATCTTCACCATTCCCTTTGTGATTCTTAAGCTTCTTTCTGAACAAATGTGACCAGTGCAGATCCAGAACTGATGGTGCAAATGTGCCAGCTGATCTGGATCTACACTTGTTGCAAATGGCATAAATTGTGTATATATGGAGTAAGGGTTGATAAAGTAAATCTAAATTCAACAGTGGATTTCATAAAACATGAGCAGGGCTCTCACTAGACTTGCAAATCAGGGAGAAGTTTGTCATAATTTTACTTTATTATGGAGAAGTTTGCAGTCAACAGCATTATTTCCCTTTAAAGTCTATACAAAATGACTTCTCCCATAGCACAAAGAAGGGAGAAGTCTGATCACTTTTAGGAGACCACTTCTTCCAAGTCTCCTTCTAGTGAGAGCCCTGCAGAGGAAATACAAAATTAAACAAAAACATTACAATTAATTTTTAAAAATAAAGTTCTTCTGTTTCAAACTGTAATTGTCACAAACATACTAAAATTGAAATGAGATAATGTTAACAATGTTAATCACTCCTTTTTATTGTCACAAAAATGTCTAAATAGTTATAAAGCTATAAACTGTCCCATCATTTGACCAGCAACATGGACTTACCCAAATCTACAATAAAATTCAAATATGTCTGTGCTTAACAACTTTATTTTATTGGTGTGTGCTCAGTTGCACAACCAAGTTATCTATCTTCACTTTAAAAATATCGCTCATTGTTTTTGCCACTGCATTTGCAATGACGTGAAGTTGTAACTGTGGCTCTCAAAACCAAGTTCGCCTAAATCTTATTTACTAAATTCTTTACAATAAGCTTTAACTATAAATACAAGAAACACTTCTATGGTTGCAAATAAAATGAATACTTTTTTTCTTTCTAGCTTATATTCTGAAAACATATTTTACTATAACTGGGTCATGTGTTTAAGAAAACTAGCTACTGTACATTAGGTGAATTGTTCACCATTCAATCAGCTAGTTTAGATTAGTTGAACATTCAATAAAACAAAAATAAAGAATTTCATATAGCAAATACAAATATAGAGGGTTCCAAGAAGAATGTCTTAACTTTGTCTTTTCTTCAATGTAGTTTTGATAGTCTGTTTGCAACCCTCGATATACATTTATTGTTACAAAACCAAAAATGTTACAGAAATCTTAACCCACAAAAACAGTCAAAGCAGAAATTTCATAAAACAACATATCTACTGCTAAATCTTGTAAACATTAAAAAAATGCACACTTACAATTTTCCAGTTTAAAATTTATAATAACCAAGTTAATATGGCATGATATTATCAAATCTGCCTTCATTTGTTTTTTTAAATATTAACTAAATGTATACAACTTTATTGCAAATGTGTACTGTTAAATCCAGATCAAATGGCACATCCATACAATCTGAACAGTATCTACACTGTTCACTTTTGAATTCCTTAAGTTAGGTTAAATTATAACTGTTAGCCCATGCAATAAAAGTCAATCCATTGAGTAAAGGTTTAATTATCTGTTTATAAATAGAATAATTTTACAATTAGTATTGAAACAGTCAAGTTAAATGCTGAAAATGAAAAAAAATCAGTTTACAATACAATGTTAATTTTGTTTCATGCACAAAATGTCACATTTATTTAGTGTATTGAGAGAATGACTGTAAAAACCAAAAGCTGTCACATGACCACATGTAGATTCACTGTTGTTATGACAACACATGACATTGTTACACATGTATGATCACATGACTACAAAAAGCTGTCACGTGACCACATGTAGTTTCACTGTTGTTATGATGACACATGATAATGTTACACATGTATGATCACATGACTACAGAAAGCTGTCACATGACCACATTTATATTCACTGTTGTTATGACAACACATGATAATGTTACACTTGTGTGATCACATGACTACAAAAAGCTGTCACATGACCACATGTAGTTTCGCTGTTGTTATGACGACACATGATAGTGTTACACAATTATGATCACATGACTACACAAAGGTTCTCACGCCCGTTCCTCCTCGTCCATTAGTTCTAGGGCAGCTTGCTGTTCCGGAGTCAATCCAGGTGGCGTAGGTGTGCGTATTCCAGCACGATGCCTTAACTCAGTTTCCATAGCCCTGATTCATTTATCATGTGAAAAATGTATATATCATACAGTAGTTAAAGTTTTAAAATAACAGAAGTTAGCATATACAAATATTACATGTGAAGGAGAGAAACGTTTGAGCTGTGAACAGTGATAAACAGTGAGAAAATTAAATTCTTCAGGGACAGTTATAGGAACAGGAAAAGGCACGGATGTAAGTATAGACTGTAGCTCTTTCATTGTGTGACAAGAAGTAGTATCTACAAGTGTTCTATGTTTGCTTTTCAATCCATACAGTATGTGTCACTATTTTACTGTTAAGAAGTCAGAACATTATCTGTGCATGTGCTAAATATTACTATTATTTAGAGAAAACATAAGACAGTTAAAAAAGAAGGAGCATGAAATAATAGAACAGGCCAGTAATAATATGTTACACACAATGAGAAAATGGGACTGAAGGCTTAAAAAAACAAGTATAGATTCAGATTCGCCTGCAGATATGTGTAGTCTGAATAAGGGTCTACACTGTCTGCCATTTAGTCAAAGAAGCATCCATAAAACAGTTGAGATCCTTTTAGACATGTTTAATAAGTAAGCAATCTGTCTTTAAGATTATAAAACTGAGATTGCAGACCAGTCTCTAATCGCAAGCATCTGACTGGCTGAAATGGAGACTTTTCTCCATTTCAGCTAATCAGATGCTTGGGATTTGAGACTGGTCAAAAAGTCTCCATTTCATAAATCAGATGCTTGAGATTTGAGACTGGTCAGCAATCTCAGTTGTATAATCCTCAGCCCAGATCACTGTCATCACTTACAACACGGTCAACAAGCCTTATTTTCTCAAGGTGCATCACATATTCCATGGGGTTGTGTACAATTCCTAGGGTGAAAGCCAAAATGTTTTAACCCTTTCCTCCATATATACACATTTGTACGCATGTGCTACCAGTGTAGATCCAGATCAGCCGTCAGATCCATGCCATCTCATCAGGATCTGCACTGGTCGCATTTCGGTCAGAAATAACCTAACAAATCAAAAAGCGAACTGTTTAGATCCTGATCAGATGGCACTGTTCACCCTATCAATTAAGGTGTATCTATGGAGGACAGCGTTATGTGATATAAAATAAAGAAGCAGTTAGAATGTTTTCCTAGCAACCTACGACATGCTCTTACTTGTGAGTTTCTCCGAGAGTTTCTATATCTTCCTGCATCTGCGTGTTCTGAGCCTGCGTCGTCCCCACCTCCTCAGCTTTTGTCGACAGGTTACGTTTATGGTTCTGTAATCTGACAGAACAATGCCAATATTGACAGTGACATAATACAGGGGTCCATGTTCCGCCTCCTTAGTCATTAGGCCATAGAAAATTAATTCCTAGATTCTCATCCCCGCCCGCTCCTCGAAAATCACTCCGCCTGAACGTTTTTATTTTGAAAAAAATTCTTACATCAAAATTTACAAGTATGAATTGGTAGAGTACAAAAACGCAGGATGAAACATTTAAGTGCGAATCTGCAATTCATAGTCGACTAGATGCTTATTTATCTTTGCACTACACAAGCTTGGTTAAAAAATGTGAGAATGATAAATAAAAAATAAAACCCATCCACTGGCTCAATTTTTTCACAAAATTTGAATGAGAATCTAGGAATTCATTTTCTACTGCCTAATATAAACAAGAGATGTTTGTAAAGAACACATATGCCCCCAAATGCCATTTGAATAGTAATCAGCTGTTATTGTATTGAAGGTCACTGTGAGCTTGACCTACTGACCTCAAAATCAATAGGGGTCATCGGCATGTAATGACAAATCAACATATACAAAACAATATAGCTCTGCTTCTTTGAAGGGAGGCATAATTATTATGTATACTGTGACTGTAATTTGTTTTTGTGTATTTCTTAGGGCTGGGGGGGGGGGGGGGGCAGAGTTTAGTTTTTTAGTTATTTTTTAGTTAATCTGCCCACGAAATCCATAAAATGAGTACAACACTATATCATTATTAATGAAGTTATAGAATACAGGTATAATATCTGGTGATATATTAGTAATGTTTGTACTTTATGAAAGTCATAACATTTGTGCTATAACCCAAATGAGAGTCTTTTGTCACAATAGCTTTCCTAAATGCAAGAAACACATCTTTAAGGACTAAACCAATATATTATTATGTTAATCATAGTACAACAAAATTTTAGGTGCTTTTACCCTTTCCTCCATATATACGCATTTTTGAGCATTTGCGACCAGTGTAGATCCAGATCAGCTTGCACATCCGTGCGATCTGATCAGAATCTGCACTGGTCCCATTTTGGTCAGAAATAACCTAACAAGTGAACTGTTTAGATCCAAATCAGATGGCTCAGATGATCTGGATCTAAACTCTTTGTCCATGCAATAAAGGTGTATCTATGGAAGGTTAACCCTTTCCTGGATATATACGCATTTTTACGCATGTGCGACCAGTGTAGATCCAGATCAGCCGGCACATCTGTGCCGTCTGATCAGGATCTGCACTGGTCGCATTTTGGTCAGAAATAACCTAATGAATCAATAAGCGAACAGTTTAGATCCTGATCAGATGGCACGGATGTGCCGGCTGATCTGGATCTAAACTGTTCGCCCTAGCAATAAAGGTGTTTCTATGGAAGTAAGGGTTAAAAGAGCCGTCAGAGATACATGAAGGGCTTCAAGGATACTTCACACAATGCAAAAATACCTCAGCATGGAAAAAACATCTTGTGGTAATATTTATGATGTTTTTAGTGTGTGCTGTTTTTATAAACAAAGAAAGTGTAATTTAGTATTCTTAAATAGTCAACATATATTAAGAAAATGTTTTTAAAGCCAAATTTGTTATAACTTCACTAACGCAATAAAATTCTCTCACAACAGATCCTTAAAATGTACTGATTAGTGGAATATTTCTGGCGAAAATTTGCTCCTGTTTAGTCATTTATAATAAGTAGAATATGTATTAACCCTTTATTGCGTGGGCAAACAGTGTAGATCCAGATCAGCCAAGCACATCTTTCGATGGCTGATCAGGATCTGCACTGTTCGCTTTTTGATTCATTAGGTTATTTCTGATCAAAATGCGACCAGTGCAGATCCTGATCAGACGGCATGGATGTGCCGGCTGATCTGGATCTACACTGGTCGCACATGTGTAAAATTGCATATATATGGAGGAATGGGTTAACCACATCTGAGACAGTGAAGTATTTAAGTATTCCCTGAATTGTGAATAGGCAGCTTTGAAAGATTTTGACACAACAAGTACCGTCATTGTTTGAATATAAACCGCACTTTTTTCCCAGAATTTGGTGGTAAAGTTGGGGGTGCGTCTAATACACAGGTCTGGCTGCTTATACACTTCATTAAGCCATTTTCTTCTGTTCCATCAGGTTACGGGGGCTGTGCGGCGTATACATGAGTGCGGCTTATATTCGAACATTGACGGTACTGACTGTAAAGATTTATATATGACTTACTGTTCATCAAGTGCCTCAACTCTTGCTGCATCTTCCTGCCTCACCTTAATCAATTCTTCTAGCTCTGAAATATCAAAAAGTAGTTACATTACACATGCAATACTCAAACAATGTGCCAGCTGATCAGAATATACAATGGTCACAGAGAGAAGAGAAAACAAGAAGACGCCCCAGTGTGACAATACTAGTTTTTCTTCTTAAATTTTATGTGAAAAAGGGGCATAACTATAACAAAATACAGTCAAAAGTTATAGAACTTGTCCTGATAATTGCTTTTGTGAAGGCAGACAACTATAATAGATGTTAAGTTTCAAAGCTCTACATTGAATGGTTACTGAAAAAAGTGGACTTTAAGAAAAAAAACTTACACAAAATTTAATGTTGATATTTTTTAAATAAAAATAAACCTAAAGCCAAGTTTTCCTTTTCCAGGTCCAGTTCATAGTATTTCTCCTCTCCATTTACGATCTCATTCTCAAGCTGGAAGAAAATAATACGTTGTATATTATAAATGTAAGAAAAGAATGAATTTTTAAAGCAGAAAATGTCATAATCGTTTACCCCATAGATACAATTTCTATGGCCTAGGCAAACAGTGATCCATCTGATCAGATCTACACTTTACTCTTATTCATAAGGATAATTCTGACCAAGAAGCAAACACTGCAGATCCGGTTCAGATGGCATGGATGTGCAAGTTCTACACTGGTCACACACGTGATAAAAACTGTTTATTTTACTGCAAAGAAATTTCCTTGAATTTGATTGGATAATTTGCCGTTGATGTATATCCGTATTTATGGATCGGCCTTAATTTCCCTCTCTGGCCTCCCACCTTTTGTTATCGTCCGCCATTTTGTTTTGAATTCCCGTAAAAATGCATAATTTGAAGCCGATCTTGTAAGTTATAAAGCGGTATGCTTAGGGATTATTAAAATTGTTACAGAAAATATTTGTGTTATGTTTTTAACGTTGAAAACGATCAGATTATTCTCAAATTTTGTAAATAAATGTCAAACCGATAGTCCATTCAATTTCTATAGAAGTGACGTCATGCAGGTAAATTAATGACGTCAGACATGTAATTATTGAGGTTCTCAGAGGGGAATTGAGTCGTTCGGTATTAAATAAGCAAAAAAAATGAAAAATCGATGTTTTCTAATTATTTTTGTCTGAAAAAGTCTTAGCAGTATAATAAAACAATTATTTGGTTCCTTGAAAGGGTATGTAAGGATATATTGCCGGTCTGGGTGTCATATTATCCCTCGCCTACGGCTCGGGTAATATGACACCCAGACCGGCAATATATCCTCACATTCCCTGTCAAGAAACCAAATAACTATATAATATATGGAGAAAAGAGTTTATCTTCATTTGTTTAATTGAAGCTTTTAATTATCTGCCAAATTATTATTAAAACTTTATACAGGAATGTTGTCCTGTACTGGGGTTAAACCAGTAGACATTGAAACTGTAGGAAGTAAGAAGACTCTTTTAAGCACCAGAGACAGAGTGAGATATCCATATTTGGTATGCAATACTAATTTTTCCAGCAAATATGACAAGGTTGGAAATATAGATATGGTATGCAAGAAAAAACAATGATTTGGTGTTGTTGGTTTTTTTTAGCCATTTAATCCATGGGATATGGCTGTTTTCCCGGGGGGCAAACAGTGTAGATCCAGTCAGTAGGCACATCCGTGCCATCTGATCAGGATCTAATCTGTTTGCTTTTAGATTCATTCGATTATTTTGTGCCAAGAAGCTGAAAGTGAAGATCAAGATCTGATGGCACCTACCTGCCAAATGATCTGGATCTAACTTGTTGCACGAAATAAAATGAATATTTGGAGTAAATGAAAAAAGAAAAAAATACTTAAAAAAACAAAGAAGTACTAAAATCTTGGTCAAATGATAAGCATCACCTACCCGTTCTAATTTCTGAGAAAGTTGTTTTTCATTTTCCACAAACTCAGCCTGAAGTTTTGCGTCCTCTGCCACTATTGATGCTCTGTAAGAAATTTAAGTTTGCAACAATAAAAGCTGCCACAGAAAACTGACATATGGGCCTGAAATTTAGCTTTGAAATCAAATTCAGGTAAACATATCAGTAATGATTATGCCTGTGGAAAAGAGATAAACCTTACAGCATATACTGTAGAAGATGATAAGGATCATTTGTTTGAAGTCTGTAGAAAACCCCACAAGTAAAAACACTTATAATATGAAAATATTAGTTATTAATATTTTTAAGGAAAACGCTTAGTCTAATGGGGAGATTATCCTGGAAATATGATTTTTGGAGTTATGAACTTACCACATATGATGTGGGTGATGATAAGGAATGACAAGGATCAAATATTTGAAGATGAAGTATATCATTGAAGAAATATATATATAGTTATAGTAAAACAGTTAAAAGAATATGAACCATAACTCAGCCAAAATAATCCAAGGGGAAACTCCTGATGACATGCACAACTAGGCTAGGTGACAACATTCCTGTTAAGTTTCAATTAAAATTCCCTAAGTGCATTTGGAGAAGAAGCATGGACAACATTTTTATAAAGAAGTTATAAAAAAAATGGCTAAGGGCTCATAACTCTGCCAAACATAATCAAAGCGGAAAAAACTGAAAATATGCACATCTAGGCTAAGTGAAAAACATTCAAGTTTCAATGAAATCGCCAAAGCTGATTTGGAGATGAAGCATGAACAAGATTTTAATAAAGAAGTTGTAGTAAAAAAATGACTAAGAGCCCATAACTCTGCCAAAAATAATCCAAGCAGAAACTCCTGATGATATGCACAACAAGGCACAACAAGGCTTGGTGACAAACACTCCCATGACGTTTCAATGAAATCCGTCAAGTGGTTTTGGAGAAGAAGTGAGGAAAATACTATACCGGACAGATGGAAGGACAGACAGATAGCGCAGTTACTATACGCCTCCCTGCATTGAGGTTAAGATTCATTATAAACAAGATTGCTCCATGCATGTTAAAGTTATTGACTGGACAAATCTGGACAGACACAGTAACACACTTATGCACTAACTCAGGCATGCACATGCATTAAACTGCCAATGTTATAACCAAGTCTAGATCAGCACAAGCATGCTCGACAAAAAATATGTCAGATTCTGTTACCCTTTCTGTCGCAGCTCCTCATTCTGTTTCAACTGTTTCTGTAATTGTGCGGTCAGCGCTCTCTCCTGGCCCTCAAGCTTTGCCTTCGATGTCTCGTACCTTCTCAAACTCTGTACACATGAAAACATCTCATTATACCACAAGTATCTGCCCTTTACTCCATAGATATGACTTTTATGGCATAGAAGAACAGTGAAGATCAAGATCAGCCGGCACATCCCTGCTATCTGATCAGGATCTACAATGTTCGCATTTAGAATAAGTAGATTATTTCTTACCAAGGAGCAAACAGTGCAGATCAGAGGGTACCAATGTGCCAGCTGATCTAGATCTACACTTCTCTACACTTGTTGCACAGATGATAAATCCTGTATAATATATATACATACATGTGCATGTATATACATATATTTATGTATTAATTTGCAGGATGATCTAAAATTACCCACGTCACATATGGGATCAATGTCTTACCCACAGAGTAAAGGGTAAACCTTTTCCTCCATAAATACACCTTAATTGTGAGGGCAAACAGTTTAGATCAAGATCAGCTGGCACATCAATGCCGTCTGATCAGGATCTAAACTGTTTGCTTTTTGATTTGTTAGGTTATCTCTGACCAAAATGTGACCAGTGCAGATCTTGATCATACACTGGTCGCACATGTGTAAAAATGCGTAAATATGGAGGAAAGGGTTAATATCCATGAGGAAACATTTTAAAGTTAACACCCATCTATGTACAGAATTTAAATTTGGGTAATTTATATATATTTTTTTAATTTTAATATTTAAAACTGATGGAACATTATAAGGTACCAAAATAATGCAGGTACATGTAACTTTTGATATAACTATCATTGTAATAATAATTTTCAAAGCAATGTTTATAACATAATTTTTCAAAGATTACATGTATAGGGAATAAACCAGTTTTTATAGAATTCTAACATTCTAGTCTGGACATCTTACTTGTATGTAAAGTTTATCTTTAATATGTAACTGAAGTTAAACTGATGATATTTATGATGCACCATTCCAAAATGGGGATTGTGGCCAACGGGATCAGTGTAGACCAAGACCAGCATGTGTATCCCCACAGTCTAATCAGGGTCTCCACTTTTCCCCATTTAGTTAGAAAAGTATTTGTAATGTTTCTAGAAAACCGTTTAGATCTTCTTCTGACCATAAAACTCTGCATTTCATCAGGATCTAACCAAGTTCTAGATTCATCGTCAAGTCAATAAGCCGTATTTTTTCATAATATATCACAAGTAATACCTTTCTAAGAGCGTCCAGCTTGCCTTCACTGTCCGCTAGTTTGGCATGAAGAATATCCAATTCTCTGAGGAAAAAATAACAAGATTTCATCATACATGTAATACTTAAATCATAACAAAATTATTGCCTGTATTTAAAAGAAATAGAAAACTGAAATTTTAATTTTTAAAATGGGGTCATATTATTTGGCTTATAAGATTAGTAAGCTGTGGTTGGTTAACCCTTTAATCCATAGATAGTTATGCGTTTATTTAATTCTATGAGCAAAACAGTGTAGATCCAGTTTAGTTGCCACATCGGTGCCATATAATCAGGATTTTGATTGTTTGTTTTTTGATTAAATAGTTATTTTTAACCAAGAAGGTAATATTCATGATGGAGATCAGACAGCATGGATGTGTGGGCTAATCTGAATCTACACTGTCCAATTAATGCAATAAATAGCGTACATGGCGTAAAGGGTTAAACTGTTCATGTTAGGGCACAACAGCTGTGCACAGACTGCAGCATTTAATCAAATCATCCAGTAATTGAACCTTATCCAGTCAGCTGCATTGACTTTTTATATATGCCTGTACAGAAAACTGTTTTTGGCTCTGCCAACTAACTGCCTCAAAACATCTTCTAACTGTTTCCTCTAATCACATACTTGAGATTGGACACTGATCTCAAGTCTCAAGTTGAATGAAGAAGAGTAAGAAGAAAATGTTTTCTCCAATCAATTCGCTGAGACACTGATCTCAAGTTGATTGAAACAGTGGGTATGAAGACTTTTATGAAAATGTGATCATACTGATTGAATTTTGGTGCTCAGAGCTGGGAATGATCTGGCAGGGTTGAAGATTATAAAACTTAAATTTGATACCAGTCTCAAATCTCAAGCATCTGATTGGCTGAACAAGTCTCCATTTCAGCCAATCTGATCTTTGAGATTTTAGACTGGTTACAATTCTTAGTTTTATAACCTTGGGACAAATAAAAGATTCTTGGTCAGTTTGCTAGTTAAACTGCTTCTGCAGATATTTCTTTGGAGTAAGGATAGGTTGGAATTACTTGACCAAGGCAACTTATTCTTGCATACCGGATAAGTATTTCTGCGTGATTTACTGGGGAATGAAAATCTTATCTTTTGCCTAGGGAAAAGATAACGTTCGTGTGCTACACGAGTGACGTCACGTCTTCCAGTATCTGACGTAATTTATTCAAGTTAGTGACGTCATTTAGAAAATAAGGTTAATGTTAACGTCAATATTTCAGCGTAAGGAAACAAAAGTTGGATTGTACACATGTACACAAATGTTATGAACAATAAAAGGTATGCAAGAAAAAGTATCTTGCATGGGACATTTGGTAAAGATAGAAAAATCTGTCACCTCGGGTGAACAGTTTTGGGAAGAACTCGGCAGAGCCTCGTTCCCGCAAAACAGTTCCCCCTCGGTGACAGATTTTTCCATCTTCACCTCACACTCATGCAAGATACTTAATAACGTGTTTGGTCTTTAAAGAAAAACCTGTCAGAGCAAGTGTGAGGTTTGTGCATCCTAAACACATTTGCCTATGGTGTTTCCAAGGCTACAGTAACTTGGAAGGTTCTCCTTATTTACTGTTTACGATGTCTACCAATTTGAATTTGAATATACAACCATGAGTAAAAGACCTTTCACATTGTGAAAATACTTACTTCTTCTTTTCAACATTGGCTAGCTTCTGTTCTTTAGTTTTCTCTAAAGTACTGGCCTAAAATAAAAAAACATTCTCTTACATCATCAACACAATCCTGTCTAACTTAAAAGCAGTGAACCAGATTTCTGTAGCAAATTTTCAAAAGCAACTAAACTTTGAATTTTATATAAATTCTCTAAGTATGTCTCTGTAAACCTCTGTACTGAGATTGAATTTCTGTTTTATTTGACATATCACATTTGGATGCGCACAGCGATAGCCAACTGTCACAGTGATAGAATGTCCATTTTCCAGCCAGAGTAATAATAGACAACTTGGTCATGCAACCAATTTAGAGGACCCAGCAAATAAGATGTTATAAATATGTTTTAAATTCATAAATTGTTTGCAATTATGCAGCTTTGCAAAATTATGACAGTAAATCTAGTACATTTCAACTCTATTTATATATTTTTAACTATTTTAATAATATTTGTAGGAATGAAGAGGACTGATTCGCCACTTTAAGGTATGGCATTAAATAATTATTGTTTACTCACTGCTTGACAACATCTATCATAAAATCATGAATAAACGACAAGTCAACTTACGACAGCTTTTTTCAGTTGCCTTTTCTCATTTCTGGCCTCCCCTCTCTCTTGTATCAGGTCTTCCTTCAGTTGTAATATACCATCCTCTAAATCAACAATCTGAAAACAAAAATCTTTTTTATATTATTTAGTCTAAATAATAGTTATGATCAGCAACTTCTGATCAAATTGAATTTCTTAGACATGCAGTCAGGAAGTTAAACTTTCAGACCGTTAAACATTAAAAGACAATTTAAGTTATTTGAAACTTTAACCGCTACACAATTAACAAACATAATTCAGTAGGCTGAGCATATAAAAGAAAGGTGTTTTTGACTGTAAATAGCAAAAACCTATCATGCAAAAAAACAAACGCCAAACTTTGACCCTTTACTCAATGGAAATGGCTATTATCCCATGGGTGATTAATGAAGCTCCACATTAGCCGACATTAAGATCAGATATTTACACTGTTTTCTTTAAGATTAAGTTAAACACGTTCTGATTTAGATAGTCCCAATTCTGATATGCCCTATATTTTGCTATTTTTTGCTGTTTATTTTTTCGTCTGGTTTGAACAAAAACTCAACATTATTATGGTAATTTGTATGAAGAGAACAAGCATAAACGCTAATTGTGTCGATTATTTTATTACAGTATAAACCACAAGTTTCCTGACATCGTTTACCAACTTCTATTCGAATAAAACTTCATCATAGTCAAACAATCTGTTTTACAGAAGAGGGAACCTGGTGGCTGAATTCAGCCACTCTCGTAGAGATGAAACTTAGGTTCTTTCTGATCAGATAGCAACCAGTTCAGATCCAGATCAGACAGAACAAATGTGCCACCTGATCTGGATCTATACAGGTTGCATATGTAAAAGAACTTGTATACATGGAATAAAGTAGTAATAAGACGGATTTTCTCATTACAATGTCCTTTGCCCTAGATCATAAAACTAAATCAGGAGACCAGTCTCAAATCTCAAGCATCTGATTGGCTGAACTGGTGACTGGTCCCCATTGAAGCCAATCAGATGCTTGAGATTTGAGACTGGTCTCCTGATTAGGTTTTATTATTTTGTGTCCTTGTGTGGCAATACTCACATTCTGATTTGTCTGTCTCACTTCATCTCTTGTTTCATTTAGCTTGATCTGCATGCTGAAAAACACCACAAGTATATACAGTAGGTACAGTTACCAATTAAAGCTTTATTCAGCTAATGAATCATTAATTCTGATGGTACACAGTGTAATGTATTACAGTAGCATAGCTACAGTAAAAACCACTCACAATTTATTAGACTCTGCACAATGTTTTGACGTGTGATGTTGAAGAGCACACACCTTTGCCACGAGTTGCTGCAAAAAAGTGTGCTGTCATTCACTTTGTCATCAACATGGCTGTTCCAACAGCCATTAAAAAGCCATAGTATCACGAATGCTTCTCATAATTTCTTTATTAATAAGAGTATTTATGTGTGTAAATATTAGGAGTGAACTGATATTAGATGGTTTTCATCTGGGTATGAAAAAGGTTTGGATTGTTTAAAATAAGCATAAAGCCTTTGGGGCTCACACACTTAACAACCCAACTGTTTTCCATACCTAAATGAAAAACATCAAATATCAATTCAATCTTTAAGAAAATTATGTTAAAATCACAAAATATCACTAACCCATTAATTTTGAAGGTCATTTTACAAGGAGGCTGATGTTTTTCAGCACTGAATGAGGCTACATTTTCCAACCAGTTCTGGTATTCAAGAAAAGGAATGTAATCTCACAGAAAAAAATTGAATCTCACCAGACTACTGTTGTAAAAGGTACTTAGGCCAGACCCGTGCCATTTTTTTCCTTCTGCATTTGTTAGATTCTTAAAATAATCATACAGCTCTTTCCATTTTAACTGTAAATAGTGTAACTATGGTAGAACATGGGTATTTTACTGTCCTACCTGGCTTTTTCAGCCATTCTTTGGTTGAGTAGTGAGATAATCTCCTCATGCTGTTGTCTGACCTGCTCACGCTCGGGGCTGAAAAGTGTAATTGATAGAGGTATGTTAACTTGCTGCTGTTGTGGAATATATTACATTACTGAGGTATCATTTCATTTTGTGCAGAAGAAGTTTGCAGATTACAATTGTGCATTTACCTTAGTGCAAAGTACATAAAATTTAAACCGAAGTGAAATAAAATGATACCACAGTATACAATTATATTGAATACACCACTGCTCAAAAGAATTAAATTATAATAACTTTATCATGATTGAAGTAACAAAGAACATGATTTTGGATTATGCTGCATTTCTATCTAAGAATGTGTACCTAAAGGCTAAAATTAAATTATTTTTTAATAATCATGTTAATAGACAATCTAATCACTGTACTGTGATACCAGAAAAAAAGAACGCATAGGACAAGTTCATGGAACTGTGATCCAGAGACTTGGATAACAAGACATGGTTATCAATTAAGTATGAAAAACAGTTGAATTGTTTAAAGTAAGCTTGAAACCCATCAGGCTTCACACACTTTAAACAACCCAACTATTTTCCATACCCAAATGAAAAACATCAAATATTGATTCCATTCTTAATTATTCTCAAAATTATAGAATCTGACCAGTTTTATACTAGATAGCTTATTTTGCATTTGGCTGTATAAATTACAAACCATCATGGTATTATGACTCTGAACATGTACAAGTCTGTTTTTACCAGTCTTTAATGACTTTCTACATCTTATAACATTGCAGTTGTAGCTACATGTAGTATGATCAAACTCAAATGACTACTGAGCAAAACAAAACATCTATGCACAGCACTCAAATCAATATAATTCATAAAAGTAAAGAAATGTTTAGGCAAAATACAGAATCACACAATATAAAGTATATATGACTGTTGGTTAGTTCTTTTGATAAATTTAATGTTTAACTGATCACAGTTATATCTACACTAAATACAATGTATATGTTTTGCCATATGGCAATATACCTATTACATCAACTTGAAAAATAGTGTTCTGATATAATGTCCTTTTATATCATTTTATTATAAATCTTGAGGAAGGCTTAAGCAGAAAAATTGAAAAATCAAATGTTTAATAAATGTCTTGTCAGTGTTAAAACATTCACTTATGACTTTGTTATATTGGCAGTATTGTACTCTTAAACAAAATTTAATGACTTTCTTAACTAAATGCACACCTAAAAAGTAGAAAATCAAAACAACTAGCACACAAAAGATTTTTTTTTCATTTTTGGATAAAACTAGATTTTCAAAATAACTACAGTCAAGAGCTTTGATCTACATAAAACACAATATACCAATATTCTCTGTGTAAATGATACAATACAAATATGATTATTTGGTTGTGTTATAACATAAAATTGCATTAACCCTTTACACCATATTTACTGATTCTTTATGCCTATCTGAAACTACACTGGTTGTTTCTTGGTCAGAAATAACCTAACGAATCTGATTACCATTGAACAGTGTACATGCAGATCCTGATCACATGGTAAAAATGTGCCAGGTGTTCTGGATCTAGACTGTATACAAACAGGATACCAGCTATATTCCATGGAGAAAAGGGTTAATTAGCAATAATCACATTTACACTAACAAAGATTAAAATTTATTACAAGAACATATATAAATATTTAACATCAATAACATATATAGTAAGGACATGTAACATGTGTAAGACAATTGTTTTTTCCTAATTGTACTGTTAAATTCATAATTTAATTATTGGTTTTGTAAGGAACAAATGTTTCATTAAGCATTAATTACGTCAATATCAGTTTTCTAACTTTCCTTATAAATTTTATCCTTATTCTGCAAAGAAATATTTTCTGGTCCAGGAATTGAATCAGTTTATCAGAATGTGATTTTATTATATAAACAGATCTGACAGTCATTTAAGTGGCCTCCACCTTTTATTAGTGCAGGGGTGGATCCAGTGCAGGTTCAGTGGTGTTGTTCAAACCCCCTTTTTGGACAGCAATATTCAATTATCATGGGCAGTATGGCCTACAAGTTGGAAATTATCATATCATAACATGAAGACTGCTCAAAACAAACCCTATTTCTGGAAATCTAGCATCTAACCCTGTACTATCTACCATTTTGTTTTTTTGGTAAAACACATTTGACAAAACCAATATCAAAGACTGTTAAATGCAAGACTGAGGAATTACTGACACTATTATGGATAATGTTGTTCATTCTTTAGCTTAAACTTATTTATTGAACATCAGTTGAGACTGTCTTCTTATTCATAATCAAGGGTACTGTTATACAATATCAAACCATTTGAAAGGTTTTACAACAATATTAAAACTGTTTCCATAGTGTTACACTGACACAACAGCCAACAGATGTTAAATTAAAAAGTTGAGCACAAACAAAGTTAAAATAACCATGCTTACTGTAGCTGAGCATTTTCTTCATCGAGCTTTTTCTGGTATCCCTCCAGGTAGATGATATTCTTGTTAATATTCTCAAGCTGCTTTTTCAAGGCAACAATGGCATCAGCATTCGACTTCTGGGCTGAACTTATTGCATCTGTTAGAAAAATTGAATACATTATCATTTTTTATTAACTGCGCCAAACGTCATAAAATGGAGTTTAGAGACCTGTCTCCAATCTCAACATCTCTGACAGGCTAAAACAGACTAGCACCAGACTGACCCTATTGTTCATTATTGGCTGTTTTCATAACTGACATTAACTAACCTTTTAAGTGCTAAACACAGCCAGGGCTGTTTTCCACCATTTTGGGAATGAGCCCATACCCATGGAATTGGGAAATCTGGCACTGTTAAGCCAGAAATTTGGCATTTTCATTGCATTTTGGGGGAATAAAAAGTTTTATACATACCTAATATTACCAATAATATCTGGATTAAAGAAACAAATGGTGCCTGATTAACCAACAAGCTATAATATTTAATAAATCAATAAAATGACACAATTAATGCAGGTTTTTGTCGAAAAAATTTGTATTGATACAATTGGGAATTTGTTTTCTCTAATTCGGAAAGAAATATATGTTTTGCCATTGGCAAATTGACCGAATATTGGCTATATAATCAACAGAAAAAAGCCCTGACACAGCAAATGTCACATTTGCAACAAGTGTAAATCCAGATAATCTATGCAGTCTGATCAGTGCATGCACTGTTTAATAATCAGTCAATTCATTTGTTAATTAATCGACGTAAATAAACCTTATGACCAATAGACATTCTAAACTGATGAAAAGATTAGATTTTAATTCTACATTTAAAGGGAATGTCACTGAAGTTTAATGTGTTTTCAAGGAAACAAGAAGAATGTTAAGGCTACTTGACCAGAAATTTCCTTTGTGATCTGTGCTGGTAAAAACTGGAGCTTGTGTCTCTGTATGCTTGCACGAATGGTTTCTGCCTCCAATCTATCATGTGCAGCAGACCTCTGTGCCTCCTACAAACAGATATAATAGCAGTTTTCTTTGTAGAATGTTTGTTTAACCCTTTACTCCATGGCATATGGCTATTATCCCACGGATGAATAGTGTATATCTTAATCAGATGACACATCCTTGCCATCTGATCAAGATCTACAATGTTCATTTAAGATTCATTAAGATATTTCTGACCAAAAAGTGACAAGTGTGGATCTATGTAAGATCACAAGAATGTGCCAGCTGATCTGGATCTACACTGGCTGCACATGTGTCTGGAGTAAAGGTTTAAAGAGTAGTTTAGATATTTTTCAAACCCTTAAACAGACACTGTGAAATTTTTCAGTTTCATAGCACTGCTTAATTTTTTTATAAAACTTCCACTGGTAATTTCACATTTATGGTTTAAAAGCATTAAGCACCGGTGATCTCACATTTTTAACCAATCTAGAGTGAGATCAGCTTATACATGTACATCAAAACAATCTGATCACAGTTTTTGATTTACAGTTTTACAGGGTTTACAGTTTTTGATGAAAATTGATGAGAATAGGCAGCTTTTGGTAGTTAGAGTACAAGTTATCCAAAACAAACAACTTTTTTTTACCCAAGCGTAATCAGATATAACTATCCATCTACTTGGAAACAAGAAAAAAATTCTAATTGATTATACACTGAGAAATGAAACTTTTCGTAGCTTACCAGTTCTCTGAGTGCATCAATCACTTGGTCAATATTGTTGACATCTGCTTCACTAAATCCAAACTCATTCCTCATACGGTCACCTGTATGATAGATAAAAAAATTAAAGAAGACAATGAAATGTTTGAGGTTTGAACATTTCATCAGTTCTATCAACGGCTTCCTATCAAATATTCAGCTTTAAAAATTTGACATCAGAAAATGGCCTGACACAATTGAGATTCTCTGAAATGGTAAGTTTTTACCCTTGTGCTTCATTTTCATAGCAAGTGGATCAATTTCTGTCAATATTAAAGCCGCTGTAAAAGTGTGAACTGTATTTTTACTGTCAATATACATTTTAATAAGCGCATATCATGCCTATGGCTTTGCAAAGCTAACGCTGATGTTGAGTTAGCTAGACTATGACCTGATGAAGTTGATGTGCCGCCCAATTTAAAGTCTTAAAATGGTTACCAAGTTCCAGCAAATGCTCAACAGCAGTGTTCAAACCAGGAATCTCAACTTGGATCGACATCTCTGATCAAAAGAAATAATGTATCCAACGATCACAAGTTGGTGCCCGCAGTCGCCATTTGTAAACAATTGTATTCGAAATCCTCGGATATTTTCAATCCGCATTACATTAACCTAAGTATATCTAACTACCAACATTTCTCTGGGGAGAAAGGTTGACTCTTACTCAGTCGTTATCAATACATAACGGTCTACTGAAGTAGGGGCATGCGCCGTAAAACAGTTATGAAAACATTAAAAGAACAAAATCACTTTCATGTAATTGTAAATTTATATTGTGATTATGAAAAAATATGAAGATTGTCTCCGTGACTTCCAAATGAACATTTTAGTACTACTTTAAATTTCATTGACGTGTTACATTTACCGAGATTTAGGTCAGGGGCGAATGCAGAGGGGTTTCTTAGGTGTTTGGAATATCATCAACTACCACAAGACTGCCACAAACGAACCACGTCTGGAAAACTTGAATCCGACCCTGCAGGTTGTCTAAAACTTGGCCTTTTTTCAAGATGACTGTATTTTAAGTACAGTCATTATACCTGATATTATAATAGAATTTAACTATATATATGTACAATAGTCCAGTACACATTGTAGGGAGAAAGGATAATTTTTGTAACATTATTATTTAATGCATTTATCATAACTTGTAAGACCTTACACTGGTTTTCGTTCTTACGCGTGTTCACCGTCATATGCACAGTTAGCCTATGTTTGGAATGCATGAAAATACAACTGCTTCTGATGAAAATATTTAGTTGCACTCAACCCAGGGCTACGCGGCGTGGGAACATATGCATTTCCATTATTGCCAATGCACAGGCGCAATCAAATTAAGCCTGCAATATTTCCGTATTTGTAATGTTCGGTGGCTGTAAAAGTTCCCGTTTCATTTATTTAAATCACAGTAGCATTTTTCGTGCAGTGTGGCGACTTAAACATATCTGTAGCTGCTGTAAAAAGTCTTCTCTTACATTCAGTCAAAGCTGTTATCAGTTACGTTATTTAAGGTCGTTGAGCAGGATACTTATGTGTGTTTATAGTACTTTTAAGATGAGTTACTATCCCAGTCAATATTGATTTCGATATTGTTGAATCGCACTAAAGAAATGCTTCGGATTAATCCTGTTTTTTTTTAGTTTTTGCCTACGGCGCAATTGTGAACTGCAGAATGTATATTCTCTACTTCCGCCCATTGTTTTCTTGTTTGGATCAAACGCATTCTTTTATCTGGGAACCATAGGCCACTGAACATGGAATAAAGTTGAAAATATCCCATTGAAGGTTCCATGTTCACCGTCATGCAATATGCATGCCATAGTTTGGGATGGATCAAAATTTTACTATTACTGGGGCTAGGCGGCGTGGGCACTAATATGCATTTCCGTTCCTGCCAATGAACAGACTTAATCAAACCGAGCCTGCAATAACTTCATATTTATTGTGTTCGGAGGCACATAGGTTGCTGATAGGGAACTTCAGCGTGGGCATTAATATGAATTTCCAGTACTGCAAATGAACAGTCTTTTTCATATTTGTTTTGTTCAATGGCTTTGAAAGTTCCCTTTCATTTATTTTGATCAATTACTGATTTTAGTTGTAGTATCAACCAGTAAGAGCATTATCAATATTTGCATTTTGGCGTCATTATGTACCTGTATGAAGGGATTATCTACACTAGACTTCCAGCGAGATATAATGGACATCACCGTTGTCAGCTTACTTAAAATGGTTTAATAAGGTCGAATTCCACCATCATGACTGATCATTGAACTTTTATTACAGGTTCATTCGGGCCGAGCCAACAATATGTTCATGTTTGTTGTATTTTTGATTGCTTTCAAAGTTTTCTTTGCATCTACTTAAACCTTGGCTTTTTAGTCATTTCACCATAATGGCTGATAATAGAACTTATATTACAAGTTCATACGAACCCAGACAGTCACATATTCATAATTTTGTCGTATTTTGTAAACTTCCAAAGATTTCTTTTTATCCAATTTAAACCTGTATTGCCTTTTAAATAATTGTTCATCATTATCAAATGCTTATGTCTGCGTTCAGTCTGTCTCTTGTTGTTTTTTTTTAAATATTTACACCTGAACCCCAGGCATGATATGAGTAACAATAATCATTCCAGCATACCACTGCGTTTTCTTTTATATCAAATCCATTTATAATCCCTTTGTATGAGATGTATTGTACATTTCTATCAGAATCTCAGAAATTTGTATGATTTTTATTCTATTGTCAACAACTTTCTTTTTGCACTAAAAACGTATTAAATATGTATACATGGACAAAAATCTTGTTCGGTATAGTTTTCCATTATATTTTTTATTCGCGTAAAATGCAAACTGCCTTTTTTCAAACACATTGCTCTACCTGAACCACTGGCTCAAATTCCAAAATACTTTTTTATTGTATGCATATAAATATTCTCTTAACAACGATAACAAATTTTGATTGTGCGTTAAAATCAATTAATATATTCTAATTTTTACATACCGGACAAGACTTTTGTCCATTAGCATATTTAGCCTTTATACCCAACAAATCAAACACAGTCTTCTTTAATCCCAAATAATTTACTTGATTCTTTGGTTTTAGTTACCCTCCCTCTATTTCAGACCCCAAGGGATCTTGTAATATATTCGTGAGATCACCAGTTCTTACTACGCTTAATTAAGAAGCACTTGACATTTCATTGATGCTTTCGATGCAATCAATACAAAAAAGAAATATATGCATATCAGGAATCGCCACACTCACAAAACATAGCCTCCCCACTCAGCGAAAAAGGAGAGAGAGAGAGAGAGAGAGAGAGAGAGAGAGAGAGAGAGAGAGAGAGAGAGAGAGAGAGAGAGAGAGCATGCTTGTTATAAGTATTTCAATTCAAAAAGGACACCACAAATAATTAACGAAAAAGAGAACCTTTGGGGATACCGCCTTGGAACGGTCTGTGGCAAAACAAATTGCCACTGGGGATTTAAACCAGGTTCTAGGGTGCACCAACCTCACACTTGCCCCAACAGGTTCTCGTATCACAAAACAATTACAAGTTGTCTTGGTGAAATAACTCCAACCCACCCATCGGCGGCGAAATAACTCCAACCCACCCATCGGCTCAACAATGCAGTGCTTTATATCACCCTTCCGGATACAGTATCCACATGGTTCAATATATGCGATTATTAGTTTCACATTGTGCTCAACTTTAGGTTAATATTCTCCGTATATGCCGTATATGTTTTCAAAATAGGTGGGAAGGCTGTGTTTTCTGGGTATGGCAATTTCTTATATGCATATTTCACTTTTTTATAATACAAATGTTATGTCAGTCAAAATAGATGAAAACATTATTTATATTTTCCTACCGGGTACTTAACCAAAGCCGTAGATCTTTTTCCTATTGTCCACCATTTTAAGTTGTCATGTGATCTTCTTTGGTTGCACGAAGGTGGCAGGGGTTAAAGAGTTTATTAAGGTTTATGGGAAAATCTTTATTAAGAACCTAGGATCTCGATATGTTTCTTTTTTCCTTGTCACCGTGTTATTGCTGATATAACTCCAGGTACTCTGGTCTCGGTAAGATTATTGAATACCCGCCCAGTCGGCTTTGCAATGCTAGACGCTATTAACTTCTTATGTTTTATATGTTTTTGTGCTTTTGCAGGCAACACGGTTGAGCTGATAGGTGGGTTGGGGTTATTTCGCCAAAACAACATGTACTTGTTTGTTGATAGGAAACATGTTGGGGCAAGCGTGAGGTTGGTGCACCCTAGAGCCTGGTTTATTATACCCCCAGTGGCAAATTGTTTTTGCAACTGACGGTTCCAAGACGGTAAACCCAAAGGTTCTCTTTTTCGTTAATTGTTTGTGGTAACTTATTTGAATTTGACATACTTATTAACGCATGCTCTCTTTTCCTCTCTCCTCTCTTCTTCTCTGCAAGGGGAGGCTGTGTTTTGTTGTCCAAATATGCATATTTCAGTTTTTTTTTTATCACCGCGTTGTATCGTGTGCAACTTTTCTTATCCAACACAGATTTATCAACCACAGAACATATGTAGGTTCATGTAGTTTCAAAATCATCTTTACTATATTATGATGCAAAAATTTCTATTTTTGTATTTGAATCATTAGTTTTCATTCCAGTCATTAATTTTAATTTTGATAGATAATTATCACAATGTTAAGAATCTTTTTAAGTAAATTTAACTGATCAAGTGTCATTGCTTGTGACATCTTGATCTTTATCAATTATATTTTATCACAACTTGAAAGGATATGCCTTCTGTAACTTCCTATGTATTTGACACTCATATTGTTAACTTAAAAATTAATTATTTAATATGGCTTCAAGCATATGTGTCAGATTTATTACTGGCCTTATAAAAGGCAATGAAAAGCATTTTAGGATAGAACGGAATATACCTTCTAAAGTGACAGTAGGATAAACCACTGTGCACTTGTTAACATAAATTTATATTGTGAATTATACTTGTAAATCTATATTTGTTAATTGTTGGAACTACAACGGAATAAAAGTGGAAAACCATCAGCTGTGTTAGTCAAACCAATAAAAGGGACTCCTGCATCGTAACAGCTTTATATTAATAATAAACTAATGGGGAATATTATATTTCCAGCTCGATTATCATAAAAAAGTATACTGAATGTTTGCAATGGTTTTATCTTGAACAAGTATAAAACATCTTATATGAACTGTAAATAGGTTCTGTCGAATATATTATAACAGATAAACTTATTAGCACACATTTCAATATTCTACTCCTTTTGGTATTTTTCGGAAATAGGTTATTCGTTATAATAATCGGAAATCATATTGTGATAGTAAGTTTTATATGCTCAGATCTATGGTCGAAGTTGATTTCTATTTAGTTCGGTCATATAATTATACCATAAGTTGCTGTTCATAGAACGGCATTTCAACGTCATCTATACACAGTCAGATGGTATGGGTCAAACTTGTGAATAAAGTGAGATGCGCTTAGTCACAGAAAAGGTGGTATGGAAAGTAATATGCATTTTCAATACTAATAATGATCAGACACAGTCAAACCAAAACTTTCGTATCTTTATCGTTATATATATTTGTCGTGTTTTGTCGTGTTTAATGATATTCAAAATCCCATTTTCATCCGATTTTAACACGCATTGAAAACATGTTTGATTCAGTTTAATACCCGGTATTTAGTTCTATCAATAAGTCTAGTCAGAAACAGAGCTAATATCGATTGAAATATTTGTTTGTTCACATATTTTAGTTTTCTGTTTTCTTTTTCGTAGAAAGTGTTTGATAGCTGTTAATCCGTGGATTGAAGTCGCCAGTAACATCACAATACCGCTAAAGATAAAAGCGCCTCTTGATGTGTCGAACCTGTCAGAAACCAGACCTGCAAACATTTACCCAAAAGCTTTAGACACGTATTTGCTGTAACATAGAAAATGCCTGCTATACACATTCATATAACATTTATGCAATTTTCCAATTCATTAAAATACTTTCATCTCGATTCACCAACTTCCCAATATAATACCTAAATTCTGAATCAGTGGGAAAATGCAAAAAATAACAACAAAACAACACGACATTTTAAAGACATCTGGCAACAATACACATCCATATTGAAAGATTTTTTCACAAAAGGCTACGTCCATAATCACTAATTTCACAAAGCTAAATATATTTGCAAGAACATCTACCGGTATCTGACGAAAAAGTGTCAAGCGATTCAGACAGGGAGTCATTTTGTCACGTAGGTAAATTATTTCTTTGCTTTAAGAAGTTATAAGGTTACCTGATCACCCCTTTGAGCTCAGTCGGTATCGTGGTCGTACAGTACATGATCGCTCCCCAGTAGAGGCAGTATCATTTGAAATTCGCAGTAGCGCTATATGTGCAGTAAGACGGTCGTAAAAAGTATCCCCGTACATATAGCCAGTACTTTTATGAGTAAAAATAATCGGTTACCGATGTCATGTTGTAATGGTTACGTTTATCAGGGTTATCCGGTCAACCTTTTGTGGTGATATCCCTGCCAGCTCAGTCAGTAGAGTGGTAGAGTGATCGGAGTTGAATGGTATGCGTTCACTTTCAGTAGAGGCAATATATAATGTTCAAGTAAGCTTATTTTCACATGACGAAAACACGGCCTTTCATTAAGCATGTATTTTTCATTTTTTAATAAATCATGGTAACTGATATACCTGCTAATGGAATCCCAGCTATAGATGAAATGCCATTTGCTGCTACGATTAAACCAAAGCCAACCGGTAGGCAGACCGCATCAAGGTAATGAGACACAACCGCCATATGTAGACAGTAACCTCCTGTAAAATAATTCAAGACTATCTGCCTAACGTGATGTATAAGAATGTCCCTTATATGACGTAATAAAATTGAGAAGACGGTATTACAAATTAACCGTTTCGTTATTTTAATTAAAATAAAATTATTCAGTAATCAGCTTTAAAAATGTTGGGTCTTAATCGCGTAATCAGAACGTTAAGAAACATCACAAAAGATGAATGACATCATGCAAGTACGGTCATACTTAGTCTGGTACATTTTAAACAAGAAGTAAAAATATAAATGTATTATTCAAGTAAAACATCAACACCATTAAATCATCTGTGTGCAGATCCTAAATACTGTGTTATTTCTTTAAAACTTTTAAGGCTGTTGTTAATGTTTTACACTTTTGTTGCATTTTAAATATATCAAAGATTCATAATTCATGTCAGGGTGCAAACAGCACTTCGCGCTAAACACTTTCCTGCAATCAAGAAAGACAACTGGTGCAAATGTTGCAGGCTGCTTATTTCCATAAAGCTCACCCCCTCTCCCCCCGGAAAATCATAAATACTTGCAACCACTACTTAGACCGGCTACATACCCCATAAGACTTGCCACAACCGAGGATAATTTTATTTGCATCAATATAATCCACGGATGCGGATTTTCATCAATGATGGAAATTTATATTTTTGACGAATTATAAAATATATAGGTTATCATATGCAATTGCTTACGGATAAAAAGACTCAATTTTAATTCAATTTGATACATATCGTTTGAGGTAAAATAATCAATATCTCCTAATTTTTAATGAAACAGTTGATTCAATATTGTTTTCCTTAACCTGCTTTTTATTTAAATAACGTTATATTACTGTTTGATATAAGCCGCCGTACGAAACAAACACTGCAACTGTAACAGTGAATCTAAGTAAACATTCAATTCTGCTATGACTCTAAAACAATACTAGTCATCTAGAATAAAGTCAAACTCACCTGAAAATACGCCAATCATTGTTGATAAGATCGCAAAGGCCTCCAGTGATTCTGCAAAACTGATGCAAACCGACGTAATGCCAAATCCGAACAGTGTAATGCCGTGTATCATAGCAACACGCCTGTGATATTTACAAGATACAAAACCACCAGCTAGTCTCCCGATGAGGTTAACGATGCCCGTAACCATTACACACAAAGAAATCTTCGTCCGTTCAACCTGTTGTTCTAACATCAAGTCTGGTAGAATAGTAGACGGTACAAATACAACGGTAAATGTAACAAAACTTGACGTAAAGAAAATCATGAAGTCAGCATTTTGAAGAATCCTTTTCACTATCATGAACGAAGAACCTCCACTCGGTTCACCTAAAATGATAAAAACGATTCAACAGAAGGCAATGCGGAGATAAACAAACAATTATTGCAAACTTCAAATTTGCTTAACGCAGTTATTTACCTATTGGTTGATGGATAGGTTGGAGCTAATTCACCAAGACAACTTGTACTTGAATGAGAAATGAAGATCTGTCAAGGGGTGTGAGCTTGATGCACCCAAAAATTTGTTTTCAATCTCGATCAATTTGTCTATTTTGAAAATGATAAATTTTTAAACCTTATTTTTCTTGATCAAAATCTTTCCATTGAAAATGGTTACGTCACTACTAAAATATAATATATAATATAATATATTATATTATAAAAAAAGAGATAATTTTAATATAGTTAATGTTCCGGTTTTAGACGGCGATGTTCCTCGTGCAACATCTCACGGGGTTTATATCACACAGCTTGTTAGCTTTTACAGAGCTTGTAATGATGTTAAAGATTTCTTTGAACGTTATCTTTGCATAACATAAAGTTTTTCGCCGATACTCAGATGTAAGTCAAAGTTACAAGTGCAAATTATAATTACCATGGCAAACAAGGTATTTCACAGCCAGTGTTTTTGGAGATTCAATTTAAAACCTTTCTCCACGTTATTGGTTTAAATGTTCTGTAAATTCAAAAAAGAAAGGTTACCAATTTTGTTTGCTTGGTTATTAATCCATCTACGGTTAATTGTTAGACGACGGGGGCAGGGGTTTAAGAGTTTATGATGGTTCAAAGGGGAAATCTTGCGAAAGAAACTATAGCTCGATAAGTTTCGTTTATTTCTGTCATCGTGTTCTCGCAGGGTCTCTGTCCTCGGTAAGTCATTGAGTACCCGCCCTTTTTAAGCTTCTTTTGTTTTACTAGTATATGTTTGTTTGCTTTTGCATGCAACATTGCCGAGTGGATAGGTGGGTTGAAATTATTTCATCAAGACAACTTGTACTTGCTTTTTA
This sequence comes from Corbicula japonica, assembly GCA_038501625.1. NCBI lineage: Eukaryota > Metazoa > Mollusca > Bivalvia > Venerida > Cyrenidae > Corbicula > Corbicula japonica. The sequence continues at coordinate 320,878 of JAZAYU010000078.1, forward strand.
TTATGGGAATCTATCGGGGCAAGCGTGAGGTTAGTGCACTCTAGAACCTAGTTTAACACCTCCAGTGGCTAATTGTTTTTGCCACTGCCCTTCCAAGGCGGGAACCTCTCAAACTCTGATTACTTTCATTGTTTGTGACGTCTAGTTTGAAACTGATCATTGCATAACTATGATCTCTTCTCTCCTACTTTTTACTGTGTTAGATTGCCGTGGTGTCTGCTGGATGTTGCCATTTCAATAATGTTATATTTTACATGTATAGAGATAACATTATTGCAGTCGTTTTCATGTTCAAATAAAAAATATAACGATGCATGTTAAGTTAGATAGATTTATATTTTGATTCTATTCAATTCTGAATTCGGTTTGAATCAACACTCATTAAAATCACCTTTGAATAAGGCACTGGCCCCTGCAAAATATGTTCGGAAAAAGTTCTATAAATGATGTCATAACTCTGAGCAGACGACATTGCTTATCGTTCATTTGGCGGTCAAATAGCATTTTCTCTTTACAAGTGTGTAAACCAATTATTAGCCATGAAAAAATATTTTATTTTGTTTTGTTTCTCCGAATATCATAACAAATGAAATCTTTAAAATTATCATGAAAGACAAATTCTCCAATGACATGCTTCATATTGAATTTCTTCAAACCAAGTATAAACTAACCTATTGAAGGACATTCGGTATCGGTCTTGCCATCGCTTGTGTTAGAAAAAGGAGCAACAAAAGTAGCAGCAGACATCAGACCGACAGCACAGCAGCCTCCTAGAGCAGTGAACGTTGTCTGCCAACCAAATCTCTCAATGCATGAGGTCATTATCGGTGGCCAAATCAAAGAACTAACTGATGATCCGGAATTAGCAAGGACAATAGCTAATGGACGCCATTTTGCAACAAAGTGCCGAACAATAACAGTGTTAGCACAGTAATGGATAATTCCTGCACCGGTTCCTGGAAGTTTGGTTACAAAAATATTCCTATAAAGTATAAATAAATCATAAATCTTTCTTTAAAAACAAATGCTGAAAATTGTAATTTTTATTGGAATGTGCATAAATGCAACGTAATAATATTCTAATGTAAACTAAGAACTGTAAAACGTCGACACGAAATCATTGCTGTTATCAATATTACACCATTTGAAGCCTTTAAACACTATACATATGTCTGTGCAAATATTGAGCTACTCTCAACAAAGGTCTTGTCGGCATTGACAGTAATATGCTTTTCCATTACTGCCAATGAACATGCTCAAACCAAACCTGCGATTATTTTTATTATATGTCGTGTTCGATGGCTTCTTAAGTTTTGTTTTCCATCTATCTAATTAATCGTTAAATTTAAATACAATTTTATTTTTCTAACGTTGCAAATAAGTCTCCAATAAACAAGAAACTTCTGCAACTATTCAAAAACACTGCTGCAATAAGGCCATAAGTTATATACATTAACCCATCAGAAGCATTACCTGCAATAAGCCCATAAGTTAGATACAGTCGCTGAAACTGGCTGACGAATCTGCTCGTGATCATTCCAGTGCACAGAAGCAAGGTACCAATTATCGTTAACTTCCGCTCCCCAAACGTTGGGGATAAAAATAAAAACCCTAACGGTAATCCTATTGAAAAGATCAAAATGTTTGATATACACTTACATTAAAATTCGTTTCAGCGACACATATGAAAATATAGCATACGAGAATTTCAGGTCAAAATTTGACTCGGGGTAGAGACAATTCTGTTTCTGGCTGCTGTTTCATTTAAAATTACTTTGTGACATCAGTAGAATCATTTTCCTGCAAGTCCAATATAAACATAAACCTCAATACAAACTGTTTATTACAAACAGACCAATAGAAACATATACCTGCAAGTCCAATGGAAACGTTTATCTGCAAGGTCAGTATAAATATATACCGGAATGTCTATTTAAACACATAACGTCCAAGTCTAACAAAAGTATATACCTGCTAGTCCAACTAATCCGTTGAAAAGGGAGGCCACCCAACTGGCCTTGGAATGGCTGATATGGAAATCGTTGCGAATTTCACTATAAAGTATACCAAAGGAGATGCACATTCCTATAGAAATGATGTGAGCAACATGACTCCCTAGTACAATCACAGTATTTATAAATTTATTTTTCATTTTCGAATTTTACAAAATAGTTTATATCTTATTACAAAATGTAGAATCATTGACTCATTCCTAGTAACTATGTTATAACAGCCAATTTTATAGTTCCAGCCTTTGTTCTACCGTAACGCAGTCGAAATGGCACATTGATACCCACTGAAATACCGATTCTATAACTCGATTATGGAAAATTATTAGCATGTTTTTGAATGTAATAATTTTTACAAAATATATTATATATTCAAAGGATAAAGAAACGACGAATTCTTTACAATAAAGGAGTTCGTTAGGTTCAACAGTTTTTTTCATCTTTACAAACAAAAATTCTAAAGAACATTATTTTGCTGTTTAGGGCATACGAACTACAACGAAACCTCCAAAGATTCACCACCTAATAACGGGTGTATAACGTAAACTTCCAACCTACACAAGTGTAAAACCAGAACTATTTTATTTTGCGGAGTTATTACCCTGCTAGATTGCATTTAGGTATCGGGCTAGACAGAAACCTGACGACACATTAAGACGAAAAGAAAAAGATGGAGCGTTAAATGCCGACAAACACGACAAAACGCAGGCTCGGTAAAATGTGTTGGTACTCGATGGACTTACTGGTATCAGATCTTTGAGTTAAATCAGAAAGACAAATATTGCACGAATAAATTAAACTATCAAGTTTTTCAAAACAAAATAAAAATAAAAGTCAGATATCAAAGCCTCCCCGCACAACCAAAAACTAGAAAAGAAGATAGCAAAATGACCAGTTCCAAAAAAGATCCTCAAACAATTAGTACAACAATATTAGTACTTTTAAATACAGTTACTTGCTAAACGTAGTTCTTTAAGTATATTGAAATAATATAGTTAACAGGCATTACATGAAAAATAAATAAAGACGGAACGCGATAAAAGTTCTCAAATTGTTCAGGATTTTTTAAGACTTCCGAAGGTACCTCCATAAACTCTCACGTACCTACCATCGTTGTACAGTCAAAGAAAGGAAATGAATGAGTGCTTGTTTAACCGATTCATCATCGTTATTATAATGAACAAAGTATGGAGCGTGTAAAATAAACGCCTATCTGATACTAATCTAATTTTCGATTCCTTGAGAATAATGTTTTGCGAAAAGCGAAGATAAGTGAAGAAGGCGTTACTGGAGTCAGTGAAACACATGCACTTATTACACCAAAAGTGTATTTAAAATGCATAGAAAATTGTCACAACAGGCAGTTAAGGGTATTCATTGTTCCCTATACTTTTGAAACGCCTCTCCCGTAATTTGTATTTTTGAACTATGTATAAATGCTCCAATGTGCTTTGTCCTGAGATTCAATTCATTAACCAGTCGTTGATAAATGGCTATAAGACAAGCTGAGTCATACCACGCCATTGCTTTTGGCCTATATATTCAGCAGGGACTCATTGTGATGATAAGTTTTGCAAAGTTAACAATTCTATTTTGAGCCAGTCTCTGACAAAATGACACTTAGGCCACAATAAAAAAGTGCTGTTTTACATTCCCTGAACAGTAAAAATTGAATGATTAGAAAGTTGAAAATGGAACTTCTAAAAACGCTACTTCTCAAAAACATGACAATTTATTTTTATAATCAAAACTGGTCTCATGAAAATTATAACTAACATTAATTCCTTAATATAATATCTTAGCCATTTTACAGAAGATATGTAAGTAAAGTATAACCCCATGTAGCATTTTTTATTGTTTATGCGTGTGTAGAGTATGCAAGCGTTTTTGTCTTTGTTTTTACTTGCGTTTATTTACAACAAATATTATACTTTCCGACTATGCATGCATTAAACAGTTCATCCTGTAAACATGTTATAAACATAGGCAAGCGGAAAATCTTTATTGTTATCGTTAATGCTGTCGGGAACTAGGTATTCAATTACACAAAAATGCGCAAAATCAAGTTATTTATTATACAGCGCTGGAAATTATCTCTCCCCTGCAAAAGCAGGTCAGGTCACCAATTTCACATTTTACATGGGAGGCAACTCAATTATATAATACATCAAATTCCATCAAACATCGCAGCGGTTACTTCCCTTGCAAATTGCGGTGTCCGTTATGTCGAAGTTTTCTCTCAATAAATTAACTAAAATCGAATGATAACTTCTACTATACGTTTTTATTTGAAAGTGAATTTTAATAATATTTTTTAACAATATCCTTTCCTGGCGCGTAAGTGCATTTTTAACGTTTGGGCCGCAGAAGAGATTATGCTTGCTGCAACAATAGCAAAGTGGCATATCGATAAATTAAGCGAAAATATAAGGTTGAGATGATCAGAAGCTAGTGTTTAAAGTTTTCTACATGCCGTAACTATATAATCTTTTTATAAAATAAGGATCTGCATATCGAAACATAAACACAAACATATGTATAAGTACTTTTAAAAAAGTCGTGAAAGTTTCACATGTGTGAGTCTCTGTCGGTTTACGTCATAAATTAGTTTTAGAAAGGCCGATTTATGATTTGCTTACTACACCTTCATTTTACGGTATGGTTGTTATTTCCAGTTTTCTTTTCATAACAGTGTGGTGATTACTTTGTTCTCAGTTTTAATGTTCCAAGTACATCACAGCGACTCGTCTTACGTGGGGGATGAAGGAGGGTTAGGGGAGAGTGTATGATGACTTTTTCAAACAATTTTGGAAAGACTAGAAAACGGAAAAATTGAAACCAAAAGACTAAACATGTAAAACGTGTAAACGATACCACAGTCGATTTTTAGACGATTATATTAATTATTGCTGCAAAAATACAATAAAATACCAGACATCTAAAAATAAAATATGGTAGTTTTGCTGTTTAATTATCACAGGTAATAAATTTTAAAATTTAAAATCATCCTGTCTATTCTTAAAGTTTTTTGCTTTACAACATACAAGTGAAATCACTAAGTATGAAATTCTTCTTCATAAAAACTGGCTAAGTTAAAATATCGTACTGAAATTTCTAAGTACGAAATTCCCGCTCACCGAAATGACAAAGTTCGAAATGACACCCGGAATAATAAATTCTAGGCCGACATCATTTTGTATTACGCCTGGACAAAAAGAAATTAAAAGTTAAAATTCCGTCTCCGGTTCGTTTCCAAGCGGAAAAAATGAATTCCTGATAAAAACCAGCCGGACTCCGTCTACTTTCCGGCCGGAATCCGTCTGCCTTTTTCGTACGGGAAGCATTTGATGAATGTTAGGATAGTGGATACTAAGCACCCAACAATTTTAAGAAGGCGAAAAGGGTCATTTTTCTAAAACTGGCTAAATTACCTTTTCTGAAGGCTGCTGAACAAGAGCGTATAAATGTGTGTAAATATTAAGCGGCATTAATCCGGAGCTAAGTGGATTGGACTTTAATATGAATTTACGTTTCTGTCCATGAACGGGATCAATCAAACTAAGTCCGCAATATATCTTTTATTTTGCGTGTTTGATTACTTTAAGAAAGTGAAATATGCATATCGAAAACGGCTACTCTTAGAAAACACAGCCGTCTCGCGTAGCAAAAAAGTACAGAGGAAAGGGAGCATGTGTTTATAAGTGCATCAATTTCAAATAAGACAAGACAAACAATTAATGAAAAAGAGAATCATTTAGGTTCATTTTTTTATTTGGGGTTCATTTCAAACTTGCAAAATATTTGAAATTATCATGCGTTATGAAACGTTTATTAAATTTAAAATATCATCCATTTTTAGCACACAAAAGTGCATGTTAAGTTCCGAATTTAATTACAGTTTCTTAAATAAATCTAGTCAGAAACAGTGATAATATCTATTGAAATGTTCTTCTGTTCACATATTTTCGTTTGTTGTTTTCTCTTTCGTAGAAAGTTTTTGACAGCTGTTAATCCGTGGATTAAAGTCGCCAATAACTTCAGGGTACCGCGAAAGATAAAAGCGCCTCTTGATGTGTCGAACGTGTCAGAAACCAGACGTGTAAACATTTACCCAAAGGCCTTAGAAATGTAACTGATGGAAAAGTAAAACTCAAGCACATTTCTGGGAAAAAAAAGTTTAAACAAATAAACATACTTATTATATATCAATGCAATTTCCCAATTCCATTAAATACGGGACGTTGCTACGTACATCGAAAGCCCCGCAGACACCATAGGACTGTGCATAATGTTTTGCCGTGTGACATAAACAGGCATGAAAGTTTTACCATAAGTCACTGTTGTCAATCAGGTTATTACAACGGTCGGCGGCCGTAAAAAGTCTCCCCGTACATAAAGTCAGGAGTGTTGTCAGTAAAATAACCCGTTATCGATGTCATGATGTCATGCAGTGAAGATAATGTATATCAGAGCTATCCGATTTTTTTTGGTTCTCCCGGTTAGCTCAATTGGTTGCGTTGTTGGAATTGCAGGGCCAGGCGCTGTCGCCGTGACGGTGCGGGTTCGCTCCCAGTTAAAAGCAATAAAGGCTGTAATATCACAGACTCTCATAAATTTGTGAGTATAAATTATTTAAGACGATTGCTGCGGTTTATTGTATGCCACTAGGCTTGTTTAAATTTCAAATTTTATTGAGCTTTTAAGTTTTATACATTTACTGCACGGAGCAGGAATACCGAGTTAATTTTTTCCAAAAAAATCACAATAAATTGTAATGAAAACTTGTATTTTATTCTAAATACAAAATCGTACAATATGTTCTTGCAAAGTAAGTTTTTCCTCTTCAAAAAAGGTACTTAGACAATGAATATTCACTAAATAGCCGTGAGGGTTTGGTTGAAATAAAAACAAATCCAGCTTTTATTTTTTAACTAATAGCAATCTTCTTTAAGGAGCGTATTGTATTATAAGAATTGAATCAATATTATATCGCGTTTATCGGGATGTAAAAAACCAAAACATATGTCTAAAGCAATCCCCATGCGGGCTTCACACACATTTAAGAGCCCAAATGTATTCCATACCCTGACGAACGCGATTATATATTGATATATAATAAAAGTATAATAATAATGTTTGGCTGTGTGGGACGGCTATTTCTTCTGGATGTAGTTTCTGAAATGCATATTGCACTTTTTTACACATAGCGTACACCCTTCGTAAATTGGGTTTTCCTGATACATGTATGCGTATAAAATATTTCTATAAACTAATAAGAATTGATTTACCTGCTTATGGAACCCCGGCTATAACTGATAAGCCATTTGCTGCAATGATCAAACCAAAGCCAACCGGCAAGCAGACCGTATCAAGGTAATGCGACACAACCGCCATATGTAGACCAAAATAACCTGCTGTAATACAAATGCTAAACCGTTTTAGGAACATCTTTGCAAATATGAGAACCTGTTTGGGCAAGTGTGAGGGTGGTGCACCTTAGAACCTAGTTTAACCCGCCCCTCCCCCCAGTGGTAAAACTGTTTTGCAATTCACCCTTCCATCGCATCATTCGCTCAGATTCGCTATTTCTTTTATTGATTGTAATGTCTTATTTCAAATTAATCATTTATAACCTATTTTTTCTTTGTTGCTCCATGCTTGGCTGCGCGTGGAGGCTGTGCGAATTCTTTAACTACCAAATACCAGTGGTGTTTGTTTTTGCTCCATGCTTTGCTGCGCGTGGAGGATGTGCGAATTCTTTAACTTTCAAATACCAGTGGTGTTTGTTTTTGCTCCATGCTTGGCTGCGCGTGGAGGCTGTGCGAGAATTCTTTAACTACCAAATACCAGTGGTGTTTGTTTTCTATTTTCCCAATTGTTGCATTTCATATCTCACATTTAAGACATCAGAGAGGCCTGAAACATGGCACTAACAGAAAACAGAAAATCATGTTTATTGCTTCAAAATCTTAAGTAATGGCATGTTAACTTACTTTACAGCATTAAATTAATTTATAGCAAAATGTACAACGACTATCTACAATATCATCATATACAATAAGCTCTATTATGACAACAATACAACATAAATTAATAGCTTGTTATCACCTGAAAATACTCCTAGCATTGTTGATAAGATCGCAAAGGCCTCCAGTGATTCTGCAAAACTGATGCAAACCGTCGTGATGCCAAATCCGAACAGTGTAAAGCCGTGTATCATAGCAACAAAACTTTGGTATTTACAAGATACAAAGCCACCAGCTAGTCTCCCTATAAGGTTACCGAAGCCCGTAACCATGTCACACAGAGAAATCTAAGTCCTTTCAACCTGTTTTTCTATCATAAGGTCTGGTAGAAAAGTAGTTGGAGCAAATACGACGGTGAACGAAACCACAGTTGACGTAAAGAAAACCATGAAGTCAGCATTTTGAAGAACCTTTTTCAATATCTTGAACGAAGAATCAAAACCTTTTACACCTAAAAGATTGAAAACGTTTCATCAGAAAGCATTGCGGAAATACAAAAAAACTTTCTTATCATATATTTTCTTGCTAACATCAGAGAAATTGCTTGTTCTTTCCGAATTTCATAGCAACTGATTGGAAATGTTTGAAAATATCGTCATAGACATGTTTTCTCATGGTATGCTTATATTCAAACTAAGTATAATTGATGAAAAAGGGAACAAACCTTTTGGAGGACATTCGTCATCGGTCTTGCCAGCGCTTGGGTTCGAAACAGGAGCAAAAGTAGCTGCTGACATCAAGCCAACAGCAGAACACCCTCCAAGAACAGAGAACGTTGTCCTCTCAATGCATAAGGTCATTATCGGCGGCCAAATTAATGAACTAACTGACGATCCGGAATTTCCGAGGACTATAGCAAGAGGGCGCCATTTTGCAACAAAGTGTCGAACAATAACCATGTTATCACAGTAATGAATAATTACTGCACCGCTGCCTGAAACAAAAATCGATACACACATATGCGTATATGAATGCCATAAATATAAATGAGCCATCCATCTTTATAATATAAAAGTCGAATTTTTTTATTGACATGAACATATATTACTGTGTAATATAAGAGTTGTAAAAATTCACCCTTTACATTCAGTCAGTGATGTAATCAATATTAAGCGTGCTTCAGTCTTTGATCGATCTATATATAAAATATTAAGCTATAATCAAACCAGCTGCTAGGTGGCGTAATATGCCTTTCTGCCCATGAAAAGGCTCAAACCGAGCATTCAAATATTTTGATTTTGCGCTGTATTCGGTGGTTTTCTAAGTTTCCTTTTCATCAATTTAAATAAATGTAAACAGTATTTTATTTTGCCAAATTTCTCAAAACAACATGAAATTACTGGAACTTATCAAAAACAATAAGTTAGATACAGTATCCATCAAAAACACAACCTGCAAAAAGGCCGTAAGTTAGATACAGTAACCCATTATAAACATTACCTGCAATAAGCCCATAAGTTAGATACTGAAGCTAAAACAGTTAAATACAGTTAGATACAGGAACACATCAAAACACTACCTGCAACTTATTGCATGACCTTAGTAATAAGTTAGATACAGGATCCATCAAAAACACTACCTGCAATAAGGCCGTAAGTTAGATACAGTAACCCATCATAAACACTACCTGCAATAAGCCCATAAGTTAAATACAGAAGCTGAAACTGGCTGACGAATCTGCTCGTGATCATTCCAGTGCAGAGAAGAATTGTACCAATTATCGTTAACTTCAGCTCTCCAAACCTTGGGGATAAAAATCCTAATGGTAATCCTGTAAAAGAGAGCATAGTATTTGATTACACTTACATTCTTGTAAAATATTATTTCAGCGAAGATGACAACATATTTTCTAACTTTTTTTTTCTCCTAAACTATGAAGACATCTTAAGAAAGTACTGCATTGGAACGGTCAGCAGCAAAACAATATGCCATTGAGAATTTTAACCTGGCTCTAGGGTGCATCAACCTCACACTTTCCCTACAGGTTCTCAAATGAATACACGCTTACAAGTTATCTTGGTGAATTAGTTCCAAACAACCCATCTATTCGACACGCAAACAAAAACAAACAAACATTTAAACATAAGAAGCTTACAACAATGTCTGGCAAAAATGTAAGTACTCTACTCAGTGATTTTACCAAAACTAGAACCCCCTCAGTAAAATCAGCAAGAACACTGTAACAGGAATAAAGATCACCTTTAGGTTCGGTTGCCATGAACTTCAAACAAAGTTGACACCTCCGCGCAGACAAAAATCAACTATAGATGGGTTAATCACCGAGCCTTAGATACCACTTTCAGATTATTAGTGAAAGGTAAAATGTGCAAATCACGAATGACCAATTTTCTTATAATGATATTTTTGAAATTAAGCGTAATATGGGCAAGAGAGATAAATCTCTCTGGTATAGATTTGCTTGGTATCTATAATTTCATTCAGTCGTTTTGAATCTCCCTATTATGATTTCAACGTTAAGATTTTTCTACAGGCAACAAATTAAAGTTTTCTTGTAAGGGTAGATAACCGAGTCACCTTGTCGAAACATTTAAGGTATGTATGAAGTCTAATATTAAAACATGATGAGAAAATATATATTTAATCTTAATTTAATTTAAATTAATAAACAATGTAGAAAAAAGGAAAACATTTTATCTTTATAAAAATTTCAATTACCTAGTTAACACAAATACACCCCCCAGGGCTTCCGTAAAAAACTAATGGTTATATTTTTTCAAACTCTCATTTATTTTTTCCAAAACCTTCTAAGGTGCTTTCATAAAGTCTATGCGTTCCTTTCTACGTCGTGCAATCAAAAATATAAAGTTAAAAGTGGTAAGATGAGTTCCTGATATATAGAGTCATTGTTCTGAACTCGTGTCGTAATAATAAACAAATAATGGAACGTGTAAAATAAACGCCTACCTAATACTAATATTATTTTCTATTACGTGAGAATAACGCTTTGAGAAAAGAGAGAACAGGGTTATTGGGGTCATTAAAGCAAATGCAGATGTTAAATCAAAAGTGTATTTAAAATGCATAGGTAATAGTCACAGCAGGTTGTTAAGGGTTTTCAAAGAACCCGATACTAATGTAAAACGCCTCCCCCGTAATTTGGTAATTAAATTTTGAAAATATGCTACTTCAGCAATAATGTGTTTTAGCCTGACATTAAATTTCATTACGCATTCGATAAATCCGTATACGCACATAATGCGAAGTTTTGGAAATACTTATTCAATTGTTAGAAGAACTTCGCAAATTATTACGACGAAAAGAATCTATGATATATGTTAATGCAAGACAAGACATTTATTGATTGTTTTTAATTAGTTGTTCTGATTGTGATGTTTCTCATTTTATTGCCCGCACACCCCAATATAACAATTTACTTAAAATCATCCGCCTTTATGAATTTGCACTTTTTTCCCATTTAAGCTGTCATGTTATTAAGATTCTCATACTAAAGAAATGCTTCATGCGACTGTTTGAAGACGACTGTTAATAAAATGTTACTCGTCACCGTATACAACAGTTGAAATTGTATGAAACAATATGTAAAAACTATATTTCTTATCGTTTTTTTAGGACAAAACATCCTCCTTTACTAATGTCTGTATTGCATCAGTACGGTAAAAACTGTTGTTTTACCAAATCAACTTACCAAATACTAAAAGATTATATTAAGATATTTTGTAAAGAATCGAGTTTGCTAATTGTCATACAAAAATTGTTTATTTCACTCAAATCATAAAGCTGTACTGATTCCACTGATTGTTTTGCAATTAATGTGCAAGAAAGCATTTCGGGAAATGTTTCAATTTAGAAATAAATATACGAGTATGTGTTAATACCACGAATAATTTCAATTTAAACTGAACTTGACAAAATACTGTTTTTTACGTTAATTTCTATGTCAAGAAAAAATATTCAAATTACAGGCTGAAACGTGTTGCGAAAGTTATATAAAGTATAAATATACATTATATAAATTTTGTGATTTAGTCAATTAAGTTAGACCATTGAGCTTATACAAAACGTTAAGCAAATTAACAACCATTAAAAGTTGAGTTTAGTCAGGTTTAAGGTTTTAATAATATAACAATAAAAACTTCATTTTCTAATTATGTTTGTTTCTAGAAGTTAAATTTGAATGGAGAAAAGAGGCTTGGGAAAGAAAATCCGTATTTAAATCAGACTCGTTTAAAAATAAAAATATAAAAACAAATAAACGTATTTGATATTTGAAATTCACGTAGCGCTATTTGTGCAGTGTCGCGGCAGTAAAAAGTCTTCCTGTACATATAGTAAGTACTGTTATCAGTAAAATAACCCGTTACCGATATCGTGCAGTGATGATTACGTATATCAGTGTTATCAGACCAACCTTTCTTGGGGTTGTCCTGGTTAGTACAATTGGTTACGTCGTCGGAATTGCAGGGCTAAGAGCTGTCGCCGTAACTCTCCCAGGTAGAGGCAATATCACTTTACATACTTCGGGTAGAAATGACGTGAGGATAACTTGCCATGCAGAAACGCAAAAAAGGAAATACTTATTACTAGAAACAGACCTGCAAGTCCAATATTATAGAAACATTCATGCAAGTCCGATAGAAACATATATCTTCAAGTCTTATATAAACATACATTCAAGTCTAATTAAAACAGACCTGCAACTCCAATAGAGACATACTTGTAAGTTCAATAGAAACATATACCTGCATGTCTTATATGAACATACATCCAAGTCAAATTGAAACAGACCTGCAGATCTAATTGAAACATACATGACGGTCCAATAGAAACACATACCTCCAAGTTTTATTTAAACATACATCCATGCCTAATTGAAACAGACCTGCAAGCCCAATAGAAACAAACACACACAAGTCAAATGTATACATATCCCTGAAAGTCCAACGAAAACGTGTTCATGCAAGTCCAAAACGTATTCCTGCAAGTTAAGAAGAAACATATAAATGCAAGACGGTAAAAGCATCTACCATCAAGTCCGATAGAAACACATACGAGCAAGTCAAACGGAAACATGTCCATGTAAGTCCAAAGATATTCCTGCAAGTTAAGTAGAAACATATAGATTTAAGTCGGTAGAAACATTTACCTAAAGTCTCAGGGAAACAGGTACAGACAAGTCCAACAGAAACATACACCTTCAAGTCCGACAGAAACATCCACATACATGTCCGACTGAAACAAACACCTACAAGTCCGACAGAAACATACACCTACAAGTCCGAGAAAAAGATATACCTGCTAGTCCAACAGAAACATAAACCTACAGGTCAAACATAAACATAAACATACAAGTCCGAAAGAAACTTACACCTACAAGTCCGAGAGAAACATATACCTGCTAGTCCAACAGAAACATAAACCTACAAGTCCGATAGAAAAGTATACCTGCAAGTCCAACAAGTCCGTTTAAAAGGGTTCGCCATTTATTACCTGGAGTTTAGGGAGTAATATCTAACAACCAACAATGTATAAACGAGTTCTCGGGCAATCTCGGGATCTGTATTCTAGTCGGAGTTTCTATTAAGCTAGTTTCATTTAGGTATCGGGCTAGATGGTAGTCAAGTCGAACAGGTCAAAGGCTAAAAAAAATTACAATTACAAATACAGTTCAATTAATTTTATATTTGATAAATAAATAATACAATGCCGTTTTACAGATTGTGGCGTTTACCAATCGACCGCCGCGAAATAATAGAGGTCTGACTCGGTAGCAATGCGTCTGCCGATACAGAAATTTTGTGATCTGGGTTTCCAACCAATGAGATGTGCTCCATCCTCATAAAGAGGTTACCTCAGGAAATAATACCACATGCTCCCGAGCTTACCTTTCTGATTGAAGAAGTAGAAAGCAAAGGTCTTGCTAATATAAATGGTTTTGACCGTATATCAAACAGAAATTTTGGAAAGCATGCATTATTACCACTAGGTGTTTTAAACCAGGATCTTTGACATAAAAAGGTAAACATTGTCTCGGATGAATAACTCCCAACCACCTTTCACTCGATTATGTTGCATGCAAAAGCAAAGAAACACACAAACATACGATGCTGATAGCATTGTACATAGATAAATTAGGGTTTGATTTTTTTCCACTGTTAAGTCAGATGAATTAAAAAAGTTGTAACACAGAATGTTAAACGAACTGATGTCAGGCATCTTTACATGATTATATCAAACATAGTGTGAACTTTGCCAACAATTGAAACCGAACAGCCTAAAGTTTCTGAAATTCAAAGAGATGTCCGAGAAATCGAACATATTTTATTTTCTTAATTTCTATATACATGTACTCTCCCAAAGTCCGTAAATAAAACCTTTTTAAACTTTAGCTTAAATCGAATCCTTCACAAAAAATAGCACCTCTTTACGTCTTTAAATATCAATGTTTGTAAAGCAGAAAAAGCGGACGCTTTGAACGATAATTGTAAGAGTTAATTTACATTTAGTCTAGCTAACTATACTCCCCGCCAATAGAAAGTTAGTTACCACTTTGGTTATTATTAACAGCTGTAATTGTTTTATGTAATATGAAGGGCTTCGTAAAAATTTAATGTTTTACTTATAAAGAAGGAAATCGACAAAATCACTGTGATCAAGACCGCTACCGGTGTTGCAGCACTTATGCTTATTTCCGGTTATCTGCAAATTTCCATATCTTCGTCAACTAAAACATGTTCAAACGTTGACCAACTTAAACCACAAAGAGTTTGTCATAAAAGAAAACAAAAGGAACTTCCAAATTATTAGAAAATTACTTTTTCTGTAACACGAAGAAAAGGTAAAACACCTTTAAACATGTTTTCCCATTTGCTGTAATGCGATTTTTTGTCCGTTGATTTTATTGTTTCTATAAAATACTTAGCTTTTTAATTTTGGCAACAGAAAAAGCCTGATAACACTGTATATTACTCGAAATCGCAAATACATGTAATACATGTACAAGTGCTACTTTGCCATACCGGGTGGTTTCAAATTTACTAAATGTAAAAGCTACGACAAAAGTATTCTATTGACGGTCATTACCTCTTGAAATTTTAGTTATATATAGAATACTCGTGAAGGTCAGGTAAACTGTAATTAAAGTTTATTATTGTGACACGTGCAGTTTGGGGGAAATCATTCAGTACGGCAGGAGTTAACAAAAAGTAACCCGGCCAAATGGATCATATTTGGATGAAACTGATGGGTGGGTTGCAGTTATTTCTCCAAGACAACTTATACTTGTTTGTTGAGACCTTTGGGGCAAGTGTGAGGTTGATGCACGGTTTGGTTTAAAACCATAGTGACAAATTGTTTTGCCATTGACCGTTCCAAGGCGGTAACCACAAGGGTTTATAACAAAATTAATTTCAAATAAGACACCACAAACAATTAACGAAAACGAGAACCCTTGTTGTTGTCGCCTTTTTCGCTGCGGGGAGAGGCTGTGTTTTCTGAGTGTGGCTTTTCCTGATATGCATATTTCACTCTTCGATATTTTACATAGTACGACTCTGACACGTTGGAATATTAAATAGTCGGAAGCCCCTACATATTATTAGCAATATGTGGTAAAAAATAAAATGTATATTTTCTTCTACCTTATACAACTGGAACTGGGGACTAGCCTCAAATCTCAAAAATGTGATTGGTTAAATATGAGATTTCATGCCCTATATTTTATAAATTGATTTATTTGTGAAAGAATCGGAAAGAAATATCGTAAACCGTTTATTTAAGAAATAATCAATAGCTTCCGGTGAATTATCGCAGGATAATTCACGGGGCGGAGTTCAGATGCGTAAGGATATATCACGAGGGGCGTAGCCCCGAGTGATATATATCTACGCAGCTGAACGACGCCCCGTGAATTATCCTGCGATAATTCACCGGAAGCTATTGGTTATTTCAATTCTAACACGACACATCTGACTGAATAAGTGAAATAATCATAACTCAATTTTAGCGCGTTGTAATAAACGCAAATGGGTTATATGGTCGGCAGTTAGTGTTTACTCCTTACACATCTCCATAATTCAAAACTGATAATAATTAAAAGATTAAATAACAAACTTTAATACATGTCCATCCAACCGCGCATCCAGCACTCTCCAGTCGTCGTTCGAACCGTATTTGTGATTCCAACGGTTTAATACTGCACCAGGAAATAACATGTAAACAACGGAAATGACGTGACGTCGTTTAAATGGCGCGTTAACGTCACCTTAACGTTGCCGCAAAAAAGCGGAAAATGATTATAGTATTTTATATAAATATATAAAATAAACATTATTCTATTACTATGGTATCATCGTATAACGCGCGGGTAATAATTTCGCGTATTATGTGCTATCTTAAATGCGCGAAATTAAATCCCAGCGAAAAATACAATTGTCACGTGACAAGTTTATTCCGACAGGTATTTAGTAATAGCCGTGAATTATCGTGTAATAATGCACGGCAAATTCAATGGGAAAATCGTCAAGTCATGTTAGAATACTCATTAGATTATATAAGATTAGCAAGCGAATTGGGAGGTTAGAAACGGCTAAATTTTCTAGTTGACAAGCAAATATATACAGTCTTTAATCTTTAGCTGGAAACGTTTTAGTCCATGGGTTAGGATTGCGATCCATTCCTTGTGCTCCCTTGAAAAAACCGTATTGCGGGAAATGTAATATATGTGGTATCGCGATGTTTTCTGATGGAAATTCATTGTTAAACAATTATCAAGTTCAATATAGACGCCACAAGCAATTAACTAAAATGAAAACTCGATGGGTTAGCGCCTTGGAACGGTCAGTTAAATGTTCACCGGTTAGTTAAGTGTTAGCAAGAACTTCTCTCTATCATAAAACAAGTTACATGAAACTGAGAAAAAAACGAGTATGTAGACAAACGTGTCACACGGAAAGATGATCGAGTTTCAGTTATGATTTTTGTTAAGTTCGATGAGATTAATACGGCATGATATTATTCTGACCATCTTTTAAATGCACATTTTTCACGCATACATGCGCTGTAACTTTGACTGATTTCTTTTTAACATACAATAAAAATAACAAAAGACACCAATAATAAAAATACCTGTCTTTTTCAATTATCTTTGTTTATATGGAGTATTTGGTACCGAAATATGAATGCACACGAACGGAAAATCGTCCACATCGTTTATCTTTTGAGTACTTGTGTACTCGATCGGAGGGTTATCCGAGTACTCGCATACCAATTTATAAGACTCGTTGCTACCCCACCAATCGAATACTCGTTGCCATCCCTAGTTCAAACAATTCTTAACGTTAAAACTTTGTAAAATAAAGATATATTAATAAAAATCAATAATTTATTTAACCCTAACGGCATTTTGCCTTTAGAGCGATTATGATAGTTTTCTTTTCTATTGCTAAAAGTGAAATTACGTCAGTGGAAGGCCAGTAATAAAAAGTAAACTAGACACACACCATCTCTTAAAGAAACCTAGTGAAATGTGAAACATAAAAATTTCTCGTAAAAGGCCTACATATTGACCTGATTACATTCACACTTATAACCTAATTATTTAACCTAAATACAACTTACCTCTTTACAATAAACCTAGTGATATGTAAAAAATTAATATCTGCCCTTTAATATGTCATAAACCCTGTTAATTTCGTACCTTTTGACAAATGACTATATTTGGCAAACATTTCGTTTTACGCGTAACCAAGCATGAGTCGGCAATATTCCACCGAAATGTTTTCAATCTCCAACATTGGCCAACAATGTCAACAAGCTTCAGACCTTGTTATAAATAATAAGATGGCTGACAGATAAAATGTGCATTACATAAACATTCATAAAATATTTGATTGAAAATATTAGTTGACTGTTTAATAGAATAACATTATTTGGGAACAAATCTCAAATTAGAACTTATACATTTAAGTATAATTAATAAATATATATCTGCATGTACAATAGAAACATATACCTGAATGTGCGATAGAAACTTAAACCGACAAGGTCAACAGAAACACAAGACTTCGTGCGCAATAAAACATATACCAACAAGTCTCCGACAATATACATACGAAGTCCAAAAACACTTATCTCCATCTCTCAGTTCTACCATAACGGTTTTTGAAATTGCTTATGACGTACACTGAACGAGTGCATAAATCTAAAGATATTTTAAGGCGTTCCTCTTTCGTCAACGCACTATCATAAATAAAAAGTATCAAAATCTCTCAAATGCAAAATGCTGTTATAAACACTTTGCACCGATCAATGTAATTAATGTATTTTTATTTCACATATTTCATTGTTTAAAGTTAGTACAGTAAATAAAAATAGCATGATCTACACACTCCCTTTAATTATATAAACTTGTAAAAACAAAAACTTAGCAACACATATTAACTAGAATGTAAATGACTGTATAAAATATATTACTAACAACAACATGTAAGATCCTTTTTGTCTAACCAATGAATTCAATATGAGGTATTTGAAAAAGTGTGTTTGACCCTCAATTTCATATATCAGTTTTATTTTTATTTATATCTATGACTCTGCTGTATTGTATAAACGATAATTCTAGAATAAGCTACTCTTATTGTTTTGCTGTTTATGACCATCTACAGGGTAAATTACAAGAAAAACTTCAATAAAGCTTTGCTCCCTAGTAAAGGTTTTGTAGGAAATACTAAACAACTTATAAAACTAGATCATGGTAAAACACATGGTCCATGAGGCTGGAATAGAGCTATTTCATGAAGCGGAGTTATAAACCTGCCAGTTTGCGTTCGGAAATGGAGCTGTATGGTAATCGAATGCCATGATAATAAAGCCACCTATAACTAAATGTTAAATTCATTCTAAACACTAAAATATGTCAGGCAATCAGTTTTTTTTTCTGAAATTCATTTTTAATCAATTTAAGGATTTTTAATACACTCTTAAATTTTACATAAGTTATAAACGCATTAATCTGAAACGAAATAGACCATAATTATAATAATGTTTAAGAGTCTATTTACAAAAAACATTAAATTGTCGTCGCCCATTTTATAGTCGTTATACAATAAAACAGATGTCATGTCCATTCATTAAAAAGAACTAATAATTGACGGAAAGGCGAATTAGCTGCATCAAAAGATGTACATAAGAGGACATTAACCGTAACGACTCACTGATTTGACATATTTTCATTTATTAAAAATTAAATAAATATGTATGCAAAGGTCTTAAGGTTGTGGACTTTGCATAAACAAACGAAATATGTATTTGATTTCAAAAGTTAAAACTTGTTTAAATTATATTAGACCCGTCTTGAAAAAAACTGGGTTAAAAGCAAGAGCTATGGCTTTTGTTTTCGAAAATGTCTATAGGTTATATATGATGTCAGCATCAGTAACGCATATGATTTCTAAATATTTTAAGAAAGCTATCAGGGTAGGTTGTGATTTGTTCTTTCTTGATGTGACCTTTTTATCTTTTTATAATTTTTTATTTCTTAAGTATGTATTTTCAAGTCAAATTACAATCTTAAATGAATGATGCAAAATCAAGGGCTATGTAAAATTCGTTGGTAAAAGAGACCGGGAACGTTGAAATATTAAGGGGCAGTTACATACATGTACTGTTGGTATCAAACAGCCGATAATCAAGCCTTTCACTGCCCCTCATGGTACCCACCACTGACAACACTTGCAGCAAGTGTGGCATGTGCGCAGCTCCCGCATAGTCTCTAGAGACAGAAAATATATGGCGTACGAAAAGGCTCAAAAGGTGACAAATGCTGGTGCACCTTTTAATTTATGCGTCCAACGTTTAAAATTACTGGCGCTCCTGCAAATTAGCGGTTCACCATTTTTGAAAATTAAAGGTGATCCTGTAAAATAGCGGTGGACCTACAAAAATATACGTCCGTCGTATAAATTTTATATGCTCAACGTATAAATTACCGATGCACCGCTAATTTACAAGTGTACATGCAATATGAAAATGACCAACCAATCTCAAACCTTGCTTCAAACAGTTGTTTTGATGAAAATATTTATTTAAAAATAAAAGTAAGGTACTTCTTACTTTATTTTTATTTTGTGCTCTTAAAATTATTAAAATATTTTAATATTTTCAGAATTAAATAAAAAATTTAAGCATTTTTAAACCGATTAAACATTCACTGCATTTTTCAACATATCGTCAACACTGCAAAATTGAATATGGCGAATGTAAGGCAAATTTTAATTGGCTATCATTAATATGGGTTTAAAAAGCGAAAGGGTCGAAATCGAAACGTAGGTACATCGTTATGCGATGGACGTATACATATTTACGATGATAAAATGAAGGTGCACCGCTATTTGAAATGGTGCTGCACCGGTATTTTATAGGTGCACATGTAAATTTATTCGTCCATCGCGTAAATTTATACGTCCAACGCATAAATTTATAGGTACAACGGTAAATTGGTATGTAGGTGCACCTTCAATTTACTTTTGAGCCTTTTCGTGCACCACAGAAATATGCCAAAGACATCAAACTAATGATCAAACTAATGATCATCTTTATAAAGTTTAAATGTAACGAGTGTGATGAGGCTGTAACGAATATGGCTGTAAATATTGTCCAAATCTTATGAAATGGTTGAGCAACGTGTCCATCCACCTTAAAACAGCGATAGTTATGTTAAAATACAGAATTGGTAAGGCACCAAAAAACTGTAGACAAATGCCTAAAAGCTGTTTGAATAAATACTAAACATGAAAAACTCAATATTATAAAGGAAAAACTCCTCAATCGTAAAATTCATAGTTGAAATTTGGGCAATCAAAAGAGAGATAACCCGTCAAAACGTTTTCTACAACATTCAACGAATGTCTTTCCTTGTTTACTAAACAATACTCGAATTAAACCAAACTTCATCAATTCGACTTCACTAAGGTGCAGTTGGATTCTTTAGATGATTTCATGTTATTGCGATTATAATTAAGATATATACTTGGAGGAGAACTTTATTTGACTGCTCTCTATTGTATATTTGAAGACGTGCGTTAAAAAGAGGCGACTGACTTCACAACATACGGCCTTGTAGCTTTTGTATTAAATAATACGTTTTATCTTTGATTAAAAAACGTTTACGAGCATAACATGAAAAGTAGCTTTTAGGGAGACAAACAAACAAATCAACCCAATATCAAGTTCTTAGATTTCGTTAAGTTAGACTTTTACAACAGATATTTTATTAAGATGTGTGTTTTTTTCGCACAAAAAATGTTGTTTATTTTTAATTTTAGGAATACATGTGGCATTACCAACAATTCATTTTTTTTAATTCAGGTTGTGTTTTGACCAGTAATTACTTGTAAATTAATTAATTGTAAATCTCATTGGTCCGAGTTGATTGTAACTATTTCAATATGTTTCAACGTATAACAAATTTAAAGAAGTCATTATTTATTTTCGTATTTTGTGAAATTGCTGATTTTGAATAGGATTTATTTATTTTATTTTAGCGAGAAACTTCAGCTATACTTTGATACTTTGATAATTTAAAAGCTACAAGGCTGTATATTGTGAAGAGGCGTCTCTTTTTATCACTTTCTTCAAATGCACATACACTTCAGCAATGAATATCTTTGATTGTTATTTTGCTGTCTATATGAAATAAATTATCAAATTTGTAGCATGGTCAGCGAAGAAAACTTCTGTCTTAATTCGATTACTGTTTGAAGCGGTCATTGAGTTAGAAGTAAACAACCAGAGACTTGTCTAAGGTCACATATCTCCCCTGAGGTACTGGCATTCTCCATTCAGTTATTAGGTTATGCTTGTGGCAATGAACTTTACTTCCAACGGTTCCATGAACATTGAATTAAAACATGGTTTTGGTTAGTGTTAGTGTAATGTTTAGCAACTTAAAAAATACTGTATTTGCTTGTTATCAAAATGACCGGTCTGTGTCTTTTGTTTATTCCATTTCAAATTGTATTTAATTAGATACAGGTTAAGTGATAACATAAGTTAGTTAGTCTCTAAGGATGTAAGCTTAAATCTGGTTTGGAAACTGAGCTTTTCTGGGTCAACATATCTTGTAAAATCCTAAAGAAACATCGTTTTACCTTTACTTGCGGCAACTTCTTTGATCATCTTATTTCTGTAGCTTGGTCAATGTTTATCTTTTTTCGAAGTATACTTTTCTACATCCCGTTTCATTTTGAGTATTTAAACTGTTATTTTCTGAAAAAGTTGAAAATGCATATCGCGAATTGCCACGCCCAAAAAACATTCTCCGTACGCTGCCAAAACGTACAGAGGTTAAGAGCGCATGGTTTTATAAAATAACCGATATCAGACACTACGAACCATTTACGAATGAGAGAATCTAAGAAGTTACCTCCTTAGAGTTAGGATTCTTGTACAACCAGTGCTGTTATCAGATAAGTCCTTTTAATATCGTTGAGCACGATACTTCTGTACTATATCAATAGTACTTCTAAAATGACTTTCAAAAAGTGCAGCCATTTTATAGATGGTGGTTTCAATATCCAAGCAAATATAGATTCGTATATTGTTCAATCACCCAAAGGATATACTTCCGGCTTCTTAAATGTTTGTCTTTGGCGTTGTCTGTGAAATGCTTATATTGATATATATGTTTATATTCTCAGATCCCCACTTAAAATTATATCTTGTTTATTTCTGTTTATTGTTTTCTCTTTTACAGGAAGCCCGCTCTTTTGTGGACCATACGCCGTTGACCATGGGATGGCATTAATCTGAATATACCGCATTGAATGTCATATGTTCACGGACTTATGCATACCATCGTTTGGGTCAATTGATCAAAATTACTGTTTATTTATTGAAAATATTGAGTTGCGCTCAGGTCGGGCATTAATATGCATGCCCATTACCGCCCATAAACATGCCCTATCAAACCAAGCCTGCAAGTTTTCATTTTTGTCATGTTCGGTGGCTTTCAAAGTTCGTTTTTCATTTATTGTAATGTGTATTCAATTTATTTAAATGTATATTTTTTGCAATATGTTAATACATGTCAGAACAGTAAAGAAAAGTAACTCTAGATCTAGAAGTTCCCTAATATTCTATTTACACAATTCCCTCAAACTAAGCAACAGAAAACATCATTTTAAATGAACACATGATACTGATAGCAATATGTCATGTCTTTTTGAGGTACATTTGCAAACAAAAAGAGAAATTTGTAAAAGAGTGTTTGCCCATAAATTAGTACTAGTTGTGTATAGCTTGAAATTTGCGTAAATAGCTGATATGTAAATGCTAACAATAAACACTGTTCTCCGTTTTAAATCAATGTTGGGAGTTGTGTTAAAAGACTGGTTACAGAGCTTGTGTCGACGACTGTGTAATTTACGTTTGGTTTCTGGCGCCTACCACCAAAGAAGCAGTGAACGCGGGAAACATTGTTTTTCTTTACTGCAGCAACAACTTTTTAAATTGTCTACCGCAGAATTTATGTAGAATCAGGCTGTTGGCAAGAAATAAGAAATTTAGACGATAAAACGAAACCTGCTATCTCTTATCAAACTAATATGTTGATAGTGTAGATATTTTTCTTTCACTACACTACTTCGTTAACATATTTTCAAAGAATTTTGTTTTTCAAAATCTGCTATTCATCACATGCTTTTTGGCAAATAATATTATAATTTATCTGTTTTGTTTTCTCTCAGAAGAACCTTTTAAGGGTTTTGTGCACCATCAGTTCTCACGATTACACCGATTAATATTTTATTAAGTGCTGTACGTTATTGTCTACATATGCAAGACATTAGTTCACATGTCTTCATTAACCACATTCCTAAAAAAACTACAGATAATAAATATTGATAAACTGCGTTTCGAATAGATGTATATGACACTGTTATTAGACAATGCCAAATAAAAATTCAGAATCGAACAACATTAAGGACATTATATTGTAAGTTGTAAGCTGACATATGTTAACCAGTAAATTTGACGAGCAAACATCATATTTGACCACTATGTAGATCTGAAAATTTTTTACAAAGTGATTTGAACACAGTTTCTTTCAAATATCAGCAAAAGCTGAGTCAGAAAACATAGCCTGCCTGTACAGCCAAAAAGAAGGAAAGAAAAGATGACACCATCAATTTGGAATTATTCAAAATATGAGAAAAATCTTAATTTCTTTATTTATAGTGTCTATAAAAGGATGCTAATAACATGGTTTTATGACTTTAGAACACATATGGTTAGAGTCCTAAGGTGCGATGGTCAACAACGTTCATGCACATGATTCTCTTTCAGGTGTTTTATCACTCTCAGACTGACTTCTAAGTGAAGTATAAACAGGCATTATCCAATAAAAGTGTCAGTCCTTCAGATAATTCATTAGAACTGGTATACAATTTAGTATGTTTATTGAAAATGTTTCATTTCATAATTATACACAAGGAGGATAAGTGCATTCGTTTTTTTTAGTCTAGGAGTAGGTGGCAGTCTGGTCGTAATCAATAAAACAGAGGGTTGCATGCAGGACTGTCGTAAATACATTGAAAAAAGGAGTAACGACAGTCTTGCGTGGAACCCTCGACTGTTATGACAAGATATTAGAGCAGAAAATTAAAGACTAGTAGTGCATTGGTCCTTAAGTTATTGAAGAAGATGTATTACAAGTTGTCCGACCTTATGGCTAGCATATTGACTTTTTAAGAATATGATCTTAATTGTAGACTATTGACGTACGCAACAATGAAAATATGTCTCCTGAAGTGTCTGGTTATTTTATTGCACGGTCATTCAAACGACATTTATAAATAGCTGCTTATTTCATTTATTACACCAGCTTTGTAAGTTGAGTTATATGGTATAGTTGTAAACTAGGGAATCCTTTTTTATGTTTTGCAATTGTTAATAACTAAAACTTAGTCTTTTTCTATACTTCGGCAATAAATAATCTGCGCTGCTTTCCCGATTCGCTTTATGTCGGTCAAAATTATATACATTTGAGAAAAAATAAATTTAAAATATGTTGATCCCTTAAAACGGAATTTGCCTTGAGTATGCCACCATGTTTTAATACATCATATTCACTGTTTTCTAATTGCCATCATTATAGGCGTCACATAATGGCGATCAATGTATCAGAGTTATCCGAGAAATCTTTTCATGGGTTGTACCGGCTAGCTCGATCGGTAGAGTAATCAGTGTTATGTGGCTTGGTGCTGTCGTCATACGGGTTCGATTCCCAGTGTGGACGTTTTATGATGCTGCTGCTGCAGAGTATTTCCCAGACGGTGTGATTTCTCAGTTAGTTCAAGTGTAACATACATGCGAAGAACTAAATGTATTTCAAAACTGAATTTTATAACATTACAGTATCATTAATTACAAATGATTTGTTAAGTAAGTCAGAAGACGGTTTTGTTACAGACGTAACGCAATGTAACTTTTGTAACAAATTGATACTGTGTCATTGATGAGGGCTAAATTCGTGCTCTGGATGTTAGTAAGAGGAAGGCAATATTGGTTCCTCCGCGTTTTTTGTTAAACCATCTGTAAATTCGAAAAGCTACTTACATGATATTCCAAAGCGGTCTGCATGCTCGATGATTAAACTCTACAATTTATCATTTTCTTACCTCTTTTTTGCATGACGGTGAAAGTGTTTTAAACCGTTACCGATGTTATGCAGTGATTGTTACGTATATCAGGGCTATCCGATCAACCTTTTTGTGGTTGTCCCGGTTAGCTCAGTTGGTTGCGTCGCAGGTCTTGCAGGGCTAGGCGCTGTCGCCGTGACGGTGCGGGTTTGCTCCCAGCTAAGAACACTTTCATTTGAAATTCAAAGTAGCGCTGTCTTTGCAGTGTGGCGGCCGTAAAAAGTCTCCCCGAACATTTTTTCAGTACTGTTATCAGTAAAATAACCCCTTACCGATGTGGTTGTTACGTATATCAGGACTATCTGATTAACATTTTGGGGGGTTGTCCCGGTAAGCTCAGTTGGTGGCGTCGCAGGAATCGCAGGGCTAGGCGCTGTAGCCGTGACTGTGCGGGTTCGCTCCCGGCTAGAGACACTATCATTTAAGAGATTATTGAGGTTTATATTGAAAATGAACGTAGAAGTTCGTTCAGTTTCTTTTACTCCTGACTTCGTGTTCCTGCTGATATGACTCCATGAGCTCTGTTCTCAGTATGATAACTAACTAATCGTACCAACCGTTTTCGCGTGACAACTAACACTTCCTTGTTCTCATGAGAACTCGTTGGGGGCGATAATGAACTTGGTGCACCATAAAACCTGGTTTAAACCCCAGTTGTCAAAAGGTTTTCATATTTGCCGTTCCATGGCAGTAGCTATTCAGGTTCTGCTTTTCGTTCAATGTTTGTGACGACTTTTTAAAACTTATTAATCATATCATAAATATGATGTTATATTTTCTCTCTACGTTTAGTCTGTGCGTATTTCACTTTTATACAATATGTTCGCCTCAAAATTAAAGAAAAAAATGAAAAATGCATATAGGGAATAACCACACCTAGAGAACCGCCCCCCACACACACACGCAGACAAAAAGTAGAGAAGAAAACAATGTATGTGTTTATCAAACGAACAATTTCAAAACAGTCACCACAAACAAATAAAAAAGAGGACCCAAGGGTGGGGTACCGCCTTGGAACGGTCCGTGGCAAAACCATTGTGCCACACGGGGCTAAACCAGGCTTAGGGTGCACCAACCTCACAATCGCCCTAACAGGTTCTCATTTTAACAAATCAATACAAGTTGTCTTGGTGATATGAAACCGATCTACGAGACACCAATCAATTGGGGGTGTATATTTGAGCAGATAATGAATAAATTCAGTGTTCAACCAAAACAAAATGAAATTCCTTCCATATATTAGTTGCCTAAAGTCCACAAATCACCTTACAAAGCAAGATTTATCGCTAACCCTTACATTAACCCCAACTCCAGTTTCTCGAACCACTGTTTCTGTTTTGTTCAATAGAAGCATTACCACAACAACCACTATTTAATTTCAAATACCGATTATTTTGCCAGTGACCTTTCTAAGGCGGTAACCACAAGGGTTCTCATTTTCGTTAA
The DNA here is from genome assembly GCA_038501625.1 of Corbicula japonica. Lineage (NCBI taxonomy): Eukaryota > Metazoa > Mollusca > Bivalvia > Venerida > Cyrenidae > Corbicula > Corbicula japonica. The sequence continues at coordinate 348,034 of JAZAYU010000078.1, forward strand.
TTGTTTGTGGTGTCTTATTTAAATTTGACATATTTATAAGCACATGCTCTCATTTTCTTTTCTTTTTTTCGCTGCGTGGGAAGGCTGTGTTTTGTGAGTGTGGCGATTCCTGATATGCATGTTTCACTTTGTTCATCTAGTCGTGACTATGATCCGCAATATGCGATGTTTTTCCTTTGGATAAGCAAAATTTAGATAGAGTACTATATACAATTTATCGAACCACCGTTTCTGTTTTGTTCATTACAAGCAATACTACCACAACAAATATTTCATTTAAATTGCCGATTGCGATCGAAAGTAATGAATACTAAATGTGTTTTTCTTTATTTTAATTTCTATGACACTAAACATATTGTTTAAACTATTTGCACTATTTCAGTTTGAAACATATTTGAGACAACTTGCTACAAAAAATTAAATCCTAAATTTTATTAAATACATTTTATTTATATTTATTTATAAAAAAACTATATATTCAATTTCAAGGGAGGATATCGGAAATGCTTTGGATTCTAGTGTTGTTTTCCAAGGACAAGTTGTTTTAGCAATAAATGTTTTGGGCTTTTATTAACATCAAGAACTGGAGAAAATGCTTTAATTCTATTAATTGTGAATATTGTTTAGAATCACTTACTTCTTCTACCTAAAACCCTAGTAATAGCAAAGGAAAATATGACTTAATTGTGACTGCAGATTTTCAAGAACATTTTATTTCTTTGTAATGATTACAGAGATGCAGATTTGTTCAAAGAAAAGATTTTCTTTTTTATTTTTCTAATTTTGCAAAATTTCAGGTACAAATAAGGATACGTTTCATTCTTGCTGAGTATACTTGTACTGAACGTGAAGTAGCGTGTAAACGTGACTTCAGCCAGCAAAGAATTTACAAACATAGTAGACTGGGTTCATAATATAAGTAACATGGGAGTATCGATATTTTAAAATGAGTATTTAAATATTGTTTTGATCCGCTGTTACAATATGTATGAATCAGTTTGGTTTAGTCCTTTGATGAAAAGTGTTTCTCTCCTTTGTCTTGAAATTGAAAACGAAATAATATTGTAACGAATGTGTGCGTGTATGTGTAACTATGGAAGTATGTTCGTCTTACATGCCTTAATTTTGTCTGTAAACATTTAACAAAAATATGATAAGTCCCAAACCAGCTCATTTATAATGTCTGACAAACCGACTTAAAATAGGACCAACAATTAATCCATTGGTAAAAATGAGCTGTCAAAATGCATTTCCATCACTCCCACTGTCCATAAACAGACTTAATCAAACAGAGCATGCACTATTTTCACATTGGTTGTGTTCTGTGGCTTTCGAGGTTTCTTATTTGTAGATATCAATACATGTACATTAATTACATTTCTCCAATAATTTCTCTTAGAAAAAAAACGTTCAATTTCATTACAATTACATTTAGGTTGTCACTCACGACTTAACTACGTATTTGTTTATAATTATTAGTGAAATATAACGCGTCCTTTACCTCGACCGGTCATTGTTGTACACATCATATGATTACATGTCTAACATATTTGCACTGAACCTGGAGTAGCGTGCATACATACTTTAGCCCGCAAAGAATTTTTCAAACGTTGTACACTGTGTTCAATATATAACTAAAATGGGAATATCGATATTTTAAAATGAATATCCAAATACTGTTTTACAATAAGTATGAATCAGTTTGGTTTAGTCCTTTAAGAAAAATATTTCTCTCCCTTGTCTTGAAATTGAAGCAGAAATAATGTTGTAACGAATGTTTCCGTGTATGTATCCTTGTAAGAATGTAAGTCTGGCATGCCTTAATTCTGCCCGTAAACATTTAACGAAAATATGATTAGTCCGAAACCAGACTGTGTGACAAACTGACTTAAATTGGACCAACAACTAATCAGTTTGTAAAATAAGCAGTAAAATGCATTTTCATCACAGCCCACTGCCCATAAACAGGCTCAATCAAACAGAGCCTGCTATATTTTCACATTTGTTTTGTTCTGTAGCTTTCAAGGTTTCTTATTTGTCGATATCAATACTACATACTATCATAAATTACATTTCAACAATATGTTTTCTTATAAATGAAATAAATGTTGTCACTCACGAATAACTGAAGGGTTGTTCATAACTATTACTTAAATATAACTGGTCCTTTGCTCATCCAGTCTAATGTTGTAGATACCATATGATTACGTGTAAAAACATTACACTCGCCAAAGTTCTAATTGGTCATTTTTGTCCATGGTGTTTTTAATAGAAACATTGATTTAACTCTTTATTTGTAATCAAAGGCCATTTAAGCTTTAATCATGTAACAAATTACTTCGGAAAAGTGTGACGAGAGTTATCCTATTTTTTGTTTCATGCATAAAATAGTCAAGCAACCAGAAAATTGCTCTAATTTGCTTGTTGGACCAACAATTAATACATCGGTGAAAGGGAGCAGTTATATGCATTTTCATTAATGACAATGAACAGGTTAATACAGAGTCTGCAATATTTTCACATCTGGCGTGCGGTGGCCTTCAAAGTCTCTTCCTTATCGATATCAACATATACTAAGTGTACTTACATTTCACCAATAATTTTGTTAACAAATTTGCTTGTTTGTTCAAATAGGACCCCTAATAAGTAGAAAAAAACATCAAACATAATAAATCAGCAGTTTTTTTTAAATATTTCATGGTACCCAATTTTATCATTACACCCCCTCCCCCCTTGCAATTCTAATTTTGTCCCTGTGGTGTAAGTAAATGGTATTGATTTCATTTAAGAAAACAACAATAAAGATTAAAAAGATTGATTTCGATACAAAACAATCCTTTTCACAACCTTCTAAGACATAGGGAATAAACAAAACTAGCATACATTGTAAACTTACACAATTGATGACCAATTAGAACCTTGGAGTGTATTTGAACTGAACGTGAAGTACACGTGCCAGCACAGAGTTTAACAAAGCTGGTAAACATGTTTATCGAATAGGAAAGGTGGGAATATATGAACACGATTTTCGATATTTTTATATGGTTATTTAAATATTGTTTTGATCAGCTGTTACAAAAAGTATGAAGCCGTTTAGTTTAGTTCCTATAAAATGCAATATATCGCGCCTGTTTATTATCTATTTTCTTGTTGACAACGGATTGTCTGACAAAAATCATGCTGCTTATTGCTGTAAGTAACTATTTTAACTTTTAAACTTTTAACCATGTCTTTTCGAACTTAGAATTCCAAATATATTAGTTTAAAAATTAAAAGATTTAAGTGCGAAATATAACCCATTTCAGCCAACGTTTGTATGAATTGATCGGATCCTAATATGATTATGTATCTTTTATTCATTAAGACCATGATTCTAGCGATTAGGAACATAATAAAAAGTGTTCATGTTGACTGATCAATCTTACCCTTTTCAGTATTCATGATTAAACAAGTCTGTACAGCTATACTATGCTACGCATAACATAACCTAAGATAGAGTAAATTTGTCAGAGTGAGTCTGATAAAATGTTCATGACGTTATAAATGATAGAAAATACAGAAATACAGCGGATTATCGAACTTAAAAAAGTTTCAGGAAAACTTGAAAAAAAAACATGTAAAAAATCTGTGGTTATGTAAATAAATATTTAATTAGTTAAAATGATACCTGTTACGGAGTAAAAGTACGAAAAGAGCTATAATATTGTCACTTGTGCACGTTTGCAGCGTCGGAGCACGCTAACTTACTGCGCCACTGCAAATATTTATAGATTTATGTTGTCTTTATTTTAACATTGAAAACTGTTAATTCTGATGGCTTAAATACATGCTTTTACAGGCATAACTATTGTTAATATTTTTTCTTATTTTAAGCAAGTACTTAAAAAATAGCAAAAACTAAACTATTTCATTCCGAAATTTCTGCGTAAAATTGTTAATAAAAATAATCTTTTTCCTCTTTTCGCTTATAACGATTGGTATAAAAAAAAGTAATATATGCATATCAGGAATCACCACACTAAAAAAACACAGCCTCCCCACGCAGCGAAAAAGAAGAGATGAAGAGAGAGAGAGCATGATTTATATAAGTATGTCAATTTAAATAGAACGCCACAAACAATTAACGAAGAAGAGAACCTTTGGGGATACCGCCTTGGAACGGTCAGTGGCAAAACAAATTGCCACTGGGGGTTTAAACCAGGTTCTAGGGTGCACCAACCTCACACTTGCCTCAAAAGGGTCTCGTTTCACACAATAAGTACAAGTTGTCGTGGTGAAATAACTCCAAACTACCCATCGGCTCAACAATGTTGCATGCAAAAGCACAAAAACATACAAAACATAAGAAGCTAATAGCATTGCAAAGCCAAAGGGTAGGTACTCAATGATCTTACCGAGACCAGAGCTCCTGGAGTAAAATCAGCAAGACCACGATGACAGGGATAAAAGAAACGAATCGAGTTTCTAGGTTCAAATATCTAGTAATGTTGTAACTTATTATATCGCGTTAAAATAATTATAACAAGAACGGATATTGAATATAGCATTTATCTTGCTGATTTTAGTTGTCGTTCGAACATTCTGAAGAAGGACATGATAACACATCAGCCTTGTTCCACGAAGTCAGTTGTTTGAATTAGTTTTTCTTTCTCGTTCCAGCTGGCGTGCTGTGTTTCTCTTGTGGTGTCGCAAAACCCCGCAGCTCGTTTCTGCGACAGTGACACAGTACGTGTGTTTTCATCCCTTTTTATCTGATTTTCGCCGCATTTGCATTCGTGCATTTTGTCAAATAAGAGTATGTTCGTCCACAATTAGTTTTTGTTTTTGGTAAAACCTCCTTTCATTTATGAACTTTGTGCTTGTCACAAGAAAATGGTATAAATGTGAAATTCATATACTGCTTTCATGATAAAGATCTATATTGATTTGTTTACATATGTCGTACAATAGTAAACGAAAGGAAAAGTTAGTAACATGTATACTGGGTCAGTAGTGATTTTATGTTAATGACTTTTGTCTCATGTAGATTAATTTTAATCATGTTTTGCTATCAATAATATATAATTTTTTTTAGAAAACTTTCTAGGAAAAAATCTTTACTTATTAATAATTATGTTTTATTGAATGAAATAAAAGAAACAAATAAATTACTAGAATAAAATTATTATGACTTTATTCATTAAAAAATCCAAATGTTGTATCAAATAATGAACAGGGGTTCATTCCTTTTCCGGCAACACACCTCGCGAGATGCTTCTGTGGTAACTTGATCACCAATTAATATAGTTTGTTGGATATTTCCTCTGCATAAAAATTTCAAAATTAATGTGTTTATTTTTAACACTTTACTGGTTGAAAAACTAAGTCAACAGCCCGTTTAGACCGCTAACGTCGAAATAAAGCTTGTAGGAGTACTTCGTGTTTGTTTAGATCGGGCTGTGCAACTTGATTCTTTCATTTTAGGATTGTGACGCAGGTACGAAATGTTTACCTCTGGGCAGACCAAAGTGTACAGCGGGAACACAGAAATGCCAGGTTCCAGGTAAATATAAACAAACTCTTATCTGTTTTGAAATGTTTGGTTAATATTTCGAAGATGCGTTGACGATAATCCGACTTGGTCAAATGTTTTATATAGCTACTTATTGTTTGTTCGATTCGTTTTAAATATTAAGAATTATATTTGTAAATTGATAACTTTATAGTCCTCTTCCTCTTCCATTTGTTACAGAGGCATGAATGAATACCATTGGGTTTTATGAACTCTCCAAATGACATCATTGATGTAAAATAGTCAAACATTTTGCATAATAATATTTGCATAATATTTTCAATGTTAAATGATACTACCTCTATCTGGGAGCAAACCCGCACCGTCAAGGCGACAGCGCCTAGCCCTGCAATTCCTGCGACGCAACCAATTGACCTAGCCGGGACAACCCCCCCAAAAGGTTAATCGGATAGCCATGAATTACGTAACAATCACTGCATGACATTGGTAAAGGGTTATTTTACTGATAACATTACACTGATAACAGTACATACTACATGTACGGGCAGACGTTATACGGCCGCCACACTGCACAAATAGCGCTACTGTGAATTTCAAATGATAATGTCTCTAGCTGGGATCGAACCCGCACCGTCACGCGACAGCGCCTAGCCCTGCAATTCCTGCGACTCAACCAATTGAGTTAGTAATGTGCCATTTCTTATCAACAATTTTGAAAGGTAAAGTTGAAAAACTTTGCTATGTATTATTTCAGATCCCTGTGATGACCCTTCAAGCGAGTTGTATTGTAACTGTGTTGACGATTGTCCAGGTGCAGTTGATGAGGGGATATGTGGTAAGTGGAAAGGGCGTGGCAGGTGTACGATAAGACTACCTGAGTGGAAAATTTTATTAACAAATACATCTGTCGATGATTCTAAACATGATTTTGTAAATTATATTTGACACGTATTTGAGTTTCAAAATTATGTTAAAATAGATAAAAAGGGAACTTTGACGGCCCTCGAACATGACAAATATGATTGCTGGCTCGGTTTGATGGTGACTGCTCATGGGCAGTAATGGAAATGCATATTACTGCCCACGCCGCCTAGCACCGGGTTGAGCGCAACTCAATATTTACACCAATAAACAGTACAATTTTAACTGATAATGTAAGATTTTTATGACACGTGTGTAAATAGATGCTAGAGGAACAATGAAAGCCATGAGAACTGGACAAATAGTCAAAATATTGCAGGCTCGGTTTGTTTGGTCCTTTTGATGGAAAGTAATGGAAAAGCATATTACTGTTCACTCCGCCTAGCCACGAAATGAGCGCATCTCCGTACTTATGCAGAAATATGTATCGTGCTCAACGGAATTCAAATAGCATATTAATTGATTACAATACTGATAGAATGTAAGGGAGATTTTTTAAGCCGTCCGTCACACGGGACAGGCAACGCTCCCGCCAAAATTAAGTTAATGAAAAAGCAACTTTGAAAGCCACCGACAATTAATCAAAATATTGCAGGCGCGATTAAGCTAATGAAAATGGATTTTACTTTCCGCGCCAGCTAGCCCCGGATTGAGCGCAAGTCATTATTAACAGATATGTGTATCCTGCTCAATGGACTTCAAAGAGCGTAAAAGAAAACAGCTCTGATTGAATGCACGGCAAGAAATATAACCTCCGCTTTACGGCACGAACAGTGCAACTGAGATTGTAATAAATAAATAACTAAATAAATAAAAAATAAATAAATAAAAAATAAATAAATAAACAAATAAATAAATAAATAAATATAACATCAAATGTAAAATAAGAGCGGTTAAATACGCTGTATTCATAGTGCTTCACACGACAGGAACAATTGGCATTAGATCCCTAATGCGACATTTATTTCTGACGGTGTGTGTATGCATTGCAGCCTGCCCCGGTGGCTACAGTGACGAGTTCATTGTCTTCCCTGGAATGTTGATGGATGGGTATAACCTGGCCATTTATTTTGATCTAACACTGGCAGAGTGTCAAGCCTTTTGTCTGAACACCACTGGATGTGTAAACGTCGAAGTGAGACAGCATGATGGCAAATGCTACCTTGGAAACGAATCCCCCTACACGCGACCACTGGATTTCATATATACGGGAACTTACGACTTGTATCAACGACGATGCATTTGACCATAAGTTGCAAGAAAATAACGTTCTTACATTCTGAAATAGTACCTTCATTCTGTCGTAAAATATTACAAAAAATATACATCGAATATCTTAATAAACAATATTTCAGAGTATATTGTTTTTGGTGTTTTTTGTTCTATTAATGTGTTTAGTAGGAACAATGGATGGGAACAAATACTGAAATAGGTATTCTAATATTCGCATAAAATATCAGAATATTCCATGTCTGTTTACCTGAAAAAAATAAGTAATTGTCTATGTTTCCAATAAAACAAACAACAATTTCAAGGCGGAAAACCCTCGGGTTCTCACTTTCGTTAATTGTTTGTGGCGTCCATTTTGAAACTGATTATTGCAATACCATGCTCTTTTTTCCTCTCTACGTTTTGGCTATGTAGGGAGGCTGTGTCTGCTGGATGTGGTTTTTCACTTTTTTGTTGAAATATGCAAATCAGGAATGGCCACATCTAGTAGACACAGCATACCCACACAGCCATAGAGTATGGAGGGAAAGAGAGCATGGTAATACAATAATCAGTTTCAAAATGGACGCCATAAACAATTAACAAAAATGAGAACCCGAGGGGGTACCACCTTGGAACGGTCAGTGGCAAAAAATTTGCTACTGGGGGTTTAAACCCGGTTCTAGGGTGCACCAACCTCACACTTGCTCCAACAGGTTCTTAAATCACACGACACCCATTTTTGAATCAAATTGCTATTATGACTTCATTTATGATATACGTTGAAATAAATTATTTTGATCCGACTATATCGATTCCCCTAAATAGACAATACAACAAAAAATATAAGGTTTAATGATACCCCGCGAAAACAAAAATGGTCAGGTGTTATTTATGTTTTCTTGAACAAAAGTATAAAAACGGATCGGCTACAAGATTTCAAAACAGATCACAAGATTGTACCTCTTTATTGAGTACCAGAGTATCTGATCAAAATATAATTCCAGTACTTGATGAAGAGTTAAACTTCTCTCTGTTTTTCTTTTTTTTTAATCAATTCCAAAGAACATATCTAATTACAACATGAACTATTGGGTAACATGGTACATCGTAATACGGGGAAAGCCGCCGAAGCAGGTCGCCTTCGGGCTTTTCCCGACTATAGACAATGTGTACATGTTTAAAATAACAAAATCAAACCAAAACTGTCAACATTTCAATAGATTTCTGATGTCTTACTCTATAGTCCATCAAGATTTGTGAGATCTGCTCGTGTGGGCCGCCATTGTTGTTGTTGTTTTTCCAGACTGGTTTCTCATTCTCACAAATTCACCGTCTGATTAAAAAAACAGAAAACCAATAACCCTTCACAATTTAAGGGGAGACCACTGATTAGTCTGAAATGCGATATCCGCACTATCGCGGTAGTCTGTTGGAAGATAGAACCAAGCGATGTGTTGGCAATACAAAAATAATTTGTACTTAATAGAGAATTCTCAAAAGCGTTATTCAAGTCATTTTCATGTGTTATAAGATATTTTTAATAAAATGAAATGTAAATATCCTGTTTTCCAACAAAATATAAATATGCCCCAGACAACAGCCTAGATTGGCAGACTTTAGACTCGCATTGGCAAAGTTTCCGTTCAGAATGGCGGACAATACTGCCTAGTGTTAAGACAATACACACATATTATAAAAAACTAGACTGTACATCTTTCAGCAAAATGACCATGACCTAATGTTCACCAAAAAAAACCCATCATCAACTAGTTTGTACATGCTTAATTAAGGCATGAGCACAATTAAGTTTTCAATATGCTTTTTTGATAAATTTGGAAATAAATGTATGTAAAAAAACTTGCTGTTTTAATTAGGCCCTACAGTTTTGTTAGCAATTAAAAACGAAAATTGGTGAAAAAGCCTGAATTGGTTTTATAAATTTGCAAGTATTCTCTATGGTTGATAGCGGTTGGAAAAAAAAACAACAAAAATATTGGTTTGATGAGCCATAAACTGATAAGGTATTTGTTGTTTTGATTTCATTTATCTGATACAGTCTATACAGTATGGGTCATGTTGTCCGCTGTCCTAGACCTAAACATCTGAAAATCCTGGGCTGCATGGGCTGTATAGTTGATTGGTCATAATACCGTAATTCCGTACAGTGCAACACATCTTATATTTATTTTGTATTTAAGGTATTAAAAACTAGCTTTCCCCGTTATAGGTAGCACCTATTGTTATATTAGTAGTTGGTTTCCAAAGATATAATCTACTAGTATATGTTCTTCTAGAACTGATTGTTTTCATTCACCCATTCACTCTCATTAACTTTCACTCATTTCTGCATTCATACACCCTCTCAGTCTTACACCCATCCACCCTCTTATTACTCATACTCATGAAAACTCGGTTTAACTTCTTGCTGCCTTACATATCACGTTCTAATGTTATCTCTATCGGCTTTGATAACTTGATGTTTAAAGTCTGCATAATACGTAAAAACTCGTTATTCTTCAAGCATTAACAGATATATTATTTAGGAATTTTTTACACGGAGGCATCATCCTTTATGCGGTCACTGGCTGCCTCGTAGGAATTGCAAATGGATATTTTAGACGTACGACATAAGGGATTTGTCTCTGTTAATTTGAAAGCATATATATTTTACATAAACAGAAATAAAAATACGTAATCGACATGTTTTGCATTCAGCCCATTTTTCTTGGATATGCACTTCATAACAATTAGATTTTCCACATATTTTTCACATAAAAATGAATGATAAAGTCCGTTCAGTAATCAGTAAAAAATAATTCGTTACCGATGTCATGCAGTGATGATAACGGTAGCGTTATCGAAATTGCATGGCAAGGTTCTGACGCCGTGGCGATGCGGGCTCGCTCACCGGTAGAGGAAATATCATTCGAAATAAAAAAATAGATTTTAGTAGGAAGAAATATCAACGTCAAATATACAGAAAACATCATTTTTCTCTTACCATTATTAAAAACTGCAGGCGTTTTACACAGCAACTGAATTGTTGAATTGCACGTTTAATAGAATAGTACAGTATGGAATGGAAATAACAAAATGACAAACACAACCAGTTTCCTAGATACTTAGTAATATTCCAAGAAGAAAAGAAAGATGTTTCTTATAAGATATTGCTCAACAAAATTCGTCGGAACAAGTTATTGGCTAGATTCTTGTTTGTATGCCTGAGATATAAATACATACGAGGCGAAGGTTTACAATTTTACAAACAAAAGTACCTTTTTTGGTTTCGGCATGATTTAACCACTTCGCGGAATGCACATCGAGTTATTTTGTGTGCAAAATAAGACTAAACATGACTATTATTACTACTACTACTAATGCTGCTGATTCACTATTACTACTTCTTCTATAACTACAACAACGACAACAACAACTACTAATTTCACTTCTACTACTACTACTACTACTACTACTACTACTACTACTACTACTACTACTACAAAATAAGATTTTATGATTGTGAACCACTGCGGGATACCGAATCCCGGATATTGCTCGATTTAATGAGGAGTTTCATCACATTTCGCGACTGTAAACGGAGAACACTGGTAAGTTTAGCGCCTATATTTTCCAACTACTTGCTATTTCATTGATTTCAATTGGTTTGAAATGTTTTCCGGTAGTTTTTGTATCTCTGGAAGACATCACAGCAGAACAAGTTTTTGTAAAATTGATTAAATTACCCCTTAACGATCGGCTGCTCATTCGAAAATATTGACCTCGATGACTAAATAATCGTCAGAAATGATTATATAACTAAAAACAAAAAAAATGAATCGAGCATTTTTTCTCTTCTTAGCCCAAGTATGTCAAGTCCAAATTTCAGAAAAAAGAAATGAAACCCCAAAAAGATACAGACCCAAAAAGAAACAAAAAAGTGTACCGAGTATTGATTTTTAGTGTACCGAGTGTTGCTCATTAGCTCATTTTTAGTGTAAAATCGAGCAATATCCGGGATACGGTATCCCGCAGTGTGAACACTTGTCTACGAGTGGAGTTAGTTTAGAATCATAATTCTAAACAGACCACTATAAGATCTCGACCTTTGAATCCAATGTACGAGTATACTCGATACATTTGGTTACAATCTTACAATTTATGTGGAAAAATACAAAAATGATCTAACAAACAAGTAAATATGTGAGCCCCAGCTCTGAGAAATATGACTTTCAAAATGTATTTTGAATTTGTCAATAAAGATGCCCTTTTTGTTAATATAATGCACCTATATTGTCAATAAAGATGTCCTTTGGTTAATGTAATCACATTTATAGAAAAATTATCTAAAAATATTCGGGTTTACAGGAAGTAGATGAGCAAGGAGCATATAAAATCGCTTTATACTAAAGGGGTCTATAGGATAAAGCAATATGCAAAATAAAAGGCTGCTGCATTAATAGTTGCACAGAAAACTGCTTCGGAATTTGTGTAACGGACGGACGTATGGACAAGGGTAAAACAGTATACCCACTCTTCTTCGAAGCGGGGTGTAATTAGAAGCTACGTATTTAAATATTTTAAGTTCACAATGGCCTTACTGAGATAAGAGAGCCTAGAGACAAATAAGCATTATGCATGATGGCAAAAATAAAAAATGAAAGATGACATTGCCTCTACCTGAGAGCGAACCCGCGCCGTAACGGCGACAGCGCCTAGCCTTGCAATTCCGGCAACGCAACCGTTTGAGACAGAAACTTTATGTTATTTTATAACGTCTCTTTAGAAACCTACCTTTTTATATTATGTTATGTTTAAAAAGACAATATATATTAAATCGAAAACATTAAAAAAACACCACTATTACTTTATTCGATCGTAGAACGCTGTATTTTACAAACTTCAAAGTTAATTCATCAGTATCTCAACTCGTTTTATTCACAGAATTTTAAAACGGTATTTTCAGATTAACACTCTTCCATGATAATCAACGTATGATCCACAGATAAAAGAATGATTTTGCCCTTAACATGCTAACCGAAAAAACAATATGGTTTATTCATAAATATGTTCTTGTATTTTTATCGTAATCGTTTTACATGCGAAGCATTTTGCAGCTGGATCTTTTCTTGAATATTCTTTACGTACGATATATCTGTATGTATTTGGAAAAAAATGCCCACTTAGGTAGGCACGTATGTCATATATGATCTTGCAAAAGCAGCTTAGTAACTCTTAGTTGTCGGATTCTAATGTTAAGTAAACTATTTCAATTAATACTGAAACAATATCTTACATCTCTTAGCTAAGTTAAGCAAAAAATGCACATTAAAACAGCAGAAAAATGGGAGTAACAACTATTTCAAAGGTATTTTTTAATTCTGTATTCATTTTTCACAAATTCAAACTCGCGAAGCCAGGCGGTGAGTAATATAATATAATTTTTATGTTACTCATTCAGTTCTTGGGTGCAACAAAGCAAATAAAACATGTTTAACTGTTGCAATAGTCAGAAAATCTTGTTAAAATAGTAAGATAGTGAGTACTGTTGCTATACAGCATACAATTCAGTCTACACAAATCAGTGACCTTTTTGAACGGCATGACATTAGATGTTATGTTGGATTTAATTGATAATGTTTAAAGATTTTGGACTGTTTTATTTTTGCATTTAAGATTCATGCATAGGTATATTATGTTTAAAATATTTGGCTTTTATTATTTAGCCGATTGAACGTCGGCGTCTAAACCATTCCAGTCTCGAGGTTATCAAAATTAAAAAGTGCTCTGTTGCTACACGTATTACTATTTGAAATAAACGGTATACTACTAAACTTTCATGGAATTTTTCAAACGAGATAAGTGAAAACATTGGAAGTTTTAATAAAAAAGATCAGTCGTCAGAATAAAGTTATCTTTTGTGAACCGATTATACCCTTATAAACATAAACATTTTTAAAATAACATGTCACGCGCTTATAGGTTAAATAAAGGGGTATGGATAGGTTTTGAGAAAATATATAAGCAAGATGTGCGCGTAAAGCTCTTGGAGTGCTTATTTTGTCAAACATTTGTATTTACTTAGTGACATTCTGCAGTAAAAAGATAGACACTACAGTTACAATAACTGTCGGCATTATTATAATAAAAACATCAGACAATAACAACATCTGTATTTATAGCACTAGATGAAAAGTAAACTTCAAAGTCACTGAACAAGGCAGACATTAAAACATCACAAGTTTGTTTCACCTGCCGGTAAATATTTAAAACAAACACACCGCCTTTCCTCAGTTTGAGCACGACTGAATATCTAAATAATATTAAGCAGCACTGTACAATAGATGAAAAGAGAACTTTGAAAGCCACCGAATACGACAAATAAGAAATATTGCAGACTCGGTTTGATTGAGCCTGTTCATGGGCAGTAATGGAAATGCATACTATTAACCACATTGCCCAACTCATATTTACAACAATAAACAGTACAAATTTGATCCACCCCAAGCGATGGAAATTTCCTTAGCTGTAAGGCTTGTGACTTTATTTAATGAATATTAAAGCGTTTCTTAGATTAATCTGCAATTATTATGCGATAAACCGTCTTGTAGTTAAGCTTAAGTCACAGTGTTTACCAGTATTGCAGTCACAGCATTACATTATTTTAAAAGCAGGCGTTATGATCCCCTTAGAGATAAGGAATATTTACACCTAGAAAACAGACTCCCGCACAGCCGAAATGCCGAGAGAAAAAGCGAACATCGGTTTTATAATATTTTTAAAAGGAGCTGTTAAATCTATAAATGTAGTAGATTGTTATTTTATAGCAAGTTACAAAATATAACAGAAAAGTATGAACAGTATGGGCATGTAAAGCATTTCAGCTGTTTTGATTATTAGGAAATGCTGGTCAATACTGATATAATTGAACTGTTATAAGAAGAACAGGTGGTAATCTAATACGGTTTAACCTTGAGCCTATTTACATTGTTTTACTACAACGGAAATTTCGCTTATCAATGTATATGGCATCGTGGTATCGGTTACGAGGCTTCAATGACGACTTGCTGACTGTCACGAAGTCTAAAAGTGTTATTCTTCAAGTACTGTAGGGTCATAGAACCATAAAGGTACCGTAAATAGCTGATCATTCTTTTGAGAGTTCTGTCCTGAAAATAGGTAAGCTTAGGTGTGCGGCGACTCATTTATTTTGTAATTTACCAGCAACTGTTGTGTGCAAATGTACAAACAACTGATATTGTGGACTCGTAGAAAACCGTTGTAAAAGAATTTGAATAAAATACGTAGTTACAACTGTTTTGAACACAACCCATGATATAACAGAGTGTGAAGAAAACTCAAAACTGATTTTTAAAAATAAATACTTGACACAAGGGATCAAATGTATCCATGTATCCAATGCCTTTTATTATTATTATTATTATTATTATTATTATTATTATTATTATTATTATTATTGTTGTTATTATTATTATTATTATTATTATTATTATTATTATTATTATTAAAAACTTATGTAGATCAGCAAAACAGCGGCAACATCTGCAATACATCAGCAATATAAGCATTTTAGCAAACATATCATATATCAGCAACATATTGCCAATGTCAGTATTTGATCAGCAATACAGCTGCAGCATCTGCAATACATTACCAATAGCAGCATTTAGCTGGAATATCAGCCTTTCGCATGTTTCGTCATAATATTTAACTAAACATGCACACTGTTTTGATAAATATATATAAAAAATCAAAATTGCCACACCCAGAAAAAATACAGCCTCCACACGCAATGTAGAGAGGGACAGAAAGCCTGTATTTATAAAGTGATCAGTTTCAAATAAGACACTACAAACAACTTAAAGAAAATAAGGCGAACCCGAGGAGCCACAGCCTTCGGACAGCCAGTGACGAATCATTAGCCACTGTGGTGAACCAACCGCACACCAACCTCAAAACATGGCAAACAGAATAAAATAATACAATCAACTGGTCAATGCTGCATGAAAATCAAAAAGAAATATAAACATAAGGCGCTATTAACACTGTCAAGCTAATAGGTGTTAATTAGCCTATAAAAAATTTCGGTTACACGAAGGGTACGTTTTTCTTTGAATTTGGATAATTTAATACGATATATTTTTAAACTAATTTTAATTAATTTAATTTGTAGATACATGTTCACTTTGATAAATGTTTTCGTGTACTGTTAACGCAAAGGTCAATCATTCATTCATGCAAGTATAAAAACCGATCTATTTTCGATTAGATTAACAAAGTGCTTGACTTTTACACGTCAATGACCTACTGTATTCAAGTGTGTATCCCTTTTAAATACAAAAATGTAGAAATTTTTTTAACAAAACTGTTAGTTCTATTTGAATAGCAGTTTAGTCAATATTGACATTTTTGTAATTGAGTTTTAAAGATTGTCGTTTTTATTTAACTAACATTAACGTCACAATAAAATTAATAAGTTGGCATACACATGTATCTTCATGGTTCAAATTCGATGTAAATAAAATATGTAAATATATATGTATCTAATATAAAGGAACATTACATTTTATTTGATGTTTTCCGGTGAATTAAAATAATTATGTATAAACTTATACAAATGAAATTAATATCTCCTTTTTCAATGAATAAGTCAAATATCTACCAATGCTTCTTGCACTTGTGTGTTTATATAAGAACCTGCAGGGGGCAAGTGTGAGGTTGTGCACCCTGTAACCTGGTTTAAACCAAAGTTGCAAATTGTTTTGTCTTTGACTGTTTCAATGCGGTAAGCCTCGGGTTCTCATTCTACTTAATTGTTTGTGATGTTTTTTCTAAAAATGATCATAATCACACGTGATCTTGTTTTCCTTTCTACTTGTTGTCTGTGTGGGGAGGCTGTGTCTGCTCTATGTGGCCATTTCAAATATACATATTTAACTATTTAGTTATTTTGATTCCTGACAGGACAAAACTTTCATGCGAGATAGATGAAAAGGGAACTTTAAAATAGCAACCGAACACGACAAATATGAAAATATTGCAGACTCGGTTCGATTGAACCTGTTCATTCGTAGTAATAGAAATGCATATTACTGCCCACGCCGCCTAGCCTCGGGTTGAGCGCAACTCAATACTAAAACCAATAAACGTACAATTTCGGTCCATCCCAAACGATGGTAGGCATATGGCGGTGAACATGGAATCTTCTTTGCGGTATTTTCAGATTAATATCATTCCCTGTTCAGCGGCGTATGGTCCCCAGATAAAAGAATTGGTTTGGCCTAAACGAGAAAACAATAGGCGGAACTAACCAGAATAGAGTTTTGACAGGGGATGTGAGAATAAAAATCCTACATACATGTATCACCGACAACGCAAAAGGTAAAATAATAACTTGACGATTTCTCGAGATGAGGCGATGGATATCAACATGATCAAGGCAATATCTTCACAAGGTCGATTGCCGCGTTCGCATTCGCAGTTATTAGGGAATCAATTTGAAACTGAATGATAATTGAACAACTTAAATTAAAATAATTTAAAATATTTCATTTAGATGCTCAATTTCACGTTATTTTTACGACATTTATAAACTTTTTTCTGGAAACATAAAATAAAAAAGGTCCAAAATATTTTCCCCTCTAAAAAGTCTAAACGATCTACACTGGTAATTTGAATATTATTTTAAATAAGGTGCCAGAGAATGGGATTCCACGAAGCCAAAATATTTTACTTTTGTTTGACAACCCGTTGAGAGCGACACAGGTTGTTTTAAGCGAATGATACATGTTTCGTCTGAAAATAGCTATAATTTTTCGAGTATGCACATTTTCCGCAAATCAAAACAAAATGGAAAACGCCGATAGTCCAGAATGCAATTCTTATTGCACTTGAATTCATATATACAACGATTTGTATATACTGACAAACATCGACGGCAATTTATCGAATCAAATACTAGTAATCCCAGTACGATAATGCATCATATTATTTAATGCATTTTTAATGAAGTCTTAACTTCAACATTTAGAAAAACCAGATACATTCTCTCGATTTAAAAAAAAGTAATATATGCATATCAGGAATCGCCAAACTCACAAAACACAGCCTCCACACGCAGCGAAAAAGAAGAGAGGAAGAGAGAGAGCATGTTTGTTATAAGTATGTAAATTCAAATTTGACAAACGTTTTATTTTGTCCAATGTAAAGAACCCACCAGTTTACAATTGAAATACATTTAACGTTAGGTTTAAACAGAAAAACGATACTATAACTGTCAAAATAAAGACAGACCCGACAAAAGACCAATTAATTGGTATTTAGTGCTTTTACCTTGGCTCGTATTTTGTTCAATAACGAAAGTGTGCATGCAATTGGGATATAGAGAGTGCTATACAGTAAAGATTTTTAACAGTATTCCTTTTGTTTTATATGACAACTAAAGCGTGATTCGTTGAATAATATTCAAAACTTTGTGCACCATTAAAGATAGCTTTCGGACAAAAGTCTGTTAGTATTAGTGTAAAAAGAATACCTCAGTTTCTTGTGACACAACACTTAATATGTAGAAAACAAATTATAAAAAAGGTAACGCACATTTGTAAAGTAAATGTCCCTTAACTCGTTCAATTTTGACTTTTCATTAAATTGTAAATAATAATGGACTATCCATAACGTAAACAGTGATAGTTTTAAATTACTGTAACGGGTATACTTCTTTGTAAGTTTGCTTTACTATGTTGTGTGAAAGAAAAATGAAATTATAATAATGCGATACATGTTTAATACTTTGCTTACTTATCCGATATAGATGTAAAGGTAACAATGGAAATTGCTAGTGTTAAAATGAGATACACATGCAATATAGAAATTGGTAAATGGATTGTTAAGGGATTTTTTTAAAAGTCAAGTGTGAAATTACAATGACAGTAATGCGATACGCAGCGTTCAATTGATATGCAATACAGAGGTAAAGTGAACGTGAAGTTATAATAACCGAAATGTTATACACAATTTATCACGAATCTGCAATACAAAAGTTAAGGGAACTTAAAAACTAAATTGTGAAATCATAATGTAGTATGATAACTGTAATGCGATACTGTCCTCGACTGTTCCACGAGGATGTATAATCCAATTACTGAAAGGGAATTTTACAGTGTGTAATTACATCATAATACACATTCAACAAGAAAGATGTTCAAAGGATACGCTTTATAAAATGTTTGGTGCATGTGGTGGGATAAATGAATTAAAGTAACTGTAATGCGATGCACATTGTTCCCGTTTGATATTAATCGAAAATAATGGTAAAGAAATGTAACAAATGTGTTCTATTTAAGTTATAAAATAGTACAGGTTTATTCGTAAGAGAAAATGAAATTACAGAAATTAGTATTAAAATGCGCTTTCCTGTTTGTGCTGGAGATTGTGATCAGTTTAGAAGACAAAAGCTTAATAAGTGATAAAAATGATATCCGGACGTCCCTCACGATTTCCTTTCTCAGTTCTATAGACACAGAAGCCAAGCTCTTTGCCGGTGCGTTCTTCATTGCGCTTGATAATGTGAACGACAACAACACCGTTTTAGGTGGCTACAAGCTAGACTACATCTTTAATGATATTAAAATGAATTCGTTGGATGCAATTAACACCATGACTGCACATCTTGGTTTGAAAACAGTTGGATTTATAGGACCAGATTCTTCATGTCTTTGTGAGTCTGTCATCGCATCCGCTTGGAATTTACCTATGATGGCTTATGTAAGTAAACTATTACTTTTATTACTTTATTAATATTATATTTTTTATTTTGAACCCCCTCATTCGTTGGCAGTTATTGTCACCTAGCCTTAGTGCAGCTATCTTTAACCAGAATACTTTGAACAAAAAGCTATTGTGTCACTTTTTTCGAAGCAAGTGATGTTTTATTACCTGAACTGAACATTACCAAAATATGATAAAGTTTTCATAAACTTTAACTTTTTGAGCATTACCTTTTGCGTAAAATACGAAATCGGCGAGAACAAGAATAAAATGATGATTGATGTAAACATTAACGTTGCTGGCTATTACGCCTTAAAATGGTTCAAATCATTTCTACGGTTTACGGTTATAAACCATGAGAAACAGATGTTGTAATTAGTTAGCTTTAATTGATTAGTACCTTCCACAAGAAGCTACTCAAATAAAGATAAATCAAACAAAGATAAACAAACACGAATATCCAAAACATATACGTTTTCGTGGTGAACATATTGTTCAATCATAGCCAAACATCTTGTCTGTTATTTTAAGAAAAATGTATTCACCGCTCGTATTTTATTCAACAGCATTTTGACATAAATATTATGTTTCTTTTTTCAGTTTAACTTAAAGTGTATATCAGTTGTGAAAACTGGTTTAAAACCAGTTCAAGCGTATATGATTGATAGACGTACATGTATGTCAAGACAATTCCTGATACTGCCCACAATTCCAGATAAAACCCGACGATCTACCGCTTATCATTACCCATTTTTGCTAACGAGCATTAACAGGACTAATAACAAAGTTCAATTGAGTGTACGCATGCATAACCGGCTAGTATCAACATAAGGACAACTCGTTGCTGTACATAAATTCATTTTTTGTTAACCATAAAAACTATGATCTTAATATTGTACCGATTAATAGCATAATAATTGACTTGTCTTAATAATACTAGACAAAACAATAGATAAAACAATATAATATAAAAATAAATTCATATTTTTTTCATTTGCTTCGGTAATTCAGGTAACCGACTGATTGTGACAGAAATAGGAAGATTTGGCTTGTAGTGTATAAACTTGTGCCAGACATAGATGATATTAGAATTATTGAATAATAATAAATAAATTCATAAATAAGGAAGGCAAACAAAATCAACGATGTTTACTTAACTTTTCTCCAAATATAAATATATCCAAGTGAAAACAGTTAAAATATACTTTTTTACCCTCTGAATACAGAAATTTGCCAAACAGATAGTAAGAGATATGTGTTCAAAGTTCTCGAATTGTATCAGAGATAGAAAAAAATATAGCAGTATTGTACTTACCGACTTTCAAAATTAAAACAAAATTTAAATGCTTATTAAAAATATCGGGAAGATGTTAAAAATATTATAATAAACTGCAAATATTGTTAATTATTAATATTTTAATTAAACTGTTTTTATATGAAAATATTGCATATACTAATAATTAGATAAACCGTTTGCATATGGACATGTTGTATACTCTAACTATTAGATAAATAGTTTGTTTATTGAATTAATTATTAGATCAACAGGGTTAGGGTTAAATCTGAAAACGTCACAAAGATCAACAAACAATGAGAAACCAATGGGTTACTGCCTTGTATTTCCATATTTGTTCTGTAGATTTCAGTTCCCTGTTCATCTATTGTTACATTTTTGTTGCAAATGGTTTAACAATGATTGATTAAACCAGGTTCCCTGTTTATCTATTGTTACAGTGTGTTGCAAATGGTTTAACAATTATTGATTAAACCATGTTCCCTGTCCATCTATTGTTACAGTGCAAATGGTTTAACAATAATTGTTTAAACCAGGTTCCCTGTTCATCTATTGTTACAGTGTGTTGCAAATGGTTTAACAATGATTGTTTAAACCAGGTTCCCTGTTCATATATTGTTACAGTATGTTGCGAATGGTTTAACAATGATTGTTTAAACCAGGTTCCATGTTCATCTATTGTTACATTATGTTGCAAATGGTTTAACAATGATTGTTTAAACAAGGTTCCCTGTTTATCTATAGCTACAGTGTATTGCAAATTGTTTAACAATGATTGATTAAACCTAATTCCCTGTTTATTTATTGTTGCAGTGTGTTGCAAATGGTTTAACAATGATTGTTTAAACCAGGTTCCCTGTTCATCTATTGTTACAGTGTGTTGCAAATGGTTTAACAATGATTTTTTAAAACAGATTCCCTGTTCATCTATTGTTACAGTGTGTGCAAATGGTTTAACAATGATTGATTAAACCAGATTCCCTGTTCATCTATTGTTACAGTGCAAATGGTTTAACAATAATTGTTTAAACCAGGTTCCCTGTTCATTTATTGCTACAGTGTGTTGCAAATGGTTTAACAATCATTGTTTAAATCAGGTTCTACGGTGCACTGAATTCACATTTGCCCCTCAAATTTCTTTTACTAACAAACATTGTCAAGTATAAGTTGCCAGGGTGAATTAACTCTAACACACCGCTTCTCAACAGTGTTGCATGCAAAAACACAAAAACACGAGACTTATGTAGCAAATTCCACTGTTAACGGAAGGTCTAGGTTGTCGATAACTTTACTGACATCAAAGCACCAGGACTTTCTTTATCAATTACAAAAGCGTAAAGACATCACACAAAGTTAATTTGCCAAATATTCATTAATAACTCTGTTCTTCTTTTAAAATTCATTAGTAGCGAACCCGAGGACAATGTTTAATTGACCGTTATTAGTAAAATAGTAAAGTGCCAGTTTTCCGTTTTATATGTTCCAATGATCACACTCTTACTTCTTGAACTGGATAGTGATATATGATTTCTGGTCTAGAGCAATTATTTGTGAAAGTCTGAATAATTATATACTAGATTATCAATAAAACTTCTATTTATATAAGATGAAATTGTAAACATTTATCAGCATGTGACATCATAAAACGTGATATATGGAGATAAGGATTAGCCACAGTCGGAAAACATATAAGACATAACTCATCAACTGAACGCGGTATTACCCAATATCAGAAATATTTCTGTTAAAGCACAACAGCTTGCAAATTATAACACTTTATATGTCTTAATGTTTAATATAAGTTACTTTGGTGCGACTGGGAAAAACTAGGTGTTGTCGCTGTACGGTAAGTGTACGTAAAACAGTGTAATAAGGGATACTCGTGTTTTGTCAGTAATGTTTTCAGTAAATAATCCGTGAGCGATGCAAAAACAAAGATTGCAAACGTCCACTGCACATCTGGTGAATACTAACTTAGTTTTGAATGGGTATTTAACATTTTGCAGAAGTAAAACTTGTATTTGATATAAAAGCAATTGGAATTAATGTCATCAAACGTACATGTTATGTAGCTTGATATTCATGTGTTATTTCCGAAAGCAGACACAATGAGAGCAAAAAGATACTATTGTAGCTACCATTTTAATGATCAAGCTTAAGTGAAAGATCTATGATAGGAAAAAATTCGCAATCAAAAGTGAATCAAAGAAACACGAGTTTGTCGGCATGTCTCGTGTATCCTTCCGCGAACGACAGGAAGCTCAGGGATTAATAAAATTCATCTAAAAAAGCAAGTACTTTAACATTCCCGGAATTCAGCCGGCTTTAGTAAAAAGCTGACAATTTGCATCAATAATCAGAAATGTTGTTCAAATGTGATATCCTGCGAGAGCTCGTCTTCATGTTTCGCTGTTTTTCTATTTTATTTTATTCTCTCGTTTTTTTTTTTGTTCTTGCTATGCATTTTTTGCGGAGATGGGTGTTTTTTTTGGACTTTTCTGTTATGAAGGAATCAAATGCTGAATCCTCAAATAAATGAGATGGTCCAAAATCATTACCTAATGAACAGGAGCTATTTGTAATATAAATCTTAACGATTTAAAAGATCGGGCCCGAATATCAGGTACGACATTTCCAAAATAAAACACTAAACACCTGCTTTTGAGATTGACTTAATATTGGTATTGTCTAATGTTTGTCTAATGTTTATTGTATAATAACATGATGCCATTTAAATGCAATTTTTCTTTTGAAATAAATTTATTTTCGGAGTATTTCTTGTATGGGTTCGCTCTCAGGTAGAGGCAATATAATTTGAAATTCAAAGTACCGCTATTTGTGCAGTGTAGCGGCCTTAACAAGTCTTCCCGTACATATAGTCAGTACTGGAATTACAGGGCTAGGCGCTGTCGCCATGACCGTGCGGGTTCGCTCCCAGGTAGAGGCATTATAATATGTATAATATGTGGGCACTACACAGTTGTCAATTTTCAATTAATCAATATATATAAGAATTGTCTGAATTTAACACCCACTTGACCGATTCAAAGTTCATCTATTTAAAAACAACTTGTTTGAAACATTTATTTCACCTCAAATGAATTTATAATAGCCACTGTTTACATTCATTTAAGGGCATTGTAAAATTGTCGTGTGAATCACTAGCATTTACGAATTCAATACGTTTAATTGTTTGTCATACATCTTACTTAAAAGGTACATTGAGGTGCCAACAATCTATTGATACGGGTTATATCAGAACGTATAAGGAATATTAACAGTGTCATTTTAACTCTCTTTGACAATATTTCGTTATTACGATTATGAGCAAATATTCTAGTTTACTTTCGAAGTAAGTTTATCTTCTATTATTTTTGAATAACAAATGCGTTTTATTGGCATGAAAGTAAAATTTGTCAATTAATGATGGGAAATGTGGCTTGGGTACTATCGTTTTGACGTTTTTAATTGTTACATTAAGTACAAATTATCTTTTATTATCTCATAAGTTATATGCGTTTTTATTGTGTATTTCGATTATAGAATTTTATTTTACCACGAAATAAATTAAAAGCATTAATGTTTAACTTTTTGACGTTATTTAATTGAATTTAACTTTAATGCGGCGTGGGCATTAATATGCATTTCCATTACTGTCAATAGGCGAGCTCGGTCAAACCGAGCCTGCAAATTTTTCATTTTTGTCGTGTTCGATGGCTTTCAAAGTTCCCTTTTCATCTATTTACGACTTCACTCATATAATTAAATAACTTCAACTCTCTCTCCTATGATGTGTCGCGTATTAAGAAAATGACGCTGTTGCATATTTATTGTTACTTTCGCTTACACATTGGCGTAAACTTTAAAACCCATTGACGTAAACAGTAAAGACGAGCAAGGGGATAATATTTTATTTTGCTCTACAACTTATAACTTTGTTTTGACAAAATGCCCCATAAATAATAAAAAAATGAAATCAGTCAAAACCGTATTTGGGTTGCGACTAGCAAACGGCACGGTATAATTTATAGCCATTCGGTTTTGTCACTTATTCCACAGCTTTATCGTTAAAAAGTGGAATTATCCTGAAGCGCAAAAATAGGCAATTTCATGCGTTTTGTTACCTCATATGGGTTTTTTGTTTTACCATAATTAGAAATTTTCCATTTCTGTCATTTTTTTCAGCATTAGCTTGATTTTGAAGGCTGTATTGATAACTAATTAACAACAATTTATTTTTTATCACATTTTTATCACCAGTTTCGTTACCTTGTATGTTAAAAGCATAGTTATTGTGCTTCCGTGCAATTAATGTTAAATGCTGTAGTTGTTGTTTAAATAAAATGTTTGATGATAAAAGCAGAAACATAGTGTAAGATTTATGATTTTGCAGTTTCATAACATTATACGTACGATTATGCATTTTTTCATGTTTTACATTTACAATATAATTTAAATTAACATTTATGCCAGTTTACTGCTCATGTTGTTGTCATAAAACTATAAGTAACATATATCGGTTAGAGAATTCCTTCTTGTGTTGAAAATTGCCAACAGCTTAGAAACAAACGTCTGAGTGATCATGATCGGACGTCGCTTACGTTTTCACTTCTCTTCTCTACAGCAACGGAGGCCTAACTCTGTGTATGGGTTTTATTTATTGCATGTGATTATGTCAACGATAACTATATCTGTTTAGGTCTCTACAGACTAGAATGTTTATTGTCTGATCACGTTAACATCAATTTGTTGGATGTTGTTAACGTCATGACTAATATTGTGATTTAAATCATTGGATTAATTGGAACAGGTTCTTGTGGAAGCTTGTAATAGAACAAATGATGGAATCTGATTGTAAACCATTTGTATTAAATTACTTTATTTGCAGAGCGCTTTGCACGATGAACTCTCAAATCTTAGTTACCAGAACTAACTTTTTCGCTGGAAAATCGAAATAAAGCCAATGATGATGTTGGTGCTGGAATCCCCAAATACTAGACTTCATTCATCATTTCTTTCTATTTTATATGCATTAATTGTTTGAAATTGCAATCGTAAAGCCTTTTCCTGCATCCTGAGGATTGAAAACTGAGAAGATTTATCATTCTTTATTGCAAAATTATCGACCAGTGAGTAATGACGTCAATGCTGTGGAATGTCAAAAGGTGATATGGGGAAACATTTACATTAAATGTGTATAATACGTATAATATGTATGTTTTCTTCACAATAATTAAAACTATAATTAACATAAGAATGCTGCTGTATCAGTTCAAACAAACAGGGTCTGACTCATTTTTTTTACTTAAAAGACCACAGCTTTGTGACTTGGCAAATATTTCATTCTTCGATAGAATCTGGTTGCAATTAATTGATTAGAAATGTATATATACCCATCATGTGTAATGAAATTTCGAAAATTTTGATATAATAAATAAAAAGATAGAACTAAATCAGGTAGATAGTCCCGCTTCGCCTGGTCATGTTTTATGTTGGAATTACTCTTTGTCAAAAAGGCAACCACAGTTCAATTCCAGAATAAACGACACATTTCATGTTATTTTGATCGTTTTGCGGTTACTTATCAAGAGTATTTTCATCTTATAATCTACACTTTCCTGAACAGTAGATAAAAACGAATATGTGCCAAACGCATACTTTTTTATAATTGTATTTAGTGAAGGGTGGTAAATCAGGATGTAGACTTAATGTTGGTGAAACCGATTCACGGACATAGATCGAGGAATCTTTTATTTATTGGATGACAGTTTTTTAAGAATATTTCATCAGACTCAAAATGATTTAAAAGATAAGTTATAAGAAAATTTTTCGTTCACGACGTCCATAATTTGGTGAGCAAAATCGACGCAATTATGTCACAAGAGAACTCCCTAAAGAAAACAAAGATGAGATCATGAGACCTCGAAGACTTTATATATTAATTTATATTAGGTTGCTCGGGTGGGTTGGAGTTTATTTAACAAGACAACTGGTACTTGTTTTTTCATGTAAGAGCCTGTTGGGGTAAGTATGAGGCTGGTACACCCTAGAACCTGGTTTAAACCCCAAGTTTTGCCACTCTGCGTTCCAAGACAGTTACTATTCGGGTTCTCACTTGCGTTATTTGTTTGTGGCGTCTTATTTGAAACGGATCACTATATTTCAATATGACAGTTGTTTGTGTCGCGTGGCGGTTGTAAAAGTCCCCCCGTGCATTTAATCAGCGCAGTTATCAGTTAAGTCCTTTGAAGGTCGTTGTGCACGATACTTATGTACTATGTCAATGGTACTTTTAAAATTGCTTTTGTTTAAATATTTCAGCTAGTTTATTGATGGGTGTTTCTTATATCCCGGCCAATACAGATTCGGATATTGTTCAATCACCCCATGGATATACCTCCAGCCTTTTCAATTTCGCCTTTGTCGTTTTCTGTGACATGCAGGATTTATAATCTCTGCTCAGCTGTCAAAAGTTCATTATTTTTAGTTGCGAACATTGTGCTGTCATTAAGGGCAGACTCATTCTTTTATCTGGGGACCATACGCCGCTGAACGATGGAATAATATCCATCTGTAAATACCGCATTAGAGATTCCACGTTCACCACCATATGCATACCATCGTTTTAGATTGCTAGAAATTGTACTTATGGTTTAAATGATGAGTTGCGCTCAACCCGGCGCTAGGTGGCGTGGCAAGTAATATGAATTTCCATTAAAGCCCGTAAACAGGCCCAATCAAACCGAGCCTGCAATATTTTTATATTTGTCGTGTTCGGTGGCTTTCAAAGTTACCGTGTCATCTATTTTATAACCATGCTCTCGTTTCCTCTCTTCTTTTGTTGCTGTGTAGGGAGTCTGTGTCAGCTGGATGTGGCCATTCGTATTATGCATATTTCCCTTTTTGTAGATATTGATCAATTTTAAATATGGATTCTTACACGGTCGCCTAGATTTTCCAAGGCAATTGATTTGACCAAAATGAGATTAAATATATTACGATACGTGTCCTTATTGCTTAAATGATGTTATTTATCGTTTTCGAAGTCAGAAAACCCGCGAATGATTGAGCTTTAGCGAATAAGAGAAAGTGATTTATAGATTTTCTGTAAAATGCATTTCTTCTTAGAATTAATATCTTCAATATTTTCATGTTTCTTGTGTTCAGTTGTTTTTAAAGTTCACGTTTTATCAATTTTCTATTAGTATACACAAACTTCACTCATCATTTCTTTCTATTTTAGTATCCATGCAAAAACATACTAAACAATTTGTCATAATTAATAGTTTCTTAGTCAGCGACTTGTTGTGTATGTGCTTGGATAGGGAAGTTCTCGCAAGATCGTTTTTAACTTGTTCCAGACACAGAGTACATAGAATAATTGAATAATATGATATAAATTTATAAATAAGCAAATACAAACAATTTCAATTATAGCTAATTAGCGTAACTCCTTATCTCTCATTGCAAATATATTCAAGAATAACAAGTATTAAAATAGTTTTGTACTCAGTGACCTCTGTACAGAGTATCGCTTGTAAAACGATTACAAGATCATTTCAGGCGGCCTACCATAATCAGAGATCAGAAAATAAGGCATGATCAGCAAAATGTATTGAAATTTTTAAACTAACTAAAATATCATGAAAAATGACTTTAAAACTGATTATTGAAATATCATACTCTTTTTATCTCTACTTTTTGGCTGTGTGGAGAGGCTGTGTATGCTGGATGTGGCCATTCCTGATATTCATAATTCACTTTTTTTTCAAAATTAAGAGGTACAGTAACGCTTATTTGAATAAACGAGTAGACGTTTCATATGTGCCACCCGGAACAAAAGGCAACGCACCATTGATCATTACTACGATCGTAGTAAAGTGTAATATAATATTATGAAGAACATGTCAGAATGTGTAATATATTATCGCGGATTCTTCATAGATACTGATTTCTGAGATTGTTCTGGGCTACGAATCGTGATATAATGCCATTTCGATTATCATTGAGAAACTTCAAGATGCCATTATCTTAAAGAGATATCATAAAAGACAAATCTTTAAATTGACGTAGCGTGGAATTTGGAGTGATTTTTTTCGGAAGTCAAATTAACGTCATTGGATTGGTCGGTGTTTCTGAAATGTACTAAACAAGTACTATTTGTTCGACAATTTCGTGACAGCCCATTAACATTACCATAGTGATTTAAATTATTTTGTTACCCATATGGACACATTAATTTTGATGACTTTGGCTCATCATACCCTTTTAAAAAAGTGAAATATGCATATCAGGAATCGCCACACTCATAAAACAAAGCCTCCACAAGCAGCGGAAAGTAGAGAGGAAAAGAGAGCATGAACATTATATAAATATCACATCCCATTGGTGGAAACAGTACGAAATGTTAACCCGAGAGAAGTAATGTCAACCGAGGCGTTAGCCGAGGTTGACATTACCTTCTCAAGGGTTAACATTTCGTACTGTTTCCCCCAATGGGATGTGATATTTATTTTATTACACCGAACATTTGTTTTTTTAGAGATCTTGACTATGACCAAATTTCGTTTGGGAACAAAATCAAGCGCCGGAAGTCCAAAATCAATAATGCTCAATTAGCGGCTACAAATAATGACAAAATACGTTTATCTCCCTTGGTCAATTACGCATGCGTAGAAGTTAATTTGTAATCGGATTTCCAAGATATTTATTTTTAGATCCACGCGAGGGTGACATGATGCTGTCGCATATGTGACAGTAGCGATTATCTCCCTGTGACGTCACATTACGCTATATAGTAAACTAATCACGTGAGGTGTAATAAATAAGATTATCAATTTCAAATAAGAGACCACAAACATTAACCGAAAAAGAGATTCCTTCATGGTTACAGCCTTGGAAAGGTCGGTGGCAAAACAATTTTTCACCGGGGACTTAAACCGGGTTCTACGATGCACAAACCTCACACTTACCCAAACAGGTTCTCATATCAACAAACATGTATAAACAATCTGATCTATAGATTCCTTTATTTTACTGATAGTTTAAAAAAAATAAAATTACATGTCAAATTAATCTATTTAGGGGCTCATTTTTAATTTTTTATTTTTCTTCTTGGTTAGAATATATTTTGTGCATGTGGCTGTTTATGATATGTATACTTCGTTTTTTTATTCTTATAATAATCGGTTTTGTTTTACTTGGACAGCTTGCGTTTACTCTTCTCTTACAAGCATATAAAAGGCAGAAAAAACGGTTCAACTTAAGTTATTGCCTAGTTATGAGGGTTATTTCTCATCATACCGCACCTCAATTATGAATGATATGCAGAACTTCATATTTTCTTTATGCCAAAGATTTCTCAAGTATTGATCAAAATATACGTAGGATCTATGCTTCTATGAAAAGTATGTGCGAATGACGGCATACATGTATGAACAGCGTCATCAGTACATTACGACAATGTCACAATTAGTATTTTCATATTCAATTTCTACTGCATGTATAATAACAAATTAATAATTGCATTAACTTTTAATTATTAGAAACACACTCTACAAAAACATAATATTTTCTTTAATATTGGTTTCTAAAATTAGTTTATTTATAACTACCAAAAACATTTTATGAATACAATTTTAGTTTTAAGGTTCTGTCGTCGCATTCTTTAACTAGAAGGAAAATAAATTTTGGAAACCATGTTCAATTTCGCAGTTATTTGCAAATGTGTAAACATTGGTTTAAATACAACAAAAACGTCATAAGCGCGAACTATAGCTGTACGAGGGTTGATCAAAAATAAACCTGATTATTTAAATAGCAATTAGAATATTTCATCAGGATAAATAAAAATACATATAACACTTTGCGGAATCAATCCGCTACAGAATACAGAAAACAGTTTTCAAAAACATTTACAAACAATGGAAATAGAGAGATTTGCGTGAGCATATGTCTGGTGTCACGGCGCACGGTAAGACGACACTGGTGACGTCG
The DNA here is from genome assembly GCA_038501625.1 of Corbicula japonica. Lineage (NCBI taxonomy): Eukaryota > Metazoa > Mollusca > Bivalvia > Venerida > Cyrenidae > Corbicula > Corbicula japonica. The sequence goes on from JAZAYU010000078.1 coordinate 378,753, forward strand.
TTGACGTTGCGCGTTATTACAGCGTCTCGACTGTGACCGGGTTTCTGGGTCATAGAACCATAGCCAGGTTTTGTCCGTCGTTATGTTGTTACTGAGGAAGTCGTCCCCTTCTCGGTTCACTCTACGAAGGAAGGCTGTTGAATCCTGCACGCGACAGACCATCTCCGTGTCTTTTAAGAGACGCGGGACCCAGCGCGCGTGCACCTAGTGTTAGTAATCAGGTATCGTTAAACTTAAAAAAAATGCATTTCCGTTTTAGAAACATATAAAAAATAATATTCAGAAAAAAATAAGTATTCACAATTAGCTAAATTGTTAAAACATGTATTTTTCATTATGAAAATGCATATTTTGCAAGGTTTGGAACGAAGATCGTCGATATCCTATGTTTCAATTAAAAAAAGGTGTTATTATAATAAAAAAATCTTATCGTTCACATTTTCAAATCTCATGTAAGAAAAGTCTGCATGGTCCCGTAACTTACATCGAATTTTGCCATCAACGCCCTAACCGTTAAACGCATGTCGTTTTCCTACGCATTCGCCATAAACGTCACTAACGTCGTTGTCTCGTTCTTCTTTCTCCCTCTTCCTTCTTTGTCGGTGATGCCTTCTCTAAAATATTTGTGCCAATCAAAAAACCACTGTTCGGCTTAGTGCATGCTTCCCGTGTTGACGCCATTTGCAACGCAATTTGCATTCAGCGTACGATATTAAAAATCCAATTGCTACCATATGCGTTTATGCAATTACGTCATATTTTGCGATAACGTCAAAAAATAACGGCACGACGTTTTCGTGGATTTTTACGTATAAAACATGATTGGAAACAACAGTAAACAATTTTAAACTTCGGACGTAAAAGAAAAATGATGCGCTGCGCCGTGATGGCATTACCATGGTTTCTTCTTTCGTGATTATGAATAGAAGTATGCGTTTTTCAAATTAAAAGTTGGATCAACTGTTTGCATATAAATTGGAATTTCTATTGGTGTAAAGATTTGATTGTTTCAAAGGAAACTTTTTATTTGAGAGCAAAAATCCGGTTTATTTTTGATCAACCCTCGTAGTCTTAGCTATGTAGCTTCAATAAAGCATGGCATAAAATAAAAACCATGTCATTAAACAATAAATTCGTTTTTCTTAATATAATTTATTATCCTCTGTACCATTATTCCCTCTGAAATGTGACTATGATTAGTTTTTATCCTGTTAGAACATACTGAGTATCATCCTTGTTGTTTTTTTTTTGTAATTTTATAATTATTTTGTGTACCATTATTTCCTTCTTGAATGTGAATTTTATTAGTTTTATCCTCTTAGTTAAAATACTCATCATTCTTTTATTACCTGCCATTGCTCGCATATCTCTGTACGTTTCTCTGTACACTGTCCGATAGTTTTATGTTCCACCAAGTATGGCATTAACTTTTTAGAGTATCGTATAGCCATGATGTACATAACGATTTATGTACCTTGGTCGACAAGATACATACACTTCTTTCCAGTGCACACAATACATTCAAAGTTACTACATGTATGATTATGAAAGTGAAAACGGCTATGAAAAACAACACACCCAGAAACGTACCTCTTCATTTATTTAATTAGTAGGAAAGAATATTGAAAACTTTTGTAATAAACAAGCTGTACGTACTATTTTAAACGGTATGCAATCACATTGTCTAAGCGTACAGTTGCTCGAAACGGAAGTTGCTGATCTGTACGCCGATGATCACATAGTTGCTTACAGAAAAACACGCGACATTGGCTTTTTTTTAATAAAATATATTCAAATTAAACGTGTTTTTGCAGAAATTATTTTTATAATAAGTACATCGTTGATTAATAGTCTTACTGCGATCTTGAAGTCTTGAACTAACGGCTGGTTTAGTTACAATCTGTTATCTTTTCACACTTGATCAGTATAAAATGGGGAAAAGACTGGAGAAAATCTGCATTTGTGACCTCATATTTTAAAATGTATATATTGGAAAGGTATATATTTGACTTCCCGTAAACGAAAAATCATTTCCAACGCTCACAAAATGCGTTGAACGGTGCTTGAAAGAATTAGCACCGAGAAAATGGTCTTTCTGTGCAGCAACCTTAAGTGACAAGACTGTACGCAAAGTTGCAGTATTTCAATGTCAGACTGTACAAACAGTTGCGATCATAAGTGCATCATATACCGATCAACTGAAAAGCATCAATGAAGCAAGAACTTGTTAAAGGAATCAATCAAAGGAATCAATCTAATCTAATGTATTATTTTTCAAAAATAAAACCTTATATGATCACATTCTAGAACTGACAAGCAAGTTTTAAGCTATGAATTGATAGTTTTTTTACTCTGATCTACTGTTGACAAATATGAACGAATTGCTACACTTTGCAAACAAGACCCCGATAATTGCTAGAAATCCTAAATTCCCTGATTGTGACATTAAATAAAACCTAGTATAAACTGCTGAAATCCCTGCCGGTGTTGACAAAAACATACATTATGCACAAATATTATCCAATATCATAAGGACTTTAACAATCTGGTCTTTGACAGGAAAATTCCATTGAGTGGTTTCAGATTTTGAAATCCACCACTTCGTGACTGAGTTAAGTAAGTCTATAATTACGTCTGCAACTGCTGAGAATTTCATGTTTAAGGTCGTTAAAATTTCGAATTGGATTTCATTTTGGCCGACTTTCATTGGTTGATTTCAGGGAATACGTGATTACTCTGATTGGAGCATACTATGAAATCTTTAGAAACTATGGTTGAAGTACTAACGCGTATTTGTCCAGCTATATTATGGCTTCTACTGTTCGCACTTTAGAGAAAACATTAAAGCGGGCCTCTATATATCTTACACGGTCTTACGACTGATATAGCTCGGTTGAACTATAGTCGTTTTTTCACGCCTCCTTTCATGAAGAGCTAACTAGAGATTTAAAAACAAATCTGACTTAGAAACAACAGAAGCCAAGATCAGTTATTTGTTTATACAATTGTATTATTATTATTATATATATATATGAGGAAATTCGTTGAAAAATATGCATGTTTCGGGTTCTCGTGCAAGAATTATTAAGGTTAACTGAAGCTAAAATGATAACCTGTCGATGTAATCAGAAAGCATTAACTGGAACCAAAAATTGTTAATGATCTGTTTGACAACTTTGCGTACAGATGTTAGGCATCTGTTAACAACTAACGATCGCGTACAGTTGCAACTATCCGTACAGTCTTATCATTTACAGTGACATAACTAAAGTATCATTTTCTCGTTGCTAAGTCGTACAAACTCAGGTTAACTAAGTACACACGTTGGATAAATGAATTTTCTCCCATACCAGCACAAATATGGTTCAAAATCTATTTACACAAAGAAATTTGAACCCTAAACGTCCCGCTTTGTTCAATGTTTTGCTCCTATTTTCACTGATCGAGTTGGGAACGATGATGGATTATAACAATACTAACCCTTTCTTTAAGTCTATATGACCACAGCAGGACTAACAATTAACGTTGTACTTACCACAGAAATATTTTTTTCCAAATGCACATTAAATTTGGTTTTTTCCACCAATAAATAATTCGATGTCACAGGTTTTTCTGTAAGAAACTATGTGATCATCGGCGTACAGATCAGCAACTTCCGTTTTGAGCAATTGTACGCTTATACACTGTGGCAATGTAAGCATGGAGCTACGTTTTAAGAACTCCACACGCACACACACAATTACGGAGATTACAATGTATGAAAACGGTTATGAGGAGACACATTAAAAAATATAGATCACTCCATTTAGATCATCATAAAATAGGGTGAAACCGGTCAGGGAAGGATCATTAGGATTTTATGACCGTTCTAATGGAAATCTTACAAAGAACGTAGAAAACATATTTACGTTCAACAGTGTAAAATGCATACGCTTAACTTGAATGAAATCGACAGGAATATATTGAGAAGTTAGCATAAAAGCGCCTAAGTTCTTTTAAAACAATATTTCTGGGAGCATCTTTGCAAACTTTGCAACCTACCAATTTTGTGAAGTATACACTATTCGTAGGATCGCGAAATGACTGTAATATATATATTTACAGGTTCGAATATTCAGTTAATTCCCTCAGATCTTGCCTGTAATTCGTTTAAAAAAAAACGTGAAGTATGCATATCAGGAATCGCCACACTCACAAAACACAGTCTCCCTACTCACAGAAAAAGAAAACAAGAAATGAGAGCATATGCTTATAAGTATGTCAAATTCAAAAAAAGACACCACCAATAACGAAAATGAGAACTATTGGGGTACCACATTGGAACGGTCAGTGGCAAAAAAAATTGCCATCGGGGGTTAAAACCAGCTTTTAGGATGTACCAACCTCTTGCCTAAACAGTTCTTATATCAACACAAACGTACAAGTTGTCTTGGTGAAATAACTCCAAACCACCCATCACATTAACAATGTTGCATGCAAAAGCACACATTAAGGCTTTCTTTTCGTTATTTGTAAGAATCCGATGCCTTTGTGAAAGTGTTTGTGTGCAATATAGATTTCTCTCGTTAAATGTGTTTTCCGAAAACGATAATTGAGTTATAACGTGTATGGTTTATTATTCCGATGTGGTACCTAAACTTCCTATGATTATGATTCGGTTTATTCCGCAGCATATTGTTTTTTGATTGTTATTTGTCTTGGATTGCACGACACACTTCCCATTTTACACCTACTGTGGGCGTAACTGCACAATGAATTTTATAAAGTCTGCAATCGTAAACATAAATCATGCACAGTAAAAGCAGTTTTAGTTGATTTGTATTCCAAAAAAGGCGAAATGCCAAATTGTTAAAACGAATTTGGAGGAAGTAGATGTTCGTTCGTGAAAAAATTGTGGAGCGACGATCGACGCTGAAAATACAGTGGTGAATTACAACGATAAAAACTATTTCTATGTTAATTCTCTTCGGTACGTTCAAAATAATGAGCTCAATTGTTCATGAATAAACTAAATTTATCTCAAAAAAGCAAATCTGAATTTAAACAATCTCCTTATTGCAACTACCTTCAGTTAACATTTTATGTGACGTTTAATTTTATTTAATTTACATAAAACCCAGTTAAATATCACAAATTGCAATAAAGTATATTGACTAAAGCAGTAGACTAAGCAGCAGAACGTGAATTTGTGGGTTGTTTGTTTCTTGTGTCGGAACACTTCTTTCATTTTCAATTTCTGCATGATGAGTGATAAGCGTATATTCAACTTAATAAGACACCAATACAATATTTTGCATTTATCAACGGTTTAAAATATGATAATTGATCAATGCTTTTTCTGTATTCAAATGAATGGTCATTAAACTAATCCTTATCCTTTTTAATTACAGACAGTGTTTATATTTAGTGGAACATAAGAACGTTTCCTGTCTAAATAATTTTGAATATTTGATAAAATGGCGTTTGCTACGTACATATTTTTCATTAAAAGTCAGTTGACATTTGTATCAAAAGGAAACGGACAATGAAACTTTGAAAATCAAATCAAATTTAACTTTTGACTGAGCAGTGTATAGTAGATCTATTTTTCTTTTTTTTTAAACTTTCAAAACGTTCACATACAGAATTTGCAAGCATTAATTTTTATCCAACTATGTTGTAAAAAAGCTGAAATATCCATATAAGGAATGGTTACATTTAGAAGTGAAAGTCTCCCCATACAATCAGAAAGAAGAGAGAAAAAGAGAGCATGATTATAGACAGATCAGTATAAAAAATCAAAATAAAACCAACAAAAATAAAGGGATTTTTGTAGGGATAATCAAGTTATTTTGTACGTTTTATTACAGCTTAAAATAAAGAAAATAAAAAATAAAAAACAATACTTAAATGAGGCACTGTGAATGAAATGTGGAATTGTTGGCTGATTATGCTAGATGTCCTTAACAATTACTTGCTGTCTTCTTGGTCTAGAAAAAAGTGAAAAGTGCCGTACTATCAAGAGATGTCGATTGATTAAAAGTGTACTTTTAAGTGTACTTTAGAAACTCCTTCTGAAAATTGCTTTAAACAATATTGACAGACAGAAGTATCTAATGTATTATTACAAGAGCTTTACAGATTGCATTAAGAAGACGTTGAAATGCCCTTTCATCTGTTATGAATAAAAGACTTTTAGGCATGACATGGGGAACTCGCATAACATTTCTAAATAAGTTATACGATGCAATTTCTTCCTATGAAAAATTCAGAATAATGTATAGACTGAGATTACTCGTGTAACAGATGTTTCGATCGGTAAATAGTACTTAAGACATATAATCCCACATTATTAAAAAGGAAGACAATTGTGATATCAATAGCTCAGCATGGACATGTTTCATTTTTGCTTTCAACTTGCGTTGCATATGACATAAAAAATGAAAGAAAGTAGATGCGCGCTCCTGGTCGCATACATTGTCGCTGCGCGTGCTGTTCAGTGTAATTTTTGAAACCCTCATAAGATGTATTATTAGTTTGGTATACATTCTAATGTATTCTTACAGCATATTTAAAATGCTAAAGAGAGTAATTTGATGTTATCCAAGTTTTATTACAATTGTACATCAGTAGTCACAGTTAAATGTTTACAATATTTTGTACAAAGATATCATTTCTGAAAAGCTATTTGATATGATTCAGAATCTGGTCTAGATCATCCAGCAGTTAATGATGTTTTACAAAATTACTGATCTGAAGAAAAATTGTCAGCTATGATGCATGTTTACTGAATCTGATTAAACGAGTGATCTGCGATTATATTTTTTTTTACTGATTCTTATTCTCTTTAGTTACTTGTTATCCAAAATTTGTATACGTTTTTATTAAAAAGCATAATTATTGAATACTGGATCCAATATAACAAAGAACTAAACACCTACACAAAACTAATTCATAGTAATAATCGAAAATTTTAAATATAGAAGACTATGGTATAAAAACATGTTCGGGATTATTTAAGGAATGATTCTTATTTTGGTGCGGTTCATGCAGATTGGACGTGCACGCGAGAGCTGGCAAATCCATAAAGCGCGCTAGCGCTTTATGGTTAATTTGCCAGCTCTCGCGTGCACGTCCAATCTGCATGAACCGCACCAAAATAAATATCATTACTTATATTTACATTTTATTGATTTTTTTCTTTAAATAAACTTAAGTCGAACGCTTTCAAAAATTAGTATTAAGTGAAAAGGGGGAGTAATACGTGGGAGTTTTCAATAGTAACAGCCATGACGTTACTGACGTCATTACGGGTCATGCGGTTCATGAAAAAAGAACCGAATTTTTTTTTAACGAAGAAATCAATAGGAATGTAAATATTTAATTGATGCTTTGATCTTTTTTACTCTGATTTTTTCTCAAAAAAAAATTAAAATTCAATACACTCACCAAAAGTTCTAATTGGTCACTTTTTGTCCGTATTTTTTATTAGAAAGACATTGAATTCACTCTTTATTTATGATCATATGCCAACAACAGTCTTCAACTTAAGCTTAAATCATGTAATAATTGACTTTGGAACAGTTTGGCGAGAGTTATCCTTAATTTTGCTAAAAATGCATTTCTTGCATGAAAAGGTCAAGGAAACTGAATTTGCTCTTAATTTCTTGTTTTGTTTTAATAGAACCCGTCATTAGTAGGAAAAACATAAAACCTTATTAATCAACAGCACATTTGTTTAAATGAATCCTCTTAAAATTATCAAATTTTAAAATTACCTCAATTAAAGACTGTTCCCATTTTGACACTGCGGTGTAAGTAAATGGTGTTGTATTCATTTAAGAAAACAATCAATAAAGGTTAAAAAGTCATTAGATAATTGATTTCAAGACAAAACAGTTCTTTCCACTAAATCTCTTGGCGTAGGGAAGAAACGAAACTAGCATACGTTGTAAACATTTAAGGAATGATTCTTATTTTGGTGCGGTTCATGCAGATTGGACGTGCACGCGAGAGCTGGCAAATCCATAAAGCGCGCTAGCGCTTTATGGTAAATTTGCCAGCTCTCGCGTGCACGTCCAATCTGCATGAACCGCACCAAAATAAGAATCATTACTTATATTTACATTCTATTCATTTTTTTCTTTAAATAAACTTAAGTCGAACGCTTTCAAAAATTAGTATTAAGTGAAAAGGGGGAGTAATACGTGGGAGTTTTTAATAGCAACAGCCATGACGTTACTGACGTCATTACGGGTCATGCGGTTCATGCAAAATGAACCGATTTTTTTTAAAGGAAGAAATCAATAGGAATGTAAATATATATAATTGATGACCAATTAGAACTTTGGTTGAGTGTATATGGAGTCCAAACAAGACTAATTACCTATTACGTGTAAGTTACCCGCATCGCACAAATTACCATTTATATCACGTTTTGAAACTAATTCATATATCCGCCCTTATCCCTTATTATTACATGAACTATAAATAGACGCAACGCGATTGGTCACACCCCAAAAATAACCGAGTCAATAAATCTAGATATTGACCCGCTTTCGCTGATATTGACCTGTCTTTAAATAGAATCCGAAAGTTTCCATCTTTTATATTATTTATAGTTCATGTAATAAACTATTATATATATTTATAGTTCATGTAATAAAACAGTTATTTACTTATTAGCTGGGAAATATGCTGTTGATATTGACCGCAAAAATCGTTACAATAACGATTTTTTAGGTCAATATCACAGCATATTTCCCAGCTAATAAGTAAATAATTGTATAATATTAACTAAGAAATAAGTATTGCAACAGGAAAAAAGTAGTTTGGTTCACTTAAGAACTGGACAATTTTTATAACTTAAATCCTTACATTTTAGGGTTTTCTACTCTACCTTCTTACGCATTTCCTGTCTAAAACAAATTCATTTTTCACACATTTATTTACTTCATCTAGATCGGTCTATTGAGAATTGATTTATATTGCTTAAAATGAATACAACGAATACTTAACAAGTTTTCATTTCAGTGGGTAAAGCATCGCATGTTTCTTGCTTCTTAGTCTTATGATTCACACCATAAAATCTTTTAAGTCTCAAAAATCAATATTAAAGATTTGAGTACAGGTAATCTTTATATAACACCGCCCGTCCAGTTATTTGGCTAAATAGCTTTTATGTAACATCGGCTGTCCAGTTATTTGGCTAAAAAACTTTTATGTAACATCGCCCGTCCAGTTATTTGGCTAAATAACTTTTATGTAACATCGCCCGTCCAGTTATTTGGCTAAATACCTTTTATGTAACATCGCCCGTCCAGTTATTTGGCTTCTGATCGGTAACATAAAACAGTTTGAACTACTGTACCCAAACTTGGTAGGGACATTGGTCTTTGATAGTAAATAACATTTTTGTTTTTAAATGTTAAACAAGCAAGGTAAAAGTTGTTTTTAAATGTAAATTGGCTTATAATCAATGAATGAATACGGTTTGAAATGTAGTCATGGTATAGAGTTTACACTTGGTCAGTGGATGATTAGTGTTTATTTTGGGGTAAAAGTGTCAAAGGTCAAGGTCACACTTATTCCCACTATATAATGTGTTTCCGATCAAGTTATAAATATATGCTTGGTTTAGAATCCCTGAATTTGGTTAATAGCTTGCTCATGGCCAGTAGATTTTTTTCTATTAATTTTGGTAACTAATATCTTAGTAAAATTCCGTCGAAGATAGTTTTCTTTACAATCTATAACTGAAGAAAGATATTACATATATTTACCAAACTTGATGCAAAGAAAAATTCGAAATAATCAAGTTATGCGGAAACCGTTCCCAATCGGGTTTTGACATGATACAATATGGAGTTAATCAACGTAAAACTTTAATAGGAAAATAATATGGAGTTAATCAACGTAAAACTTTAATAGGAAAATAGTTATTACATTGTATAAATTATGTTAAAATCAACATTACGTATTATTATTCACTATTGAGGCATTAACAAAATAAGTTATTATTTGTTAAGGAAACAAAGCATATTTGTTAAGGAAACAAAGCAAATTTAGCATTATATTATTTTTTAACCGTCTGGTCTGATATTATTTAAAATCTTGGGGCAACAGGGGACAATGATTCTGCAAGAAATCCATTACGTTATCATAAAGCAAATTGGAAATTAAACTGTCTGTTAAGAAGGAATATTCAAAAGTAGCATTCCTTACGTCAGTCAACGCTGAAAGTACACATAAACATACATTTAGGAAAATAAATCTGCTAAAAGCATTCAATGTCCGTCGATTTTGACGGGTTAATTAAAATATAAATCAACTTTTATAGAACCAAAATTACCACTACAAAAGTGTTCTGTTTACACAAATGAACAGTTGTTTATACAAAAGCATAGACTTGACACAGGAAACGTCATCGGTACGTAGTTTCGACATGTATACATTGTTAGATGATCCGATAATCCTTATTTATACGATACATTTAATGTCCTACTATATAAATGCACTTGGATAGGTTTGATCTTGAAAATTCGAATCACACAAAAAAGAAAATGCTATAGTAATTCTTTTAAAATTAAATTTTTTAATATTGGAATGGTGTCATTGTTTCAATACTGACCAGTCAATTTCTTTCACGAATCACTTCCAAACGTGATGAAATCTTATATCTCGAATGTCCACTTTCAGAAAATACCTCCCCACACAGTAAAAGTAGAGGAAATGGGGACGTGTTCTTATTCAAGGCGGTAACCCATCGGGTTCTCACTTTCGTTAATTGTTTGTTGCGTCCATTTTGAAACTGATTATTGTAATACCATGCTGTCTTTTCCTCTCTATTTTTTGGCTGTTTAGGGAGGCTGTGTCTGCTGGATGTTGTCGTTTCTGATATGCATATTTCACTTTTTTAAAATAAAATAATCATTTTCAAAAAAATGAACAGATGGTTGTTACGAAGGGTATTGGAGGATAGAGATATATTATTTCTTAGTTGGTGAATAAATTGTCCCTGTCCAATGAAATTAAAAAATGGGTAATAGAAAAATGCGTGTTCATAATTTTGTTTGGAGATCGCTGTCTGTTGAACGGTCAAAAACAAAAAAATATTTATCACCTAGAATATTACATATGGTATATTTACGTTCGTGGTAGTTATAAACCATAACCCTTACTGCTCTCTTTAGGTTTAAATTTGTGGAACTCTTGATTTTATTATTCCATTTTGAGATCAATATAATTTGAAAAAAGTCCTGCATCGAATGAAGTTAAATTAGTATCATTACACAAATATACTCAGGAATAATCAAAATAAGTATTTTGCAAACTTAAATAAAATAAAATTTTATTTTTCATTAGATTGCAATAATGAGAATTTAATTGTTTATTGTTGTGTATTTAGGTTAACCAATTATAGGAAAAAGATGTAATAACAAATATAATATAAAAAGTGAATCAAGCACACAAGGAATAAATGCATTCACAAAACACAGTATAACCTCGTGAACAAACACAAAAAGGAAATTGTCTATTCCTAATACGCATGTCGGTATTTTTGAACATTCAAAACAACCGAAATATGTTAGCATTGAATTGAAAGAGAAATATCACTCTGAGTTAAACATTTTGATTAAAACCGTTAATAAGAAACCCGGGGCTAAGCGGCGTTGTCAGTAATATGTTTTTCATTAATGCCCATAAACAGGCTAAATCAAACCGAGCCTGCATTTTTAATATTTGTCCTGTTCGGTGGTTTTCAAAGTTCCCTTTTCATCTATTTCTATGGTGTACCAAACTCAGTTGCCTTAGCGAATTAACTCCATCACACTCATCAACTCAAACACGCTTTTAAAACTACCTGAAAATACCTGAAAATATCTGAAAGGTTTTCAAAGGAAAATATTAAATCTATACTTTAGCTAATATGTGGCTTATATTTTAGTATTGCGTTTTGCGTCCATACATAGTTACAAGGTGGCTGTACCACGTGATCTTTTCGATGTCGTGCACACACGAAATCACCCGCTCCGGTTTTTGATTATTTCTCAGTAATTTCTGGACCCATATCGATCATATTAAGAGCATCGTACTCCGGGTAAAAGGCATTTTCATCGACATTTAACCTCCATTATCAAACGGCTGCCGTTTTCTCAAACATTCAAAGACAAATTCACTCTTTCAAACAAAATTTGTCTTTGAATGTTTGAAAAAACGGCAGTCGTTTGATAATGGAGGGTTAATGTCGATGAAAATGCTCTTTAACAGGAGTACGGTGCTCTTTATCTGATCGAAATCGGTCCAAAAATTACTGATAAATAAGCAAATAGTTACCTGAAGCGAGTGATTTCGTTTGTGCACGACATCCAAAAAGTCACGTTGTATCGCCACCCTGAGTTACCTGTATATATCAGATAATCTTTTTACGAACTGTGGTTTGATTGAAAGTTGACCATGCCTTAATTTCACCTGTTCTAGATCTATCTGTCTGTTTGTCTCCCCGCTATCTCTTCTCTCTCTCTCTCTCTCTCTCGTCCTTCTCCCCCTATCTCATCCCTCTTTCTTATCCCTCTCTTCCTTTCATCTCTCTATGCTCTCTACCTCTCTTTTCTCTTGCCTCTAACTCTCTTTCTTGTATCTTTCCCCTCCCCGCTTTATCTGTCTTACTCTATTGTCTCTATATCTCTTCCCGCCCGTTCTCTTTATTTCTTTCGTCTTTATCTACCGCTCACGTTAACCTCTCTCTATCTGTCTCTCTCTCTCTCTACCTCGAACTACTTACAAACAAGTAAAAGACGAGAAATAAAATCACAACTATGACTTTTCTTACTTGGGGTTAATATTTAGTAAATATTTCTAGGATCTTTTCTCTCAAACATAAGTTTCCGTTAACATAAAGTAAATAACATTTTGTATATACATGCAAATATGCAGTTATTCTGCAACTCTTAACATTTTGAAAATGAACGTATTTCATTTTAGCTAACTGTTTCTGTACGCTTTATACTCGTTTTCTGCTACAATGCGAACAGGTATCCCGTGGGTGCTGTCATACTGAATCAGTGCTTTACTATGCACAAAAATGGCCCATCTGAATCGTTTATTTTCTAGTAATCTTCAACATTTTATTTCGCTTCTTATAAACATATACTCGTACATGATCTTTGGATTAGAAATAATACTTTTTTTCATCATTTCAACCTTCAGATTGCCTTTGAATTTACATTTAACCTCTCTCCGAGTCACAATGTATTAAGCATTCTTTCATCTGGGGATAACATGCCACTCTTTACCGCAATAAAGGTTACAAAAACTCCGATATATGCACACCATCGTCCAGGATGGATCAAATTGTTCACTGTTTAGTTGTCTAGGTACTGAGTTGCGCTTAACCCGGAGCTAAGTAACATTTCTATTACTTCCATGAAACAGGCTCGGTTTGACTGATTATTCATATTTAATTGTGTTCGGTGTCTTTCTTAAAAGCATAATTTTCATTTTTATTGTTATGTACCACATTATAGTACCATGTCTCGTTTTACACATCACTCTGATAATAGCTATTAACAGTTTTTGTCAGCCTATCTTTTCGTACAATCAATACACTTATACAAGTTCTAATTGGTCATCAGTTGTAAAGGTATATAGTGAACGCTAGTTTCGTTTTTTTCCCTATGTCAGGAAAGTTTGTGAAAAGAACTATTTGTATTGGAATCAATTATTTGATGGCTTAATCTTTATTGATTGTTTTCTTAAATGAATCTAACAGCACAGTGTTTAATTGAAAGGAAGTTAATAATAAATTATTTTACTTTGATGGGTATTTATTCTAACAAAAATGCTGTTGATTAATAAGTTTGTGCGGTTTTCCAACGAAAGAGTAATCGTTATAAAATATAACAAGCAATTTAGAACAAATTTCCAGTATATTGACAAATTAATTGCATGAAATGTGTATTTATAAAAATTAAGGATAACTCTCGTCAAATTGTCATTTAGATTAAAGATTAAAGCTTAAATTAAAGACAGTTGTTGGCCCGGGATCACAATTAAATAGTAAATTCAATGTCTTAATAATGACAAATTACAGAGGAAAAAATACCAATCAGATCTTAATGAGTACATGTAAGTGTAATCTGCGAACAGATCTTTCAGAACAGTATCTTAGTATGGTAATAGGGAAAAAAATAACATTTTGTTGCTTTTTTGTTTCTCCAGCAACACGATCGTAACGAACTTTGTGCTGCCACTCAGACTGTATCTGCTTGAACTTGTAACATTATAAGAACTTAGGAAGAGTAAAATACTTATTTATTTAATAATACTGTTCACTTTAGAACTGGACGATGTAAATCACTTCAAGCCTAACATTTTCGGGTTTTCTACTTTACTTTTCGTACGCATTTTCTGTCTAAAAATCATTTCGCACACGATTATTTACTTCATCTAGATCTATTGAAAAATTATTTCTATTGCTTAAAATGATTACAATGAATACTAAACAAGTTTTTATTTGAATGGTAAAGTATCGCATGTAACTTGCTTCTTAGTCTTGTGAATTTACAGATTGTTTACACCAAAAAATATTTCAAGTCTAAAATTAATAATAAATTAATAATAATTGAAAATTAATAATAAAGCTTTGAGTACAGGTAACTTTTATGTAACACCGCCCGTCCAGTTATTTGGCTTCTGATCGGTAACTTTATAACTACTGTACCCAAACTTGGTAGGGACATTGGTCTTTGATAGTAAATAAACCAAGCTGTTTTATTGTTTTCAAATGTTAAACAAGCAAGATAAAAATTGCTTTTAAATGTCAATAGGTTAAATATCAATAAATGATTACGGTTTAAAATGGAGTCATGGTTTCAAATGTAGCCGTTTAGGCTGGTATAGAGTTTACTCTGTGTCACTGAATTTTCAGTGTTTATTTTGACGGTAAAATGTCAAAGGTCAAGGTCACAGTTATATAATTTGTTTTCGATCAAGCACTTATATATGCTTGGTTTAGAGTCAACACATTTGGTACATAGCTTGCTCACGACCAGAAGATTTTGGAAACAAATATCATAGTGAAATTCAATCGAAAATAGTTTTCTTTCCGATTAATAACTGAAGAAAGATATTACCTAATATATTTACTAAACTTGGTGCAGAGATAAATCCGAAATAATCAAGTTATACCGAAACCGTTCCCAATCGGGTTTGACATTATACAGTATCGAGTTAATCAATGAAAACCTTTTATAGAAAAATAGTTATGATATTTTAAATTTCAACATTACATATTATTATTCACTATTGAGGCATTAGCAAAAATAAGTTATTGTTTGTTAAGGAAACTAAGCAAATTAAGGATTAATATATTAATTTTCAAACCGTCGGATATGTTTTAAAATCTTTTGGCAACAGCCGATATTGATTCTGCAAGAAATCCATTACATTACCATAAAAAGCAATTGTGCTTCTCCGGTTTTGAAAGCAAATTGGATGTTAAACTGTCTGTCAAGAAGGAATATTCAAAAATAGCATTCCATACGTCAGTCAACGCTAAAAGTACACATAAACATACATTTAGGAAAATATTTCAGCTAAAAGCATTCAATGTCCGTCGATTTTGACGGGTTAATGTAAATATAAATCAACATTTATAGAACCAAAAGTGACACTACAAAAGCCTTTTGTTTAAACACATGCACAGTTGTTCAAACAAAAGTATTAACTTGACACAGGAAACGATTACGTCATTGGTACGCAAGTGTCTGCATGTACACAATGCACTGTTAGATGTATCCGATAATCCTATATTATACGATATACTGTATGTACATTTAATGCCCTACTATATTAAAGCACTTAAATAAGTTTTACATACTAGAGTAATTTATCAGCTAGAATATAACATATGGTATATTTTCTTTCTTGGTGGTTAATTATTAAACAGCAACAATTTACGTTAAAACATTTTGACATCAACTCGTTTTGGAAAAAAATATTTGTCCGGTAATTCATATCAAAAGCAAACTAGAGTAATGACATTATATATACACTTAATCAGTTAATTAAAATGAGTAGTTTTCAGGTTAAAATAATATTTGATTATATTGCATGGCAGTTCATTGTTTCCGGTTGTGTAATCCAGGTTTAGAAAACTGCGGTAGATGTTAAATTATCACATAAGAAGTAAATCAAGCACACCAGGAATAGACATTTAGAAAACGCAGTCTAATATCATAGCTAAACAGAAAAGAAAAAGGTGCATATGATTTATAACAGTATCAATTATATAAAAAAAAACGCAATGAACCAAAATGACAAGTCATGGTGTTTCCTTGGAACTGTCGGTTTCAATCATTTTGTCACTAGGACGTGTAAACCACGTTCTTACAGACACCAACCTCACACCCGTCAAATTGTCAACAAAACAAACATTCGGAAGTTGCCTTTATGAATTATCTATTACCTACTCACTAGTTGTCAACGGTGCAAGCGCACAAACACATAAGACAGTCGATAATCCCGCGGTAAATGGGTAGGTACTTCGTGACCTTACTAAGACCAGAGCAACGGAAGTAAAATCAGCAAGGACACGGAACTAGGAATAACAATACATAATTACGTTTACAAATTGCACCAAGATTGGTTTCTTCAAATGTTTGATTTGATTGTATGTGATTTATTGCAAATTGAAACCACAGTGCGTTCTATGTTGTTTATCAACAATTTGTAAATACTTATAATACAACGTCTGGCCTTGCAATTCTAATAGTGCTCGTAGTTCGCAATAATCGCACATTTCGTGCTTTTGAATAATTCTATCTAGTAGATACTACTGCTTGTTAGCAGTCTAACTGAAAAATATCTTTGTTAAGAAGCGTATTTTATCTTTTATCATGAACTCTAGACTTTCCCACACAGCTCTTATATAACATAACAATGTTCGTGAATATATTTTCTGCTATGCATAATCATCATGATAAAGCAACATTTGTACATTTTGTAATTAGTTTTCACCTTTCTAAGGATATGTTTGAAGGCTTATGCTCCCAAAATATAAATATTTTATATATGATTTGCTATTAGAGAAGTCTTTGTGTTGTTACTGACTGTTCTTTATATGCCTACCAGTAGATTCGAACAAAACAACAGAATTTTGTTAAATTTGAATTTAGCCAAAGGAATATTTTTTTACCCATTGACCAAAGTAGTTCTTGCTGGCATTGTTTAGAGAAAATATTCAAATTTGCACTTAGAATATGACAAATATATAATTAGAAAACCAGATTTATATACATGGAAGTGGGTATTGTTCTAAAACGAACATAAAAATATGATTTTCTAATGACATTTTAATAGTCATATTAAAAAATGCCAGCCTTCCAATACAACCAAAAACAGAAAGAGAAACAGAGAATAAATTGTGAGCGGCAAAACATTTTGATTTAAAATGGCAATGGCAAACCAGGGGTTAGGCGCCATGGGAAATATATGCATTTCCATATCTATGAATAGTGTCGTTGAAAATATTTAAAAAAAACTGTTATACTGCATGATATTTTGATAACAAAAAACACAAAAAAGAAGTTAGCACCGACATTAAAATAATTTCATAGTTGTGATCTTTTGTCGGCAGTAAATTATTTGTTACAGCAACGTATTATTATTATTACAATTAGTAGTAGTAGTAGTAGTAGTAGTAGTAGTAGTAGTAGTAGTAGTAGTAGTAGTAGTAGTAGTAAAAGTAGTAGTACATGTAGTAGTACTAGTTATTATTATTACTATTATTATTATTATAATATTAGTATTATAATATTTTTCATTATTTAATTATTATTATTATTATTATTATTATTATTATTATTATTATTATTATTATTATTATTATTATTATTATCACCATTATTGATTCCAAGTGAGTTCTGTTGTAAGATAATTGTACTAATACTTGTTTACAAAAGTTTAAAAAAGCAACTGACGATGGCGTTGTTTAAAGGTTTATATAGCAGAAACCTCGTCAGATCATAATCTGACCGATCCTTTAAGATGTAAAGTTTCGATAGAACGGTCATTTCCGGTGATTATCAATGAATCTTGACTAAGAGTTTTGATGGAATAATTTTCATTTTCAATTTGAATGTGTTCTTTGAATTCATATATTTGTAGTCTCATACTGCATTATTCGAAAATTACCATAATAATAATATAAATACACTATAGTTCGATTTTGACCCGTGAGCTGTGACCTTTCGGACAAGTCCACTGTTTTAATCCTTAATAGGTAAAGTGCGTCAATTTACAGATTTACCGTTAAATTACTTAACTTATACGACATTAAAACCTTTTCAACGCAGCGGATTTTCAGTCAAGACGCAATAGCTCAGTGGATTAGGATCTCGGACTATGATGCAAAACATTGCAAGTTCGAATCCAGTAACGGCAACATTTTTTTTTATTTTTGTCTTTTATTTGCTTTTAATTATTTTAACTTAGTTCATATGGTATTATTTTATTTTTGAGTTGTTTTGTATTAGGTTAATGAAACCTTCGTTGCATTCTCTTTTTTTTTATTTACATACTTCAAAACCATTTAATACAATGTTTGGCAGCCTCCGAAAACTGTGGTTTGAATACCGGTAAGCTTCGATCACGAAATCCTATCAACTTACTTGATTAAAGCTTATTCAAAATTTGTTCGGTTTAATGGCATTTTCTCTTGGTGTCTCCATTAATGTATTGAAAAAATGACATTAAAACAAAGTAAAAAATACATCCTCTTATGGGATTCGAACACACAACCCTTATGCGATATTATCATAAATCAGAAGCGCTACTGCCACGGCCAGGAAGCATTTTGTTACAGAGCTGTACATTTTCTAGAGTTTGAGCTATGATGGGAACATCTAACTTCCCTATTTTGTGGAATATTCCAAAATTCTATAAATACAAAAGTACATTCACGGCTCAATGCATAAAATCGGACTATAGATAAAACGAGATAGATAATTTAATGAAATGTTGTATTTTTCTAATATTTTCTAGACATAAAAACCATTTTAACTATCAGAATGACTCAGCATAAAGTACACAAATACATGAATTTGAAAAATATAATTAAGTATGTCTATCCATAAATGATCGATATGTCAACTTGAGTTTGTTGTTCTTATCACTTCGATTCATAAAACGTCTATTTTATGAACTATTTCACTCAAATAATATAATGATTCAGGAATTAGCAACGCTGCATGAATAAGCAAGGTTCACTATTAACAATCACACGTATTAAGGATTTTAAGTTTTATTTAGATGTGTCATATTTAATTTAGTTATTAGTTCACACTAAGAACAAAATTAAACTAATTCCCACGTTCATAAAGCATTTTGGTTATTTGCTTTCTTAAGCATGATAAAAACCGAGCGCATTGATATAATCATTAAACCATTGTACATGTATTCCAAATAATTCATAGATGCACACACTTGAAATGAATTATTTATTTGCTGTAAGGCAGTCGTATTCAATTTTGTGTAGGACAGGTATTTTTAACAGTTATAAGTAGGTACATTTGTAACAATGCTATGAAGCATTTGTTTGCATTAATTAATTCGAATAATAGTATTTGATCTATCGGAAAATTTACACGAAAATAAAACACGACTGGTTTCACTTACAACTATAATCAAAACATATTAAATTCCTATAAAGATATTAAATAAAAAAATCAACTGAAACTGGTAAAGAGTAGCCACAAATTAACACTGTGCAGTACTATATATGGAATATTATTATAATAATATTATAGTATGCATTCTGTAGGTTCGTATTTTTCGAGTTGGGTATGTAAACAATATCGTTCGAGACCCAAGGTCGAGCGTGATGTAGTTTACATACGCAACGAGAAATAATACGAACCTACAGAATGCGTACTGTCGTAATGTTCCTTTTATTATATACCCTTCTCGCTCAAAACAAATTTAAAAAAACTAAACAACAAAATTTAAGTCAAAAACTTGATTTACATAATAGCAGAAATAGAAATAGTAAAGCGGTAGTAAATTTAAGAATGGCGTAAAAATAACGTAACCTTTGTAAAACTGCGACGGAAATTTCCTATTTTGGGGTTGTTATGTGCCGGAAAATTACGACAACCTAGTGTGACGTAGTATATGGCGTCACATAGAACACGGAAAGCTGGAGTTCGATACGGAATTTCTAATCTTACGAGTTGTATCAATTTTAGAATATGTCATGTAATGGCACATTGGTATTTCTAATGGTTTTTGATACTTGATTTACAAGAAAAAAATTGACAAATGAACAGGTGTTCTGAGGATTTTTGACGTTTTATTTGTTACAGTATTTGCAGAAGACAAAATTTATTTTATTATTTATTCATTACGAATTGAATGTGATTTGTCCACGCGATTTGTGACAATTTCGGATTTGAATGTTTCACCTCGTTATATCTTGACAAAGCAAATTCTCCACAAATTGCATAATAAGCAAAATCGTCTGTTCAACTTTAAATGTCATTATGAAGGAATTTTGTCAGATCCGAAGACTGATTTTTTCCAATGATGTGTCTCGAGTTTAATAACGAGGCAATATCATTGTAGTAACTGAGATTTCGTTGTGTTGGTTAATAAGCTTTATTGTTTTAATTACGTATGCATATTTTAATAATGACGTCGTCTGCGACACGGGAATCGCGGTTCACACAGAAAAAAAAATATTTCACACAATTGTCATTAGTATTCATCACGCCCTCACCTTGGTACCTATAGCTTACATGTTATTTATTTATTAATTTTATTAATAATGATTTGAACAATTTATATTTCGGTGCTATGTTCTTACAGTTCTTGTATATAAATTCTGTGTCGTCCACACCTCTCACAGCATTCTCGCGTCATCTGCCAGCTTGAGTTCTAATACTCGTCCATTAAAACAAAGCCATGACAAACAGATATCCCTGAATGGTAACATGCCTGTTTACCATTACCTACACTTTTAAAATTCAACAAAAATACATTTTCATACTATTTTAAATGATATCGGCCATAATGGGAATCAAACGGCGAAAACGTCTGGCCATGGTTTTGAAAGTCTCTGTCTCCATGGATAACAGACTAGTTTATCAGAAACATGTAGTCCATCTGCGACTCATACCTGGGACTTATATCATAACAGTAATTTAAAACTGATATTCGTTTGATCAAATCAAAAGAATATTTTTTTAACATTACTTTGCTTTCATTTTTTTCTTTCGACTTTCGAATAAACAGAAAAAAGAAGACATGTTTTAAGCATTGAGGTCAAACGAGCAATACGAATTATAAAAAATTATAATTTTTTATTGTAATTATAAAAAAAATGTGAACTATAATGCCTTTGGTCTAAGTATTAACTTAGGTATTGTTATTCGAAATTGAAATTGACCAATACGTTAAATCTATCAGAGCACAAAATTTTTCAGTATGGCGTGTCTTTGTATCCTTTAGATGTTTATTGATATTTTAATCTAAACAACGTTTATCCTTTATGAGTGCCACTTTTGTTTTTAAATAAACAAATGTAATCGAGACAAAATAATAAGGTTAAAAAGTGACCATAACTTTAATCACACTGTCCTTGAATATCTTGTTAATATTATTGTGTTTAAATACTCTAGACTTGACCTTGTATTTGAATAAATAAAAGAAATCGCGAATATGACAAACATAAACTAATAAGCAATTAAAAACGTGAATGCTCTTTGAAACAGAATACTTACTATTTATTTGACCTATTCAATTGTCATCGAAATGAACGTTTGATGGCAAAATCAATATTGACTTTTTATTAATTTTGTTTGTAAGATACCCCAAACAGTTTATGAGAGTGCTCTAAAAGGTAATTGTCAGTTTATTGCAGCTGAGCCTGGGTCCGGAAAAATCACTGTGTGACACGTTCAATTCAAATTATTTATCGTTTCTAACGTTGTTCATATTATTATGACGAACGCTATGCCATCATGTGTTTTCGAAAAGCTGACGTCAATTTTGCAATGACATCAAAAAGTTAAACAGATGACAATGCTTAAAACGCATTTAGTGAAATAGATGTACATTATGTGTGAATTGCATTCAATTTACAATAAAACGTATTGTTTAGGATAAAAACAAACTGTATTTCCACTGTATTTTCTTTCTAAAAATGCAAACAAAACATGTGAGAAAAACAAAAAGACTTATGAATACGTAACGAGGCTTATTAAAAGTTCACGTTTCGTACCGCTTGTCACTGTTACAGCCTAAACGTTTGTTAACTACTCAGTAAAATTAATATAATCGGCATACAAAACTATCATTGTAGAATGATCCGCAGTCGAAAATGTGAGACCGGAGACCAGTTTCAAAATTTCCGGCTAAAATAGTCAGATACTTGAGACTGGGGACGGGTTCTCTCGGCGCTTTGGATGTAAACATGCAACATCTTCTAAGCTTTTGCATGCGATACCCGCAGACTTGCTTTGTGTGGGACATCCTAGACCGGGGCAAAACCGAGATTTACAAAGTATGTCAGGACGACAATTACAAGGTCTTTAGCAACAGCATCAGCAGCAGCACTAAGAACTACATGACATACATGAGAGCTTGACTCGTACACAGTCAAACAGTCAAACTTGTGTTGGGCGACTTAAAGATACAAGTTAATTGGTGTGCAAACTGGTTGAACCATAGTGTCGAGCGCGTCGATTGCTATTTGAACAGGTGGCATCTCCCGTTTGTTTTCTCGCACTCCGGAAAATCCGAGCATATTAATGTAGCCGACAAACCTGCTATAATAATGAAATTGTGCGAGGATACCAAAAGCACCTGTATGGTTTTAATTTGTGATTACTGGCAGTTAAAGCTTACCTCGATAACAATAATATATATTATCGCGGTTTGCTTTTTCTGGACGCCTCATGTAGCTTTTCAAGAAAATGTATTCCAGTTCTATTTCATGTAAACAATAAATAATAGATAAACTGACAGTTTTGTTTCTAAAACTGTTCTTTCTGTACCTGTTACCTGTGAGTAAGCAAAAATATTTTAATCAAATTACGCTTATTCAAATAAAGCGGGGGGTCTTTTGGCTTCCAATATTATAAACACTGCTTATTTGTCTTAGAGAAATGTTCATATCTGTTTTATGTTAGATGTAAACTGAATGAAATCAGATATATTCGACTTGAGACCAATAGCTAACATTAGTTACATCGCTTTGGATAAGCGATCCCAATATGTTTAGATTTGCGAGATGCTTGTTGCTTCATAATGTCTATTTAAATCGTGGATACTTTGAAAATGCTGTATTTTGTCGTATTATATTTTTCTTCAGAATGCTTAATCTAATGTTTTCAAATTTTAGTTTATGATAAATAGAGAACTCATATACTACAATATACTTCAACTGTATACAAGCATACTTTCTGAAAATAAATATTAGTTAAATGCGTTTTTTTTCTTAAACAATTATGGGCATTTTAACAATTTGTCTAAGTGTTAGTCTTACCTGTGTCATTGTTGGCGGCGAAACCGATGACCGAAAGGCTCTTACAATTTCGTTTCTCAGCTCGACGAGTATGGACGCAAAGTTGTATGCAGGAGCGTTTTTCGAAGCACTGAATACCGTGAACGGCAACTTGACAGTTTTTGGCAAATACAAGCTGGACTTCTTGTTTAATGATACAAATATGAACTCGCTGAATGCAATTAATTCAATGACGGAGCATCACGGAGCTGGGACGATTGGCTTCATTGGACCAGACGCTTCCTGTTTGTGTGAGTCAACTATTGCGGCGGCATGGAATCTTCCCATGATAGCGTTTGTAAGTAACTGTTCAATTACACTCGAGTGATTTGTTTTATGTTTTCTCGTGAATTTTCATGTTTTCTCAGTTCCAGTGAGAAATAAAGTTTTCTCAATGAAACAAACATGACATTTACTGTTTATCTGTGAAATATTATTTTTATTCTAAGATTTGTCTGACAAGAGAAACATAAAATGAAAAATAAATGTGTTTGTTCTAACTTAAAGGAAATATCGATTTTAAATCAGGAGCGAACACAACATGCTGGAACATTCACTCGTGGCTAGTTAAAACATCAAATTTTGGCGTACACCCTCGATATTTCACATTAACAAACACATATCCTCTATATCGTAGTACCATGTTAGAATGCAATCATTTTAGTTTGGTCAAAAATATCATTTGTCTATCAGCACGACATAGAAACTATAAAAGAAAATAGAGTATAGCGGTCATTAAATTGTTATCTGAAATTAGGCAATTTGAACAAAATGAGAGAATAATATGCTGTTTGTCTAACAAAACATTCGTACCTATACAAGTACACTTTCCTCAACAAACAAAATAGTTCTACATTTATATGTACGTGTATTTTGTCTTTTCATAGGAGTATATTTTTATTTTAGGGTTGGTAAATGTAAAGGTTTCTTTATCTGCCGGTAACAATTATCGTTTCTAAAAAGAAAAAGTAATGAAACATGTAGAAAGTTTTATTTTAATAAAATGTTTTCATAATCTAATCTTATTCAATATCACAGAAGCGTTGTTGGTGCCGAGTGTCGGCTGTTACAGGACATATTCATTTCATCCGACTTTTACATTTACACCCCCCCCCCCCCCCCCGCACACACACACTGATCACTGGATATAATTCATCCGTTAGCGGTCTGCGCCGACAGCAGCCACGGAACATTGACTTATATTCCTCACGGGTACTCATTTATACACAACGAAGGCTTAATTTCTTGCTCTAGGAAATTAGCGGCAGGACTGGGACTCGAACCCGGGACCCCAAGCGAGCGCTATGCCACTGGACTACCGATGTCTTCGTTCATTTTACCCGTCCTGTTATCAGTTACGTTCTTCAAAGGTCGCTTTTTAATTTTTGCCATTGTAAAAAATATGCAAAAATAATGTTCTCAGATTCAATTCTGTTCAGTTTCTCTTATAATTTTCTCGTTTAGAACAAACCCATTCTTTTATCTGGGACCACTCCCGGCTAAACATGGAATGGTATTAATCTGCAAGTTCCTATTTTACCACCATGAGCACAGCTTCGTTTGAGATAGATCGAAATTGTACTGTTTTCTGTATAAATATCTTGACCTCAAGCCGGGACTAGGCGGCATAGGCAGTAATATATGCATTTCTATTCTGCTCATTAACAGACTTATTCAAATTTAGGATGCACTTTTTCCATATATGTTGTGTTCGGCGGCTTTCATACATGTAGTTCCTTTTTCATATATTTAAACAACAGTCAATGCTGTATCGTGTTTCGAGTTAGCAAAACGACGTTTTAATGTGAAACCTTGCGGCAAATTTATACTTGACGTTATTGATATGTAGTTTGCAAAAGCTTAAATTAAAACAAGTGCAGTAAATTGATTTTGGAATTAATTACCTAAACTGGATTAATTAGTTCCCGATATGGATATTTCTCTTTTTTTGTAAAGTATGTAATATGTTCTATGAAAATGGTCAATAAATGTCTGTATTTTAGAAAACCTTGGTAACAATCAAAACTGTTGCATATTCTATTAATATATCCAAGGTTAACAAAAAACATAATCGTGCAAATAAAAAAGTGAAATATGCATTAAACACATCCTCTCCACGCAGACAAAAACTATGCCCAAGATAATAAAACTAAATCTGGAGATCAGTCTCAAATCTCAAGGATCTGATTGGCTGAAATGGCGACAAGTCGCCATTTCAGCCAATCAGATCCTTGAGATTTGAGACTGATCTCAAAACTTAGTTTTATGATCTTGGGCCCTAGAGAAAATAAGAGAGCATGGGTGTGTAAAATGATAATTTTTTAAGAAAGACACCAAAACAATTAAGGAAAAAGAGAACTTGAGTGGGTATAGACTTGGAACTGTCAGAAACAATTGGCCATTAAAGAATGGAATCAGAAGAAAAAGATGTCACATAATTACTTAGCCTTTCAAGTCAAAGAAGATAATAGAAAAAAGCGTTTATTTTCAAACCCTTTGACTACCTTTTGATTTCAAGCGATATAAAATGTAGGTCATGTTATCGGATATCCTCTGACGTTTTAAAATATATCATGCTTTTATGATTAATTTTATAAGACATTTTAATGGAATCACAGCAAAAGCTGAAATTGTTAGAAAGACAATCAAACGTAATTGTACACAAACGTTTAATCAAATAGATGAAACTGGAACTTTGAAAGTCACCGAAGACGATAAATATGGAAAATATTGCAGGTTCGGTTTGATTGAGCTTGTTTATGAGCGAATGCATATAACTGTCCACTTCGCCTACCCTATGGTTGAGCTAAACCTTAACGTACATGATCGTAAATCAAATCGATAAAAAACGAACTTTGGAAGCCACCGAACACGACAAATATTGAAATGTTGCAGGTTCGGTTTGATTGATCTTGTTTATGAGCAGTAATGAAAATGCATAAAACCGTTCATGTCGCCTTTCCTATGTTAGAGCTAACTTTACTGTACATGTATGAAATCAAGTAGGTTTAAACCGAACAGACAAATTTTGAAATAAACAGGGAACTTCAAAAGCCACCGAATAAGACAAATATTGAAATGTTGCAGGCTCGGTTTGATTGATTTAGTTTATAAGTAGTAATGGTACTTCATATATCTGCCAATTTCCCCTTTCTCAGGATTGATCAATACCTAATTTCAGTTTAAACTACAAATCTTTTACAAAACTTGTGAAGCCGAAATTACAGGTTATGACCTTTAAAACACTATATACTTTTGAATTATTTCGTTTTGATACTTTTATTATTTTTATGAATATTACAAATCGTTGTATTCTGATTTTTTTTTATGTTGAAATAGATCAAAAGGGAACTTTGAAACACGACAAATATGAAAATATTGCAGGCTCGGTTTGATTGAGCCTGTTCATGTACAGTAATGGAAATGCATATTACTGCCCACGCCGCCTAGCCCCAGGTTGATCGCAGCTCAATATTTAAACCAATGAATAGTACAATTTTGACAACACCCAAAACGATGGTGTGCATATGGCGGCGGACATGGAACCTTTAATGCGGTATTTTCAGATTAATACCAATCCATGTTCAGCGGCGTATGGTCCCCAGATAAAAGAATGGGTTTGACCTGAAGGTTTGTTAAGGGTTTATATAAAATGTTTGCAAGAACTTTTATCCTGTTAATGCTTTTAAAATGACTGTCAATATCTTGCAATCATTTGACGTTAGAATATGTTTTATATAAAAACAGAGATTATGTTGTGAAGAAGTGGTAAAATAAATTGAATTAATAATTGTTTACCAAAACAAATCTGTGTTGAATTGAAAATACACAAATATTTTAAAATTGTTTTACTTTTAAAATAACGGACTAGATAAAAGTTTAATTTCTCGTATATCTCCGTTATAATTATTCATTTGGTATAAACAAAGTAAACGAGAGGTCTAAAAAAACTTTATTCAAAACAACGTGTTATACGGGAAATAGATTGCTGTTCTGGTTAGATCGCAGATATTTTTATTGGTGTCATTTTCCAACTTACATAATAATTTGCGATAAACAATCGTGTGTCACGAACTTGGAATATCTACTGAAGACAAAATTACGTACTATTTACATAATTGCCTTTATGTCTACAAAAAGTGAGTATCACTATTCTCAGACAGCAATTATACTTTTCTTATGCTTAATTCTTTAATGATATTTCTTAATGACGTCGAGGTCTAAGTTACAGACACCAGTTTACATAGGCCATTCATTCTTTCTGATTATGTTTTTACAACACATTCAGAGTCCAATGCAATATCATATCCAGAAAGGGAGTTCGTTTGGGGCGTCTTGTTGTAGTTATTAATAATTACCAACTTTTTGGCCAAATTCCCATTAAAATTAAATATAGCCGGCCTGAAAGGAGGTTCGAGCAACCACAAGACGCCCTCTTGATCCGCACCCGACCTTGCTGCTGTTCCATATAGTCAGCTTTTGGAAAGATACAGAGCATAAGTGACTAACAACGTGTGTAAAAAAGCGAAACATGCATATTAGGAATGGCCTGTTCCTGTTGACATATCCTCCCCACACAGCCAAAAATAGAGAATAAGAGAACATGGTTTATAAAATCATTTTCAACTTAGACAACGCAAATATAAATTAAATGGGAGTCTGTAGGGTGGGGGGAGTGTTACCCGTTAAAATTTTGAGGAAAAAGAGAGCATCGGTTTATATATTGATCATTTTGAAAAAAAACACTAGACAATTAAAATTATTATTATTTTTATTAACTTTATTAAAGTATCGCACGAATCCAAATAGTATTTTGAATACCCAGTTTGTTCGCTCAATATTTGTTCACGTTGCCAGTGATTTGCCCCGAGACAATGTGGAGGCTACTTTACGTTTTTTTCCATTAAGTTAAGAATATTTAATTTGCATTTCTTTCATTGCTATTACTTTCATTTCCTTTACTCTATCAGGAACGTATCGTTTTATTTCAATGTTCAATTTTCTTTAAGTTGATGTAAACAGTATCATTATATTTGCTAAAGGCATGTTAACCTTTTAAATGACACAAATTAGTAGGGCTTAATTATTTTTTGAGATAATTTTCATGAAGTAAGATACCTAAATAAATCCAGACTCGTGCAAATTATTCATAAAATGATTTAATTAAATATGTAAATAGAATGCTTTAGAAATAGTTTGTTATACCCAATTATCCACTTATTTTGATTTCGTTATGTAAATAAAGTTTATAAAATTTGATATTCCTCGTTGTCAACAGGGAAAACATAATTCCAGTTTTAATTTGATATTATTTTGTTTTGACACAATTGACTACAAACTCAAAGACTTTAGCTACGAATATTTTCAAATCATGAAAACCTTTGACTTTTACATTATTAAGCAAAAAAAAAAGATTGATATGATGCAAATATACCCCTTTGGATCGTTTCATCATTTGTCCAATTTAATTTTCATTTTTTATGATTTCAACGGACATGACCATCAGCGATAAATGTAGTATTCCAACAAAAGGGTCTTGTCAAATATCAAGAAAACGTTCAACGACATAACATAACATGCTCCGAAACTGCCAACGAGGCTTGTGTGGGGAGGCTGTGTCTTCTAAATGTGGATATTCCTGAAATGCATAGTTCACCTTTTTGCATTTACAGTGAAACCTGCCTTAGAAGCCACCTGCAAATAGCAACCACCTGTCTTAAACAGCCAGTTTGAATATGTCCTAAACTGACATTTTGTTCTCATTTTAACCTGTCTTTAACAGCCACCTGTATAGATCAGCCATTTTATGTCACTCCCTTGGGTGGCTGCTAAAGACAGGTTTGACTGTATGCCTTGTACTGATCGCCAGGTCGCAGCTGTAAATGGCAAAATGTTATACAACATATGTGTGTCGGTCTGCCAAACGTTAAAGCTTACCCAATCAAACGTTGTCCAGATCGCCTTTACAATGATGTAGTCTAACGCGATACAGAATTTTATTTTTTTTTCCTAAATAAAGGAGATTCAACTTCCAAATTGAAAACAAAAACAACAAATCGGTTGCTGAAATTGGTTTTTAGAAACTAATTGGTTAATTCGAACAGAATAATTTTATATCGTCAACGCATTACATGCTTAGCTGTAAATTCTTCAACAGTTGACAGCTTGGCTAACCTCTTTCGATGCTCGATATTTATGAAGGTTTCTTTTATATTTTTGCAGCTAAATATATATATTTATTCCTGCCGTCGAATCCTTGCAGATTTAACAAAAGATTGTTGAGGTCAATATGTATCCACCATTTTGCTTGACAAATTACCTTTTCATTTATGCGTTTGCATGGCATTGCATACTATTTTGTTAGAGGGCAGTTTACTCTGAGTAAAGGTAGTTTATATTTGTTTGATCTTTAGAACGGGGCAGGGTATTTTAAGGTCGGTACATCCTTGAAACTATCCGATCAACCTTAATGGGGGTTGTCCCGGCTAGCTCAGTTGGTTGCGTAGCCGGAATTGCAGGGCTAGGCGCTGTCGCCGTGACAGTGCGGGTTCGATCCAAGCTAGAGGTACTATCATTTACTATGTAAACAAGCGCCAAACATTTGTTGCGCATGAAAGTTCCAAATTCCACACTGTCTTCTTCTCTAATCGTTTATTGTAGTTTATCATTGAAAACTAATAATATGCTATAAAACTTGTTTTCTTTCTATCTTCTATGCGGTCGTTTATATGTCGCTATGTTTTTTGTCGGTGGCTTTTCTTGAGTGCATACCGTGCACATTTTGTAAACGTGATTTTTTGTTTTGATTTTTATTATGTCACATTCTGGATGTGGCAATTCCTGAAATAGATGAAAAGGGAACTTTGAAGACCCTCGACCACGACAAATATGAAAATATTCCAGGCTCGGTTTGATTGAGCCTGTTCATGGGCAATAATGGAAATGCTTTTTACTGCCCACGCCGCCTAGCCCCGGGTTGAGCGCAACTCAATATTTACACCAATAAACAGTACAATTTTGATCCATCCCAAAATGGTATTCATATGGCGGCGAACATGGAACCTTCAATGCGGTATTTTCATATTAATACCATTCCATGTTCAGCGGCGTATGGTCCCGTATGAAAGCAAAATTCAAATTTTTATTATACAGCTATTATTTTATTATTATATTTAATTCCATAAGCGACAAGACCTTTACTAGTAACGACAGCGAATGCAAACATCCAGAAACGCAGGATATATCACGGGGCGGAGTTTAGATGCGCAAGGATATATCACGAGGGGCATAGCCCCGCGTGATATATATCTACGCATCTGAACGACGGCCATTGATATATCCTGCGATATATCACTGGAAGAAATGTATTATTTCAATTCGTACACGACATTATTGAGTGACTATTATTACAAATAATTTTAACCCGATTTTAATGCGTTGTTAAAAACACAAATGGGTTTTAAGGTCGCTGTTACAGTTTACTCCCTAAACATCTACACAATTCAAACATTGATAATTATTAGAAACAAACTTGAATATATATCCATCAAACCGCGTATCCACTATTCCCCAGTAGTCGTTCAAACCGTATTTTTCATTCCAACGGTTTAATACCTTCATCAGGGAATAATATATAAACAACGGAAATGACGTGAAGTCGTTAAAATGGCGCGTTAACGTCACATTTAATTTGCCACAAATTAGCGAAAAATAGATATATTATTTTATGTAAATATATACATTATATATTATTTTTTTACTGTGGTATCATCATATTACGCGCGGGTTAAAATTTCGCGTATTATGTGGTCTCGCAATAGGCGAAATTAAATCCCAGCTGGGAATCAAGCGAAAAATACAATTGTCACGTCGTGATAATTTAATACCGACCGGTATGAACGGAATAGCCGTGCCCATGCGCGGTATATAGCGTGTATTTAATCACTGCAAATGGGAAAGACATGCAGTCGTGTTAGAATCGGAAATAGCACGCTTAACAATGAAAAAGTATCGATAATCAAAGTAATTTAAAGGTATTATTGTTTGCAATTTATTGCTTTCGCATTGATGACGTATATAGATAGATTAAAACGAGCCAACATTTTGTTTTGTTTTTTGTTCACAGCTTTGTTTACCTATCCCAGAAACATTGATATAATTGCATAACTACGTTGGTCATTTGAGTTATTACCTTCATTGTGAATTGTAATGAAATTTCGTAGTGTAAGTAAGACTAAATTTAAATCTAAAATCAAATAATTGGTGTAATAAATACCATGTCTGTTGTATTGTATAAAGTGCTTATTCGTTAATTTCAATGCTTATAAATTTGTTGCGAATCAGACATTTGGACAGATGATTTTTAGGGAAATAGAACCAGACCAGAAAAACTGTTTATGTAAAACAAATAACTTAAAATTAAACTACTTTATATTTCGGAAAAAACAGTATCTAAGAACCCATATGGATAGATTTAGACTAGCTTGTGGTAGTAATTTTATTTAAACAATGTTAGTTTCGAAATGTCAGATATCCGTTATAGATCATATCAAAATGTTAATTGTATGTAGCGAGTTTTTTTCTATTATCCATCACTTCAGAGGAACTAGTCAGCTAGTTCAAGATCAAACGTTGGAATTAGTACAGCATAAGCTTCATCTACTGCAGTTGAGGCTAGAGAAGAGTAATCTAAACTGATTACGCAACGTTAAAATGTGTTTATGTTATTTGATTTATTGTACGTCCGCATACCAGCCATAACTTCAGAGGAGATGTTAGACCTTGTGAAGTTCGTATTATACAAAGTCATAACAATGCAAATCATATAATGATGTAATTTCTTTTTTTTTCTATTTTGTAATTCTGTGGTTGCACTTCATTCGTGGGCATAAAAACGGGATTTTATGTTAAACGGCATTTCCTTGGGTACTTAAATTCGTTGATCCAAATTTTTCAAAACAATGTTAAAGTCCAGTTTCATATTTCGTGTATGGTTGTTAATTCGTGAATCGATCTGCCCACGAAAAAATATTTCTTCGAGAATATTAACGATTTCACAGAACTGTATTGTTCTATCGCAGAGGACGGTGATTTAAGTCATTTTAGACATTTGCAAAATAATATTATTTTTGTTGGACGATAAATCCACATGAGCATGCTAAGAAACATTGAATCAGCTTAGCAGAAAAATGTCAAAAGATAATAGTACAAGTGTTTAACTGCAAATGTTTACCTTAACTGCCACCAATAAAAGTGTTACTTTTAAAAAGAAAATTCAATAATTACCTTCGACAGGTTCTATTTACTTTCTTTTGCTTGTCTGCAGAAGTACAGATCGAAGTGATTTTGTAATTATCTGAGGAAACTGATAGGCTTACACCGAAGACAAAAAATGTATTT
This sequence comes from Corbicula japonica, assembly GCA_038501625.1. Lineage (NCBI taxonomy): Eukaryota > Metazoa > Mollusca > Bivalvia > Venerida > Cyrenidae > Corbicula > Corbicula japonica. The sequence continues at coordinate 411,694 of JAZAYU010000078.1, forward strand.
GTATATCTTCGTGAGCTCTTAAGAAGCTTTATTATTTTTTGGGAGTTTTTACGTGACAAAAATAATATTCGTCTAGATTCGAAATCATATTGAAATGAGATGATATATACAAATTTCACATGGGATAAAACAAGTGCTTGAGAAAAAAAATATTTTGTTCAATAATTGTATCTGCTATGCATACATTGCTAATCTATTACTTAAATGCATTCTAACTAGGAAGAAATGCCTCAATTCGAAAGTTTTGGATTTAATACTTAATACTTGAAATGTAAATGTTCTGTTCATTTTGTAATGAGACTGGAAACATTTGTGAAATACTTGACATTTGCTGGACAACAATCATAAACATATTATGTAAATGTAACAACAATAAGATGAAGCGAATCTCAGCTCGCGAACACGTGCGGTTTCTCATGTACAGCTTCTTTTTAACTTGTATATGTGTTGGAATCTTAACCGCTACTGTAACAACCGATGAAAGGAGATCTCTTAAACTTTCTTTTCTTAGTTCTACGAGCTTCGATTCAAAATTGTTCGCCGGAGCATTCTTTGTTGCTCTAGATTTTGTGAACCAGAATACTTCAATTCTTGGGGATTACAAACTGGATTTCTTGTTTAGTGATATAAATATGAGTTCCCTGATTGCTATTAACTCAATGACGCAGCATATGAGCAAAGCAACAGTAGGAATTATAGGGCCTGACGCCTCTTGTACGTGTGAATCAATTGTTGCTGCGGCGTGGAATTTACCAATGGTGGTTTATGTAAGTCCAACTTTTCATTTGACTTTGCCACTAAATATAACTGACCGTTTTAAATATAATAATGGGGTACATGTATGTGTTACTGAGTACATTGAGAAGATTTAAACACGATAGAGTATGAAGCTGAGTATTATGATAAACACAAATCTGAGAGAACCGCACTATTATTTGTAGGAATGATTAACAGTTGTTGTTTTTTTTAATTCCGCACAGTTGATTTTTAGATTCGAGACAGTTTTCCTTAAAACATAGGATAAAACATGTCATTCAGATGTATATACCTGACAAAAATTGCTTAATTTCAAGAACTACTTGAATTAGGTTTCCAATTTTGCATTTTTGAAGATTGATAGTTTGGTTGTTTTTTTTTCAGACAACATTAATTTTTCAAAAACAAACTCAACAAAGGTTTACGATAGAATAATGGGACATGGGATAAAATATGTCTGACTTAAATTCAGATAAACACAACATACTAAAATTGCTATAGTTCTAGAATAACTTTTATTTGGTTTCCAATATTGCATTATTTTGAAGATTGATAGTTTGGTTTTAGTTTTACAGACAACATTTATCTTTCGGCGTGGGCAGTAATATGCATATCTATTACTTCCAATGAACAGTCTTAATCAAACCGAGTCTGCATTTTCATATGTGTCGTGGTTTATGTCTTTAAATTTCCCTTTACATCTACTTATAAAACAACTAAATACACATGACTTTGCCTCTACCTGGAAGCGAACCCGCACCGTCGCGACAACAGCGACTAGCGCAGCAATTCCTACAACGCGACCAATTGATCTAACCGGGACAACCCCAAAAATGGTTGATCGGATAGCCCTGATATACGTAACCACTGCACGATTGTTTAAATTGTTAAACGAGACAGTTTTCCGTTTTTGTGTTTGATATAAACATGACGTTAATGAATGTAGCAAGTTTATTTTAAAAATATAATAATATATACAGGCTTCGTGTTCTCAATTGTTTAATTATGATAATAATGGTCGTCCTTGTTGACAGATTTTAAAGATCTTATCAGTTCGGAAATTTAAATGTACTTACCTCTATTCCTTAAGTACAGTCAAACTTGTATACTTGGTTACGCTATGCAATATAATTATACTTACACTGTTTAAAAATTGTACATGGCAAATCTATATCATGGTAAAATGTAAGAAATATGATTTTTGTAATACACATATTACATATATGCACATGTTTAAAGCGTCAGGTTATAACTGGTTATGGACTACTGGACAGTCATGTAATGACATGTTTATATAACTAAGCATTATTTTATGTCAGATTTGGGTGAATCGAATTTTTTCCAGTGATCACAACTCATCCAGAAAACTTGGCAATATCATAATCATAAAACGATTGTCTATAAAACATATTGAATCAACTTGTTTGTCACGTGACTGTCATTGCATCGATTATGTACTTCCAATAGAAAAATTGTCAAATTGAGCTTCAATATAGCTTTAAGGTTAGTTAACATTAACAAACTTATTAAGCATTGTAGTTAAATATTTGCTACTTCATATATACTTGAAATTGAAACTCGATAAGCTACTGCCAAAGTGTTTATTCGTGTCTTTTTAGTTCAGTGAAACAAACGGGAACATAGAAAATGTAGTATTCGTTTTAAGATTTAAGTATGTACCTGTAGCTAATTAGTCTTCCCTCAATTCGTTCTGGCATTTTTGTTAATTTAAGTGGTAAAAGTCCCTAGAAAGAATTTACTAACTTAAATAACAATTCAGTGATTCGACGCATTTGTGGTCATTCACGAACTATCCATAACAGTCAAGTAAATAAATCCGCAAAATTATATGTTGTCTTCATTGACATACAAGAGTTGTTAAAACGATTATTCAGAGCAAATTATGTAGTTTCTGTTCGAAGATTATCGTTGCCACCGCATTATTATGCAAATGTAAATTCTTAAACGAAGAAAGTTTTGGCATTTAATAAGAGCAAGTAAACATCACTTAGTCTAGATATTCATAAAGTGATGTTTTAGAAAATCGAAATTATTTAGATAAAAAGTAAAATAAAAGTATGCCAAATAAAATTTAAATTTATATCTTGGTAAACACGTCCATGATCTGTGCTCTGATTACAGGGTAGAGAAAATGGTCTACGTTTCAGAACATCGGGCTTCTGATACGCAGGTTGCTGGTTCGAGTCTGAAATTCTGCAGTGTCATTTCACAAATCACATGAAAGGGGCGAGTGTTTGATTGTCAATAAGGAAGTGTCCATCATGCGTAACTATAAATGGCGCTAATTATACCCAAGAGGATAGCTCAACAGTATAAAAATGCCCTTGATTGTATCTTCAAAGAGTCTCCAGTGATAAATTAGTTATCCATTATGCCCATTAATTTGTTCCGTATAATCATTATTAAAAAAAACGCAAAATTAATAATGTTGTCTGGATTAGTTCAGAGAAAAGAGAATTTTGACCTATTTTTAAAGCAAATTTATGACTTAAAATTCAAAATAATTGATTGGGGTACATGTAGCAGAAATGTGAGTTGGGGGTCTATTAATTTCTTTCAGACCTAAAAATAAATTGATTCCTTAGTAATCATAATGCATCTACAAGCCTAAAAAAGTGAAATATGCATATCAGGAATGGCCACATCCAGCAGACACAGCCTCCCCACACAGCCAAAAGGTAGAGAGGAAATTAGAGCATAGTTTTACAATAATCAGTTTCAAAATGGACGACACAAACAATTAACAAAAGTGAGAATCCGAGGGGTAACCGCCTTGGAACGGTGGGGGTTTAAACCAGGTTCTAGGGTGCACCAACCTCACACTTGTCCCACCAGGTTCTCATATCACGAAACAAGTACAAGTTGACTTGGTGAAATAACTCCAACCCACCCATCGGCTCAACAATGTTGCATACACAAGCAGGCATCAGTAAGCTATGTTGTTTCTAACTTTTTTGTTAATAGATTCAACATTGTGTTACAAGGGACTATGGACTATTGACTATTGAGGCCCGCGTACGTATGCATTTGTGTTCATTTAAGTCTTCAACAATGTTAAAACTTCTAGAAAACCAAATAGCTGCTAAATAACTGCACCATAAATGGTTATTATATATATTAAATAAATCGACAAGATACCGTAAGTTGTTGTTGAATGCTGTTATAATCTCTCCTTTATGTCCCAAAGTGAAAGATGACATGAAACTGATTAATAGAATTATTAAAAAATGTCAACAAGTGATGAACTTCGAGTACTCGTATGGATCCTTATTATTTGTTTCTTAATTGAAGTACCATATCTCAAATAAATATTACTTGTATCCAGTACAAAAAGGAACGACTATGTAATATTTATCGTTTCAGTCTAAATGACGATGATGGTGTTTGAGAACAATTTTATTTTGAAGATATTATAAGGTCCAAACAGGGTAATAATTACAACTCTACCCCAACTATATATGAATTAAAAACTTATTAAAGCTCTGCTGTTGTTTTTTTTTTTGTAAACTGATATTTGAATGTCAATTAATTCGAAAATGTTTTGATGTTTTTATTCCAATTAGCAAGAGCATGAAAAAGCAGCATTACAGCATCAGTCGGGAGAAACCGCCGCGATATTCCTCGGAAGAGAGAATCCAAAATAATTGCTGCATTATTCCAATTCAAAATCTCCAAAACTGCATTATATTTTTAAATATGGCTTATTATCACCATTTCAATCATTTGCAGCCCCTGTGTGAGGAAGATAACAATTTGATCATTAGCTGCCCCTGTGTGAGGAAGATAACAATTTGATCATTAGCTGCCCCTGTATGAGGAAAATAACAATTTGATCATAAGCTGCCCCTGTGTGAGGAAAATAACAATTTGATCATTAGCAGCCCCTATGTGAGGAAGATAACAATTTGATCATTAGCAGCCCCTGTGTGAGAAAGATAACAATTTGGTCATTAGCAGCCCCAGTGTGGGGAAGATAACAATTTGATCATTAGCTGCCCCTGTGTGAGGAAAATAACAATTTGATCATAAGCTGCCCTTGTGTGAGGAAAATAACAATTTGATCATTAGCAGCCCCTATGTGAGGAAGATAACAATTTGATCATTAGCAGCCCCTGTGTGAGGAAGATAACAATTTGATCATTAGCAGCCCCTGTGTGAGGAAGATAACAATTTGATCATTAGCAGCCCCTGTGTGACGAAGAGAATAAAACACGTTTGTCCCATTCATACCGGTCTAATGTAACAGGTGCGAACAGATAATACGGAGAGTACAATACAAGTTGTTTAATAGCACTGTAAGTGATCAAATTGTATAGACGAGCCATTAAAGTATTGCACAGTAGATTACAAAATGTCATTTCCTTAACTTAAAACTTTAAAACAAGTTTATCGGTGTCACTTTTTTGAACTGGATTATTTGATTACCTATGCCCCTTTTTCCTCTCTACTTGTTGGCTGCGTGTTTTCTGGATGTGGCAATTCCTGATAAGCATATTTAACTTTTTCAAATAAAGATGCATAGATAATTGTTGTCACTATCGTAACGTCATGGAAGAAATTCTAACCATATATAGTTTGGACGTCAGCGTAATCGCACCTGCACATGCAAACAGCAAGAATACCATGCAATTCTTAACAAAATCCTATTATATTACACAACATAAACACGTATTTTAAAATTCGCACATAAATTAACATGTAAGTATATATAGTTTTTGCGACACGATACAGGTATTCGCACAAAATACATATATACCAAAATGAAAGTGTGATGACAATCAATTCTCTTTTCCCTAAACCCAATTCAATCGCTTTTATTGCGCTCATTGCAAAACATCTTGTTTAAACGAGCATAATAAATAAGACGTCGAAGGTCATAATAAGTCCTGAGAGCGGGATAACTATCACGTGTCCACGACTTAAAGTTAAAAACAACATTAGTGTTAAATCTAGAGCTCTATACTTAATTGTCACTGATTGATTAAAATCTTGACGGGTTCCAAGTATTTTGTTACAGACAGTCGGTAAACAGAGACACTATTTTAGCGCTGAAAGAAACCCATTAGCGTATTGTTAGTAAGGGCATTCTTAATATGGGTTGTTTAAATCGTCCCGTGATTACTGAAACGTCTATCAATATTCACAAACAATAGAAAAGCCACCTTAATGTGTCATTCATATATTCCTATCGTTTGTTTGATAACTGAATTAGAGTGCTATACTTTATACAGAATCTGACGTCTGTTCTGGCTTGCTTGTTTATTTGATGGTTTGTGATTATACACCAAGGAAACTTTTATATGTGTGTTCATATAACCTGACAGGGAAAGTGTTTAGTTAGTAGACACTAATACCTGGTTTAAGTACCATGTGGCAAAATGCATTGCTTCTGACCGTTCCAAAACTAACACTGTGCAGTGTTCGTGTAGAGAAGCGTTCTTAGACTTCTATGATTGTCAATTTTAAATGTTTTACAGAGAGTCATTATGATGATGATGTATGATGATGATGATGATGATGATGTATGATTGTGATGATGATGATGATGATGATGATGATGATGATTTTCCTATTTGCATCTATTATCCTACTATTGTCATGCTGTCCGGTTTAATTCTTAACGCTAAAAAGATAGATGTGTCGTGTTAATTACAAAGTGAAACTCCTTACTGAGCAAATTACAGGTATTTGTTATATGCGTTAATTTGATATCTTTGCACAGTGTCTGACAGCGGCGTTCTTATGTTATCCTGCTGATTTTCTATCTATTTCTGATATGTAACAGATGGCTCTGAAGTTACCTGAGCATTAATGCATTATATGTGTACATAAAAAAATGGATTTTATTTTTGCACTAGGCGTGTAAATATTTACATTCCTCATTCAGACAATTTTCCTCTATTCTGAAGATTGTTTGTGAATTACCATACGTAACTATTATGTAATGCTTTCCTTGACTAACAGAATTTTCTCAGTAAAGTTGTTTTTTTTTTACAACAGTGGATATTTACTTTTGTCATGCAACTTTATAATTCATGCATTAACTTTGAGAACGTTGGCTTGATATTTTTAATGTTATTCCAGGTCATTGGCCCATATCACAATCAAACCCAGCTAACGTTCAAAGAATATTTTATGAAGTCCCTCACCCTCACCTTTTTCTTAAACTCGCTTAAAAATTCAAACGCAGAAATATAGTCGCTTAATCATACAAGTTTGAAAGTTGCAAAAACGACCCAAATGTACTGGAGAGAGTGTATATACATACTCGAAAACAGTTTTAGGCGAGACGTTTTGCTTTCGTCATTTGGTGAATAATTCCTTACGGAATGATATTAAATTTCTGACATACTTTATAATTGGAACAGAAAAATGTATTTATTTTGTTTTATTTTATTTTGTAGTGACAGTTTAATGTATACTCAACAAAAATAGAAACCTGACACTTTATATTTGGTGTATTTTCCTGGAATCAGATTTAAAGCTAATTGAATTGTGGTATGTAATAAAAATTGTGCATGTTTTGAACTTAATTATGCATTTTGATATTTTTGGTGCATGAAACAAGTGATTCAGTGGTTATTTTCTTTTGGATGGTGCAAAAATATATAGATTTTGAATATGCACCTCATACTTATTCAAAGTTACAGTGTCAGGTTTCTTTTTTTGTTGAGTATATTTAAATCGAAAATGTTTGATAAGTCGCAGTCTGAATGTCTGTGTTTAGGGCATTTCGATATTCTTTCTCGTCGCATATTTAATGGGGCTTTTTTGCTGGTTTTAAATCGACTGACGTAAAAAAAATATATTTTGCGGATAGTTTCATATGGACGTGATTTCTGTTCCAGGAACAGCTGGGTAAAATTACCTGTAATTTACAAAATGGAGGCCTAAAAACGTATAAACTTCAACTCTTCAACATGTGAGTCGATTTTCCCGAATGTCCTGGTAATCCTTTCTTTCCAAAGACACTCTTCATATGTCTTTGGTGTTTAAGTTTTCTTTTATACAGAAAATCTACAGGTCGGATGTATTAGTATATACAAAACAGGTGTGCAGTGTTTTACAAAATGAACAAAAATATGTAATATTATGTAATGGTAACACACGGTTTGGTAAATATACGTCATATTGACCAAGCAACTATACGTGTTAATATTATTTTATTAACATAAAAATAAACAAATGCCATGAACCCAACCAATCACTCACATTCCCAGTAACTACAAACATACACCAGATATACATCAATACATATCAATTAACAAATTAACTTTGATCAAGTCGAGAACAAGGTTGATACGTCATCAATGACGAATCAAACATTACGTAGTAACTTGGTCACATGACTGCTATTCAAACACCAGTAAAGTTGCATTATAAATCAAATATCCAATTCTTCAGTTATCAAGAGACTGTGGTATATTATTCTTCAGTTATTTTCAACCAAAAATTCACCTTCATACATATGAAGACATAATTTTCCAAAGAGATTGTTTTAATTCATATTCTAAAGTAGAGCTATTTTAAGTATGATAAAAATATGTCATGACCTAGCGTGATTTCATTATTTATTTAGTTATTATGGTTTTCTTAAATTTTCTTTACTAAAGCAGTCGAAGATGATCAAGCGAAAAATAGTCAAAGTAATACAGAACATTTTACAAGTTTGCAGTCTGTAGGTTCGTGTCATTCGAGTTGCGTAAGTAAAAAATATCATACAGACCAAAGCTCGAGCAAAATGTGGTTTACATACGCAGAAAAGTATCGATTTTGCGGATACACGTTGTACTATCCTTAAAAATCATTCATGGGTATGTAATAAAATTTTAAAACTTTGTTCCATTATAGATCTACTGGACTTAGTTTTCAGAAAATGAAATCTATTAAAATATCATAATTTTTATGTAGTCTATTTGTTATTGAACATTTCGTTACTCTCATAACAAAATCTATGGATAACTTATGTTTAACTCTGTCAAATGTCTGTATCAAATTAAACAAAATGCAATGGAAAATACACAATAGAAGAATTATTTTCATTATCGTATAAAAATGAGGATCTATCTTAATTGTATAATTATTGTAGCAATTTAATGGAAGAAAGCGTTTTCTTATCTGATTTGATTATCGTGATACATGTAAAAGTTTTATAGACTTGACATAATCGATTAACTCTCATTCTAATTATACAGACACTTTCAGGAAACTACACAAACAGAAGACCCAAATCCGCGCATTGCCAAAACGTAGACAGACAGAGATAAAACTATAAGGCTCACGTCACGTGTATTCAGTTATATTTTTTTAACCTAATTTTTTTCTTTGGAAAGCACTGATATATATCTATTATTTCTTCTTAACATAATTAAGGATCATGATACACATTTCGACGAATTGAATATTATATTACGTTTATCGCTTATAAATAATAAAGGAAGACAAACTCCAATTATAATTCACTACGCGTTTCGAGTTTATTTGACTCTTCTTCAGGTGAATTTTAATATATCAACATCTTTTTTAAACAATGTCTTATTTTGGCGGAAAAAATTATGTAACTTTAATGTATTATACAACGTCGCCATTTTATTATATATATCGATTACATTACGTTTATTGCGAAATACATAAAATGTGTATTTGATGTCATCTGTCATTTCAAGAATTGACATCAGATTTTCGGAGACACCTTTTACATTTCAAACATAATCTCTACAAGATCCATGTTGATTGGATGATGTGCAGTTTTTCTAGAAGTAATAGCCCGCCCGGCTAGCTCAGTGGATAGAGCATCGGACTGTCAATCCAGGGGTCGTGAGTTCGATCCCCAGCCGAGGCGGGAAAAATTTCTCCGTGACAATTGAACTCGGACATTGCGTCTGAGAGTCATTTGTCCCTCACCTCTGATTCAAGTGAGGAAGCAGTCAGTCGCTTGCGGAGAAATTGGTAAGTACTGGTTAGAGACCCAGGAACACCGGTTAGGTGGACTGACCGCCGGGATATAACCCAGAAAAGTGTTGAAACCAGGCGTTAAACCCCAAACAAACAAACAAATCTAGAAGTAATAGTTTTATGCCCCCCCGCCCATGTTGCCGCCAACAGATATCATTAAATCTCTATAAGTGGAACATAAAATAACTTACAAGCCATTACTTTATCTTGGTGATAGTGGAATGAAGGTCATGTCAGTTTCCAAACCGTGTCAATTACATCTTTTCCCGAATAAAACATCATTTCTTGATTCACTGATCTTTCCTGAGACCTGAAATCAAACTGAATGATAAAATGGGACGCGCCACGGGAAACGGTAGCTTCGGTCATATTTTCAGACATTTTAGTTGTTACTTTATAAAGAAAGAGCTTACAACTATCTATAAATTTCTCATAACTAATAATTGCTTTTCTTACACATTTTGAAAAATAAAATTATATTTTAAACACAAAATGAAAAATTATTAATGTCGTCTATTCAACTTTATGACGCCATTTTAAGGATTGACGTCAACTGTCCGAAGATACCTTTCCCATGACACGCCCAAATTATGTACGTTTGCAATGGCGTAAAGATGCACATAATGATAAGATCGTTGGAATACCTGATGAAAGTGTAATTAAAAGTAAAAACTGTTTCAAAAACAAACTTGAATAATTTTAATGCTAAAAAAGAAAAACAAAATATTTTGTATTTGAATATGCGCTTGTCAAAAGTGTAATTTTATACATATTTTGAACATCCTATAATAAAAATAGCGGCTTTTGATTAAGGTGATAAAACGATAAAAATCCTCTTCAAATAGTGCATTTGTTGTCATTATAATATCAACAACACCGTTATCACGGTTTTAATGTTGGAATTCAAAAATGCAATTTTGTATCGGTTGTATTTTTTTCCTTTACATTGACATTAAAATACTAAAGCATACGCTTACAACACATTACCATTTTGTTAATATCGAGCTCTAGCTCGGGTCGCGAACGAGCGTTAAGCTCGTCTTAAGGTCGCAGGAATGCCCATTCACTGACAGGTTTTTTTTCGATGTTCTACAATTTTGCGCTGGTTACCGGCTGTGCAAAGCATAAGGCAATGTAAACACGGTAAAACCTGACCGGTAAAAACTTTCGGCAAAGTATTGTTTTGACAAATTTTGTTTATTGGCCTTATTTTTATAAATCGCTAATTGCAAAATATCTTTAAAAATTAAAACTTATTATTCGTTAGCATTATTATCGGACTAGCATTTTTGAACGCAAAAAAATAAATCGTTAGTTTAGAGAGTAGCTTGTCGTCCGTTGTAACCAATAGCAATACTAGCAATCGGCCATTTAGAGACTCAGGAAATCAAGACGAAAACTACTGAATGGTAGCTTGTCAGTGGATTATTAGGCCTTTAAATTCAATGGAGCATAAGGCCCAGTGACGAAAAAATCAGATGCATGGAGTTTTTCTTGAAAACAAGATGTAAGGCTGGTGAGAACCAACTTTTATGTGAAGTTGAATTGTGAAATGGACCTCGCAATTTCAGTCACTTACAAGTCACAGTGTGAGACACACTGAGCTTAGCGTAGACCAGCGCCACAATTCAGTTTTGTATAAGAGTTTTTTGTCACTGGTCATGTTCGTCCTTCAGACATGTGAGCTCATGGCAGTCGAGGTCGAAGATATTGTTTGTGAGAGTAAATAGCTGAAAACTGAACACGAGGTATGAGATGTCTTCTATAATTTTTATAAAACATAAGGGAAAAGAGCAAATCTACACCACAGGGGCTTTGAAGACTTACCCTGTTTTCTAAAAAAATTGAAGAAAATGGCCGCCCCCCCCCAAAAAAATGAGGGTCTACACTGGGTCTACACTGCATAAACATAATGTTAATGTTTATTGTTTTGGTTGATAGATTGGGATCGTTATCAGCCTATCCACACCAAATTACCGAGCAAGTACCATGGATTTGGTATATAGATTAGGCCTACAGTCAATAGGCCACAAACAAGTCAAGAGGGCCACACTTGATTTTGAAAAGCTCAAATAGGCCACATTTTTATTTTATTCATAAAGATTTTATTATCATTGTGTTAATATGTTCGAAGTCAGTTTATGATGTTTTATAAAATATTTTTCAACAAGTACAATTTTAGATATTATCTAAAATTGTGCGTGTCATCCTGAAACTCAAGAACAAATAAAAACATCATCTGATGGTCATTTTTGCTTTGAAAATTGGACTGTCATCAAAAAGTAAATTAATTTGTGTTATAGTCATAATGTTCCCTAAACCTACCCAAAATGTTGATTCAATCAGTTTTGTCAGGGTGTCACATTGTTATAAAAGATCATAATTTAACAATGATACTATTTTTAAAAAGCTTATGTAAATGTAAAAACAAAACTAACTCTTTACAGTGATTGCCATACACACTAGACTTACAAGTATACCTGAGATGACTTGTGGCCTATTTGGCATGATACCTTCAAATATCACATAATTATAATATATATCATCCATGAGTAGGCTAACAAATTTTGAGCAAATTATTGTCTATAAAATTTATAAAACCTGAAATCTCATACATTTAGGGCAATCTGTCATTTATTTGGCCAAAATATAAAAAAAATTAATCTGTGCCATCTGATCAGGATCTGCACTGTTCACAGTTTGGTCCGAAATAAACTAATGATTTAAACAAGTGAACGTTGCTTATCCTGATCACACATCATGGATGTGCTGGCTGATCTGAATCTACACAGTTCTTCCATGCCATAAAGGTGTGTACATGGATGAAAGGGTTAATCTCCACGTAATATTATCAGTTGGGACAAAAACGTTTGACCAGAAAGCAGACTACATGTGTGCCAAAAAAAGCATCAAATATCAAGTCAGTGCTCATTTTAGGAATTAAAAGTGTTCTATTATTACCATAATTTCTGTCATGTGCACATTTCAACATGATTTCATAATCAAAATATGTATGTGAGGTACATGTATAATCAAATACACTATTTACAAGGTGTCTGTTTGTTTTGTTTTATTTTTGCAAATTTTGTTAAATAAGCATGGTGTTTGTTCAGCATCAAAAAATTGTGTTTAAGAAAATAAAATAATCAAAGCTTTCATAATCATTTAAATTTTGTTAACAAAAATGTAGAATGCTGTGAAGAGGAAGAAAAACATTTCTTGCCATGTCAGTGGGTTTTTGGCCTCTTTAAATACTTGTGAAAGTCGGAAAATACCGGTACTTGGATCTGCTTAAGCTGGACTTTTACACAGAAAACTGGAATTTGCACTAATAATAAATACAATGATTTTTTTCTTTTGTATGTTTATGTTTTAGCAGTTGTAACAGTAGAGAAGTTTACATTTTTTAATATATGGTACATTTTTAAGAGAAATTTACCTTTTTTACAGTAGTTCTGCCAACATTACTGCAATAAAAATATAAAATTAAGAAAATACCAACTGGAATGAGCTTCAGAATTTGAAATTCACATTTTCCAGTATATATAATTATTACATGTATAAAATACTTACCAGACAGATATCCAAAAGTGGTTATGAATAATGGCATTTTTTATTGCCAATTGATGTGTTTCCAGGTTTACAATTTTTTTTTCAATAATCTGAGTTCTCTTAACATTGTTATTATACATTTTAAAAAATTGACCAACAACATTTTTAATGCATGATTTGATTGGCAACCGCAATTCATTTGGTAAAGAATTAAAGAAGCATTTTGTTTCAAATCAGTTACTAAGACATGTAAAGGAGTGTTACATATGGATAACCAGACTACATGACATTGTACATGTTTATGTTTAATTGATTGAGATTATTTCATCTATTTTGGCCCAATAGCTGAACTATTTTTCAACTTAAATGAGTAACTCTATCATGCACATTCAAGTAATTTGGCTCAAATATGTACCATATTGTCACAATATTTTTCACACAGCATCTATAGCTTCAAGATCACTGTTGTTAATAACTGAAAAAACTTATGGCATTGTCATTCCTGCAAATATTTTCAAATGACTTTGGACAAATATGCCCCAAAATCTAGATGATGTATCACACTACATATTGAAGTATCAATGTGGTGTTATTGTGATGTATAGAAAAACAGTACTTTTTAGGTCTAGATTATAACTTTATGCATATACATGCATATATATTTTGAATAGCATGGCACAATTTTGTGCAATTGCAAGTTACAAATTCAAGTGTAATCAAGGTAACATTCTAAAAAATAAAATATATTTTTCAGTCAATAATATATTAATTTTCATGCACAATGTGACATAATTATTAGAAATTACATGTGAAGAATTTATCAATATTCAATATTGCGTTAATTGAGGTAATGGAAGACATTTGGGTTGTAAAATTTTAGCAAGATGCCTTTGTGTTTTACACATTAAAAAACCCAAATGTTTAGTAAAAGTCAGATTGCCAGTTGTGCAGCTGAATTCAGAGTAAGTTGATGCAGACTTAAATTCTTTCCAAAAATCACATATTATTAATTATATCATGCATGAGTAGGCTAACAAATGTTAGACACAATTTATTTTTTTAATATTTTGGCTAAATACATGATATTATAAATCATTATCCGAGATTATTAAAGCTAGAGCTCGATAAGAGGCAGTGCCTTAGTTCATATTATAGAATCATTTGAAAACGCCTATGCATTGTACAAAACATTTATGACTTTACACAGATTGTGATAAACTTGATGGCATTGGAAAAGGAAATAAAACAACATTTTATCACTGTGTCATTATTATATGAAAAAAAATCAATTGTAACTTTAACTGATTAAGTTCCTAACGTAGAATTTACATTTGAAAACTTTTACGTTAGCGAAACTTCAATTTGAAAACAACAAATAAATAAATACCATCTTCTTTTGACTAGGGTATATTTATAAAACAAAATCTGCAACAGACGCTTCATAAAATTATTTAATTAAAAAAATTTACCTTCTTTCGTGTATGGCGTTTTTTGTTTTTTGTTGTTTTTTTTTTGGTTTAAATATTGACATGCTTGTCCAAACCACTTTTTTATTGAAATGAATAATTCTCCAGCGGAAATAGTGTTACACATGAATCACAGACTTTTACAATTACCCAAACTGTTGGACCACTTAAAAGTTCGGCACAAAAATATGTGTATAGTGGAATGACTCGTGAATCCCTTTTGAACACGTTATGGGTAAAAAGAGAACTTCAGTGTCATAATTAGCAGGCTATATCAAAGCTACAGGAAGCAATTTTAGAAAAACGGAATGGCGTTTCCCAATATTTCTTAAAGACCTTTGTCAAATTTAGTTTTACTTTAAATGTTCAGTGTTTTATGTAGCTGTGTTCAGCTGTCTTCCGGTACCTGTCATTCACCTCTATTTACAACAAAAACAAATAGTAAGATCAGCGGCTAAGGTGCTTTTAATAAAAACTGTACAATTAAGATACAGCAGAATACAACATGTGCTGAGAGTTATAATATACCTGGTACTATTAAATATTTCGCAGATATACGTAAAATGTCGGTTCAGTTTTTTTGTTACCTTGAAAGTAAATAATACTTTATCGATACAAGTGTCGCTAAAATTAACGGAAACAATACATTAAAGTAATTAGTTCATTTCTGACTTGACAAGATGAAAGATGCCCAAAGCCTTCTATGTTCAGAGCATTGCTTTCTGTGCTAGAGAAATGGGGGCCATAGCCTGTCATATTCAATGCTGTACACCCTACATTACGGAAATTGCATCCTTATCCTGCAATTTTGTAGAAATAATTTTACTTCTTATTATACAATTATGACTAATTTTGAATTATCCTTTGTTAGGAATAACAAGTGTTCCACAGATAAGATGGTTACAAAAATCGGTTAATTAAATATATAAATATAAAAAATACAATACCTCAAATGATAAACAAAAAATGAGAGCTGTCGGTACATGTAATACCAACGGGAGGTGAGACATACAAAAGCAATACATATGTTATCAGGAAATAAAAAGCGGTAAATGTTAGCTTAAAATCATTACCTTACTTTAACAACAGACTGAAAAATGGAAATTCCACAATAAATAGACATTTCCGTGATGACCATTTTTCTTGATTACTTCTTTATAGCGTTTACAGTTGAATTGAATTTGAACATTGTGCTTTGTTCGCAAGCATTTACAGTAGTTTGCATCTCCATTAACAAAGACTTTTCTGTCTGCTCCACTTAATATTAACACTTCAAGTTCATCCTCTACGATGAAGTCTTGTTCATCTAACGAATCATAATTTCTGATGGTGAACAGTGTGACGTATTACTTTAAAAGGCGTGGCTACTGTAGAGCCGTTCACAATTTATTGGACGTTGCACGATGTTTTGACGTGTGACGTCGCCGTGCATGCACTTTTTGCCACGAGTTGCTGCGAAAAAGCGTGCCGTCATTCACTTTGTCGTCAACTTATCTGTTCCAACAGCCATTCGAAAAAGCCGTAATATCACGAATTCTTCTAGTTATTTCTGTATTTATGAAATTATTTATGAGTGTAAATATAAGGATTGAATCAATATTTGATAATTTCCATTTGGGTATGAAAAACAGTTGGATTGTTTAAAGTACGCGTGAAGCCCTTCGGGCTTCACACTCTTTAAACAACCCAACTGTTTTCCATACCCAAATGGAAACCATCAACTATCGATTCAATCCTTAATTAAAACTGTATCGTGTTCGACTGATTTTAGATATCATCTTTTGTACCTGCTATAGTCTCTGTGCACCAACAATAATTAAGCGCAGCTTTGTCTGGACATAGAATTAATAAAGGTAAAACTAATTTAAAGACTATTGCAGATTTCGTTTTCGCGAGGTAATGAATTTAACGTGTTCACCGTTTGCATGAGACAATCGAAATAGGCAAACTCAGACGTGGAACATAGTTGATTCACAAGTATTATTTAAGAAAGAACGTATCTCTCTTGTCAGTAGATTATGAATTTCACATTTTCTCGAGAAAAAAAAACAACACCGAACCATTAAAAGCACGTACAATTTGCAAACGGTGCTGATGTAAAATTCGTTATATGTGAAATCGAGAACTAACACAATCGACTTTTATTAAAATATTGAACTAACATTTTTCTTGTCAATCTAGTATGATGCCTCCAGCAAGAAAATGAAAATCTTCGTTTTTAAACATCATATTTTTTGGTGTTGGAGGCAGTGTTGGTTAAGCGGGTATCCAAAACATCTCGGTGTCTTTGAATCTTTGACAAGTGTCATTAAGCTCTGCAACTCTATCTGTGGTTTCTTTTTTGTCTGTGCGGGAAATTCGCACTTGTTATGTTCTTCTATTTCCTCTCTTCAGCTTTTAGGACACATGTTTTTGCCAATTAAGTACGATCAAAAAACTGTTACAGCTAGAGTTGAATGTTTTATACGATAACGGCTTTTATGCTGACTGACTATTAGGTGAATTCTTTAAAATGCTGAGACATTTTGGTTATCATTGTGTGACATATGCTGCCAGGTTTAATCAATGAATTCCCTATTTAATTCAAATGACTGATAATTAGATAAATACTTCTAGATCAGACGAAAGAATTCAAAGATATTTAGTAGCATGAAACCTTTTAGCATGTCTACCCTACTGACTTTAATCCATACCACACCAAAAATGCTGCATCCAATTAAGATTTTAAAGTGAAAACTGCCACAAAGATATTCAGAGAAAAAAAATGCTGACATTTAAAAATATTTTTTCCGGAAATAAATTTTAAATAAGAATGTTAACATTATTCATTTTAACACAGGTGTATTACAGTGTTGTTCAAAATCTCTCTTCAGACGTAGTTAAGAAAATTGTAGTAGTGTCATAATGATTGTATCTCTTAAAAGATATCCTCAGCACTCTTGGTGTAACATGGGTTAAAGAAAAACAAATATAAGTGCTTACATTTTTTACTGGAATGAGAAAATGAAAAGCTGCTGTGGCGAATAAAAAAAGAAAAGGAAATTGCAAAACTATACGAAGCGGTTACTTCCCTTTACTGTTGCAGATACCCCTGCATCTACAGACATTTTTAATAAAATTATAATTTTTAATTTTAGTCAAACTAACCTTTTACATTTAATTATCTTATTTATATTCTTAATCAAACATAGCATTATCAGGCTATAGTAGCATGATTCCACTTTTAAAATTGCTGGTAACTAGAAAAAGAAACCATGTAAGCTTCATTTTCTGTATGAACATTCCTGTTCCTATAACTTTGATACAAAGTGCCTGCATGTATTACATTTTCAAAAATCATTTTGTTTCATCTTCACCGCTATATCCATACCATCGTTTGGGGTGGATAAAAATTGTACTATCTATTGGTGTATTGATTTTTGTTGTTTTTAATGAAGATGATGATGGTGATCCTGGCATTAAAGTCGTGTCTAAAATTATGAAATTCATTTCCTTACTGATACCGAGTCCGCAACAATTATATGTTCGTGTTCGGTTACTTTCAAATGTCCCTATTTTGCTTCTATTGTCCTATTGTCATGCTGTTCGGTCAAATTTGGAACGCTAGGAAGATGTATGCATCGTCTTAATTACAAGTTGTAACTCCTTACTGAGCAATTTACAGGTATATTAATATGTGCAAATATGATTTCAGTGCAGCGTGTTTGACAGCACCGTTCTTTTGTTATCTTACTGTTTTTTCTATCAATTTCTGATATGTAACAGATGGCGCTGAAATAACCTAAGAATTAATGCATTGTCTGTGTACATAAAAAGATGGGATTTTATTTTTGCACTTTTTACATTCCTCATTCAGACAATTTTCCTATATTCTGAAGATCTTGTTTGTTAATTACGATACATTACATGTTATGCTTTCCTGTGACTTACATAATTTTCTCAGTAAAGTTGTTTTTCTCAACAGTTTATATTTACTTTTGTCATGCAACTGTATAATATATGCATTAGCGTTGAGACCATTGCCATGATGTTTTTACTGTTATGTCAGGTCATTGACTCATATCACATTCAAGCCCTGGCCACTTTTCCGAAATATTTTATAAAGGCCCCCTCATCCCTCCTTTCTTCTCAAACTCGCTTAAATATTCAAGCGCAGTAATATAGTCGCTTCATATTACATTTATCATACCCAATTGCAAGATGCAAAAAACCCGGCACAATTTGTTCTTCGAGAGGGTCTATAACGCTACTCGAAAACAGTATACCTTGCCTTATGTGAGTCATTTTGCTCAAGTGATTCCGTGAACAATTCCTTCCGGTATAATTTCGGACATATTTTTGTGCTTATAGTTAAATGTATTTTATCCAAAGATGATTTATTAATCGCAGACTGAATATCCGTGTTTAGAGTATTTCGTATTGCTATCTTGTCACAAATTTGGCTTTGTTGCTGATTTTAAAAAGACTGAATTAAAAAAAGATATATAGAAAGAAATCTTCAGCGGAGAGTTTCATTTTGGATTTGCAAATACACAGGCGTTCTTTTTGTTCCAGCATCAGCTGAAGAAAGTGAAGTGGAATTTACAGATTGGAAGCCTAAAACTTGTAAACTTCAACTCTTCATATATAAGGTTTTGTCGATTTTCCCAGACAGTTTTTGTTGTTTATTTTTGTTTCAGACTCCAAAGACACACTTTATAATAATGTCTTTAATATTTTATGACTCTTGTTACATAAAAAACCTAAAAACAAACTGGCCGAATTCCTAGATCTATATAAATGTCTATAATTCAATCTCATCAAAATCCAATTCCATCAAAATCCAATATCATTTGTTTTCAAAAGACAGTTAAGAGTTATAATATAATATTAACCAACCTTTTTCAGTGCAAATTATGCTCACAAAATCATTAAAGTGTTACGCTGAGTCGGTGAATAATAGTTTATCTTATAAACGAACCTCAATTATCATTGTATTCAAATGAGGATCAACCTTAAGACTATAACTAATGTTGCAATTTAATGGAAAAAAGGTGAAATATGCATATCAGGAAGAAAGAGTTTTCCTATCTGATATGATTATCGTGATACATGTAAAAGTTTTATAGACTTGACAAAATCGATTAACTCTCATTCTAATTATACAGACACTTTCAGGAAAAAACATAGTATCCACGTTAAGCTAAAACGTAGACATAAAAGGAAAAACATCATTTGGCTCATAGTGTTTACTTTAAAATAGATGAAAAGGGAACTTTGAAAGCCACCGAACACAACAATTATGAAAATACTGCAGACTCGGTTTGATTGAGCCTGTTCATTAAGCCTGTTAAGATGTTATTCTTTTACATTTTGGTTGTTACTGTATTAATATTACGTGTATTTATAAATTATTTCTTCATAACTTAATGAGAATCGTGATACGTATTTTGGCGATATATTAATATTATTTTTACCGCGAAATGCATAATAATTAATGTCGTCTGCTCAATATAAGAAAGGTTTCTCCGTACAGTTGATGTAACTTCTTGAAATGACGTCATATAATGACGTCATTTCAAGAAGTTACATCAACTGTTCGGAGACACCTTTCTGACGCCCACCCATTTCAAACATTATCTCAACAAGACCCGAGTTGGTTGGATTCTATACAATCATCCATGAGAGTTTTATGCCACATTTACCGACGACAATGCCATAATTTAATCTCCTGAAGTGGAACATAACAATAAACTACAAACAATTACCATTATCTTTTCTTGTTGATATTGTGATGAAGGTCATGTCAGTTTCCAACCTTGTCAATTACATTTCCTCTGGAATCAAACACCATTTCTTAATTTACTTCTGACCTTTTCACAGGATAGAGGAATCAAACACACTGATACAATTATGTGAATTTGGAATATTTAAAAAAGAGATTACAACAAAATGAAAGCAAATTTTCTATGGTGTAAAGATCCCCAACTTTACGACTGATAATGTTCAGAGCATTGCTTTCTTTTCTTGCGGAATTGGGGTGGGGGGATAGCCTGTCATATTCAAATCTGTACTCCCTACATTAAGGAAATTGACCCAAAGCCTGTAATTATATGGAAAAATACATAATTTTGCTTCTTAATGGGTATAAAATACAATTATGAAAAATTCTATATCCTTTTTTAGGAATAACAAGTGCTCTACATATTACATGTAGATTGTTGCACAAATCGGTTAATTAATTATAAATAATTAACAATACGACACCTAAAATGATAAACAAATATGAGAACCGTCGTTATTACCAAATTGGAATAGTAAGTGAGACATGCAAGCCAATACATATGTTATCGGAAAATTAAAAGCTGTTAAATATGAGCTCAAAACATTACCTTACTTTAACAGCAGACTGAAAAAGGAATATTCCACAATGAATTGACATTTCCGTGATAACCGTTTTTCTTGATTACTTCTATAATAGCGTTAACAGTTGAATAAATTTCTAATATTGTGTTTTGTTCACAAGCATTTACGGTAGTCTGCATCTCCATTAACATAAATCAAATCAAATCAAATCATTTTATTGGTTTAAATCCAAACAAACAGGATTGTTTCCACTACAGTACAAAGACAATACAAACATACAATGCATATTAATGTAGTTATAATCAAAAGTAATAAACTAATAATAGTAATCATTAACATAGACTATTCTTTCTGCACCATTTTTTCAATCTGTCTCGTGTTCGGCTGCTTAAAGATATCCATTTTTCCTGTCAAAGTCTCTGTGCGCCAACAATAATTAAACATAGCTTAGTCTGAACATGGAATTAATAAAGGAACCAAACCCAAAGATGATTGCTGTTTCTGTTTGCACAAGGTTATGAACTTTAACGTGTTCACATTTCGCATGACACAATCGAAATCGGTAAACTCAGTCGTTGAACAATCATACTTAATTCACAAGTAATATGAAAGACAACAAGTACCTCTCTTGCCAGCAGATAACGAACTTCCCGTTTCTCGAGAAAAAAAAAACACCAACCCTTTAAAAACACGTGATGTAAAATTCATTATTAGAAATCGGAAACTATCGCAATCGACTTTAATTAAAAAAATTATTCTCACATATGTGTCGTCAATCTAGTATAATGCCTCTAGCAATAAAATGAAAATCTTCGTTTTTAAACATCACTTTTTTGGTGTTGGAGGCAGTGTTGGTTAAGCGGGTATCCAAAACATCTCGGTCTTTGATTCTTTGACAAGTGTCATTAAGCTTTGCATCTATATCTGTGGTTTCTTTTTTGTCTGTGTGGGAAATTTCGCACATGTTACTTGCTTCTATTTCCTCTCTTCAGTTTTTAGGACACATGTTTTTGCCAATTAAGTGTTACAGCTAGAGTTGAATGTTTTGTACGATAACGGCTTTTATGCTGACTGACTATTAGGCGAATTCTTTTAAAATGATGAGACATTTTGGATATCATTGTGTGACATATGCTGCCAGGTTTAATCAATGTATTCCCTATATACTTCAAATGACTGATAATTAGATAAATACTTCTGGATCAGACGAAAGAATTCAAAGATATTTAGTAGCATGAAACCTTTTAGCCTGTCTAACCTACTGATATTAATCCAAACCACACCAAGAATGCTGCATCCAATTAAGATTTTAAAGTGAAAACTGCCACAAAGATATAAAGAGAAAAAAATGCTGACATTTGAAAAAAAAATTCCGGAAATAAATTTAAATAAGAAAGTTAACATTAATCATTTTAACAGAGGTGAATTAGAGTGTGGTTGAAAATCTCTCATCAGACGTATTTAAAGAAACTTGTAGAAGTGTTATAATGATTGTATCTCTTAAAAGATTGCACCAGCACTCTTGGTGTAACTTGGGTTTAAAGAAAAAAATATAAGGACAGTAATGGAAATGCATATTAATGCCCACGCCGCCTAGCCCCGGGTTGAGCGCAACTCAATATTAACAACAGTAAAAAGTAAAGTTATATATCCATCCAAAACGATGGTATTCCTATAATGATGAACATGGAACAAGACACATTTTAATGGTATATGAAAGTATCATTTTCTGTGTTAGGTTAAGATTATTTTATGATGCTGCAGTTTTAAGGAAACATTAATTAAACTTATACATTTCTGTTCTATTACATATTAAACATCATTGTTCTAATATTTACAAGCAGATTTTCATAGATCCTATCATGTTTCAAGTGGATTTAAGGTTTTCATGATGCAGCTGTTTCAATGAAGCTTTAATTTGAATGATAAATATCACAGTTCAAGGATTTAACTGTTTTGTTTTCTAATATTTCCAAAACAGATTTTCATAAAGACAATCATCTTCCATGTAGGATTTGCATGATGCAGGTGTTTTTGTGAAGCTTTAATTGAAAAGATTGATATCATTGTTTGCATGTAAGTAGTAAAACGAAGTAAGTTCTTTCACGGTACATGTTCATGTTTGATATTCAGACAGTCACGTGATATTACTTAGAAAATTAATAGCAAAAGTAATGCTTTAACTAAAGAAAGGGATAGCCTCCTTTCCGTGCACTGAGTGAAAAGTTCTAGAGGAGATATTGAAATATCAAGCGTGAAAATGTTTTCATTCACTGTCTACCTTTATAAAAACAAGTAAAATATGCATATCAGGAATGGCCAAATCCTGTACACAGCCTCCCAACACAGCCAAAAAGTAATGAGAAGAAGAGAGAATTGTTATACGACGATCAATTTCAAAATATACGGTAAAACAATTAACAAAATGACCCTAGAGGGTACCGACTTGGAACGGTCAGTGGCAAGCCATTTTTCCACTGGGGCCAAAACCAGGTTCAAGAGCGCACCAATCTCACACTTGACTAAACAAGTTAAAAAAAAATTAAAATTATCTGATAGTTTTATGTCGTGAGATTGTCTGTTTGCCAATCATTAATAAAGTTGTTGGTGAATCGGAAAGAAGAGTTGAAGGAGCGCCGTCAAATGCAGTTTGAGAATATGGTGTACTAATGTAACTTATTGATTTAAATATTGACGCTTTTAGAAGTATTCTTTAACCGACAGTCAGCAAACACTTAACACAACCGAGCTTAAAATACTAAAACAAACCCATTAGCGTGTCTTTTACTATGGCACTCAACATATCAGATGGTTAAATTGCCCATTATTAGGTTTTCCGTTTCTTAGTGGCTATTAAATTGACATATACGACAAGAGAAATAACCCGTTAGTAGTCCGGTGTTCGTTCTATACGTGTATGGCTGTAATCTACAAAATATTGCTTAATACGTAATTGACAAAATATTGCTTATGTGATTGACAAATATTGCATATATAATTGACAAAATATTGCTTATGTATGCAATAAAAAAATTTTGCTTATGTTATTGACAAAATGTTGCTTATGAAATTGTAAAAATATTGCTGTTGGGATAGTGATGTTGTCACGGGAATGTAATAGTCTAAAAATAAAGTCAGAAGACATGTCATTTGTCAGAATTGAGGTTTTATTGTTGAGTGCTTATATAAACATTCCAAAAAATATAGAAATACTCTTGTCAAGTCATGCTCACGAACAACGTTACGAAAATAAAATATTATTATTTTAGAATATTACATAAGATAATTAAGATTCAGTTTTACAATCCTACAAGAACATGTTTCACTAAAAGCTGTGATAATGCAACTTTGTTAAAACAAGCAATTTACTTGTCAATTTATCAAAATAGATGAAAAGGGAACTTTGAAAACCCTCGACCACGACAAATATGAAAATATTGCAGGCTCGGTTTGATTGAGCCTGTTCATGGGCAGTAATGGAAATGCTTATTACTGCCCACGCCGCCTAGCCCCGGGTTCAGCGCAACTCAATATTTACACCAATTAACAGTACAATTTTGATCCATCACAAATGATGGTATGCATATGGCGGTGAACATGGAACCTTCAATGTGGTATTTTCAGATTAATACCATTCCATGTTCAGCGGCGTATGGTCCCCAGATAAAAGAATGGGTTTGTCCTAAACGATAAAACAATCGGCGGAACTAAACAGAATTGAATTTTGAGAGGGGATCTTAGAATACAAATCCTGAATATCACAGACAACGCCAAAGGCAAAATTAAAAAAGCAGGAAGTATATCATTTGGGGTGATTGAACAATATCCGAATATTTATTGACTGGGATATTGAAACCGTCCATCTTTAAACTGGCCTTAATATTAAAAACAAAAAGTAAATATAGAAGTACTATAAACATAGTACATAAATATCTTGCTCGACGACCTTCAAAGGACGTAACTGATAACAGCACTGATTGAATGTACGGGGAGATTTTTTACAGTCGCCACACGGCACAAACAACGCTACTGTGATATTGAAATATATAAAAAAGGAATTTTGAAAATCAAGTTTGATCTAGTAAATTGCAAAGAAATATACAACTTTATTGATGTCTGTAACAGACAATTTATCACGTCTTACATATCACGTGAATTACGCTACGCTATTGATTGTAATGTGTACAGTAAAACATCCAATGCTGGTTTTCTGTTGGAGGCTGTGTCTTCTTGATGTGGCTATTTCTGATATGCATATTCCATCTTGTTTTGCTTAAAATATTCTTCAACTTTTATTTATCAGATATCACTTTTTAATGAAATATCTTTAATAAAGAAGAAATAAAGTTGATGGAAAAATTGTTAATCGGAGAATTAGATACCCCGTAGGTGATTAAGTGTTTATTAAATAATCTTGATAACATGTCTGAAATAGAACATAGAAAAAGATTCGTATGACCCCAAGATTTTGTAAAAATATAACACGTTTTTTTAAAGCTCTAAGCTGTATTTATACCTTGAAAAAAATTATTTGATAGTAATAATAGGTGCACGTGAAACAAAATGAAACCCATATTTAGATACTTGAAATGTATCATCTACTGAAAAAGTGTATATATGCAGTTAAGATGTTAAGTGTATTAGTAAGCAATAAAAGAAATAATGAAGGCATGTATTTTATTTCTGATTACCTATTCAAAACTGAAGAATATTTCCAAAGAAATTGAAATATTGCTTGCACATTCTACTATATGAAGTTAGATGAAAAGGGAACTTTGAAAGTCACCGAACACGACAAATATGAAAATATTACAGGATCAGTTTGATTGAGCCTGTTCATGGGCAGTAACGGAAATGCCTATTAATGCCAACGCCGCCTAGCCCCGGGTTCAGCGCAACTCAATATTTACACTAATAAACAGTACAATTTTGATCTATCCCAAACGATGGTATGCATATGGCGGTGAACATGGAACCTTCAATGCGGTATTTTCAGATTAATACCATTTCATGTTCAGCGGCATATGGTCCCAAATAAAAGAATGGGTTTGCCCTAAACGACAAAACACTGGGCGGAACTAAACAAAATAGAATTTTGACAGGGGATCTGAGAATATAAAATCCTGCATATCACAGACAGCCTAAACAACCGACTTGGTGATAATTTCGCGTAGCATGTTACAAATAGTTGCTTCTTTAAGACAAAGGCCCAGCGTTTATTATAATAACACTGGATAAGTGTAAGTATTTGTAGCAAATGTTTTTTATACAAACTTTGTACTTCAAGAGTTTTCTGTTGTTTCGTTCCATTACCAATTATATTATTTGCAATGTCAAGAGCAGCATATATTTATTCTATTTATCATCACAACATGACACCACTGCTATCTACAGCACACATTTGGGAAACGTCATGGGAGAAAGTTCTCTCCGGCATTTTTTTAATATTTAACTTGTTCATTTTATTCGGAAGGAGCTTAAAATCAACACATTTAATCATAAAGTTCTAATTCATGTAAGTCATTTTGTTTTGAACTTTGACATGGTTATTTCATGTTAACTTCGAAACTCCCATTTCGACCTCATGTCAAGCATTCTCTAGTCATTTTTCCAGCGATGATTAAAATACGCTTTTTTTGCTAATTAGGTCGTTATTTTTATAAATGTGTATTCACGAAGACATTTATATATAAGCAGATTTTGATGAATTAAATGCTAGCCAGTTGTTTTTTTTTTCTACAAAAAATATGCCTGGGTCTAAGGTTTAATGACACAATGTCATACTCAGGTACATTTAATTTGAAATGCTCTTACATACTCTGTAAAACATCAACACTTATACAATGTTGATCTGCATGGCATCTGCAGACTGGCTATCTGTCGTTTATTTGACGTTCATCATCATTGTCAAATTTGCCGTTGTTTGGTTCAATAATCATAGTTAAATTTTACGTTTATTTTGGTCAAACCTTCATTGTTGAATCTGTCGTTTATTTAGTCCAAAAGTGAATGTTAAATGACTACGTAATCTCCGGTGTTCGTCGCTTTGCTTATTCTGATGGTTAAATCTAGTAAGATCTTCAATTCTACACTACATCTTGCTCGAAACTTCACTTTTTAATTAAGATTAAGTAGAAAATAGGCTTTTCTGTTACGGTTTAAGCAGATGATATATTTGTAAGATATTTTGATAAGATAACACTGGAAGTAAATTTGGCGAGAACACAAAGTTCTAATATAATCAGTGAGATGATGAAGTGTGAACGCGAATTGAAATGATTTCGAATCAGATGGTTAGTTTAACATAGATTTCTTTCTTGCAGATAAATTGGAAGTAATGTTAATAATAGATAGAAAAAGCGGCAAGCTGGTCATGCAATCCGATTGGTTTATGTTCGTGGGTTGTGGGAGCAGGCAGGTAACTAACCATATGGCATGTCTGACTCCCTGACAATTTCTCGGCCGATGGAGGTCATAGACCAGTGTCATATGTGACACATTTCGTAGAAATGTACAAATTATTATTCTCTCATTAGTAGTAGGGGATTTTATTATTCACTTTGACTATATTTATTATTTTTAACACAAAATGCACAATAAAGCGTCGTCTGATTATCTTTATGACGTCATTGTTTTGTATAACGTCAATTTTCCGTGACGCCCACCATAGAGTTCAACTCTGTATTTTCTTGTTTAGTTGTTGGTTAAGACAGATGAAATGTATCAAGTACAAAAAGCGAAAAGAATAAGAGAAGACAAGACAATAATATGACGACCCCTGGTGCCCTTGGTGCTGAGGGTAGACGTTTCTACAAATATGGTTCAGGACCAGCTGAGTGTGAAACACTCGCACCAAGAAAATATATTTCTAGAATACACCGCCTCCGCATACAAAATAAAATGGATCAACTGGAGACATCTTTAAAATGATCAATTAAAGAAAAAATTTTACAAGCACTTAAAGTTACAGTGAACCCTTAAGAATGATTAGTGACAAAAGGAGTTTCAACCACGTTCTATGATGCTCAATGTTTCCAAATTACCCAAATTTAGTAAGAGTTATGTTTATATTCATTCGGTTGTACATTCTAAATCATTATGTGAAAATTAGGCAAGGTCTACCGAGAGTGTCTGAAGTGTTAGCTTAATCATGTCGGTGAAACGTTCTGTGACAAACGCTTCAATAAATATCCACGAGCCTTTAATCGCTCTTTTCGATATACTAATGGACATAATTAAACGCGAGATTACGGAAACCCATCAATTTTATCCATTTAAATGGCAATTATTTTGTGTAATTATACTCTTCTTAAAACATTAATACAGTATAAACCCAGAACCACAAATACTATATTTTACCAAAGTCTAATTCAGTTAAACATTTAGAACACTGACATGTCTAAGGCGTTAGCCTGTTCAGAGTTTGTTGAATGTGTTTTACTTTATTAGACTAATTCCATTTTAAAAAGAATAGAAGCCCATTCAAGGCATAGATCCAGCTCACTCACGTCCACAGTTCCTAGTCGAACAATTTCAAGAACACTTCAGACTTCAGCCATACCCCTCTTAAATAAACAAATGCAGTGTAATGCTGATAAGAGTATCATCATGATGTGTAAAATAGTTGTTTCTCTCTCAACAAGTGTGCTTCAGTAACATTTGACATATCTAGAATTTGATGATAATAAAAAGACTACCCCTGCATTAACACGTGTCTCATTTCTACAAAAAGTACGTGATAGCTAGACAGTCACGTGATAGTATACTCGTAGACAATAAAAATATTGTCGCATTGGTATTGATTTGAAATCATGTTTTCCATAAGCAATTTCCAGAATAAATTCAAACTATTTTTACCATCACGTATCCACTCCTTAATCTTTTACTAGTATATCATGACTCTCCACTTTCTGACAAAGTATTATTGAAGAGAATATCATAATGTATAATTCTAATTGACCAATAAAGAAATCATATCATTTCTCTACCCTGCAAATATTTTATAAAACGACTTTTATAATTTGTTGACCTCACAGGTTCTACTTGTTTATGTGTATGCTGTTTGTTTTCAATGGTAATTTATCATCAAGTATGCACTCCCTTATCTATTACTAGTATTCATTCTGTTTGATTTCTATATAAATCTTAAGCTGAGCTCTAAATATCATTATTAGACATCCGTAACAACTCTTTATCAATCCTTTTGTGAATTTTTTGAACGCGACAGTACGTTTCGTTAGTTTCTGCCCAGTTTAAAAGTAGATGCTAAATTGTTAACGTGTGAAATAACCATATAAATAATATTAACAGTTTAAACACTATTGCTAATATGGTCACTCGAATGCAATTTGAAGGAAATAATAACCAATTGTACCTAGATTACGAGATACTGTTTACATGATAAATCTATCTATATAGGAAATAAAAGCATTCTTCTTTCAGTAAACTGGCCCAAAGAACTAGATGTAAAAGCCAAAGGCCGGTGAATTGAAAGTGTCAATATTTGCATCATATTAAAATTCGTATAAAACGTGGCCTCTGCTCCCGTTGAGATGTTTGAAAGTGGTTTTCACTTTAGATACCTGTGTACCTACCATTAAATACATACAAGTCTCATAATAAAGTACTTTGCATTGGCCCGATGTTAAAGAAAAGTACACTACTCAAAAGTTATAAGTTCACACTTTATAATTGTGATTTTCCTAACTATTTGATTGAATCATTCGAGTTTGACGTTTAATTAATTTCTAAAAATTTCTGTTTTAGATGATTAATTAATGGGCACTTATCAAACAAATGTAATACCAATATTTTCGTATTTACGTTCTTTTACGTAAATATTTAATGACGAAATAGCGTATCATAAGCGTGCAACGTTTAGAAAATAATACATTTTGTGTATCATTTGAATTTTTTCTTATTATAATAAAATATGCAATAAATGAGGCGTTTTTTGGCATTTACGAATAACATCAGGATTTTTTTATCATAAATTTAAATTTGTGTATGTTAAGAGCACGTTGACGGCAATTTCATGGTCTTCAGTCATCACAATTTCTAGTTATTAACATGATTAAGTGTTGGTGTGAGTTTAAGATTGTCCAGTGTAGGTGAACATGTGAAAATCAAAAACGATTGCAAAAAAAAAATCAAATTTGATTGCCGCACGGGAATTACGCATAATTAGCGTATGCTTACGCGGATTACGTAAAACGTAAAACATACGCACGGTTTCCAAATAATTATTATTGTTTGGTCATATTTTACATAATATCAAAATTTATTTAATAAGGATAATTTTATTCTGAGATGTTAAGGTGTGCACTAAGAACTTTTGATAAGTGTATACTTCGCAAATATCAGATTGGTGGTCCGCAACAGTGGAATAATTTTCTTCATTCAATCATAATTTTTACACTAGCATGAACATGATGGTTTAAAATCGTTAGACAGTTGTTTCGATCAGTTTGTTTTATATCTTGTCTGAGCAATAACTTTAGAAATAAATTAAGACAAAGCAATATAATTAAATAAAACACGAACAAAAAAGGTGTACTAATTGTTTGCATTGTTCTGATATCTTTTAAATGATCGTCTATCCTATCATAATGTGTTTTTTGTGTAATATTTATTTTTTATTCATTAGGTTCCAGCCAATTACCGTTTTTAGTGATGAGATAATATTTTTACTGTAAGAGTTTAAATGTTGAATAAAAAATTACTGTTACAGAAACTGGACTCATTTTTCCTATTACTTTTAGTCCATCCATTGATTGGTAATCAGGGCTGGGGGTTACAACAATTGTCAAAATAACGATCATTAGAGATGTGCATTCTATCCCCTGTCTACTCATGCGCAAGGTTTGCAAATATTATCACCGATACTAGATTTTTGTTCAACAATACCAGAGTGTAAAAACTAAAAGCGCTCCTGCAGGAAGGTATTTTTAATGCTTTAATTGCACCAGCATAAACCTAATCTGCATTATTCTCTAAAGAATCAATAACAGTTGTCCTAACTTATTATTTTCTATCAACCTAAGTATACGACATTGTTAAAATGTCAGTAAAAGTTCTTTGATCGTAATTTCATTCATTAGGTGTTGCTTTAATTTATATATGTACCAACGGATGAGATGAATGAAAAATCCAACCGAACCTTGACGCGATATTGTTCAGTTTTTATCGACGTTCAAGATTATCTTCCGGCGGGTGTATGAGTGTTCTAAACCCATCTGAACATTTTCAAATCAAGACGGAAATTACATTTGAACCTACCTTTAAGTTTTGGCATTTTATTTGTTTTACAGAACATTTGTTTAATGTAGAATTTCCGATTTCACATTGTTATTTAATGCGCAAAATCACTTTCTATTTGTTTAAACTTACACTATTGACAATCGGAAAGTTATGAGCAATATTAGAGCGAGTTAAGAGTATTCAAATAAAGTCACTTCACTGCTACCGATAAAAGCAAACAAGGGCTGTTCGATTACGAGAATATTTCTAGTTTAAGCTACTAGAGGACCGAAATCAGATATTTGGATAGCTTTATTGCTGGAGAGTAATAATTTGTTATTTTGCGCTTTCAGTCGTTACTCTTTAATTTAACGGTATTAGATTTTGTTCGACTTCAAATGATTTATTGTTTTAAAGAAGAGATAGCGGAAGCAATTCAGTTTTGATCAAGTGTGAGGAGGCGGTATTAAAACAAAATAGTTATCGAAAATAAATTATAAGCGAATCAAAAAGGAATGTAACTGTTAAAAGTTAACACTTAACAGTTTAATGAAGTGTTACATCTGCAATTCATATTTTAAATATATAACAGTTGGATGACATATTGTAATATGTTAAATGATTATTATTTTCAATCTTGTTAATGTTTAATTGTGAAGCAATGAAAAAGTCACTTACAGTTTTGCTTCTGACCACGTGTGTTGTGTGTTGTTTAATTTGTGCAATAAAATGTGTTAACACTCATAATGATGGCCGGAAGAATATTAAGATTTCTTTTCTCAGTTCGACTAAAAGGGAAGCGATGTATTTTGCGGGTGCATTCTTTGTTGCTCTAGATTACGTAAACCAAAATCATTCCATGATAGAAGGTTACAAGCTGGATTATGTATTTAAAGACACAAACGCGAGTTCACTGGATGCTATAAATGCTATGACAGAACATCATGGCATTGGGACAATGGGATTTATAGGACCTGATGCTTCCTGTTTGTGTGAGTCTACAATAGCCGCTGCTTGGGACTTACCCATGCTGGCATATGTAAGTCATTTCTGATGTTTAAATTTAAAAAAAAAAGAGAACGATGCGTTTTAGTAGTTGCCACACTCAGAAAACATGGCCTTCTCACGCAGCTAAAAAGTTGGGAAAAACATGAGTAAATAAAATGAAATGAAAGAAAAATAATTCCAATATGCTTACCATTTTTTCTCAGACCAAGTCAGTTTCCAGGAAAAAATGTAAAACAAGGTTATTTAGCAATATATATGAATCACTTCTGATAATGTTTGGTTTAGCGTGTATCGTGTATATTAACAGTTTATAGCATCAAAGTAATCTAAATATTCAGTTCAAGTATGCAAAATGTATACATTTGTAAAACAAGATCATAGCGTTAGCATTGTGTAGATTTGCGAAAAAGTTTCTTTTCAAAATAGAATATTTCAACCAATAATTATTCTTAAGTATATTTTGCAATCTAGGCAAAAAGTGCATTACTAATATAACAACTTCTCCAGCATGTACTGTAATAACTTAAGGGCCTTCGTTTTTAATATTTCCGTTAATATTATATTCAAATAAAGCAAATACATTTGCGCAAAATACGTGTACATTTTATACCGTGTGTATACTACGTTTGAATATGATAGATCCGTTATAATAATAAAAAAAAGAGCAAACATGCAGAAAAAGAGCAACATGAAATGAATATGTATAAAAAGGGTAAAACGGTACATCAACAGTAAACCCCATGTCATTTAAAATGTGTGTGCAATTTAGTTTGTTTAAGGTAATATTGGTACGAGTAAAACCGAAATACTGCGAAAGTTGAATTTAATTTTTCCAGCAATGGATTGGCTGCGACAAATACGTCGAAATATGCACATATAATACATGATTTTCTCTTGCATGGTTTCGCTACACAAACGTCTAAAACACCAAGAACAGTACAACTTTAAATAATTCAATTATTGTTTCAGTGTTATAAATATCTAAGATTTACAAATAAATACACTGCAAGATGAATGCTTTTCTTGAACACTAATTATTTTTGTTGCATCAAAACCTTTAGAACCGGGTTGAGCGTTATCCCTAAACAGAACATGAAAGATCAATCTGAAATGAAATGGCGGTGATAATGGAAAGTTAAATTCTTCTTTATTTGATTATCTGATAAATATCAGTACACGAAAATACAATGCTTGGTAAAACCAGGCATCATAGAATTTCGACAGATTAATATCTGTATGATACTAATTGTGTGGGTTTCGAGGACAGATCCACGAAATTAATACTAACAAGAAATAAAGCATTAAACATAAACATAGTTTAAAAAAATGAGTTTCACCAAATTGAGAAAAAACTATGTAACGAAAAACCAAGGATTTTTATGCGCAATAATTATCACAGCCATCGACAGAACACAACAAATAAAAACATATTCGGTATTTCTCAAAATAGCGAAGCATGCACATCAGGAATAACCACATCCAGAAGAACCAGCCAGAACGTAAAGAGGAAAAGAAAGCATGACTTTTAAATGATCAGTTTCAATATAGACACCAAAGTAATTAACGGAAATGTGGGTTACAGCGTTGGAACGGTCTGGGGCATCACAATTTGTAACTGGTGGTTAAACAAGGTTCTAGAATGAACCAACCTCAAACTTACCCAAACAGGTTCTAATATGAACAAAACAGTACAAGTTTTACTGGTGAAATAACTTCTACTCCAATATTATTGAGCCCTTCATAAAAAACATAAGTATTGAATGACTTAACCCAGCGAGATTTTATTTGAATTACGTCTTAACAGTGTAAAAATTTAAAATGTAAATCGTTTTAACCGAACACATCGTTGCCTGAAACTCGTTACATGTAGCCACATTACCCAAAATGTTCATTTCAAATGACGATTCGTTCGTTTTAAATTCGCGAAATAGGAAAAAAAAATAAAATGGGCTTTCAGTTCAGGTATTAAAGAAAGCATCGCACCTAATTTTATTTATAAAATAATCCTTTATGTCAGGGAAGCAACCATCGTCAAAGTATTGGGCAAAAAACCCGTAAGGCATTGTCCTAAATGTAAGTCATTCACACGTAAACATGAATCACTGATGTACTAGGGCTGTAGTTTTAGTTCAGGCTGTTAACACCTCTACGGAACTTTCTATGATTGTCAAACACTTCTAATTGTTTATCTTGTGAAAGGTGATATTGATATAAGATTATCAATTACCATTAATTAAATACGCCAATGTGTTGCTTGTATTGTAAGCAATATCCCAATTGTCGGCTCTTGATTACTTGTATTACTCCTTAACAATATATTCAAAGCACTGTTTCAAAAATTTAATTTCCTCAAAGTTATCTTTTATTATTTTGTGTTTAAAAAGGCGAAATATAATTATCAGTAATGGCCAAATCAACATCCTAACCGTACAGCCAAACAATAAAGTGGAAAGAAACATGATTTATACGATTACGTATTTAAGATCAATTTCATATAATACACTACAAATATATTAGCGAAAATAGGAGCGCCTTGAACGGTCAGTGGCAAAACAATTTGTCACCTAGGGTTTATACCAGGTTCTAAGGTGCATCAACCTCAAACTTGCTCTTAAGCTCTTCTAACATGTGTGTTTGTTCTATTTGAACTTTTAAAGAAACAAATAGTTTACAGCCTGTGGTTACTAATAGCTCTCTATAATATATTGCGTTTGTTATCCTCTCTTGTTGGTAATAACTTTGAGAAATGGTTAAAGGAAAAAGTATAAGTCTTGATTTATTGTTCTTTTTAAGAAAGTTTAGAGAATAAAGAAAACATTTCTCCTGCTTTTGATTTGTTTTGCCTTTGGGATTCTCTATGATACGCATGATTTTTATATTCTAACATCCCCCGTCAAAATTCTACATTGTTTAGTTACATGTATCCCTATTGTTTTCCTGTTAAACTTTTATCTTGGGATATACGGCGCTGATCATGGATTGGTATTAGTCTATACCGCATAATAACTTGCATGTTCATTGCCATAAGCTCACAATCGTTTGTGATGGATCGAACATTGTACTGCTCGTACCTTTGTAGATATTAAGTTTCGCCTAAACCGGGGCTAAGGGTGCGTAAACAGTATCCATTTGCATTAACATTAGTGTCCGTGAATATGTTTAATTAAACTGCACCTGAAATATTTATTATTTTCTTGATCGATGGCTTTTAAAGTGCCATTTCTATCTTTTTTTCTAATTCAGAGGTTTCTGTCAAACTTTTTACAATAAAAGATGTATACGGCAAACAAAACCATAACCACATAATAATCAAAATGAGAAAGATCAACTCTGCAAGCAGGAAGCAGCAAGTCACTCGCATCTGTTATTTAAGTATCACCTGTATAATCTGTGTGCTTCTTTTTTCTTGCAGCATTGTGTTGATGGGTGGGTTCGAGCTAATTCAGCAACATAACTTGTAGGTGTTCATATTTGAGACTATTTAGGCAAAGTAATGGGGTAACCTAGAATCTGGTTTTAAAACCCTATTGCAAATAGTTTTAACTGACCGTCCCTAGGTTCCTAATGTTCTCTAAGACGTTAGTTGTTATAGTGTCTTATTTGAAATCGATAATTTTACAAACACGCGCTCACTTTTCCTCTCTGCTTTTTCGCTGTGTGGGGAGGCTATGAGGCAAATTATGATGTGCATGTTTCACTTTTCTAAGAATGGCTGTAGCACCGCTCAATCTTAAATCGCGTTTCTAAAGACGAGTAAAAATATATCCCATCTCTACTGTATAGAACCTGTGTGTGTCGTTGTCCGAGATTCGTTTTAGAAGGGATTACATGTATTAAACAAACAGCAATTTAGATCCTTATCAGACAGTTGGCCAGTGTTTCTTCACTAATTGGTAGATCGATCAGGATCAAGATGCGTTTAAGAGAATTGCAAAGAACGCAAAAACTCAAGATGAGAAATTCCGATTCACTGAACGTTTAATTGAAGACTTAAAAACATAAAGCATAAAACAAGAAATATCTTTAAAAAAGATAAACGGCGTAGATTGTATATGAAATGTTGCAGGTTGTACATGTAGCTGGTATTATTCACTTCATCTTGATTTGCGTGTAAATTAAATAAGTTCATTGTGAATCCTTCACAATGACTTAATAGCGGACTCGCAGTTTTTTCGCGTAACATATTACACGTAGTTGCCAGATTTAAGACAAGTAAACACATTGTAAAATCCTCAGTCGCGATAAAGAATGAGTTTTATATAAGAAACGTATTGTAAAAGGCATTGGTTGTGTTTATTCTTAAAACATAATGTATCAGATGATATATCAATTGCTGAAAGAATAATATATTTAGTGAAGACTTCAAGACTTACATAGCGAACTCATTGTTTATATCGCGTAGCATATTATATACAGCTGACCGATTTAAGAGACGGGTAAACATTTCAATTACTGAAAGAGCTAGGATAAATTTCGAATAACTAATTACTCACAAATATTACAATAATTCAAGCTCGCAGATTTTATTACTTAAATTTTCAGCTTTACAGTGAAAGTGTAACATCGTTTTCTTTAAGCCATTTCCACTTACTTTCACTTTCATTTTGTATAGGTTGATAAAAAAGAGTGACTGTATTGTTGTTGACAAAAAATCCTAGCCAATGACGAATACTGTAGTGTGCCTCATTTCAACATCTTTCAACACAAGAGAATAGAAACGTCACAGCAATAATCGTTTCAAACAGTGTACTAACTAATTGTTTAAAAATCCCACTAGATACCTCTTCACCCTGCTAGATGCCTCTCCGGTGGAAATAGCTACCAATCGAAAAAGTTTATTTAATTTTCCCTCTGCATAATAATATAATACGAGTGTTATTTACAACACTTCATTGGTTAATAAATTAGGTCAAAAGTGAGCTTAGACAGCTAACGCCGAATAACGCCGAATAATCTGAAATCGATAATTTTATAAACACGCGCTCACTTTTCCTCTCTGCTTTTTCGGCGTTAGCTGTCTAAGCTCACTTTTGACCTAGTTTTTCGACCAATGAAATGTTGTAAATAATACTCGTATTCTCTTATTATGCAGAGGGAAAATGAAATAAACTATTTCGATTGGTAGCTATTTACACCAGAGAGGCATCTAGCAGGGTGGAGAGGTATCTAGTGGGATTTTTATTATTATGCAGAGGAAAAATCAAATAGATTATTTCGATTGGTTGTTAGTGGGTGTTGTATTGGAGAAAAAAAACAACATATTTACGATTTAAAGAACCAGTTAAGTCAATATTGATGGCTTAAATACAATTTTATATGGAATATTCTTGGGTGTCAGGTAAACACTTGCATACAAGTTTACACAGTGTAAAAACGAAAGAGAAGTGTAGATATTTCTAGTTCTTACTGGTTCCTTTCTAGTTCCTTTGATACTGATTGTTAATTTCAAGTACAAAAAACAAGTTTATTGTAGTGTAGTGGATGACACTCTCGCCTCTCAAGCGGAGGCCCCGGGTTCAATACACGAGACGGACACTTTTTTTAAAGTTAATTTACGTAAAAGTTGGTAGATTTCGCTCTTGTAACAGGCTGTTTGTATTTATTTTCATTAAATTTCAAGGACATTTATTCATCTTGAGTTCTAACTCTACAAGAGGTATTTTATTGAAACTGAATAAATGTAGATCAAGACTTAATGTAAGACATTGCTTCTTTAATCGACTTGTTATCACTGTATGAAATTGTTGCAACAGCTTGAACATTTTTTTTTAAAGACACTTTCAATGAATTTATGAGTTTTCATGATTCGGTCGCTTAATCTCTAGGTCATAATAAGAAGGCAGGGAGGGTTCGTCAACAGCTATAACAAGTAAAATAAAATAACTAAACTGTGTCTGCTTCGCCTCTCTGTATTTCTTTCTTTCTTATATACGTGTATATAAATATTTTCCATCAACGCCGTTTATCTTTTTTAAAGATATTTCTTGTTCGCTGTGTGGGGAGGTTATGTGGCAAATTATGATGTGCATGTTTCACTTTTCTAAGAATGGCTGTAGCACCGCTCAATCTTAAATCGCGTTTCTAAAGACGAGTAAAAATATATCCCATCTCTACTGTATAGAACCTGTGTGTGTCGTTGTCCGAGATTCGTTTTAGAAGGGATTACATGTATTAAACAAACAGCAATTTAGATCCTTATCAGACAGTTGGCCAGTGTTTCTTCACTAATTGGTAGATCGATCAGGATCAAGATGCGTTTAAGAGAATTGCAAAGAACGCAAAAACTCAAGATGAGAAATTCCGATTCACTGAACGTTTAATTGAAGTCTTAAAAACATAAAGCATAAAATAATGAGGATTGCTGAGAAACTTAATTTTTATGTGACTGATATACTTACTATATATTGTTTGGTACAGTTTTGGCTGTTGTTTTATTATGAAACACTTACGGCTTGTATCCGAGTTGATGGAATTTGAACTGTTTCAACTGTCAACTTTAATCTCCATAAAAGAAAATAGTTTATTTGTTTTGTTATTGTTTTAGATTTGAATTATTGTAATTCCTATCACCAATCTTCTTATTTTGTTTAATTGCAAAACATATTGTTTTAGTATAATAAGACAGACACGTTGTTTTATTTTTTAAAAAATACAAACTTCATTGTATGTTATAAAAAAAGAAAATAACTTTTTTTTCAGAACAGAATTTGACAAAGTACGTTTTCACGTGTGATAAACAATACATTTTTAGTTCACACATCAATATACGAAATCGATTTTGTCCCGAAAATATATGTTTTCGAAACGCTGGCGTTAATTCTTAAAATGATGCCAATGCTATTTTAACAGCTTTGCTTATTATGTATTCTTCTGTAAAAATGCCTTAATGTTTGATAAAATCTGTTAAAATTATAAATTGCATTATAGTTATAAGCAAATAATGGATAAGTGTAAGGTCTTTTTCCCAAATAATGTATCAAGTAAAATTTGTTAAAAAAATGTTACGGAGAGCATTTTTGGTGACGCACCCGAAATTAAAACAAAAAATATACGCAGTAACTAGTTAAAAGAGGAACAGAATTACTTCACATTATGTTTTATAATTACAACATTCCTACGGAGCTTTGGAAATGCTTGTTTTGGCACATGACGTTTAAGCACGTTGGTACAGATATGTAAAGACTGAAAATAATAATAATGCCTTTCATCATTAAATAAATAAAT
This sequence comes from Corbicula japonica, assembly GCA_038501625.1. NCBI lineage: Eukaryota > Metazoa > Mollusca > Bivalvia > Venerida > Cyrenidae > Corbicula > Corbicula japonica. The sequence continues at coordinate 451,260 of JAZAYU010000078.1, forward strand.
TCTTTACTTACTAAGATTTTGGATTATCCTGAGACTCTTGGAAAGCAATTAAAAGAGCCCACTCACAAACATTATTTACCTTTGAGAAAAACGAAATATTATTTATTTTCTCATTTCATAAATACATGTATATGTCACATTTCTCCATTGGCGTCTACACTTTGAACATCTTTTTCGCCTAAAAAGAATAATCACCTTAAAGTTTTTTTTTCAATTTTTCATTTTCTGATTTTGCTTAAAACTCGTGATCACGATTGCGTACAATGCAACTTTTCTAAAAATACAGTACCTTTCTAGCGTTTTTTTTATATTTGCATCGCCAAGCAGTATCGTTTTTGAAAGCTTAAAAAGAAACGAATCATTTAACCTATGTAAATAAATTGATTGATGGACAGGCGTAATGTTGGTAACTATCCAACGATAGACGAAAAACTGACATTTCATCAAAATCTGATTGCTTTATTAAATGTCAAGTCTATAGTCTTCACATGACATATGGCTTTATGTTTAAGTCTTCATTCTATGTATGACTATCCAAGCAAGTGGCTATTTCTATAAGTACTTCATGCAAACGTTTGTCCTTGAAATTTCTTCAAGTGATTATTTCTACACAGTGTTGGCGTAGTGAATATGAAGCTTCAGGTATGAAGCTCCAAGACTTAGCAGCTTTACTACACATGCCTCGGCATTTGTGAAATTAAGTTTTTTCATATTACTATTTTTAATACTGCTTTTCCGTATTTACAGAATAGTTTAATTAGAATAGAATATTTCGTTCAAATTTTATGGACAGTGTATGAATGTATTGTGAAAATGTTATATGATAAATGTGGATGTTTAGCTTATCTTAGCGCACTTGATAGCTTAGAATCGCGGTTGGTCACAGAAGAAAATGATACACCATCCGTATTCAAGTCCGATTATCGCCAGATTTTCCAGGCAAGAGGATATTTCTATAGGTACTTCATGTACACGTTGGTCCTTGCAATTTCTTCTAATTACTAAATAGTGAAAATATATAATATTGTAAGTTGGCAATACATTTACAGACTTGTTACAGACAAGTACATTTCAATCTGGCCTCTAAGCAAATTGTTTGCAAATTTGATATCGCCAGTCTCTTTCTTTTGTGACTTTGTACATACCATTTTTATTATCAGTTATAATCAGTTATACTTCTTTTAGCTAACGGATAATCATTCATAAAAAAAGGCATGCAGTAAATCTGTGACGAAGAGTAATAAATCGAAATAACAGTAAATTCTGCCTCTTTTCAAAGCGTAATAAATAATGTTCTAAACCAGAATTTATTTAGAATGTATTAGTCTTACTTGGCAATCAATCTATAATCAACATTAATCGAAAACAAAATAAATGTTTAGGTATGTAATTGACGTATTTTTATTCAAAATATTCAAATTGTAAATGTGTTGAATTTCGTTTTCGTCAACAGTGTGTTCAAAGTTCGTTACGTGCATTTTTGGATTATTTTTGCATTTGCTCTCGCTGATTTGACATGTTGTAATAACATTTTGATTGTTTCGGGTTATTTTTGTTAAAAAAATACGCAATTTCAGAGAAGAATACAATCAAGCAAGAATCCTCCTCATAAAAAACTCAATTTTGACTTTTCATGACAAGATCCGCGTGAATCAATTCACTTAGAACGTATTTTCTGCTGAACTTACAGAACATCGCAAGAAGAGTTTTATTGGATTGTTTATATTTTTTGTTTCTATATTTTATGGAGAGTCTTGCATAAGGAGGGATGCACGCAAGAGTGTCATAAATCGTTCTCTTGAATATGGGGAACGCCACAGGAAAAGGTGCATTCGATCTATTTGTGACTTTTTAGTTGTTACAATTTTTGGAATAAACTTAAAATTATCTGATATATTATAATATTTCTTTTTATGATTTTATTAAACGTTTTAACTGCTTTATAATTTTACCGCGAATTGCATAATAGACAACGTCGTTGGCTCAATATCGTAACGTCATTGCAAGGAATGACGTCATTGCAAGGAATGACGTCAATATCCCGAAGATTCCTTTTCCCGCGACGTGCCCCACTTATAGTACGACGGTCCTGCTAGCAGCCTGTGAAAAGAGTGCTTCTCATAGATTTACGCCAATAGAAATATAATTAAGTAATTAGGTAAATTTTATTGTAGTGGCATTGTGTGTAACATTTACAAACTATAAAAACCAATAATAACCTTACACGTCCATGTTGAGCCTTTAAGTCACTTCAGCTGATGTGTTCATTTGAACTGAAGGCATATTATACTGATACGTGTAAATGTTATTAATATTTTAAATAAGTTGTGTGCATTTTAACAGAATGCATGTCATAATAAATTTTATATAAATTAAAATTAATTTTTAATAATTAAGCGTGCGCGTGGAATATTTTAAGCTCATAATAAAACAGTGAAATATGCTTACATTTGTATCAGGAATGGCCACATCCAGAAGACACAGTCTCCGCACACAGCCAGAAAGTTGAGAGGAAATGAGAGCATGGTTATACAATAATCAGTTTCAAAATAGACACAACAAACAATTATCAAAAGTATGAACCTGGGGGTTAACGCCTTGAAACGGTTATAAGAAAAATATATACACAAAATATGTCTGAAGGACGGTTAAAAAGAAATAAGTACATAAGTACTTATTAGAACATAAGTACTTAAAGCTATTTCTTAGGCAAGAAATTCGTTATAGTGCATATAAATAATTATAAATGATATATTTTCTCCTATTCATGACACTTATTGACGTATAATACCCGAACGAATAGCAAATCAGAATATGTTTATGTTGTGTAGGCCTATATACAGAATCTTTGAATACTAAATACATGAGTCTAAGATTGGAAATATAAGTATTTCAAAGTTACAGAATTGATTTAAATTTTAAAGATATGTGTTGTCTGATTATCAAACTTTACTAGAAGTTATATTTGAAATAATTACCGTCATTTTCGAAGATGTTTAATAAATTAAATAATGTATTTATTCTATGGCGATGCATCGCTTTAAGTTTTGCAGCTTCCCTATTAGCATTCACGCTATCATATAGGGCGCGTCACGGGAAAAGGTACATTCGGGCATTTGACGTCAATCCTTGAAATAACGTCATTAATTTGAGCAGATGACATTACTTATTACGCATTTCGTTAAAAAAAATTATGTTGCCAAAATGTGTAACAAAATTGACAATATGTTATGAAAAAATAATAGATACTTGTAAGATCTTTCCAAATATAGTAACAACTAAAATGTATAAAAATATGACCGAAGGTCCTTTTCCCGTGACGCGCCCCATATTTGAAAATCAACATGAAAGTGTGAGGTCAAGTATCAGGACGAAAAAATAAATGGTTTCAAATATCAAAACTTAATAAGATAAACTTTAGAATACCTGAAAACAAAGTTAATGTTACGCTAATATTGATACAAATTCGAGGTATTACTGAATATATTTAAATCCAATTTAAAAGTTATTATATTTTTGCAGTACATTCACTCACACATCGTAAAATGTACCAATATTTCGGCAATATTCTGTCCTTTTCATTCATCAATAGGCATTATACAGTCGTAAAATTAATTTTATTAACCACAGCTGAGACACCGAAATATTCCACCCTAAACTGTGAATAGGCAGCTTTAAGATTTGTAATCTAATTAAAATTTCAATATCCGAATATGAATATTATTCTACCATACAATAAAATTGAGTGATAATGTAAAGCTACAATTCGGTTAATCCAAAATATTGATAACTCGTTATAATTTCACCTTGTTAAAATGATTTATTGCTCGTTGAGTTGAAGAAAATTCATGATTCAATGTGACAAATTTGTGGGGGAAAAGCGACCTTTGTCATTTTTCTCATTATTGTAGTCATAATTGGAGAAAGTTTGACTATAAGTACGATAATAATATGTACGTTGATATATTATCTAATTACATATTGTCTACTAGTAACGTTTAAATTATCCATATGGTAAATTTGAGTGCGTATGAACTTTTTTCGGCGTTAGCTGTCAAGGCTGGCTTTTGATATAGTTTTCAACTAATGACGTGTTGTGAATAATACGCGTTTTAAACTATTATGCAGAGGGAAAATAAGAAAATACTTTTCGATTGGTGGCTATTTTTTCAGAGTCATCTAGCAGTTGTTTATGGTTAAAACACAGATTGAAACAACATAGATCCGAGCTGTTTACAAAGAGGCATACCATAAACAATTCGTTCGATACTCAAAAAGGTTTTCCCACTCTAATACTCAAATTAAAGTTTTTCAAACTTTGCCTAAAAACTTTAAAACTTTTCACAAGACACAGATTCAGATAAAAAACGTTATCTGAGCATTGGTATTAGAGTGGGAAATCCTTTCAGTTAAAAGTTTTCTGATTTTCAACATTTTCTCAACTCTTCACCGCAGTTATTTCCTTATACAGCCACATAAACTGGCGAGGTTTATTTTGGTTCTTTGGCGATTTTGGTACAAATAGTCATATTTAACATGTTTAACTACGTAATAGTTAGTGTACAGTAGAAGAATGAAGAAACCGTAAGTGAACGAAGCGAAGCGAAGTGACCGTGGTTTCTTTATTGTTAACACTTCACTTAATATACACTAAATAACTTAGTGATCACTACAATTTTAAGTTACAAATATCAGATATGATGTCATAATATTAACAGACACTTAATAATTAAGAGGTTGAAGCTTGTAGTTTTAACAGAAAAGAGACGCAGAATATTTGAAATTCTGGCTTAGTAATTAGATGAAAATTTGAGGTGAACACTAAACAGTGTTTGCGTAGTGAACATTAAACACGCTATGAAGCTCCAAGACATGGCAGCTCAACTGCACCTGCCTCGGGTCATTGTATTTTCCTTTATCATAAATAGCTGGTAATCTTTGACAACGTCGTTTATCATATTACATACTCGTATATCTCCTTTTACATTTAATAAGAATAATAATTTCTAGTTTACCAGCAGTTGTATTCGTTTTTTTTCGGAATATTGAAGTCATGACTTAGTTTTCAAACGAAAATTAAATTAAGGTATTTTTTCTATTGGTTGTGATATTCCTTGACATTTTGCTATAACAAAAAAATCGAACATCGTATGTCAGGTCTTTCCCAGTCTTGTTTAAGAATGACCCGCACATTAAATGTTATTAATGGCAAGACGCCTGTCTTGATCCATTTGTTTGTGTGTAATTATAGCGAATTATAACCGAGGTGATATACAATGAAATTGCTCTACAATTGTTGTAAGATATACGCACCAATATAACTATTTATTTATGTAATATGCCAAAAAGGCTATCATTTAATATTTCATTTTTGAACTTGGACTAATAAGACATACATATAGAACCTCTGTAAAAAGAGTAACCTAAATGCCAAAAATAAAAAAAAGTGAAGAACAAACAACAAAAACAACCAAAAATCAAATTCTTCTTTTCTTACCCACCACCTTTTGGTGATTTTTATCATGAAAGACAAACTGTATTTTCCATTCTTCAACGTCTTTACACGACGAGTACAAATGCACCTACTAAATAAATTGCATCGTTATTTTTTATCATGATTATAACTCGATCGCATTTTTTTCATGTTATCTCATGAAACTTAAAATAAAGCTCTTGCAAATCAGTAATATAGACGTTTCATGTCAACTATTTGACTGCAAAAAGGTCTGTCATATACTATAACGGTTATTGTCGTCATAAGATTTTTGACAACAAAGGAAAATAGGAGCGGAAATTGCTATCATATCATTTATCACTGCAATTATAAAACCAGTCAAAGGTAGATTATCAGATAGTTCGCGTGTACCAAATCATATACCGTCTGTTCAAAAAGTTCACACATGAAGAACAAAAAAAACAACAACAATAATTCGTTCTTTGAATTTTATCACTTAACCTCAAAAGTGTGGTTCTATTTTTCTTATGCATTGTACCTGTGCTACAATATCAAAGTGATCAAACTCAGTCTTTGCACATTGTCAGTCTACTCCCAGCGGTTACTTCCCCAGCGTGGCTTTACCACGTGACATTTAGAATGTCGTGCACACATATTTATACCGTGTGAATTTTAGAATGTCGTGCACACATATTTTAAAAAAAAATCAGTCGCTGCAGATCGTTCTCTCTTACATTAAAAGACATTTAAAACAAAACTTGTGTTTGAATGTTTGAGAAAACGGCAGCTGATTAATACTGGAGGTTAAATGTCGATGAAAATGATTGTAAACATGAGTATGGTGCGTTTTATCTGATAAAACACAGTCCAGAAATTACTGAGAAATAAGCAAAAAATTAACTGGAGCGAGTGATTTTTCTGCTATAAATGTGTGCATGACATTCTTAAAGTAACGTGGTATAGCTAACCTGTTTCCTTCTAGTGACAGTAACCACTGCAACAACGAACCATTTTAAACATAATTTTGTTATTTTTTATTTACATTTGTAAAGATAACGTGTCACCTGATTTTACATTTTTATCAAATCAACAATTTTTCACGAAAAACTATATTATTGTAGATTTTCATGACATGATACTATTATATTTCGTGGACAGTTTAAAATAAGACACATATTTGCACGTCTCTTCTTGCATACTTTAATTCGTACACCTTTCATGGCAACCATTTTACCGCAAAAAAGGGTCTTTATGAAACAGTAAAGATCTATGCCGTCATAAGATGTTTGCTAACAAATCAACATTAAAATCGAAATTACTATGACAAATACACTAAATTGTCATGTAACAATGCAATAATGCAATAATGAAACCCTTTTATTTACTAAAGTCAGATCTAACAAAATGTTAGATCTGATGACGGCCCGCAGACACCGTACATAAGTAATAGCGGTTTTCCCAATTAGTATTTTTAGAAACTGTCAACAAAGGAATCATGATTTATTACGCTCGCAAAATGATCTGAAGATGTCATTACATTAGAAATGAATGCAATACGACTTAAACACATATATCTCCAGTAAATTATGTCTTACGAAAGCTGTCGACACTTCCCATGGTTTAAAATATTATTTCTACTTTCACTTTTGCGATTTTGTAGGCGACAATCTGATTGGTTCAAAGGGTTAGTGATAAAAACACGTTTTAGTTACTCGTCGTCAGATCCTGATAGCGTAGCGTTTTTCAGGAAATGATTTTAATCAGATTGAAATTCTGTTTACATGAATTCACAAAAACTAAGCAATAAAAAACAGAATTTTAAATTCCCACGTGGATGTATTGATACTGCCAAAAATGTTGTGTACTTTGTAAAGAACTTTCAACTACTTAAAGAGAAATCAATGATAATGCAATCCGTTTACGCGACCAGGAAGCGACAAGGAAATTGAAGGTCAAACACACTTATACTAATATCTCATAATGTTTACATATGTAAGTCACGAGGACACAAGAAATTGTTTTTAGTATCATATTACTCATGTGAGCATTTAAAATTATGTTTTGTGTTGAAAAGTTTTTGTGAATTTATGGAAATAGAAGTTTAGGGAATTTTTAGATCTCGCTATTTTCTTTACTGTTCTAACATGTCTTAACATATGCAAAATAAAGATAAAACGCATGTGTGCAAAGTTTCATTAAATGGCATTTTGCCTTTATTGAGGTTTTGATAATTTTCTTTTTATTGATGAACGTGCTGGGGAGGAGTGTAGTAAGACCTTAATATAAGTTACCATAAACAGATCGGCAACATTGTATATTTTATTCAATGTCAGATAGATCGATTTAAGAAACATGCAATTGATACTCTAACAAATCGGGTATTGTTAATTTTCGAAAATCGCTCTTGTTATTTCTCAAGATGATCTTTAAACTAACCAAAGTAATCATTGTCATTAATGGCGTTCAGATAAATACAGATGTATGTTCTATCACAATTATAAAAACGCATTGATAAAGTTCTGGCGTTGTTTACACAATAGCTTATGAAGCATGTTTTCATAATGTTTATTAATGTGTCTTCTAACTCGGCTAGCAATATTCCTAAAGTATTAAATTAAAAATACATCATCCTTCTATGAATTGTTTATAGGTTACATGGCACAAGCACATTAAATACTGATAAAGAAACGTTTATTTAAAAATTGAGATTATATTTCACCAACACTCGAAAACCAATCACTTCTCATTCAACCATTTTTAGATATCTTGAGAAAAATAAAAAGTGTTTGCTTACACATTACAATTCAAATAATGATTACATTTTACAATCACGTTTAACAACTTACTTGTTAAATAACTATTATCTCTTTCCTCATTCTAAACAATGCGTTTAATCATCAATAGAACCCTATCACTAAGTCGAAGATTGGCACCTAACCTAATATCATCCTTACGGCCATGAACAAATTGACACATAGCTCCCTCTAAACACGTTAAAATAATTATAACTTTAGACAATACAATCATAATCATGACACGAAATGTAACCATCAGCCAAGAAAACAAACATAAACCAGTATAAATACAACAATAATTAAATGAATAAAACAAAAAGACAGAACAATCAGTCTTTGAAATGAAAACGCAAAGGAATAGGAACAACATACATGTACGAGGTACATTAACAGTGTTTTTAATTAATAAACCAACAAGCCTTGCAGTCACTGTAAAATAATAAAAAGTGACTATGACATGAAAAACAACATTCTATAACATTCTATAACTTCAATGTACGGGCTTAATCAAACCGAGCCTGCAATATTTTCATATGTATCGTGTTTGATGACTTCCAAAGTCTCCTTTTCATTTATTTCATACAAGCAATAAAAGGTTAAAAGGTTACATGTAGCATTCATTGACTGTATTTCGGAACCTTAATAATCATTACAACATTGGTAATAGAAACATATCCAAGTTGATTTCCGTCTTAAGTATTTTTCGGCACGCCATGTCATTTTCTAAAAAAAGCTATTATATGAATATTTATAAAAAAATATCATTTACAGGGTCAACCTCGATAAATTCTACAAACTGTCAGAAGGCCAGATGTGTTTGTGTGATAAACTACATTAAGAGCCTTAATGTCCCGAAAATTAAGACGAATGTCACCAGACATAATGCAAAAATAATTTTTCTGTTTCTTTTTCTGTACGTAACGACTAACAAATAGCAATATGAAAATATTCTTGGAAATCTAGAGTTAAGTTTCGATTTACACCTAATATGTTTACGTCAGGAAAAAAGGAAATCGGCTTTGTTTGTTTTTTTTTTCTCTAAATCGTATTATGTTGTCAAATCTGGCAGACTGGCCGGCTTGCTTATATCCACACGATATACAGTTACATCATAGCTGCCGGTTATGTTTCTTCTTGTAGTGATAAATGTACCAATACATTACCACAATGCGACAAAATCCACCAGTAAGAAAACGCTTACATAAGCTAACAAAAGACCTGCCATAGAGGCCTGCAGTAGGAATCAATAAATATAAATGGGGTACGTCACGGGAAAAAAAGTGCATTCGGTCATATTTTGTAGACATTAAGTTGTTACTATATTTGGAAAGATCTTACAATTATCTATTATTTTCTCATAACTTATTGGCAATTTTTTTACACATTATGACAACATAATTGTATTTTACCGCGAAATGCACAATAAGGAATGCCGTCTGCTCAACTTAATGACGTTAGTTCAAAAAAATGACGTCAAATGGCTGAATATACCTTTTCCCGTGACGTGTCCCAAATATAAATCAAAATAAAAACACATATACAATTATTGTTAAGATTTTCATCCAATTAAGTGTATTCTGTGTATTAATTTTATTTTAATGTTTATTTCAGAAATGTCATGACTCAAAAATCAGCAAAATGGAACTTGAGAGTGTAAACCGAAGAACTTTTGCGAGAACACAGCCATCCACTTCCAAAGTCTCCAAGTCGATTATCTCAATTCTTCAGTACTACGAATGGAAAAGGTATTAACAAGCGCTTGTTACATTTTTACGCCCTTGATTAAGTGCCACATTCAAGGAATTGTATGGAAAATTATAATCATTCTTATAATTTGAATAGCAATTAGATAATTTAATATGATTTCAGGGACAATAAGGTCTATACGCTTATCAAGGTATATATTTCAAGAATCAAGCAAGCATTTACACCATAGATAGCACTATAGCTATATGTTTGTGACAACGTTTTGATAACTACAACACTGTTTTTAAATTATAATTATTAGTTACCGTTTATGTATTTATTTTACTTTGATATTATCAATGTTTTTGAAGAAGTAAATTTCACATGCACCTATGTTCCCAATTCAGAAACTTTAGCATACAGAATACGGATGTTTCTGTCAACTATCCCTTCGTCAACGATGCATGGAATATTAATATAAGCTTAACAAATTTTCCAATTAATTCTCGAAAACCATTTGACTTATTCGCTCAAAAATTTTCGCGCTTCGATGCCAACCGCGAATAAGCCGTATTTTTTGGTTTATAGAAAAAGAAAACTATGTGCAACTGTTGAGGATCTCTAAAACCAATGTTAATAAGCATTGACCTCAAATAGAGAAATAAATGTATATTCTTACGATAAATGTAAATATTGCAATTGAAATTAAACACCTGATCAAATTTGCAATAGCAAACTATTTCTTAAGGGTGTTTCCTTATTACTTGAATTGTTTATAAGGTCAGGCCCTAAGATTATAAAACTGAGAAAGGAAACCAGTCTCAAATCTCAAGCATTTGATTGGCTGAAATGGCGAGCGGTCCGTTGCTGGAGATTTGAGACTGATTTCCAATCTAAGTTTAATAATCTTGGGACCAGATCTTAAGCTCTAAGACAATCGCTCTATTACATATACACGTGTTTCAAACAGGCCAGCCTACTTATGCGAATATCTGTTTAACATAAACTAGAACGTTTTATACTGCTTATACTATACATTTCCTGAGACTGTTACGATTTTTTGTTTTGAAAAATCAGAAAGCCCGGTGTATCTAACAGTCTCAGCAAACATGTTTTTCGGAATTATAATTACAATTTTTTGTTGCCTAACTCAATAGACAAGTTTCACTAATAAAAGCGCTGGTTGTTTGATGTACTAGCACCCACACGAACAAACATAATTAAATCTCGTCTGCTATTTCTAAAATTGCTTTCTTCTTATTCAAGTTTATTGTATGATTCGAAATTGAATTTCAAGTTCAAGGCAAATCTCTAACTAAATTTATCTTGAACAAAGATACTCGTTGAGCACGATGCTTATTTACAATGTTTATAGTATTTCTAAAATTACTTGAATGCGTTTTAATATTTCGGCCAGTTAAATGATAGGGGGTTTCAATATCCCAGCCAATATAATTTGGATATTAACCAATCACCCCCAAGGATATACTTCATGTTCCTTTTTTTAAATTTTGCCTTTGGCGTTGTCTGTGATATGCAGGATTTCTATTCTAAGATCCCCTGTCAAAATTCTATTGTGTTTAGTTCCGACCATTGTTTTCTCGTTTAGTGCAAATTATTATTTTATCTAGGGGCCATACGCCGCTGAAAATGGCATGGTATTAATCTTAAAATACCTTATAGAAGGTTCCTTGTTAACCGCCATATGCATACCATCGTTTGGGATGGAGGGTTAGGGTTCGAAATTGTACTATTTATTGGTGTAATTACTAAGTTGCGCTTAACCCGGGGCTTGGCGGCGTGGACGGTAATATGCATTGCCATTACTGATCATGAACAGGCTCAATCAAACCAAGCCTGCAGGTTTTTTTTTCATATTTACCGTGTTCGGTGGCTTTCAAAGTTCCCTTTTTATCTATAATTTCAATATCACAGTAGCGTTGTTTGTACCGTGTTGCGGCTGTAGAAAGTCCCCCAGTTCATTCAATCAGTTATCAGTTACGTCATTTGAAGGTCGTTTAATACGATACCTATGTACTATGTTTATGGTACTTCTAAACTTACATGCAATGTGTTTAAATATTTTGCCTGTTTAAAGATAGGTGGTTTCAATATTCCAGCCAATATAATTTGGATATTGTTCAATCACCCCAAGGATTCCAGCCTTTTTTTTAATTTTGCCTTTGTCGTTGTCTGTGATATGCAGGATTTATATTCTAAGAAGATCCCCTGTCAAATTCTATTGTTTTTAGATCCGCCCGTTGTTTTCTCGTTTAGGGCAAACCCATTATTTTATCTGGAGACCATACACCGCTGAACATTGAATTGTATTAATCTGAAAATACCTCATTAAAGGTACCATGTTCACCGCCATATGCATACCATCATTTAGGATGGATATAAATTTTATTGGTGTAATTACCGAGTTGGGCTTAACCCGGTGCTAGGCGGCGTGGACCGTAATATGCATTCCCGTGTTCGGTTGCTTTCAAAGTTCCCGTTTCATCTATTCCAAAACCAATCAGATTTTTATTTTGTAAAGAATCCAAGAATATCTGTTGATTGGGACGGAAGACCAGGTCATGGCAAGGGTTCTTTCGATAAATCACCAGTCTTTTTCTTCGGTTCAGCATGAGTAAACAATAATACATAGATTGTCTTATTAAACCCGAAGGATATATGTAAAAGTTGTACAATTGTAGAAACATGACTGTGTAATGACAAAAACAGTATGAAAATAATTGTTTTAATCATATCAAGAACTTTCTGATTGAGGTTTTACCCCAAATACTTGACATACGCAATCGACTTCTCAAACCTTATTATTTTCACTGGCCAACCATACACAAATTTGAATCCATTATGTCATCTAACTCAATTAATTTGAAAGTTATTAACAATCTAGCTGAATTTGTTGTATATTGCATCGCAAATTAGACAGACTACTTAACAGGGAAACTCTTCAGAATTCGTAATGCATTGTAATGTACTCTTTATCTGTAGTTAAATGTTTCTCATAAAAATTACTGATCTATTATGATAATGTTTTTGCTATTTACATGCGATTTCATATATCTAAGTTTACTCTGTGGCTATACATTTGGTTTGTGCTGTTTTATGCCAATAAAGTTATGTAATGATATGTATTACCTAGATTTTAGAAGAGACCGTTGTCCTGTTAAAAATTGACGTTGAAGTGGGAAACATGCCCTTTTAAACAACATACATCAAATATGAATACGTGATGTTCGAATACTTAAGAGTAATCTAATTAAAATACGAATTATGTTTTTGAAATAACTGTTGTGGCATAAAAAATAAAAGACGTTAAGTTTCGATATAAACATGCCCTTTTAAACAAAATGCATCAAACATACATAGATGTAGTTTGAATAATTGAAATTCGTACAGCATTTGCATATCAACTGATGTAATAAGATTTGTTTTAAGAAAAATCGGGTAAAGATGTTTTCTGTTTCCGAAGTTTTCCTCAAGGCTAATTATGTTCTCTATATGTGGTAATACAAGAAAAGGCGGGCAAATTGATCCATCTTTTGCTCATATGCACGTCATATTACGTGCCACAAACGCATCAGTCAATTTTCTCGTTAGGTTACTAATCACCGAAAGTATTTTCTTAACAAGTGAAGACAAATGAGTATAAAATTTCTCGGCTTCCACCTCCTCATGGACACAATTGTATTATTGTATTACCTCCACCGATCTCAGAGACTTTATCTGTCAAAAGATATTTAGATGAAAATTATGAGACAAATGCCGCTTGATTAAATTATAATGTCTGTCCCATGATGAGAAGAGACACGTTCATTCTATTTCTAGAATAAACAGTAAAAAACTGTCGGAGTTATTATAAATAAATATACAGAAACTTGCTTAGAAAACTATAAGTAAATTTAAAGAAACTTATGAACTACCTGTAATTATAAATAAATATAAAGAACTGGCAAAATAAAGATAAATTTATATATCGAAAATAGCAAAATAATTATAAATTAATTTTAAGAAAAAGAACGAAATATAATTATAAATTAATATAAAGAATTCTGACGAAATAAATATAAATTAATGTAAAGAAAACTGACGAAATAATTATAAATAAATATAAAAGAAAACTGATGAAATAATTATAAATTAATATAAAGAAAATTAACAAAAGTAAATATTAAAATATAGAAACTGACAAAATAATTATTATAATAAACTATAATAAAACCTGACAAAATAATTTTGGCGTGGTCTGTGTTTTGTTTCTAATGCGTTCCGTAACGAAATGTTATTTCTGACGCTCTAAATTAGATCATATTCACTCAAGGAGCCGTTGCTTTGTTTCTCTAAGGAGTTTAAGTCTCCCATGACGGTGAAGTTAGTAGACGGTTAGTCTTAATCTCATCTTTACATGGAACTTCTGTAATGTTTCTTTGGAGGATTGTTACTTGATTGAATTAATGTTGAACGGAAACGATAAACAAGTAGTTATGGAATCTCTTGAAGAACAAACAAAAGGTTAATAAAACCAGTTAGGTTATGTTCAATGAAGATGTTATTTTTCAAGACGTATGCAATAAATAATTAATTACTGTCTACCGTTAATTGATTCATACATGGATCGATTGTTGGATCTCAAGGGTTGAACAAAATATAACAACCTTTAATAATAGCCCATGAGGCATTGTTCAACAACAACAACAACAACAACAACAACAAAAACATAGCTACAACAAGAACGACAAGGCAACCGCATACGTTTTACTATTGTCTTATGCGTTTTTATAAACATAAGAGATGCTGTGTTTTGTGAGTGTGGCAATTCCCGATATGCACATTTCACTTTATTATCAACTGAATACGAGATATGGCCGAAGAGTTAAAAAAATAAATATTTAATAAACTGCTGCACAAATCACAACTAGAGCGCTTTTTGAAAGACTTTGCTTGACTTGAGTCGATCGATGACGGTTTCTTTTAAGGCAATGCACTTCATTTCCAGTTTCGTGAAGTTTTTATACCCGAGGTACGTTGGAAACAACACAAAGAACAACTATGATTACCCTAGATACGATCAAGTTTGATCTATTGACATCAGCATCAAATTAACAATTGCATTAGAAATATTGTGTTTGCTTTCTTACACTAATTGTGACAGTAAACTAGTCAAATGGAAATGACAGTTGACATGTCTTCATTTCCTGTGAACCATGTTTTTTATATTTCATGAGAGAGATGAGATATGGGGCACGCCACGGGAAAAAATACCTTCGGTCATTTTAAGTGATGATTTAGTTTTTACGAAATTCAAAAAGAACATTCAACTATAAATCAATTTCTTATCACTAAAATGTGTTTTTGTTACACATTTTGACGATAAATTGGTATTTTTACCTTTAAATGCATAAAAGTTATGTCGTCTGCTCAAATGTATGACGTCATTTCAAAGATTGACGTCAACTGTCCGAAGGTACCTTTTCCCGTGACGCGCCCCATATGATAAATACTGTCTTCTTTAGGATTACTTTAGTTGTTGGTGCGTCTTCCATCTGGAACGAAACAGCAGAGAGCCTGGTGGATCTGTCGAAGAAAAATAACATTTATGTCCACAAAGTGGTCTTCTTCAGAGAGCCTTATGCCTTCAATGATGAAATATACAACATTGTGGAGAGGACCTTCAAGGAAACGAGAAGTAAGTATCTAACTCTGGATGCGGCAATTCCTGATATGCATAATTCACTTTCTTGAATAAGTTTGCAAAAGAATATATAGGTCCATAGGTCTTTGTGATATTTCATTATTAAATATGTAACCTTTGTAGTCTCCATTAAATATGTCGACTGTTTTATAACGATACCAGGCTTTGCTGACTTCGCGCTTATGATCTTAATATTGCAATACGTATTACAACGCATTCCAGCTTTGCCTTTTCGAAAGACCTACTAAATACATGACGAGTATATAAGTAGCAGTTCACAAAGGCCTGATGACTAAAATATGAAAGCCTTTGAATAATGAGTTAACCTTTCTTTAGATATTCAATAATTTTAAATAGATCGATTCTAAAACACTTGGATAATGGACCATCAAAATTGTCAACAATAAAGAAAATATGCA
The DNA here is from genome assembly GCA_038501625.1 of Corbicula japonica. Lineage (NCBI taxonomy): Eukaryota > Metazoa > Mollusca > Bivalvia > Venerida > Cyrenidae > Corbicula > Corbicula japonica. The sequence continues at coordinate 467,319 of JAZAYU010000078.1, forward strand.
AGTTTAAGGGTAGATTTAGTAGTTGGTTTTAGAGGTTGTTAATTTGGGCATACTTTCCGAACAAAGCCAACGTGTGACCTGGAAAGTAAGCTTATCTAGAAACAAATAATTTTACAGAAAAGCAAAGACAATCGCATCATGATTGCCAAAAACAGTTGCGCGGAAAACGGTTAAATGTGACCATCATTACATAACGCCGATAACCAAATTTTAATGTAGTATTAATTGCTAATTACTCGTAGATGTTCCTACTCGGACAGTGGCTGACATTAAAAATCCATTTTTTTGCCTTTTAGGGCATTACATGGATAGTAATCGAAGGAACATGTTTAGTAAATGACATGCTTTTTTGACACACCGATAGCAAAATTATGTTTGGAAATTAAATATACGAAGAAAGGCCCTGGTTTTAAGATAGCATATGTAAAACAGTTTTGAAGTTCGCACAGAAGAGAAAAAAACAGACCACCGGATTCAAGATGGCAAATCTCTGTTAATTGATATATGGCACCTACATTTTTTGCTGGAAAAGGACAGTAGAAACACTTAGCTTTAAAATCATGTAACTAATCCCTTACTCAAATGGTACCAGCTATGATCGCCAGCCTTTTGAAACATGCCATGTTTACTATAGATTATAAATGGGAGTCTATTTACAGGTCTTACACAAATATAGAGTACTGACTACCCACGTCCGCTTCACTGCTTGACCAGTGATACTGTGAATTGTAAATGAAAACAAAACTCTGGAAATCGAACCCGTACGGTGAAAACGCCTAACCTCATAACTGATTACTCGAACGCTTAATGCCCGAGAGCAATGAACGTGGCCAAAAACCAGTTGCTGTTCATGATTAATCAACTGATTCTTTCTCCAGAGGAAAAGTTTGTCTGAAATTTGTTTACGATATATCCCTAAACGTATCAACACTTCTTGGAGCATAAAAATTGTCATATTTTGACGGCTTATGATTTGCCATTACAATAATGTTGTTTTGGCGGATAATACTTACATCACGATATCGCCAAGCAGACAAGAATTTTAGGGCAATTCTTGTAATTTTGTATTTAAGGAGGAATGTCTGATTTATATATAAAATCTCTGTATTTTTCTTTAAAAGACAAGTGTCCACAACTTTGACATTCAAGAGTATAATTTTGTCAAAGAGTCCGATTGTTAGATAGATGAAAGTCAAAATAGATGTCAAAATTCGTTTTATAACATTACTTTCCCACGTTTATATTCTTATTCATGCTTAGTTTGCATATTTTCTTACTTTCTTCAAAATAACTTTTGAATAAAGGGTCATTTAATGACGAATATATCAACATATTGATGATGAAAAAGAGAAGCCATTAAAAGTTACTCGTAATAAAATGTTATTGCCAACACTCGTAACGTGGCAGGAAAAAAAACAGGGTGCTAGTTTTAGAAACAAAATTCATTTTGTTTTCTCATTTAGCGCAAATCCATTCTTTTATCTGGGGACAACACGCCGCTAAACATGGAACGGTATTAATAAAAAAGATATACCGCATATAAGGTTCCAGGTTTACCGCCATATGCATATCGGTTGGGATGTATCGAATTATTACTGTTTATTGGTGTAAATACTGCTTTTCTCTCAAACCGGGCCTAGGCGTCGTGTACAGTAATATGCATTTGTATTACTTCCCATGAATAGGCTCAATCAAACCGAGTCTGCAATACTTTCAAATTCGTCGTTTTTGGTGGCTTTCAAAGATAATTTCTCATATTACTGAATCATCCAGGTTATGGGGCAGTAAAAAGATCAAATTACTAGTATTAACATAGTATACAGAACAGCTATGATCGAATGGATAGGGCGGAGATATATATTTATAATATATGATATTTGATTATTAATACCATCCCACGACAAGCAAAACATTGTTTCAAATCGAAGAAAGAATTGTACCAGACGAGAGAACAATAAATTTGATTGGAGATATGTGACTATGAATCATGCGCATCGAACCAAGATACAGACATGCAAGAAATAAAATAATCGATTTACAACGTTTGACAAACAGTTTTACATATACGTGCATTCTCTTTCTTGATGACTACTAAAACCCTTGAATACGTGTTACAGTGCCAATAAATTGTAAACTGTTACAAAAAGAATAATGCTAATTTTAGTTTGACTTTTTCAACAGTTAAATCAGTACGTTTGTGCTGGTAAATCACAGCAACACTCGTTGAAAGCCATGAACAGGCAATCTCAAAACGAGCCTGCAAATATTTGAGTTTCTTGTTCGGTGTTATTTGTGCAGTGTGGAGGCCTTAAAAAGTCTCCCCGCACATATAATCAGAACTGTTATCTGTAAAAAAAAATCCGATACCGATCTCATGCGTTGATGATAACGTATATCAGGGCTATCCGATCAACCTTTTTGGATGTTGTCCCTGCTAGCTCAATCGGTTGCATTGTCGGAATTGCCAGGCTATGCGCTGTCGCCATTACGGTGTGGGTTTGCTCCCATGTAGAGGCAATATAAATTCAGTTTTCTTCCATTCAAAAATTGTAGATACGCTATTTTTCAGTACTTCTAGAACCTGATACTTAAAATCTCTATTGAACAATATATTTTGGCTCTGACGTTAACCCTTCAGATAATGTGATGTCTCATTTATTCGTCATATTAAAAATGCATGTTGTCTCGCTCTCTGTTTCGCTCTAATTTATTCCACAAAAAAGACAGAAATAATGTTGACACTTCTAACCGTAGACTGTTCCTTGTAATAGCTTTTGTATATGAAACAATTGTTTTGTTTAAGGAAAACCTTTTGCAAGTTTTATCGCCGATACCCAGATTTAATTTAAAAAAAAAACAGGTGCAGTTTAAAATCACTATTGCAACAAGGTATTTCATAGCCGGTTTTTTATGGAGATTTAATTTATAAACTTAAGAAAATAATAGGCAATATTAATTTTCCCCGATTATTCGTAAAAATCATCTGTAAATTCAAAAAGAAAGGTTACCAACATGATATTCTACATCGCTCTGCAGGCCTAGTGATTAACCCATCTACATTTGATCACTATGCTTACCTCTTTGGTTTCACGACGGTGGCAGGGGTTTGAGAGTTTATGAAGGTTTATGGGGGATTCTTTTATATATATATTACTTTTTTCTTTAAAGAACCTAGAGACTCGCGTTGTTTCTTTTATCCCTGTCATCGTGGTCTTGCTAAATTGACTCCAGTGGTTCTCGGCTCGGTAAGATCGTCGAGTACTTGCCCATTTGGCTTTGCAATGCTATTAGCTTCTCATGTTTTATATGTTTGTGTGCTTTTGCATGCAACATTGTTAAGCTGATGTGATTTGGAGTTATTTCACCAAGAGAACTTGTACTTGTTTGTTGATATGAGAACCTGTTGGGGCTGGTGTGGGGTTAGTGCGCCCTGGAACCTGGTTTGAACCCCGGTGGCAATTTGTTTTGCCACTGACCTTTCCAAGGCGGTAAACCCAATGGTTCTCTTTTTCGTTAATTGTAGCGTCTTATTTGATACTTATAACAACATGCTCTCTTTTCCTCTCTTCTTTTTTGCTGCGTGGGGAGGCTGTGTTTTGTGAGTGTGGAAATTCCTGATAGGCATATTTAGTTTGTTTAGAATGTCAAAAAAGTTTTGTTATTTTCTACAATCTTCAGAATATAAAATTCGGCGTTCATCTACACCCTGTTACAAATTTTAGCTTGACTGCTTCAGACACATATGATAATGTCATAGCTTCCACGGCATCAGTCGTATATTTGGTTTAGCTATTGTCAAGGTTCACTGTTTCTTAGAAACCAACCAAGTTTAGAGCTTGGATCAGTTTCAAAATAGACACCATAATTAATTTACGAATATGATATTATGATTTAATACCGCTATAAAACAGTCAGTGGCAAAACCTATTGCCAAGGTCATTTTCAAGGTCATCTTGATGTTTGATAGAAAGAGTTACCAAAACGTCTCTTTCGTAGCAGAATTAAGATAGATAAGCAACTGGGCCCGCACAATTATAACGCATAGAAGATATTACTTGTTTATAATAAAAAAGGTGCAACTCCTAACAAAATATTTTTCAAGAAGAAACACGGGGACTCTATTATGTCTTGACGATTCCATAAAGTATAATTATGATAAGAACCATCCGTACAAAAAAGCTATGATCATTAAAAACGTCAAAATATTTTATTTTGTCTTGCAATAGACGAAAACGGAATTTCCAAAGCCACCGAACACGAAAAATATGAAATATTGAAGGCTCGGTTTAACTGAGCCTGTTCATGGGCAGTAATGTAAATGCACATACCTTTTTTAACTTGACATATTCATTAGGATAATGTGAAGTGTACTATAGGGAAAAGTCACAAGTTGAAAAAGAGAAAAGAATATTTAGGCTTCATTAAAACGGTATCGATTTTTTTATAGACAATAAAATAAAAAGATATCTTTTCAGGCGATTCGCCCCATTTTCTTTAAAAGCTGTTTTTAAATAAATTACATCAGTGTTTTTACGGTATCACTTTTTTCACTTTTAATCATGAACTTAATGAATTCTGTAGTAATAAAACTATCACCGCAAATGGATTTATGTTTAAATTAAGGATGTCAAGGGATACCGAATTTTGGATCCGGATGTCCGTTGAACGATCCGAACGGATATGCGGATACAAACACTAAGTTTACACTCACCCAACGTTCTAATTGCTCACGTTTTGTCTTTAATTGTGTCATTAAAAAGGCATCGATATCTAAACATATCTCCGGATATTCGGATATTCGTTGACACCTCTAGTTTAAATGTTTTCTTAAAACCGTCCTTAATTAGCAGATTCAGCATAAACATTAAGATGAAAGGATACCTCAGATTCATTCAACATATTCAACGTAACATGGCTGTGTTAATTATTGTTGTGCTGACCTAATTTCTATTAATATTTCTCAAGTTCATTATGAACAATTCAGATAGTAAGAAACAAAATTATAAGTCCTTTACTTGGTTAGTTTCATTCTAAACGATGAGATTTTTAAAAATTCAATACTTTTGCGGCGTATTTAAGTCTGTCGTGTATGTCTTAAAGTTTATTTCAGGAATCGTGCATTCAATGTAAGCATTAAGTTAAAAACTGATTTGTATTTAAAACAATGTTTATTGGATTTAACATCGAAAATACCTTAACTGGAAATAATGGCCTCAACCATCAATATGTTTAGATCATGTAAAAGCCGAATGATATTAACTGGCGAATTCCGGTGAATTTTAGATAATAAATTTGACAGCGGTTTCGCAGTCTGTAATTACAGTGGCGGTTGGAGAACATAGATTCATGATTTTATCATGATAGATTTTTTATTTATTGGCACTATTTGCATTTAAACTTTTTGTGAAGAATGCATATTTGAATGATGCTTTGTTAGAACAAACTGCTAGAAATGACACAATTAGACACCATAGAAACGGTATATCCGTAAATGAAGCGTTTTGTTGTCTAAAATCAGAGTGCAAATGTAAAAACATATACATTTCTGCTTTATAATCTGCTTGGTGATGAGTTTTATTTCTTAAGTGCAGTTTTGAAAATGTAGCCCATTTTTGTCCTTTACCATTTTTGCGTTTCCTTATAAAAGTCTACCGTAATCTGTGTGTTCGTACTTAGTAGGTTGCATACAAATCTTTAACATCGCTTCTGTTTTCTTTATCATTTTCTAAACTTTTTTAATCAAAGAAGATAGTCAGAGTGACCAAAGAATCTTTTCCTGTTTGGTGTTATTTACTTCGTATTTATTTGATTTTAGTTTACGTGTTTCTTGGAGACAACCACGCCCTTATCGACTTCAACCGGTTGCTGAAGGTAGTTCTCGAGGACACGATCTCGGACTACGTGGTTATCGCGGTGGACGAGAGGTTCTATACCGAGGACGCTCACCAATACCTTATCAAGAGTAGGTGTTACGGTTTAAATCGATGATTAAGATTGAGGTTTAAATTAAAGTTTCACCGAGAGTAGAGTTTCCTCATCGTTATTTTTAAAAGTACGAACGACACTTACTACTACATTTACATGTATTTACCAATATTCACGATTTTTAGTTATTAAATACATTTGTTAAGCATATGAATACACTTTAAATATAAATTAGTAATACGTTAATTAATTAACATTTCTTGATATAGATATACGCGTATTTCACTTAAACAATATGTCAATTATGTGTCTAATCATTGTGATTTTTTAATTTGTAAAGTACAATCAAACCTGTACTGAAGACCATATGTAAACAAAGACAACCTGTAGAAAAAGACCATATTTCATTTGTTCCATCAATTGATTTACACAGTTACACCTGTGAACAAAGACAAACTGTCTTCAAAGACCATTCTGGGTTTTTTCCCTGAGTGTTCTTTAAAGACAGATTTGAATGTACTTTAAATTGCAGCTCCTTTTGAAGATAAAAATGATCTGAATTCGATGCAGATCAAGTCTTTTGAGACGGTACTTTTACTTGTTCCTCGTCCGCCGTCCAACACTATGATTGAGGATTTCTATGAAAAGGTTAGACAGCGGAACAGAGAAGAGCCGATATCTTCAAAGCTAGCTCCAGCCTATAATGGCAAGCCGGTAATTTATTTTATAACATTCATTCATGTTTTTTTTGCGGAAAATGTGTCTCTTGTGATTTTTTTTGACGAAAGGATTTCACAATTATAACAATGATTTTAGGAAGAACAAAACTTAAAATTGCGTTTTTTCTCAGTAGTATAACATTTTGTAACAAAATTTGGCTTCATTGTGGATAATAAAATGCAATTAATTCTATTTAATTTATGAGAATATGCGGATTAAAAATATATTAAATTTGGTTTCATTAGCTCATATGACGTCATGTGTCGCGCGCCGACTACTGTAAATGTCAATAAAGAAATAAGCCCCTCCTCCAAATCAGTATTACTTAGAACCAAGTGATCTAAATTGACAATGGTATTAATTAAAATGAGTTTTAAAATAATTGCATTTTACTTGTGATACATGAAGCTACAAATAAAACAATATAAATTAAGATCGAAGATTTTTGAATTTGGGGTATATACATATTAACGTTTTTTTTAATCTCGTAAATATATAATTTATTGCCCCAAAACTGCCCGGGAAAAATTTAAACTGAACAACAAAATCAATGTTATTGTGGTTGAAATGAAAATCATATCACATTTTTGAAGAACAAAATTAAACCCATACCCCGAGCGTTTTTGTTGTAGTTGTTTTTTTTTTTTTGTTCTTTTTCAAATTGCATCGAGTGCCAAGCTACTCGCTCGGTTACTGTGAGGTATTCTCTCAAACCAACAATCATGCAACGATTATACATTGTGTCGTAGAATATTCTCTTTACTATAAACGTCGGCCAGTTTTGTCTGGGGTCGCAATGATATATAGGAGAATTGGCTTGGGAATAGTTGCTAAGATAATAATGAATGTGAATGTCAAATTAATGGCCTCTAATGCTTTTACTTCTTTCTGATGTGGAACCTAGTTATCAGCGCAGTGCCAGCAAATATATTCATCAAACGCTCGAGCTTTTAACGCATTTGTAAGTAAATTTATGTCATCGCTACTTTAATGGGTTACATGACACGCGATCAGGTTAAATGAGGCTTTAATAATCATTTCATTTCCTTCTAGATATCTACAATTAAGTTAAGCTTCCCGATTTGAATTTGATAAAGATGTGCAAATACATCTATGGGAATCTGGAGGAATGTTCGCGTATATCTTCTGACCGAAAATTTGTTACTTGGCTTTCATGAAATGACGGAAATTGGCTGACAGCATTGGCTATCTGTTATGGCAGCTTCTTTAATCTAATGTTGTATAATTGAGTGCGCAGATAACAGTTTCCTGTAATCACTGATTATAAATTACTCAGCATAAATTCTCACATACGCCTACTCAAGATGCGTAAACACCGTTAAAAAGTCTCTTGGTTCTGGAAATCAAATTTACTAGCAAATGTCCGATTTTGATTGTATGTTTCAACGTGCCTCGAGGTCAATAATAAATTAAGGGGACCAATGTAATACAATAAAAATAAATAGTGGAATGTAACAAGGCCTCGCAGCTTTTCCCGTTTATAGTCCATTGATCATTTTTTCTCTAAATGTTGAATTAATTCAGTTTAATGTTGAATTCATGCCTCTAAATGTTGATTGTAAGCCTATTTATGTTGAATTAATGCATCTAATTGTTAAATTAATTCCTCCAAATGTTTAATTAAATTTCTTTTAAGGTTGAATAAATGCCTCTTTATGTTGAATTATTGTCTATAAATTTCGAATGATCATTCCTATGTTATTCTTTCTAGATCAACGTCCCGGTGTATGCTGCGTATTTATATGACGCCGTGTACACCTACGCGCTAGCGCTCGGCCAAGTTATTCGTCAAGGCGGCAGCCCAAATAACGGAAAAGCCATTATTGATCTGATTAGAAACAGGACTTTTAGAAGTATGTCATTGTTGATTCCTCCCCTATTCTTAATACTTAACGCCGATTTTCGTTTACGTGTTTTACCTATTGTTATTATCGTTGCTGGGTTTTAAGACTTTGAATTTATTTCCTTTCCTATTGGTCGAAGTTGAGAGGCCCAAATATCACCAACAACTTACGCTCAAACGTATTTTTCAACTTAACTATCTATTAAAATTCCTATTGAGATTCGGTTATTTTCTAGACAAACATATTTGATCAAACATGATGGTGCTAGAAAACAAAAAAAAACAACATTCCCCATTACTTTAAAGATAACGTCAGCAGAAAAATAGGTATTATTCATATGTTGTTATATTTCAATGAAGGTATACTCGGCTACGAGGTGTACGTCGACATGCACGGTGACGCCGAAGGGAACTACACTCTGCTCACGTTTGACGTCCATCGCGAAGATGATAGCGTAGAGCTAATACCGGCGGGAAACTTTAGAATGACTCAGAATGGAATTGGAATTCCAGTAAGTAAAATAAGACCTGTGAATGTCAGGGAAAATTATTCATCATTTCTTTGATACTTTGTTTTGATATTTTTTCACGTTAGGTGGGAAAACAAAATCACTTAATGTTTGGTATAGGTTCACGGTTTTTGCTGTTTTCGCAAGGTAATTGATTTTAAAAATACTTCTAGAAAAGCTGTGATATGTAATCCCCGTAAGATATTGCACGCTAGACATCACCCTCGAAAAAAAAAGAAAAAGTCATTTATTTTAAATAAAAATAATATCTAGACTTTTATAATCATGTATATTAGTGTTTCCAAAACTATTTTCAATTGAAAAAAATATAGGTCTTGCTTGCTTTAATGAGGTATTTATTCTAGTAAGCTGAAATTCATTAGGATATTGTTTAATAATCAATTCATTTTGCTGATATCGCAAGTGATGTTCAAGACTGTAATAATGTCAGTCAACAAAGTTTAAAAAAGTGAAATATGCATATAAGGAATAGCCCCACTCAGAAAACACAGTCTCCCCACGCAGCAAAAACAGAGAGGGAAAAGAGAATGTGTTTATAACAATATCAATTTCAGTTAAGACATCGTAAACAACTAACGAAAAGAATGAACCCTTGCTGATACCGCCTTAGAACAATCAGTGGCAAAAAAAATTGCCACTTGGGGTTTAAACCTAACTTTAAGTCTCTTTTATACCATTTTGATTACACACAATTGATCATCGACAAGAGGTGCACAGTAAGTCACCATAGGAATACATATTACTTGTTAAAAAGAAAAACATGTGCGACTCGGTAAAGTCCTGACAAATATTTATTTTATATTATCATACAAATCATCTGTAAAAAAGCTCCATTTTCATAATGAGTAATACAAACTTTTTCTTGCAAAGGGTTTTCCTTGGAATTGATGGGCTTGTCTTGAAAACAAGTAACCAAAGATACGGTTATTTGTTTTGTACATGTCCCAAAACATTAACTAAACAAATTAAAAAAAATTCATAGTTCTCTTCGGAAACTTATTATTTTCAACAATATATTCTTCACTTCCTCTTAACTTAATAACAGGCAAGGCCGCCGATCACAAGAAAAAGAACGTTTCAAAACTAAAGGCTTTAAAATTTGTTTATATGTTCAATATTTACTTCAAAGTGTAAAACTAATATCGGATCTGACATGAGTTGTCATGGTAGTCAAATACTTTTGAACGAGTTCTGAAAGTTGTTATAAAGTTTGCCTCTGGCGCTGTCTAGGCAACACCGGAGAGACGTAAAACAATCTGTTGTTTCAAAGTAAAATATGCATATCAAGAATTGCCACACTCACAAAACAAAGCCTCCCCACGCAGCGAAAAATGAAGAGAGACGCCAAAAACAATTAACGACATAGAGAACCCTTGGGGATACCGCATGGAACGGCCAGCGGCAAAACAAATTGCCACTGGGGGTATAGACCAGGTTCTAGGGTGCACAAACCTCACACTTTCCAAGGCTTTTTATCGCACGAAACGGTCTGTGTGTTCACAATGAACTATCAGATAAATATAACGTTAAATCATATAGATGTATTAGCTGGACCTTTAATATAAACGTGTTATAATAGTTTCTCTTAATCCAGTCAATTAGATAAAGATATCCTGATATCTTAAAACGCAGTAGAAGTAGCCATTTACAGGAGATAATTAGAACATTAGCTTCGTACAGTAAGGTAATTATTGAAAAGTGAAGTGCTTGTCTCAAGATAATGTCTCGTAAAGGCATTTAAATGAAATTGTTGCTAAGAAATCTGAAAATCTGGCTTCCGCAAATTAAAGGTTCAATCAAGAAACTAATTATGTTTACAGTTTGTAAATTTTTATCAAAATGACATTTCATCATTTCATATAAATTTTGATTAAAATATCATCATCATCATCATCATCATCATCCTCATCATCGTGATCATCCTCCTCCTCCTCCTCATCATCATCATCATCGTGATCATCATCATCATCATCATCATCATCGTGATCATCATCATCATCATCATTATCATCATCATCATCATATTTTTCTTTTTCTTTATCTTCATTATCATCATAAACAAAAACAACAACATTATCATCATCAACAGTATGATAGTCCTGACTATTTAATTCATCATGATCATTCCCCATTCGTCATTAACACTTCCATCCATTACGGGTTTTCTAAATTTGTTTGATTAAAAAATGTATGTTCCAATCTATGTTTTTTGCACGTCAATAGACAGTTGCACTCTGGTAATGACTACCAGCTGCATGTGATTAAAAGTTTAACTATGGCGGAATTTGAAACAATCACTATAATCATGCTCAGAAGTACACTACCGGTGTTGCTACCATAAAGCCTATTTCCGGTTATCTGCTAAGTTCCCGATTGCCGTCAGCTAAAACATTTTCAAAAGTTGACCAACTAAACGGTAGAGAGTATCTACAAAGACATCATTGGAAACTTTCAATTTCTTAGTAAATTTAATTTTCCGTGACGCGGGGAAAAAGTAAGACAGCCTTTAAGACGTTTTTCATTTAGCTGTTATGCAATTTTGTCAGGTTGCTTTGTTTATATCGAATATTTAGGTGTTACATTTCGGCGGCACAAAAAGCCTGATACATGTAAGACAGTTAATTACCAGAAATTGCAATAATGTACTAAACTAAGAGTTAAGGGCTATTGTGCCATACCGAATGGTTTCAATTTCATCAAATATTTTAATGTGAACGCTACATGTATTGTTACTTTGTATTGGCGTTAAGTATATCAATAGTGTTTGTTTATCTTTTATGAAACATTGCATGATTTGTTGGCAGGAATTAAACTTGTTCCGTGCTATCAAATGGAGGAATGGGCATCCTCCTTCAGACGAACCAGAATGTGGTTTCTATGGTGAAAAGTGCGTCAAAGAGTTTGGTAAGTAAAAGTTTGAGATATTCTGTAGAAAGTAGTAGTCAATGAGCAAGAGAAAATTCATGCTTGTACTGAAATATATCGCTGCTCTACGCAAAATAATTTCTTCCGAACGTTGACATTATTTCTTTTTAATAAAAAGTATGTTCTCTCAAAATTTATTAGCGATTCGCCTAATTTTATGACAAAATTATAGCCTCCAATATTTTTATCCAAAACATAACAACAACGAAAAATGCTATGATTATCCCGAAGGCACGTTTTCGCATAACGAAATTAAATTCAGAATTAACCAGCAATTTATCTTTGAATATATCAGGGCAATTTCAAACAGATTTTTTTTCTTTATTTCTTGTTTTTTATAACTTATGGACAATCCGAAAACGTTTTAAAAGGGGCTTAAATCTGGGTTTATGTCGTTATGACGTAACGTCATAAACAAACCTTTTGTACGCCACCTCACGCAACTTTTCTGTCCAATTCACGAAAATTGTGAACTTAAAGCATAAAATAAACAAAATATTCTTTACTAGTGAAAGATAGAAGTAATTATGCATTTTCGCTCGTGGTTTCGCCACTCGTGAAAATACGAATTATGGAGCTCAGTCAGTGAAATATATTTTATCATTCACTGGTCAACATTATTTACTTAACGCAATAATGAGCCATGCCGTGGAAAATGTTTTGCTGGAAGTTGATGTCATGCCTTGAAATGACGTCATACAGCTCAGCAGACAACATTGAAAATTGTGCATTCGTAATAAACAATTATATTAATCGTTGTGAAATTTCGTAACAATATCGCTTAACAGTAATTGTAAAACGAACGAATATTCTTTCTACAAAAGTCAAGAACTAAAAATGTTAAAATATTTCCCCATAACAAGACTGTATTAAATAATTGTCTTTATCTTTCTTTCCAGAATGGAGGGTTTTGGCGGTGTGTATTGTAATTGCAGTTATTTGTTTAATCGCCGGCGGATTTTTCTTAAGGTAATTTCAGAAACATTTTAAAAGCGGTTAGGCTAGTATGTGTACAAAGAAGCATCTTAAAATAATTATAGGTTACTACAATTTTGGGAAATAATAAATGTTTCTTCTAAATAATGTATACTTTATACTAGTTGTTTTGTAACTAATGTTTTGCAATTTCCATTTTTCTTTCAGGCATTATTTATATGAGCAAAAACTAGCACGTCTTTTGTGGAAAGTGGATTTTAAAGACATTGTACTTGTCGACTCAGTAGATGAAATAATTCCTCCAACTCACAAAAAGGTTGGTCATGTTTGGATTATTTGGATATAAGATACATGTATACTATTATACGCCTTTCAAAGAAATGCCAGTGAATATTAATGGATAATATTTCAGTTATAGGCTTGACGTTTTCGATATAGCCATGCTTTCATCGATTTTAAAATGGGAAATCGACAAAGGAGAACGTCTGCGGCTGATAACTTTTCTTAGGCCATACAATCATAAGAGAATAGTCATTTTATTATGAGATCATATGAATTGAACCGATATTTTTCTTACTTGTTCCAACTTTTCTAAACCTATATAAAATAGATGCATTATATTTTGTTCAAAGTTATACATTGTATTGAACTGCATTTAGCGTTAGAGAGGTTTTGATAATTTTCTTTTTTACAGATGGAAGTGCAATGACGAATTTGGATGGCCTTTAATTAAAAATGAGATTTTTATATTCTTATTGAACTGTTAATTTGACATTTTTGCAGAGGAAACGTTCCAAAAATCAACCGTTTAAATTCATCTTTAATTATGAGAACGAATCAGAGCGCACCACGTTGCTAGGAGAAAGCAAGCACGAGCGATCCACGTCTAGCGAGAACAATAAACGAAATCTGATTGGTTCCTACAAAGGCGTCATAGTCTCGGTAAAACTCGTGGTGCGCAAGAGCGTGGAAATCGACCGTGACATGAAAAAGCAACTGCAGCTACGGAAAGAACTGAACCATGACAATATAACCCGATTTATTGGCGCATGCGTGGAGACGCCACATGTCTATATTCTTACGCAGTATTGCCAACGAGGAAGCCTTTATGTAAGATTGTGTTAATAAACCTGTAGAAATAAAAAAGTGAAATAAGTAGAACTCACAGCGTACAACATGCACGAATATCAAGTCATGGTCATATAAAAAAGTGAAAGATGCATATCAGGAATCGCCACACTCACAAAACACAGCCTCCCCGCGCAGCGAAAAAGAAGAGATGAAACGAGAGCAAGTTTGTTATAAGTATGTCAAATTCAAATAAGACGACACAAACAACTAACGAAAGGCTCGGTTTGATTAAGCCTGTTCATGGGCAGCAATTGAAATGTTTATTACTGCCCACGCCGCCTAGCCCCGGGTTGAGCGCAACTCAATATTTACACCAATAAACAGTACAATTTTGGTCCATCCCAAACGATGGTATGCATATGGCGGCGAACATGGAACCTTCAATGCGGTATTTTCAGATTAAAGCTGTTGTTTTCAACTATCAGACCAAAGCCATAAATTTGTTTTAGAGTGCTGTAAATTTGATATGCATCCATTAGCGCATGAACGCCCATGAAAGGCAGCTATATTGTTAATAATTTGTTTTATATTTGTCACGATATAACGATGAACGTTCTAAGTTAATGGACGCAATGAAATAGTCATGAATGATATTTGTCAGTTATCAAATTACACAGATGTTCCTAAAGTGCCCTCGTATACAGACATGTTTCTATGTCGATTAATATCTAAGTTTGAATTGTTATTATCATAGCCAAAATAAACAACAGAGCAACAATATTAATTTATTTTGTAGGATATTCTGCAAAATGAAGATTTTAGCCTAGACGATATGTTTATTTCATCGTTAGTGTCGGATTTAATAAAGGTATGAATTTATTTTTACATTATTACCGGTAATATGGTTGAGCTGGATTCCAGGCTGAGGTCCGAATGAAACTGGCTCCAGTAAAATCAGTCTCTGTGAAGTAAGCTAGTAAGCCGCCGACTGATTGACGTGTCATGAAAGATAATAGTTTGCAGTATAATGATGTTCAAAGACGTTAGCAATATTCCATCAGATATCATGTAAATAAACCAAATATAATAAGTATACAATATATAGGTAACCTGATAACCAAAACATAATTATAGAATTAAAACTGAAATTAATGCAGCGAGGAAACTAAGCGTAAATGTACACAATGACGGTAATCATTATGTTTCTAATAAAAATTGTTTATGTTGGAATAACAATGAACATTTAATGTTTTTTGAGGTTTTTAAATCTAATTGTCATCTCTACCCATAATGCACAGAATAACATTATATTCATTGGTTATGGATAATTAGACTGTCACTTGATACACCATTAATCCCATATCATTTCCTCTAACTGACCCCTCCCCCCACCACCCCCCACCCAAAAACCCAACTCTGTCATCCCATCCCCAACCCCACCATTGAATTTTATTCTATTAAAGTACATGTGTGCGCATGTTTGCAGGCAATGACGTTTATTCACGACAGTGAAATCGGTATCCATGGTAACCTGAAGTCCAGTAACTGTGTGATCGATGCTCGCTGGGTTCTTATGGTCTCGGACTTCGGGCTCGACAAACTGGACAACGAACGCTCCGGAAGCTTCAGTGCCGATCCTAGAAAATATTATGATAGTAAGAGTTATTGTGGTATCATTATATTTCACGCGGATTAACAATTTTAATTTTATTAAAATATCTTATCAAATGAAAATATCACATTTTCGCGAATAAATGGCCGCGGTGAAACGTCATTTTTGACCCTTTGCGCCAAAATTCGTCCTTGCGAAACTAAATGCTTTCACAGTAAGAGTATTTGAAAAAGGATACAGTAACTTGACTAAAAATTATTCTTTATTTCAAAAGAAAGTGTGCACTTTGTTTCGGCGATTTTTAATAATGCCCAAATATTTAGGTATCAAAATCGATATTCGATCATTTAAATTCAAAGTTACCCTATCTATGATCATATCTCAATGTTGATATTAAATATATAGGCAGCTCATGCAAAATCACCGAAAACAAAGAGCACACTTACTTTCGGAATAGTGTATATATAACTGGTTTTGGAACATAAGGATTATTATCTTAAGTTACATTGTAACATGTTTTAATAGAGATATGTAGGAGTGAATTTCTTAGATCTATGTGACGAGCAAATTTGATCACAAAATATCACATAAGAATAATCTATTTCGTTTTTTTTATTCAACACTGACCTCAGAAAATAAAAAAAGCAAATAAAATTCGTTCGTGGAATTCATTTTTCGATTTAAATTATTTTCAGGATTACTATGGAAGGCACCTGAGCTTCTTCGAAATAACGCACATGAAGCACGTGGCACACAGAAGGGCGATGTTTATTCATTTGCGTTAATTTTATACGAAATGATAGGGAGAAAAGGGCCATGGGGTGAAACGCCATATTCCAGTAGAGGTTTGTAATCTGTTATTTATGGGGCTAGTGACGGGAAAAGGTGTGATATTGTTGACGTATTATAGTAGCGCTATTTGTGCAGTGTGGCGGCCGTAAAAAGTCTCCCCGTACATATAGTCAGTACTGTTGTCAGTAAAATAACCCGTTACCGATGTCGTCCAGTGCTGACAACGTATAGCAGGACTATCCGATCAACCCTTTTGGGGGGTTGTCCCGGTTAGCTCAATCGGTTGAGTCGTCAGAATTGCAGGGCTAGGCGCTGTCGCCGTGACGGTGCGGATTCGCTCCCAGGTAGCGGCATTCTCCTTAATTGTTACTTTATTTTGAAAGCACGTATCTACTTTTTAATAATAATAAATTAATATTTGATTATGTCACCTATTTTTTTTACCGCAAATGCAAAATAAACCATGCAGTTTTCGCAACCTTTTGTCATTATTTCAAGTATCAATTTTAAAATTGAAGGCACATTTCCCAGTGACGCAACGCTGTCAAAAGTAACGATTTTTATACACGATTATGAGTTTTTACGTACAAAGGGGCGGCCTGCTTAATTTGCGGGAAAATAAAAAAGGTTGCGAGCCCTGCCCTATTTCATTTTAGATGAAGCACTTGTGAGAAAAAGTTTGTTGTTGTTGTTTTTTAAATGGAATTTAAAATAATTAACGACCGAAACAATATATTTTTTGCACGAACTATTTAATTTTATATTGTCCTCGTTATATATGTGTACACGGCAATCTTTCCACTTAATACAATAAATTAAAAATAAATTACACTTTGTTCTATTCTATTCTATTCTATTCTATTCTATTCTATTCAGATATCATTGAAAGAATCAAGCAGGGAAATTCTGATCTCCGACCAGAATTGAGTGTTTTAAAATGCGATCCTTTTGTCAAAGAATGCATAGCAGATTGTTGGGCGGAGGATCCTGACTTTAGACCTGATTTCAAGTACATCCGGTTCCGACTGAAAAGTATGCTGCAGGGAATGTAAGTTTAAATGGACATAAACCGGTGTTTATTTTTAATATTATGTATATGTACATTATTCAAAAGTTCTAAAAATCAAAACGACACTGGAAGGTTTGTACGATCATCTCTAAAGTATGCCATGTAAAATGTATAGATAATGATAGACCTTTAAGAAAGCAAATGTGGTTACAGCGCCGAAACAAGCATGCAAGATAGCGATACCTCACAAAAAAGTGAAATACGCATATCAATGATGGCCACATCCAGCAGACACAGCCTCCCCACACAGCCAAACAGTAGGACGCCACCAACAACGAAAGTGAGAACCCGAGGGGTTCTCGGTCAGTGGCAAAACAATTTGCCACTGGTGGTTTAAACCAGGTTCTAGGGTGCACCAACCTCACACATGCCCCAACAGGTTCTCCTATCACAAAACAAGTACAACTTGTCACAAGCAATCCGTATCGCCCAAAAGGAAAATTCCAAGTATGCCTATATACTGCAACCCACAATAATTGACATTCTACATGTACATGGTTTGAAATAAGTATATAACCATCAAGTGAGGTAGTTAAAACTGATATCTACGATGGAGTGAAGTACCGGGAAGAAAATTTCTAAAGCAGTTTCATTGAAAAATTATTGTGATATAAAAATAAAAATGGTAAGTGGGCATTGAATATGAGAGTTTATCTTTGAATACGACTTGAAAACGAACAAAGAGACGATACTTTTCAGTTCACAGCTGGATCATTAAAGCTAAGTGCCTTTTTATTTGGACTCTTTGCACAGACCCTAATAATAAACGTTTTGTTAAGGTTTCAAAGGCGTTCACTAGTGCAAAAAGGTTCAAAGTTATTACTTAATATTCTTATAAATGTCACGAATAGATGTGTTTAATATAATCATCTTCTCTATTTGGCATGTAAAAAACAGTTGAAATGTCTAACTTGAAATATTATTGTACACTGAATGATTTTGCTTTAAAATTGTTATATTCGGAGAAATTTCGCTATGAAAATATCCCTCAGTGAAAAAAAAACATGTTCGTCATTAAAATGTCTTCTTTCGATTTAGAAAATCCAATATCTTTGACAACATGTTGGACATGATGGAAAAATATGCCAACAACTTGGAGAGTCTGGTTACGGAGAGAACAGAACTGCTTTCTGAGGAAAAGAAAATGACGGAGAACCTTCTGTTGCGCATGTTACCCAGGTAAGCGCTGAAAATATCCTGTTATGCATGGTGTCTTATTACGCGATGCAAAAATCATGCTGATTGTTTTGTCGAGGGACGTGATAACCAATATTCTCTAATGCATGTTGCCGTGGTAAACATCGTGTTGCGCATGTTGTCCCTATTACGCGATCATAAAATTCCTCTTACGCATGTTGCCTTAGTTACGCAATAATGAATATCATGTTGCGCAAGTTGCCCGAGTTACACGATCATGAATATCATGTTGCGCAAGTTGCCCGAGTTACGCGATCATGAATATCCCGTTACGTATGTTGCCCTGGTACGCGATCATTAATATCCTACTGCGCATGTTGCCCCGGTTACACGATCATGAGTATCCTGTTGCGAAAGTTGCCCGAGTTACGCGATCATGAGTATCCTGTTGCGAAAGTTGCCCGAGTTACGCGATCATGAATATCCTGTTGCGCAAGTTGCCCGAGTTACGCGATCATGAATATCATGTTGCGCATTTTGTTACGGTACGTGATCATGAATATCCTGTTGCACATGTTTCCCCGGTTACGCGATCATAAATATCATGTTGCGCGTATTGCAGGGTTTCGCTATAATCATTATCTCGTGCGCATATTGCCGGATTATGCGATCATGATCATTTTTGCGCAATTTACCCGGTTACGCGATCATGAATGTCCTTTTGCGCATGTTGCCCAAACAATAATAAATATCCTGTCGGCTCTTTGCTGACTTCAGTTCTCACTAATATCTTTCATTAACCGCTTCATCAATGTTCATGTTATGAACATTCGACATTTTGAAATTCATCGATTGTGATCATAAATAGAAGATGTTGGAAACATGACGGCGGTCTGCAGTTCATACATATGTACTAGAGTTAGAAAATGCAAGTGCTAGTCAATGGTAAGCCGTGGGTTCAGAACAAAAGTTTCTGTGAGCTTCATATGATTTTAATTGTCAGTGCATTAATAGAACTCTGACGATACATTAAACAAATGTAAGATCTCATTCTAATGTAAAATGAATAGTCTGCAATTTTCCCAAAGAGACAGAAACAGTGAGACGTGTTTTAAGCTTCAGTCAGTTTAAATAAGTGCATGTTTCTGTTTAGACGGGGATTTCACAATAAAGTTAGTGATCATTCTAAGTAATGTTTCACTCTTTTAATTAGAATCTCGGAAACGTGTCCTTTTTCAATATAGACAACAGAATTACTTATTAACTAAGTCGCAGTCTTCTTCATATTCCCGCGAACGTAAGGGCACATGCAGGTTAATTCATGTTCAAATTGGTATAAATCAAATAAAAATAAATTAAGCGAATATACTGTATTCTTGTCGCCAGATCTTCCGACTTTTGGTTGATTGCTAGATTTAAAATGAATATGAAAAAATGGAACGCAATACCCAAGACACGCTCGTTACGTATTTATTATCCTTGAACATTTCGCCGAATTCAAAACTTAATAGAAATTGAATGTACTTAATATGTTTATTGACTTTCAATTGTCTACAGTACTTTACCGATTATTAAAAAGTCACAAGACAGACTGACTTTTAACATATGATCTATTGGTAATTTTGTTTAGAATTGATACAACACAACAAAAGTTAACTCGCTATATCTGCTAGTAAACAATTTATGTTACAATAAATATTCTATCAAGCGACGTTCTACTTATTCATTACCAGCTATACTTCCAAATTGGTAGAAATATAAAGTTCGGTTAAAGAACAATAATGTAGTAACAAATAATTTTTAATTTAAGCACCAAATCAAACATTCATTGACCTGTACACTTTCGCTTCCCGTAATTACAGGAGAAAGTGTTAGCGTACATTAATGAGGGAAAGAGCTGGACACTCTGTCGCTTATAATTCATTTATCTAGTCCCAAGTGCCACTGGCATCTATCAAAGAAGATTATGATTATTTGTTATGACTTTTTTGACAATTTTGCTTGGCAAACTTATTTGAACGCAAATTATCTATGGTGTTTACAAAGTATATGTCTGCCAAATATTATGCACAACTACTTGTAGCAACTGTTCATGATTTTGTACGTGTAATGCAATGGGAGTGGGGTATCTGCTAGGTTTTTGATGCGCACCTAAGTTACTACATTTTGTATTGCATGTGGTTTGCACAACTTATCCGATATCTATGGCTATTGACCAATAACTATAGATATCGTTCCGATAAGGATAGATACATGTATTGACGACAACTAGGATTATCGCCAAATGACCATAGTAATGGGGTAAAACCCTATTTCCTGGGCGATAACCCTTGTTATCTTCCATAACTATTATAGTTCTTATATATCGCCAAAAACCTTTGTTCTCGGCGTTAACCGTGGTTACCGGACGAGAACTAGGGTTTTCATCAATAACAATGGCTAGGTCCTAATTATAATTGTATCTTGATAGATCGATTGATCCGACCTTTTTTTCTTTTTTCCTTGTAAATCTCTCGATACCTCAAGACCTTTTTTCGATCATGGTGCGAGTCATGGTGCGAGTTATTTGTACTGTCTGTAGTGTTTATCATCGTTTTCACAATTCACTTATTTTTGTGAATAGGTTTACAGTCACATGATACTCCGTTTATAGTAAGAATTATGATCTTATTGTATAAATAGACGAATATGATTTTTCAGTAAATTATTCCCAACAAAGGAATTTGATGATGTAAAAATTGAGTTCAGCGCTGCCAATGCAATTACAGTTGAATGATACAAATTATTTCAAATACCTGTAATCGCCACTACATGGACAGTGTTAGTGTGAGTCGCTGAAGATCTTTTGTATGCCTCGTTCCACTTGTTGCTGAAGAGTTTTGGTTACTTTAGTTCATATAATTTTAAATTTCAGATATGTTGCAGACAGACTGAAATGCGGTGAACCAGTAGTTCCTGAATTGTATGATTGTGTCTCCATTTACTTCTCGGACATCGTGGGTTTTACGGCTTTATCGGCAGAAAGTACCCCGATGGAGGTAAACACACTCTGTGCTGAGTTTCAGAGATCGCAATAATAGAAAATTTGGTGGCACATTAGCGTGTTTGTTTCGTATTTATTTTATTCAATATTCCTGTTTCCAAAAAGGATACTCTTATGCTAGTTATAGGTATTTTGTTTGTTTTTCCTTGAAATTCTTTTTAAAAAATATCAGATTTTTTGGGAAAACCTCCATATCAATTTAAAGTAGTAACTTTAATTTTACCATACGTATCAATTTAGAAATCGTTCTAAACTTCAGTTCTCTAATCTGGGGCAAATCCACCTTTGCAAATAATTTGTTCTTTTAAGAACGCGTTTGGCGAGGCATGAGATTTGTGGATCCCGTAAACTACTGTGTCATTCATATTTCGTCGCTGACTAATCAAACACGGTTACTTTCTCTCTCTCAGCTTGGGAAGACATGAATTTTCTTCATTTGGCATTTTTGTTTTGTATAATTGTAGGTTGTATGCATGTTGAATGATCTCTACACGTTATTCGACGCAATAGTTGAAAACTATGACGTCTACAAGATCGAGACCATCGGTGACGCCTACTTTGTCGTCAGCGGACTTCCATTGCGCAACGGCGACTTGCACGCGGGGGAAATTGCGTCATTGTCTTTGCACATGCTCCGAGAAATCAAAACTTTCAAAATAAGACATCGTCCAGATGATACACTCAAACTACGTATAGGAATTCATTCTGGTATTTTTTGTGTTTTTGCCGATCGGTTCAATAATGTTTGTTAGTTTTCCGTTGCAATTTGATGCGTTTATCAGTTATATTATAAAATATTCAGTATATAAACTTATCAGCTAAATTTATGCTATTAAATGACAAGTTTATTTTAATATGAACTACTCGTACACATGTTCTGGAAGACATGCTTTTCAAATTAAAAAAAAATAGTAATACTATAAAGTTTTATAAAGTAAATTCAAACAGTATATTTATGTAATATTTGAACGAGAAGTTATAATATGTAATAAATGTTTACAATGTTAGGAGGAATGATAAAAAGTGATTGTTACAGACTTTAGCTATTACTTTTGGAGTTTCTTTTTATTTATTTGACCTTTACTCTCTGCGCTCAGGTCCATGTGTAGCGGGTGTGGTTGGACTAAAGATGCCGAGGTACACATTGTTTGGGGATACTGTCAACACGGCATCGCGCATGGAGTCCACTGGTGTCCGTAAGTATTAGCTACATCTCACAATGAAGAACGTGTATTAATTAAACATGTACATATAGTGATGGTAAAAATCTGGGAAATTTGCCCTAAACGGGAAAAAACTGAGCGGAACTAAATCTAAAAGTGTTTTGACATGAAATCTAAGAATATAAATTCTGCTTATCACAGAAGACGCAAATGACATCCCGTACAACGTTAGGATAATTAAAAATATTCATATCTATAAAAGCTGCAATATTAAAACTGCTGAAATATTGATACTGTTTCTTGGGAGTACTTTTAACCAACATAAGCGTTATACTCAACGACCTTCAGATGTCAAATGTCGTTATAACGACATAAAAGGAAAATAGGTTGTTGTTTATAACATCAAAGAAAACAGCTTTAGCTTCCATATACGTTTTTCTAGAAGAACATCCTTCATAACTTAAAGACAAATTATGTAACGCTATAAATTATATTTAGGCAGGTGGATTTTCGATATGTTGTAAAATTTATAATATAGGCCTACTGTTTTGTTATGAACGTAAAGCTGTATCAAAATCAACAATGCTGCAAGACAAATTTTGGAATTGGTTTTAAAGTTTTTTCTTGTTTACAGCGCTGAAGATTCACTGTAGCTCAGACATTACCATTTTGCTGCACAAACTTGGGGGATACAAACTCGCAGAGCGTGGATATATTACTGCAAAGGTGAGAAATTATGAAAACAAATAAATGTGGATGCACTTAAATTTTGGGACTGATTTTAGTGGGGTTTTGAATTCGTCGTTTTCATTTTCCTTGTGAACGTTGAATTTAAATTTTATGCCCCGTGCTGGCTTTAAATAATTCTTGGAGCTTCTCACGACATGTAATACCCTATGAATTAAAAAATACTTATTTTCTACTCATTTTTATCTCATAGGGAAAAGGAGAAATGCTCACGTATTTCCTTGAGGGTGAGAACGTGTCCCATAGACAAAGAAGGATATCTCATTCCAAATTTTCTCGTCAAAACTCGCCAAAATCCTCCGATATAGACGGTTTCGGGGCGCCGACCATCCACCCAAAGTACTGGTCCAATGGCAGTATTCCTTCACCAACACATGAACTAAACGTTCCGTTATTAAACTGTGATACTGAATATGGGGACATAACTCATGCTGAAAATGGCAACAAAAATTCTATCTGTGATCCAGAAGACATATTAAGTGAAATATACATTCAAAATGATACTAGTGACCTTGACACTAAAACAAAGTTAACAGCTGGTTCCACGTCTGCCAAAGCTGATAAAGTTTGTCCGTTCACCAGCCAGGACAAACAAAATCCATTTTCTTTAATTGATACACGGTCGCCTGTTGAAAGGCGCATAAGTGATAATACATATTTGCTAGCAAATGGACGTGGAGGAGTAACAGATGAGAACACTTTAAGCTTGAAGAAACTAGAACTGACCAGAAACAGCTCTCTACCGTTATACATGTTCGAGGAAGACTCATTGTGAAGTAAAAAATATGTTATGTTTCACACCATATTTCTAATTTCGATTTTCGAATGCGTCAACACTGGACTAATAAGAAAATGTAAAGATTCTCCTTTTTAAGAAATAATTTTAAAAGTAATATAGTTATATTATATACGCAAATTCATTTTTTTCAATTTGTTAGAAGATGTTTGTGTAATAATTGAAAAATATTTGCGGTATCCTCTATGTCGGTTACTCTAAGTGATACAGTTATTGAAACGTGCAAATGATGAGAATACTTTCAAACGCAAAAACCTTTCGAACACCAAACCGACATATTGCCTGCTGTGCCGACTTGCTTACATATTTATACTTACATATATTTATAATTAACAACCGATTTTCCGATGTTTTAAGAACCACTACACTCCTCCCCTACACGTTCATCGATAAATAATATCAAGATCTCAATAACGGCAATCATTGGTTTCTCTTTAAGTAGTTGAAAGTTTTTTACAAAGTACACAACATATTCTTGTCATTATCATTACACTCACATGGGAATTTAAAATTGTGTTTTGTATTGCTTAGTTTTTGTGAATTTATGTAAATAGAATTTTAAGGAATTTTAGGTCTAGCATTTTTCTTCACATTTCTAACGTGTCTTACTGACGCAAAATAAAGATACATTTATAACATTCATTTGCGCAAAGTAATATTGAACGAAATTTTACTGTTATTGAGATTTTGGTAATTTTCTTTTTATCGATAAACGTGCTTGGGAGGAGTGTAGTGGGCCCTTAACAGGGCTTTTTAATTCTTTCTTCTTAATTGTGAGAGCGTTTTGATTTGCAACTTGATGTTTTAAATACGATATCTTTCAAAGCTATCCAAACTACATTATTAGTGATGGCATGTAAGAAGACATTCCGGCAAAATGATGTTGCATGTTACATCACATTTATTCTAGTTTAGTTATAAACTTCATGGTAGCAAATGTAGAGAACAATTCAGCATACCTTAAGCCAATGTTGGTCTTTGAATAATTGACACATATGGTTGGCTGTATGTATAGTAATACATAAATTTTCTGTTACATTCACTACTAGACTAGCATCATGCTCTTGCTGTTTTGACTCTGGATTGTCTGGTCTCGGTACGGTCATTAACTACTCAGCATTTTTGCTTGACAATCCCCTAATATCTTACTTCTCATAATTGTGTGTTTTGTATCCAACAGTGTCGGGTTGATGGGTGGGTTGGCGATAATTCACAGACTACTTGTTTTTTTCTTACGAGTAGAGTAAATCGATGAAATTAACATTAGAGGTTTGACGTTTTCGAAGATTTTAATTTGTTACCAGAAAAAAGCATTATATATTAAAAAACCTCGTGCATAATAATTATACAACCCAAATCCATTTGTTCATTGCTTAGGTTTTTATGAACCATATTGTTTTATATTAAATATTTTGTCACATTTATTATTTTTGTAGAAGATCTTTTTGTTCTAAAATTATATATTTATGTGCAATGTAAATCTTTACAAAAGAATTAATTTATTTGCAATGTAAATATAACTGAATACATTACACGTGATAACTTAACTGTGATGATGTCTGTATTTATTTTTATTACCGTTTTTTGTGACACATTGTAAACAATAATAATTTTACCTACATTATGTTTTTGCTAAGTAGATCTATTGTGTCACGTGATAGAAAACATTTATTTTAAAATTGAAAATTAGTGAGACAAAAATAAAAGGTTTGACATTTTAATCTATCCGCTCTGAACATTTCTAAAAGAAATCATAATGGTCATTATTTTTTACAGTATTGGTTATTTTCTACAAGTTTAATAGAAAGTTATTCTCTTGTTAGCGGTAAGTGTCTTTAAAAAGAACTGTTTTATTTAATGACTTTCGCGAAATATGTAATATTTATAGTAAGTAAAGTCGTCTGCTTAACTGTCTGAATGACGTCTAGACGTAGCTTAAATATACACCGTTCTTCTCGCACAATTCTTCACATCTGTTTGTGGTTTCTATACATCTTAAAAATCATTGATATGCAGTATGGATTGTAAAATATTTTCATTATGAAATCATTTAATGTCATTTGAATTATTGCACATTTTAAAACAACAAACGTGTACATTTACAACATCTGTATATTTCTTTTACACATAATACGACATTTAAAGATTGGTCGCACTGTGGAAAAAGATGCGTCTTCGAACTATATTGATAAAGTACAGTCCTAATAAAAATTCATAAAGGAGCAAACAAATGCTTAAACATGTACTATCTTACTGAAATTAACGTTAAAAGTGAAAAATACTAATAAAATAACATCCTGATTAAAAAAAGAAAAATAAAAACGATATGATTCATTGAAAAGTAAACATATTTTCTTTGCTTTTATGATTAAAACATTTTAGGTAAACTTGTTCTTTTGTGCCAATGCTGATAAGCCTTTTTATCATGAAGTCGTAACGTTCATTTTTCTCAGGTAGTTTACAAACTCATAGCTCGTCTTTGTAGATGCATGTGATTTTTGTTAAAATACTGTTATGATTTATTAAAAAATAAAATGTATAGAAATGTAAATCGTTCATAATCAGTCAATATATCCCCTGTATAAATATATGAACAGTAGATAATACACCCATATTGATAAACTGTCAGTTGTTTATGTTAAAACATAAAAATAAGCGCAAGAAAAAGAAAGTCTTAGACAACATTGGAACACGCAAGGAGTAAAAATGTCTCCAGTTAATTTTTTGATATGTAAGTTGTTACACTATTTGGATATCTGCCAGACCGGGACTCGAACCCGGGTCACTCGCTTACAGGGCGAGTTCCCAGCCGACTGAGCTATCCGGCAGCTTACACATCTTCCCCCCAGGTAGTTCCTACTTCGTACCGCGAAACGTGCAGAACAAACCAGAATTTAACAAATACATGCAAACTTCCGAACGCAGTAATCCATACAAAGGCCGTCCATCATAAGCTTTTATTCCAGCCATAATTTTTATCCTTCCAGACAAAACATAATGTGCTTGTGCCATAAACATTATTATTATTAAATCATATTGGTCTGACGTTTCTCATTGGATTAAACGTGATCAAATTTCGATATTGACTCGTAGGCGGAGTCTAAATCAAATATTGACCTGAGCGAAAAATTTCACGCGCGAATCGGCTTAGGTACGAAATACGTCACAGCGCTATTACGTCACAATGAATACAACTGTTGTAAACAAATGGCGTCGACTGTTGGAGACAGAAAAGTAAAACTGCTGCTAAAAGCACTGGTGGAAGACAAAACTGGCTTTATTTATGATATCTGGGTGTTGCAATGTGTAATTATATCAGGCAATGCTTCATGGTAAAGTAATGTCGCCAGTTGCAGCAACGAAAAGGACAAAACATACTGTATCGGGTACAAAGGTAGGCCCAATGTGACAATTTTGGAAATTATTTTAAAATACAGATTTAATAATAAAGCAGTTGTTGCATTTCAGTTTCGGTCAATATGGTGATTTATCGACCTGACGAAGCAATATCGACCTCGGGCTACGCCCTCGGTCAATATTGCTTCATCAGGTTGATAAATCACCATATCGACCTCACTGAAATGCAATAATTGTATAATATTGCACTGCACATGAGAATCCTTTAACTTGATGTACTGTACATGAATGAAGAAATAAGCAAAATCGCTTTGCTGGTTTTCTGTACTTACAGTAGTTTAAACGGTTACAATTCCAAAACATCTCGGTATTTATACTACTTGATGTGAGAAAAACTCAATTACCTTAATCTGCCAATCAGATGTTTGAGGTCTGAGACCTTGAAAGCAGAGAATCTGGGTTTCTTCTATTTGTTTATCTCATCGAATTTCACTTTGTTCCATAACAGTTATTTTGCAAAAAGTGAAATATGCATATCAGGAATGGCAACATTCAAAAGAAGCAGCCTCCACGCACAGCCAACAAATAGAGAAGAAAAAAGGGCATGGATAATAAAATTATCAATTTCAAAATAGAAAACATAATAAAAAATTAACGAGAAAGAGAGCCCGAGGGGTTACCGCATTGGAACGGTCAGTGGCAAAACAACTGGGGGTTTAAACCAGGTTATAGGGTACAAAGCAAGTAATAAAACAACAAACAATAAAACGAAAAATAATATGATGCTGTTGAAAAATTCAATCTTGAGATGCATAGTATTCCAGAAGAACTCAAAGGAAAATACGTTTTAGGAAGTTTCATTACAATTTAATCATTTTCAGGTTATATTGGAATCAAAATTTCTTCTAGAAAATACAAATGTAAGACAAAGTAATAGCATTATAAAAGGAACACCAGACGATTTCCTGTCGTTAACGTGACGGAATGTAAGAGACATACCAGAATGAATTACAGCCTGCGTCAAATGCATTCAAAGGGTACACCACTTTCTGCAACATTGATCTATAACGTCTTACAACGCAATTTTCATAGACATCGAGATGCGAATCTGCACTGTATAATTCAATAAGTTAAATTAAAGGCACGCATGTAACCTTTAGTAGCTTTTACGACAACCAATCCCAACTATTATAATTCAACGTAATATGTAACAAAAATATCAGTAACCCTTTATCTTGTCAATGATTCTATAAATGGATATTTATTGTCGAATAGTATTTTCTCGTACTGATAATAACACAAATTGCTTGTTCATCATTTCTGTTTAGAGAGATTGTAGAGGAAAGTAATTAACTCCGAACTTACTTTCTATGTGTTTACGAATGCTTCACGACTCCTAAGTTTCTTGCGATCTATATGCAACCAAAGTTATAATAAGTACGGTTGTGAACTAAATATGGGTAATCAGGTACACGTGAATGCAGAACGCTTCAAAGTTCCCAATAAGAAATGTTAATGATCTTTATGTCTCTAAATTCTAATTTATTTGGTAGATAAATAAAATGCCTTTAAATAAGAGTCGAAGAAGACCCTTGTTTAGAACTGTACATCAAATAAATCAGTATTACATGTTTATGCTACAGAACAACATTAATGTAAACATTATTTATTGTAGCAATCAAGTTCTCATCTATAAACTACGAACTATTTAATATAAATCATGATTAAAGTTTTTTCTATAAGCATGAAATTCCAACGTTTAAGATTGATATAGGACAAAAACTGTGAAAAAGCTGTCAACAAAGAAGATTTACAACCAGACACATTAAAAGTATGGGCAATTTGACGTTAAAGAAATGTTTCGAGATGATTATCTTCAGAAGCATATTTAGACATAGCCTGATTTAAAATGCTTCTAAAATGGCGGTTCTGTCTTATTTTAAAAAAGGAAGGACTAGTGGAAGCATATCTGTTTATTTTAGACAAAATTTAAAGAAAATTGTAACTGTTGTAGAAAAACATGATTTAGGTATCCTTTGGTTAAAAATTAGTAAAGATCTTTTTTGTAGTAATGAAGATGTCTACATCTGTCACACAATTATATTCCACCAACAGGTTCGCAAGTATTAGCAGACAAAGAATTTGACTTTTTTGAAAAAATTGAGGAAGATTTAGAACAATTTACGAAATTAGGAAGAACATATCTTACGGGGGGCTTTAACTCTAGAACAGGCAATCTATCAGATTTGTTAACGTTTGATCCATATCTCGATCAGGATGAATTTGAACATAACAGTGCATTTTTAAACAATAATAATATTTTATCACAACGGCATAATAGCGATACGGTTATTGATTTAAATGGGCGGAGATTAATCTCTTTATGTAAATCCACCAATCATATAATAGCAAACGGCCGATGCTATAATGACAAATCGGGTAATCCCACTTTTTATTCATCACGTGGTCTGAGCGTTACTGACTATCTTTTATTTAACATAAACGACACAGAACCGATATCTGATTTTAAGATTGTTGAAAATAATGTGTTTTCAGACCATAGTGCAGTCTATTTTGCGTTAAATAAAAAAGATCACAATTTAACACAAAGACGAAAACAAATTTTTGCAGGTAATACTTATAGCCAGCGAAAAATAGTTTTTAATCATGATAAAGTTGAAGATTTTCAGCGATTGTTGATTAGTAATATCGATAACCTACGGTTATACATTTCTACTTATGATGATCCATCGATAAAGGTAGATAAATTAACAGAATATTTATATCAAAATGCATCTACAGTATTTGGTAAAAATATCAAAACACATATAACAAATAATAACTCTCATTTTATGCAAGAAAAACCTACGTGGTTTGATTCAGAATGTTTAAAAGCAAAAACAGATTTTCAAACCGCGCAACAAAATCTAAAAATTGCAAATACACAAGAAAATAGAGAATCATTCATAAAAATGCGTACCAAATATAACAGAACAAGGAAAAAGGCTAAGCACAAAGATAAATTAAATGAAAGTAGAAAATTAAAACAAATAGCAAAAACTAAACCTAAAGCTTTTTGGAAAAGTATTAAAAAATCCTATAAAAAGAAAAACTCACAAAACAGTGATATTAGCATCAGCGAATTTTACGAACATTTTAAAAATCTGTTAGGCGAACACCAAACGAATATTATTACAGACGAAACTGAAAACGAAAATAACGAAAATACAGTATACGATAACGATTTAGACTCGCCAATCACAGAAGATGAAATAAAAAAGGCTTTTTTTTAAGCAAAATAACGGAAAAGCAAGCGGACCAGACGACATACCAGTCGAAATAATTAAAGCTGCATATTCTATTATTTCACCATATCTATGTACAATGTACAATAATTTATTTGACAACTCAATATATCCAGAGAAATGGGGTCTCGGATTTATTACACCAATTGTCAAGGGCGGTGATCCAGATCAAGCTCAAAACTATAGGGGTATCACCCTCAATAACATACTTTCTAAAATCTACTCCCAAATTCTATTAAATAGACTTACTGTTTGGTCAGAAAAGAACGAGAAAATAAATGATTTCCAATTCGGTTATCAGAAAGGAAAAAATACAACAGACTGCATTTTCATATTGCATGCTATTATCTCAAAAATTCTAAGCACAGGTCAAAAGTTGTAGAGCATTTTTATTGATTACGAGAAATGTTATGACAAAATAAATTTAGGTTTTCTATGGCAAAAACTTCTCAAAGAGAAAATAAGCTCAAAAATAATAAAATCATTACAAGCAATGTACAGTGTTGTTAGGTCAGCCGTACGTCACAATGGTGAAATATCAGAACCGGTATACATACATCAGGGCGTGAAACAAGGTGATGTGAGTTCCAGTTTCCTTTTTATGATGTACGTCAATGACATTATTGAAAACATAGATTCAGATTTAAATGGTGTATTCACGGTTAATGAATTAAAATTTTTTCTTATATTATACGCGGACGATCAAGTTCTGTTCGCAACATCCCCATTGTCACTACAACTTATGCTTAACGACATAGAACATTACTGTAATAAATGGCAATTAAAAATAAATACAAAGAAAACAAAGGTATTAATATTTGAAAGAAGTTCTAGACATACACACATTGATTTTTTCATAAATAATGAAAAACTAGAAATTGTAGACTCTTT
The DNA here is from genome assembly GCA_038501625.1 of Corbicula japonica. NCBI lineage: Eukaryota > Metazoa > Mollusca > Bivalvia > Venerida > Cyrenidae > Corbicula > Corbicula japonica. The sequence goes on from JAZAYU010000078.1 coordinate 499,202, forward strand.
TAAATACTTAGGTGTATATTTCTTTAAAAATGGGAACTGGCACAGAACACAAAAATGCATAGCTGAACACGCTTCGAAAGCTATGTATAGATTATTTTCCGTTTTTAACAATTACGAATTTAATATCACAGAGAAATGTAAATTATTTGATATATTAGTCTCATCTGTTCTTAATTATTCTTCGGAAGTATGGGGTTTAAATGAAGGAAAAGATATTGAAATCGTTCACACAAATTTTTTAAGAAAACTTTTATGTGTTAATAAGTCTACAAATCTTTCTGCATTATACGGAGAACTAGGAAGAGTACCTTTAATAATCATGAGAAAAATACACATGATTCGATATTGGATAAAATTAATAAAACTTGACAATAAAAATGTAACAAAACGTATTTATATAATGCTTAAAAACGATGCCGATAATAATTTTTCTTACAACAATCAAAACTGGGCTCACCAAATAATCAAAGGACTGGAGGTACTGATGAGTCGGCCATCAAAACACAATTGAAAAGCAATGGATTTTTGGGTTTGATTAAGTTGGACCAGAAATAAACTTTCGCCTCAAGAACGGGGAACAATTTACTTTATGTCCTCCGAGACATAGATCTTCGACCCCAAAAACAATTAATGTCCAATTAACAAGTCAAAACAAATACTGTTATCAAGTTTGCAGACGTGGTGACATGGAAAGCGAACCTGGTGGTAGGACAATATGTCTAAAGGCATAATTTGAATATGATTGGACTTGTAGACAATAAAATGAAATTGACCAATCACAATTAAGTGAAGGATATCATACTTCATAGGTCATATGGTCAACAGTGAAACAACGCAGGTCAGTTCTCAAACACAACGCTTTATTTAAAGGTATTACTCCTTTCGTCCTTGCATTTTGCATTTAGAGAGACTTTTTAATTTTTCATTTTATCAATGAGAGTGCAATGACGAATGGAATATTACCTTAATGGCGTGAATACTTTTGTAAGTGTGGAAGAATCCTGTGAGCAGTTGTTTGCAAGCGCAGTATCATTAGACAGCACCTAAAATTCTGAGTTGAGATACGGTGACACCAATGACAGAAAAAAAGTAGCTAAGCTAGTCATAATCTTTGAATATTCAAACTTGAAATCGACAAACAGAATTGGGTCACATGATTTAAAATAATACTACAAGTGACACTATGGTTTTTTTCAATGGTTCTATTATTCAGCAAATAATGTTCAAACACACAATTACGCTGATGATTTTTTGTCAACTGATGTTTTTTCAATGAGGTGCACATTAAAACGTTTTGGTTATATTTTATATAACTTGTCTCCATTTCACATCCACTATTTGCATCGACATTTGTGATTTTTTTATTCTTGTCCATTACAAAAGCAGCATGCTCCATTGCAGGAATTAGTGGCAATCTAAAGGCTGTATGCTCCCTCAGACAGTCATAGACAGAATTGTCAAACTGGTCTCCTCACAGCATTCCATGTAGAGCTGTTATCCTGAAATATTAATTTCAACAAATAACCTATTTATATTGAAGTTGTAATGATTTTAGCTGAAGTGTCTTTGTTTTCTTTAAATTAAGGGTAATTTTGGTTATTAATTGCCAGAATCCACCAAAAAGTTACATAAGATGGGTGTTCAATTGTGTCGCCCTGGGAACTAGATCAAGTTAAAAATGCAAGAACAAAAAAGGGAATAACCCCATCTTGACATAAAGAACTTGGAGTCATGATGAGTGTGTTGTCATGAGCAATATAATTTGAAAGTTTGATGTAGAAATATTAAGAAAAGTCAAAGTTAAAGTCAACATTAAGTTTTTCTGTTAAAAAAAAAGTACAAAAAAAGGATTAACTCCATCAAATGTGACCTTAACCTGAAAATTAATATCAGCTCAAGCATGTTGTCACAAACAATATAATTTGAAAATTTCATGAAGAAATATTAAGATATGGCAAAGTTATAACCAACATTAAGTTTTTGGGATAGATGGACGGACAGGCAAAGCGATCCCTATGTATTGCCTTTTCTTTGAAAGGGCGACACAAAAAAATGACCCTTTAGATTAAGCAGCTAGTGGACACCTGGAAAACAATACATCAGTACATGTATCAGCAAGAACAACTTTGATGTCTGATCTGGATCTGATTGGAATCTACACTGTTTGCATATTTGTAAGAAATAGCCTCATGAATCTTATTATGAACCATGTAGATCCTGTTAAAGACTGCACAGATATGCCTGCTGATCTGGATATACACTGGTCACTCATGTCATCTATTCATGGAAGAAAGGGGCAAAAACAACACAGTAATTTTTATATAGGATGATTAATTTTCTTGTGAACTGAGGTCTCACAAGTCAACACATACATATAAACACAATTTTATGTTTTCTTGTTACAAGATACAAAAATACAAACACCAACATATACAGATAGATTTAGTGTGTCTCAATCATACATTCATGCAGCTTTAATAAATGAAAATAAAAAATGCAAACCTTGTCTTCATTTTCTACAGTAACATTCATATTCTGCTCCCTTATGTTCTACCAATTCTGCAGACATTTCAAGTCCACAGCTTTCACAAGACTGATGATACACATGGCTGAAAATAAATGTTGTATTTTAATCATAACAAATAACCAAAACCAATTTCACTGTACTTTTTGTTGCTTATGAAGTTGTACATAATTTGATGTTGCAGGTTAGTTAACAGATTACAATGTTGTCATAATTCATCTATTTTTATAAATATCACAAAAAAGAGGTATTTCTGGTGTAAGCTTCAAGCCATCTTCAGTTCCTATAGGCTCATACACAATTTATCCCATTTAACCTTTACCTCCATATGCCTTTATGGCATGGGAAATCAGTGTAGATCTAGATCAGCCGACACATCCATACTGCCTGATTAGGATCTAAACCGTTACGGCGTTAGCTTTTTTATTCAAATTTCAATAGGTTATTTCTGACCACAATGTGACCTGTGCAGATCCAGATCAGATCATGAAAAGGCATGAAAATGTGTATAATATTATAGTAAAGGGTTAATTACTACAAAAAACACCTGCATTTTGATACTTCATTTTATTCGTTGGATACACCTTTTAACACATGAGCAACTATTGTAAATCTAGGTGCTGACACATCTCCTTCCTGTTAATTAGAGCTTTAAATGTATCTAATGAACAGAGTAGATACAGAATGATGAGACCTCAAAATGTCTGATGTGCAAGCTGGTCTGGAGCTACATTTGTGCTATCTCTATCTGATGTGGATTTACACTGGTTACCCATGTGGTAAAATGGCGTGTAAATGGAGTAAAGGGTCAAGTTATTAACCATGAAAGTTGAAACAGCATTGGATTTTTGAGACACATTTATATGAGATAACCCAACTTAAAAAACAAATAAGCAACCCATCGTGTTAGTTCAAGGTGGCCAACAGATGAATATTGTTATATATAATGTTAATAATCAAGTGAATTCAAGTTGACCTTGTTATTGGGTCAAAGGTAGTCATATATGCCTGAGACAGAAGGCTGAGGGTAAATATGACAGCCCGAGGCCCAATAACATGTTCAAATTCATATGAAGACTAAACTGGGCCAATACAGGTGTTCTGGACCAATATGAGAATTGCTGGGCCATTATAAAATACTTAAGTATTGATGTGGTGTACCATGTAGTGTCTGCCAGGAAAATGGCATGTTCAAGTCAGGTGATGACATGCCTCGAGATTTTGCCACACTGCAGTCATGTAAAAGAAAAGGGCAAAGTATGCAATGCCTTTACTGTATATTAATACAGGGCTCTCACTAGAGAGAGACTTGAAGGAATTAGTCTCATCAAAAGTGACCAGACTTCTCTCTTTGTTGAGCTTTGTTAGAAGTCATTTTGTATTTACGATATAGGGAAAGAAAGCTGTTGACTGCAAACTTCTCCATAATGCAGTAAATTATGACAAAACTCTCCCTGATTTGCAAGTCTGGTGAGAGCCCTATTAAAAGTCAATTAATAAAATTTAATATACCATTATCCTTCTTCCACTCCTTTTCCAATTTCATGCTTTTTGAACCAGAGATGGCACATTTCTTTCATTTGATTTTATCACTGAAATTAACAAACACAAAATTGCAAGGGTGCAAGTTAGGATTTCTAAAAAACCTGAAATCCTGAAAATTTATTTAGGGTAAATGAAGAAAATCAATCATTTTTAGACACACAAAAACCTGATTTTCAGGCAAATGCACCCATGAAATAATAACAATTATTTTGATCTTTGCTCAAATTACAAATATTCTTTATAATAACATATTTTATTTTTTAAGTGAGTGATCATAACAATTAGTTTACTCTCATTTTGTACTTTGCTAGAATGGTCTTTCTTCAGATTGTTTCCATTCTGCATTGAAATCCATTCAGTCTGAGGTGTGAGGTGTATCTACAAAAAGTCACCCACAATCTTTTGGACTGTGAAAAATGTTTTTCCTTTAGTTGCTGTGAAAAAGAGTGCTGTCATTTGTTTTGTAGTTAAAATGCCTGTTCCAACAGCCGTTCAAGAAAATTTCATAAAGTTATATTGATTAACTGTTGATTAACTGAATTAAGTATCCATATTGTTTCATCACTGCCAGAGTTATTACGTGTTTCCTTCTTTTGAAAAAATAAAATATGGATCCAGGCATGTCACTTTAAAATTAACCAGAAAGTATCAGACTGCAAAAAGTCAAAAATGTGTTGACTGCTCTTATAAACTGGTCAAATTGGGTTATCACTAAAATTCACAAAGTGGGTTCCTTTTCAAATAACTACCGGTAATTTATTTTACATTGCTGATCAGAATTCAAGTCTGGGTAAAAATCATAGAATGAAATAGACATAAAATTAATGCCTTAAGTAGTTTTGGTTTATTTTACCTAAAAACAATTTGTAATGGAAGGCTAATAAATGAATACTTGTTACATCAAAATTATTGAACTGAAACACTGTGTAAACCTAGGTTCACTTCAATACTTAATACTGGTGTAACATCAAAAGGGAGACAATATATTCATTTTTATAATTTGGCACATGTTTGTAGTGAACAAAATGTATATCTTTGGTTTTCATTTCATAATTTATTGTCACTTTGTTAGGCAATTCTACTATTAACAAGACTTAATTTAACATTATGAAACTAATTTGAGTTATTTATCAAATTACAGGAACCTGAATTTCCATCAGAAAATATTCAGATAGGAAAAAATATTACATTTTCCCAATGCAACGGATTTGTACCCCACCCATTAACATGTTAAAATAATTTACCAGTTGCAATGTTGACAGCGTTATCACAGCTCAAGCATTACAAAGAAACTAAAATATACTGTTTAAAATAATTACATCTCCTAAACAGTCATTCTGGATTTAACTCAAACATTATTTTCTACCTTCACTTTTGTTGTCCACTTCATTGCATGACGTCAAACAGTTCTATACCGCTTCAAATGGTTGATACATGTCTGACCAGAACCAAAAATCATCTAAACCTGTTTATGAATAATTAAATCAATTAATAAATACTTCATTCTTTCTTCCAGGATGCAAAATTTACCTGAAATGCATTTAAGAGATACTATTAAATAAATATTGTGAAGTTCCCATTTCTGTATAAACTTGGTGAATCCCTGAGGTGCTACTCTTTTTCTTCTTATGGTTTTCCCTGGGTTATTAATTTTGAGAATATCTGTTCTGATTAAATGACCTGTGAGACATATGGAATGGAGTGTAAGACAAAACTGAAAGTAGGAAAAACTTCTGATAGCGGATTTCATAAGGTGTACATATAACACGCAATTATTGAAAACATTAGATTTTCATTTCTTTGAAATTTTATACTTCAGAAAATCTTGTGTCAACTATGTAGCTGGTTACGGTTTGGAAATGGGTTAGATCTGGATATTTTCTGATGGAAATTCAGGCTCAAGATTATGATCAAATGCATAAAATGCATTTATTAATATATCTGTTAAATCAATTCATGTATGAATTTTAAATAACTTAAAACATAATTTTCAATAGATCAAAATGTTATAAAAAATCATTGTGAATCAGATGCTTTATGTTTTACTTTAAAGCGTTCAAATGGGAATATAATTCTTACACGAGTGACGATATTTTACCAAGTAATTCGTTAATCGTTCAAAATCCAACTTTTTTCAATGCAATACATTGAAATAATTTGATTACTTACATCTCTACAAGGTTCCACAATTAATATCCACAATGATTAGGGCCCTAAATTAAAAAAGTTTCGCTTAGCCCTACGGTCGATTTTGAGACTCCTACTTTCATTTTGGAGAGTGCATTAATTAATTAAATGACGTAACCGTTCAATAGAACCCAAAGAGCCAAAATCACGTTTACTGCGGTGTAGTCTTTCGAATCTAAAATTTCAAGTTTTACAATGATTTTGTAACGTAGGCTACCATTCGAAAACCACCAAATCCACCTCCATTTCCATATGAATAATTCTATTTACAAAGAGAACTTCTATTGTCAATATACATTCAAATATAACATGGGTGTTATAAAAACATTGCATCACGAAAATAACTCGATAAATACTCACTGTTGATTTGATTACGATGGATTTTCTTCACCGAACGTTGTCGAATCCAATATGGCGTTCCGCCATCAGGTATTCATGCGCGTTCATGACTCAAAATCTTGTCGAATGTTCCACGAGTTAAATTTCTTCAAATATTGATTGATTCCATATTTTTTAATATAAATTTTATCGTTTTGCACAGAATTACAAAATTGACCGCTTTGTAGCATTGACTTACTTTTTGAAACTAAGAACCATATTCTAGGGTAGCAAGCATACATTCTATGGTAGCATGCAAGTACTGTCGTTACTACATTGAAATAAAGAAGGAGTTAGAACAGTATTGCATGCAACCCTCAAATTGTTAGGTTCATAGTAAAGCAAAAACGATTGTCGAAAATTGGTTTTCACTGAGTCTGCCGACTCACTGTTGATTAACTGAATTAAGTATCCATATTGTTTCATCACTGCCAGAGTTATTACGTGTTTCCTTCTTTCCATCAAAAGGGAGACAATATATTCATTTTTATAATTTGGCACATGTTTGTAGTGAACAAAATGTATATCTTTGGTTTTCATTTCATAATTTATTGTCACTTTGTTAGGCAATTCTACTATTAACAAGACTTAATTTAACATTATGAAACTAATTTGAGTTATTTATCAAATTACAGGAACCTGAATTTCCATCAGAAAATATTCAGATAGGAAAAAATATTACATTTTCCCAATGCAACGGATTTGTACCCCACCCATTAACATGTTAAAATAATTTACCAGTTGCAATGTTGACAGCGTTATCACAGCTCAAGCATTACAAAGAAACTAAAATATACTGTTTAAAATAATTACATCTCCTAAACAGTCATTCTGGATTTAACTCAAACATTATTTTCTACCTTCACTTTTGTTGTCCACTTCATTGCATGACGTCAAACAGTTCTATACCGCTTCAAATGGTTGATACATGTCTGACCAGAACCAAAAATCATCTAAACCTGTTTATGAATAATTAAATCAATTAATAAATACTTCATTCTTTCTTCCAGGATGCAAAATTTACCTGAAATGCATTTAAGAGATACTATTAAATAAATATTGTGAAGTTCCCATTTCTGTATAAACTTGGTGAATCCCTGAGGTGCTACTCTTTTTCTTCTTATGGTTTTCCCTGGGTTATTAATTTTGAGAATATCTGTTCTGATTAAATGACCTGTGAGACATATGGAATGGAGTGTAAGACAAAACTGAAAGTAGGAAAAACTTCTGATAGCGGATTTCATAAGGTGTACATATAACACGCAATTATTGAAAACATTAGATTTTCATTTCTTTGAAATTTTATACTTCAGAAAATCTTGTGTCAACTATGTAGCTGGTTACGGTTTGGAAATGGGTTAGATCTGGATATTTTCTGATGGAAATTCAGGCTCAAGATTATGATCAAATGCATAAAATGCATTTATTAATATATCTGTTAAATCAATTCATGTATGAATTTTAAATAACTTAAAACATAATTTTCAATAGATCAAAATGTTATAAAAAATCATTGTGAATCAGATGCTTTATGTTTTACTTTAAAGCGTTCAAATGGGAATATAATTCTTACACGAGTGACGATATTTTACCAAGTAATTCGTTAATCGTTCAAAATCCAACTTTTTTCAATGCAATACATTGAAATAATTTGATTACTTACATCTCTACAAGGTTCCACAATTAATATCCACAATGATTAGGGCCCTAAATTAAAAAAGTTTCGCTTAGACCTACGGTCGATTTTGAGACTCCTACTTTCATTTTGGAGAGTGCATTAATTAATTAAATGACGTAACCGTTCAATAGAACCCAAAGAGCCAAAATCACGTTTACTGCGGTGTAGTCTTTCGAATCTAAAATTTCAAGTTTTACAATGATTTTGTAACGTAGGCTACCATTCGAAAACCACCAAATCCACCTCCATTTCCATATGAATAATTCTATTTACAAAGAGAACTTCTATTGTCAATATACATTCAAATATAACATGGGTGTTATAAAAACATTGCATCACGAAAATAACTCGATAAATACTCACTGTTGATTTGATTACGATGGATTTTCTTCACCGAACGTTGTCGAATCCAATATGGCGTTCCGCCATCAGGTATTCATGCGCGTTCATGACTCAAAATCTTGTCGAATGTTCCACGAGTTAAATTTCTTCAAATATTGATTGATTCCATATTTTTTAATATAAATTTTATCGTTTTGCACAGAATTACAAAATTGACCGCTTTGTAGCATTGACTTACTTTTTGAAACTAAGAACCATATTCTAGGGTAGCAAGCATACATTCTATGGTAGCATGCAAGTACTGTCGTTACTACATTGAAATAAAGAAGGAGTTAGAACAGTATTGCATGCAACCCTCAAATTGTTAGGTTCATAGTAAAGCAAAAACGATTGTCGAAAATTGGTTTTCACTGAGTCTGCCGACTCAAAAACCATGTTGCAACAGCTTGGACTTTCAAACTTATGGATAAATCAAGAAACATATGATATTTCGTTCAACATAATAAAACAAAGAATACTTGATAACTATTATCAAACTTGGTACAGTGAAATAAATAATTCAAGAAGATTAATAACATACAGTCGCTTTGAACATTCGTTCGAACTTGAACCATATCTCGATCAGATTACAGAAAAAAAGTACAGAATAGCATTTAGTAGATTTCGACTTTCATCACATTCTTTAGAAATAGAAAGAGGACGTTATTTTAATATTCCACAAAATGAAAGAAAATGTCAATTATGCAATATGAATTTTATTGAAAATGAATACCATTTTTTGTTAGTATGCCCAATATATAAAGATTTACGAAAGCAGTTTTTAAAACCATATTACTTAAGTTGGCCAAATTTAAATAAATTCGACTCATTAATGGAAACAAGAAATGCGAAAATTCAATTAAATTTAGGAAAATACATATACAAAGCTTTAAGATTACGCAGTCAGTTAGAGACTAAGTTATTATTTTTCTTTGTTATTTCAAAAATTGTTCCTCCCTCTTGTATTTTAACTATTAACGTTCAGTTATATGAAGTTGTCATGTTTATAAGTTTAGATGTATATCTGTTTATCATTAAAAGTTTCTCTTTTAAGAATTCCTTTTCCAGTTTAAATAATTATCACATTACTCATAAAACTACATGATTATGTGAATAAATTATGCTGTATATATGCCAGAAGCAATGTTTTTGCTTTAGTGCGAATAAATGTTGTTGTTGTTGTTGTTGTTGTAAATTTTAAACTAAATAGAACCACTTATAACCACTAATAACTCAATGAACGTTTTATTATTTTCATGCTTCAAATGTCTGATAAATTTATGGAACGTTTCGAAGATATGCATCTAATTGGCAAGTTTAAGGATTTAGGACCATCATTGACATATTTCATAACTTGACACTGGATGGTAGGAAATCAATGTACCTTTAAAGTGTTAAAGACATACAAAATATAAGATGATTCACCGAGAAATTTTTCAAGACATTTTTATTTAACGGGAGATAATAGGTGTTAACATTTACATTAAAGCCTATGGAAAATATCGATTTTTTGCTATTACTTTAAAAATATTTATTTTTTCAAGAAAGTCTCTTGGTAGAAAACTTAAGAGTTTGTGTACTATTATAATAAGACATCAGATATTTACCGTAGAAAAATGGAGAAATTAACATTTTTGTGTTTCCAAGGGAGATAACTCAAGACAACCATGTCAACAAGGGCAGATAATCACAAAACATTATCGCTCAACTGTTATTATCTGTAACTTGCCTATTGTCTTTTTTAAAGACATTTAATAACTAAATAACTTACATAATTATGGTTACTGTTTGGTTTTAATATGCTAATGATGGGTCTAAGACCTTAAGATAAAATGGGAATTCTGGACAATATGAAATATGAATTATTGAAAAATCTACGCATACTCGTTACAAAGGTGTAAACAATTTAAAATTTGCTTTTTAGAAAGCCATTTTGAATACAGTTGTTAACAGTCACATCATCAGTTCTCTTGCACAAATATAAGACATTAAGTTTTTCATATTTTTAAATTGGAGGTTAATTACAATTATACAAATATGATTTTAGTTTTTAAGAATTCCGTAATAAAAATATTAAACAAAAAATCGATCTGTGCACATAAATTGTCGATGTCGTTTGTCAACTAAAATGACCTCCAGCATACATTTGGACTATATTGAACTTACAGTATAAAAAAACAACACAGAATCATTGTTTCTGTTCTGTGGCGGCGGTAAAAAGTCTCCTCGCACTTTCGATTAGTGCTGTTATTATATCTCATCTTTGAAGGCCTATTTAACGAGCAATTGACCGATTTTCTATATTTTTTTAAAATCTGTAATTTAAAAATCGCATTTTAATGGAAAACATGTTCATATAATCTGGACTGCCTCTTTAAAAAAAATAATAAAGATTGTTTACTGAAGAGCACATTGTTTCAAACGCGACCTTATCGAGACTTGATTTAAAGAAGATGCCTTATATGAAAAGGTTTATTCGGAAAGAAGTTAACTACATCCTGTGTTTGTGATTCTTCTTTACGTTCTTGTGTGTCATAATATTCTCGCTGAATCTTCATAAGTGACTAAAGCAATTACAGCGTTGGTCGTTGTTGTCTCGGTTAACATATCTTGTATTACATTTTTAGATTTCTCGGGTCCGTTGGGGGCAATACTACCGTTATGTCATTAATGCTTCGACACTATAAATTTCTACTCAAAAGGTGACTGTGTACATATAGACATATTTCTAAAGGGATTTTCTTCACCGGAATAAACAGGTGATTCAAATGTGTTTTGATTTAGATTTGCGTTAAAAAATAGACCAAGGATAAATAAGTTTTATTTGGATGTATTTTATTTTGCAGAAAGCGATGTAACCCAGTATTTAAAATTCATCTACAACTCTGCTCACGAAGTTTTATTCTCACTTCTATTTGAGTTTATCTTTATTGCAAAAAAAAAAGAAACATGAAGGAACTGTCAAACACAGAAAACACAGAAACCACAGCCCCCACCCAATTACGCAGCAAAACCACAAGCAACTGGGTATTTTAACCAGGTTCTAGTGTGCACCAACCTCACACTTGCCCCAACTTGTTCTTACATGCTGCAATCTCTTAGGTTCTCTTTTTCGTTATTTGTTTTGATGGATTATGCGGAATTTGTCGTTTTATAAAGCTCTCTTTTCATCTTTACATTTTGGCTGCGTAGTAAATCTGCATTTTCTGAGAGTGGCAATTTTTGAATCAAATATGCGTATATCACATATTCATAGTCCAATAAAGTTCAAATTGCGCAAATGGTTCCTCTTTATATCCAATATCGACAATTGTCCGAAAAAAAGCACAAAAACGTTGCGAAAGCACCGGCATACACTCGATTTTACATATTAAACTATAGCAAAAAGGTGAAATATGCAAGAGGAATTTAAAAATGATAACAGAGTTTATATGTTTTTTGCTAGAACTTCTCAGAAGCAATTATTTACTTTCAAACCAAAACGAAGAATATGCTGCCAAATCTTCAGAGGAAACTCAACCAAAATGAATTGATCGAACAGTATGCAGATTGATGAAGACATTATAGCTGAATGCCAATCAATGCTGTCCAAATAAGTCATTGTCATCTGAAATGAAAATTGAAAATTGTCATCGCAGATTGTTCTTGAATTTGAACATCTCCTAAAACTGGGGAAATGTGCAACTTAACCGGAATGTTGAAACGGTAGAATTGTTTTAATTTTTTATGTGCGCAACTATTTTTCCTTCGCCTAGTAGAGCAAGTAATAATCAGTGTTGCAAGTAATGGCTCGAGTAACTCTCGTGTTGCTGCTGGTTGCACAACTGAAGCAGTTCTGTTTGTTGTTTGTTTTCCTAAATCAGCTACAGAATGTATGCAGTGTCAATCCTCCTGTAAAACTGGAGGGTTTTACAGATAAAAATAATAGTTATCCTTCATAAATACATTTTAATAGTTAACATTTTAATAAGGAACTTGGTCTTCTTGAAAGTTGTTGGAAATCTTGATCGGTTTCGTAGTCTACAGATTATATGTTATTATATTTATAACGGCAAATTTGTCATTATATTCGAGAGTTTTCCACTGTCCTCTTTTCTGCTGTAACAGTTGTTCATAAATTGTTTGCTTACATTGTTATGTAAATAAGGTTGGGAGAATGTAGTAAATGTAAGATGCTAGTGAGTGATAGCATTAATAATCAGTGGTCTTTTATCAATTTGATATGAAATAATCACCTGATAAGCTATTGGTGAAACCAAATCGACAATTTTTATGTATTTCAAAATAATATATTTCAGTATTTTTATAAAGCAGATAGTTTTAAAGAATGCGTGAAATACAGGTTAATCTGTTCTAAAGACCTCTTGTAAACAAAGAAAACTTGTGTATACATACGATAATTTATTTTATTCAAATAACAATATCACCTGTACGCAACGACCACCCGAATTTAAAGACAACTCTGGAATATCCTCCTAGTGGTCTTAAAAGACAGGTTTGACTGTACATAACCTATTATAATTTGCAATATTAGGAGTAATATCTTTTATAAACGTTCCAAATGACGCGTGTCAATTATTTCACCATGATTAGGCAATAGAAAAAATATTTTAGATTCTCATCCCCGCCCGCCCCTGTCCAAAACTACCCGCCCCAAAAAAATTATTGGTAAAAAAATCGGAACATATTATGTTCTATACAGAACGGGTTTTAGACCATCCCTGATATGGAAAAAAACATGGCCGACAATAATAAAATAAAATGTTCATCATTTCAAAGCTTACCGGAGGTGATAGTGTCACTATTAAAGACTGGTATGGCTTTTCAAACAAAAATAGGCACCAACATGCTACTTTTGTAAGTTACCAAGATTTTTTGGAAGAAATTGAAAAGATGGACGAATATTCTACACAAAAGGTTCTATTTACTATGAATGCCATTTTTTCAAAATTTTAAGTTAGTTTTTTTCTGTTCACAGGTATTTCGTTAATAAAAAATAAAAATCAAAAAGTGTCCACCCGCCCCTTTTCTTCCCAAAATCCGGATGAGAATCTAATAATTTATTTTCTCTGGCCTTAAGCTGAAATCGTCATTATACGTCTGGGATAAAACTTCAGGGATTTTGTTGAAGACACTATGTGTAAAATAAATGTCATTTTATATCATCATCTCAATGTACTTGATTTAAGTTTATCTAAATAACATTGTGAATAATATATCCTTGGGTATCTTCAATTTTCCTAAATATAGTGTCTAGACGTGATGTATTGGTATCAAATTATACATAGCAGCGCAAATGTGTTTTAATATATAAGCAGATAATGTGCTCATATTGAGACTGATTGATGGTTAGATTGTTTGTGTTCCAAGGCTAAAACCCTCGGGTTCTCTTTGTCGTTAATTGTTTGTTGTGTATATTATGAAATTGATCATTTTATTAACCATGTCCCTATTTATCCTCTCTATTTCTCTCTATTTTTTACTGTGTGTTGAGGCTGTGTCTTCCGGATGTGGCCATTTCTGATATGGATATTGCACGTTTTTGGTAATAGCAGTTCTTCAATTTTGTAAATATTATTGTTAACAGAAAAGGACAGACTGACAATAGATCGGTTGATAATGGGATTTCGCCTATTATTAAAAGGTGATCGAATCTGGACGAAGAGCAGCGGCTCTCATTCTCGACAATGGTTGATGCTGAACAGTGACTGCTATGTAATCATAAAATGATATTATGATAAAAACACTCCTCCCCGCCTCCCATCACAACCGCAGACAACCTTTTAAAACAAGGTTATCGGTATCACAAATTAAGGAAAACATTTTGCAAGTTTTATCGTCGATACATACAGGTGCAGTTTAAAATCACTATTGCAACAAGGTATTTCACAGCCAGTTTTTTATGGAGATTTAATTTACAAACTTAAGAAGATAAAGGGCAATGTTAATTTCTCCCGGTTATTCGTAAAACCATCTGTAAAATTAAAAAGAAAGGTTACCAACATGATATTTTACAGCGCTCCGCATGCCTGGTGATTAACCCTTCTACAGTTGATCATTATGCTTACCTCTTTGGTTGCACGACGGTGGCAGGGGTTTAAGAGTTTATGAAGGTTTATGGGGAAATCTTTTCTTAAAAGAACCTAAAAGCTCGATTTGTTTCTTTTATCCCTGTCAACGTGTTCTTGCTGATTTTACTCCAGGAGCTCTGGTCTCGGTAAGATCATCGAGTACCCGCCCTTTGGCTTAGCAATGCTATTAGATTCTTATGTTTTATAGGTGTGTGTGCTTTTGCATGCAACATTGTTGAGCCGATATGTGGGTTGGAGTTGTTTTTACTCAGACAACTTGTATTTGTTTTGTGATATGAGAACCTGTTAGAGCAAGTGTGAGGTTGGTGCACCCTAGAACCTGGTTTAAACCCCCAGTGGCAATTTGATTTGCCACTGACCGTTCCAAGGCGGTAACCCCTCGGGTTCTCATTTTTTTTAATTGTTAGTGGTGTCTCTTTAGAAACTGATCATGTGACTGTGTGGGGAGGCTGTTTTTTTTTCTGAATGTGGCGATTCCTGATATGCATATTTCACGTTTTTTTCAAAAGTTTCATAAGGAGGTTCAATGAAATATGAATATAAATATGACATATATATATGCATAAGGATATAAGTTTTTTGGAGGGGCTGTATATTCAAAGTTTTATATACAGGGTCAGACATTTCCCCACATCTGCTTATTATAACCATACAAACAGACTGTCTTGTCAACAATTATCATCAATAGTTAATGTTTTTTCTCCCTGATCAAATAATAATGCTGCAATTCTTATAAATGAGGTTGCACACTTGATATACAATAGTGAAATATACATATAAGGAATGGCCACATTCAGCAGACATAGCCTTCCCACACAGCCAATAGGAGAGAGAGCATGGTATAGCAATAAATAAATGAGTTTCAAAATAGACGCCACAAACAATTAACGAAAGAGAGAACCCGATGGGGTTACCGCCTTGAAACAGGAATAGCCACGCCCAGTAAAAGCAGCCTTCCCAAATGGCCGAAAGGAGAGAGGAAAGGAGAGCATACGTGCGCTTATAAAATGATCAATTTCCAAACGACACAATAAAAAAACTACCGTAAATAAGATAATAAACATATTATTAATATTGCACTAAGTTACACAGCCGTTACTTGAATTATTTGCCTAATACAATACGTTTTCGTTTTATCTTACCCAGCTTGTTTGCTTAAAAGGTCTTTTTGCAAGGCAAGGCGCTGTCGCCATGACGATGCGGGTCCGCTCCCAGGTAGAGGCAATATCATCTAAACATACTCTTATATTAACTATTTTAAATAAACACAATCTTCATATATCAATTTAATTTCAAATCTGCATTCACTCTCGGCAACATCTAAATTAAATATTTGAAAATTTCTATCAACATACGCCAAATTCAAACGTCGACCCGATTATCCTTACATATAGGGCTGTGTTTTATGTGCAAGTTTGTCGCGCATCAGATTATGTTGAAGTTAATTTAACAAGCAAGTCTGTATGTGTGTTGCTAACATGGCGAAGCACACAACACACTAGCCGCAGACCTCGCCGACGTGGTTAAAGTGCGAGTTGGTGTATTCGCGAATTCCTGTGTAATCTTACATTTTAATTCATTATTTGATAAATGCATCTCTTGCGAGCGTTCTCTGACTTTTGGGATGTTCTTTTATCTTCTAGTGGTAAGACTGTTTTAAACAGGTCTGCATGTATATATAACTTTATTAATGGAATAAAAATAACTTAACGCATAAGGTATAAAACATGATACTTTTGACAGACTAACATTAACAGTTTACATTTCTGAAATTTCCTCTTGCTAAGGAACGAGATGAAACATTGATGAGATCATCGATACAATTTTTAAGGCATGCTTATGAAGTCTAAGCGGATTAAATTAATTGAAGGGACAAAAACTAGCATGATACTTCGTGTTATTAACTGCTCACTAATTTAGCCACATCAATGGAACAAAATAAACTAAAATGAATTCCAACTAAATCTTAGACACGATTTTCTAGTTAATTTTAAGTCGATAATATACACATTGTCTCGTACGGTTTCATTGATTATATTTTTTGTGGAATCAAACCGCGATTAAGATTAACTTGCTGTTAAGCTTATTGAAAATGTCTTCATTTAGTGGCACTTGCACTCAGTCAAACATTACTTTCCAATTCGTTGCGATGAAAATGCATAGCATTTGTTTGCGACAATATATTTAACCCACTACTCCTGATTGCAAGTCTTAAGCTTTACTCCAACAAAAACATGTTATACATGTATAGCTACATAAAACAGACTTACAGATAAAAAGGGTTATTTTGAAAGCTATCGGAAACGACAAAATGAAAACAAAAATAAGATGAGAATGATTCAGGCTCGGATTGATTTAGCCAGTTCATTGGCAGTAATGAAATGCATATTCACGCTTAAAGTTCAGTTTAATGTCTCATGTTTAAATTTTGCATATCAAATTTTTACAGAAAAAATGCATATGATAAGTACGCATTCGAATAAATATCTGATCCATCTACAATCAACAATCTTCAAATGGTTTGATCAAACATCGTTTAATTATCTGTAGTAGACTACATTTGGTCATAGACTTGCTCATTTATTGAACAGTCTCACAAACAAATCGGAATCAAATCATTGTCATTAATCTTATGGTAAGTGCCATATAACCTTTGCCATTCACGAGAATTTTCGATAGACATCCAAAGTTGCTAGAGTTGAAATTTATTACTTGCGCCATCAAGAAAGTTCCACCGATTTACAATTTAATTCACCCTGTTACACTTAGTTTATCTGATGTGTCGAACGCAATTAAATGCTGTTTTATCAACGCACTGGAACATTTCCTAAACTTCTGCTTAGATTGATAGTTCTAATACAAAATCTAATCATAAACCGTGCGATAAGTAAGTAATTGTTTGGTTGTCATGAAAAGATGTAGTGCTATCTTGTAGGTCACTAAGTACATATCCTTGTAACAACTTCTCATGTGTTTAATGTTTTTTGCGTGTAATTCTGTCGGCTTTGGAGCATGTTTGATTTCATTCATTACGGCAACTTGCAATCCATGGTTTGTAGAACCTAATGGAGCAAGTGTGAGTTTGGTGCATCCTAGGTTTCTGATAAAACACTCAGAGGCATAATGTTTAACTGTTTACCGTTTCAAGGCGGTAACCCATCGGTTTTACATTTTTGTTAATTGTTTGCAGTGTCTATTTTGAAACAGATCATGGTTCAAACCATGCTCTATTTTTCTCTCTATCTATTCGTATTGTTTACAACATCAATCGGATAAAAGCTAGGTCAAATTCCATCTTAAACACCTACGCCGAAAAACAAGCTTATTGACAGATAAGGTCGCCATTTTTATTAAACTAGCGTGAAATAATGCCATTATTTGCAGAAGACATAATGGCGAAATAAATACCCTTCTGCAGCCATTAGAGTGGCTTTAAACCAATCATAAGTTTTATAAAACAAGAGGGCCATGATTGCCCTATATCGCTCACCTGAGTACAAAAGTACTCTCAGCTTCTGGTTTCAGACAAGAATATTTTTAAAGTTTTGCCTATAAAAGTCTATGTAAAATTAAGTGACCCCTGGGGCGGGGCCAATTTTGACCCCAGGAAAATAATATGAACAATCTTTGTAGAGTTCCACTAGAGGATGCTAAATGCCAAATATCTAAGCTCTAGGCCTTGTGGTTTCAGACAAGAAGATTTTTAAAGTTTTTCATATATACATGTAAATCTATATAAAATGAAGTGACCCCTGCGGCAGGGCCAATTTTGACCCCAGGGAAATCATTTGAACAATCTTTGTATAGTTCCACTAGAGAGTGCTAAATGCCAAATATCTAAACTCTAGGCCTTGTGGTTTCAGACAAGAAGATTTTTAAAGTTTTTCCTATATAAGTCTATGCAAAATAAAGTGACCCCTGGGACGGGGCCAATTTTGACCCCAGGGAAATCATTTGAACAATCTTTGTAGAGTTCCACTAGAGGGTGCTAAATGCCAAATATCTAAGCTCTAGGCCTTGTGGTTTCAGACATGAAGATTTTTAAAGTTTTTCCTATATAAGTCTATACAAAATGAAGTGACCCCTGCGGCGGGGCCAATTTTGACCCCAGGGGAATAATTTGAACAATCTTTGTAGAGTTTCACTAGAGGATGCTAAATGCCAAATATCTCAGCTCTAGGCCTTGTGGTTTCAGACAAGAAGATTTTTAAAGTTTTTCCTATATAAGTCTATGTAAAATGAAGTGACCCCTGGGGCGGGTCCAATTTTGACCCCAGGGAAATAATTTGAACAATCTTTGTAGAGCTCCACTAGAGGATGCTAAATTCCAAATATCTAAGCTCTAGGCCTTGTGGTTTCAGACAAGAAGATTTTTAAAGTTTTTCCTTTCGGTTGCCATGGCAACCAGAGTTCTGCATGGAATTGATTTCTTTGAACAACTTTGGAAGAGCTTCATGCAAGGAACATCCGTGGCAAGTTTCATCAAAATTGGCCAAGCCGTTTCAGAGAAGAAGTCGATTGAAGCAATTGTTGACGACGGACGACGCACGACGCACGACGGACATCAGGCGGTCACAAAAGCTCACCCTGTCACTTTGTGACAGGTGAGCTAAAAATGATATTGCCTCTAGCTGGGAGCGAACCCGCGCCCTAACGGCGACAGCCCTAGCCCTGTAATTCCGAGAATGCAACCAACTGAGCTAGCCGGGACAATCCCAAAAATGGTTGATCAGATAGCCCTGATATACGTTACCATCACTGCATGACATCGTTAACGGGTTATTTTACTGACAACAGTACTGACTATATGTACGGGGAGACTTTTTACGGCCGCCACACTGCACAAATAGCGCTACTGTGAATAAAATTTAACAAAGCTAA
Organism: Corbicula japonica; assembly: GCA_038501625.1. Lineage (NCBI taxonomy): Eukaryota > Metazoa > Mollusca > Bivalvia > Venerida > Cyrenidae > Corbicula > Corbicula japonica. The sequence continues at coordinate 518,868 of JAZAYU010000078.1, forward strand.
CAAAATGACCTATCTCACTTTTAAAGTATACATGTTGCTCTGAGTGAAGAAAGGTAGATGTTAGAGCAGCAAAAGGGCACTATTTAGAAAATTTATACTGACCCGACAACCCAAACTTGCATATATATTAGTAGATCTTAACATATTATTACAGTATAGTGTTCAATGCACCACAAACTGAAAAGAGCGGCAGTCAAGAGTGATTTGCTTTTTTGCATGCAACATCGTCATTTTGGTAAGTGGGTAAGAGCTTGTTCATGTGTTGGTTATGAATAAAGTCCTTTGAAGGTCGTTGAGCACGACACCTATGTACTATGTTAATAGTACTTCTATTTTTTTTGTTTAAATATTGCGGCCAGTTGTAATATGCATGGTTTCAATATCCCACCCAATACAGATTGGATATTGTTTAATTACCCCCAAGGATATAATTCCTGCTTTTTAAATTTTGCATTTGGCATTGTCTGTAACATGCAGGATGTATATTCTTAGATCCACGTTCAAAATTCTATTCTGTTTAGTTCCGCCCATTGTTTTCTCGTTTAGGTCAAACCCATTCTTGGGACATTTCGCCGCTGCATGAAATGGTTTTTATCTAAAAAAAACGCTTTGAAGGTTCCATATTAACTGCCATATACACACCATCGTTTGGGATGGATCAAAGCTGTATTGTTTATTTGTGCAAATATTTAATTACGCTCAGCACGGGGCTATGGGACGCGGGCAGTAATATACATTTTCATCACTGCCCATGAACAGCTCAATCAAACGGAGCCTGCAATATTTTCCTATTTGTCGTTTTCGATGGTTTTAAAAGTTCCATTTCCATGTATTATACTTTGTCGCTCTTGCCAAGACTTAAATATCGCTTTCTTTTATTCTGCGCACTCTAGTAGCCCAGCAAATTTCATTTCAGTTCTTAACATCGACAAAGTCATCACTCTTGGATCAGTGTTAAAAAAACATTAAAAATAAATATATGCATATCAGGAATCGCCAAACTCACAAAACACAGCCTCCCCACGCAGCGAAAACGAAGAGAGGAAGAGAGGAGAGCATGTTTGTTATAAGTATGTCAATTCAAAAAAACACCACAAACATTTAACGAAAAAGAGAACCTTTTGGGATACCGCCTTTGAACGGTCAGTGGCAAAACAAATTGCCACTGGGGGTTTAAACCAGGTTCTAGGGTGCACCAACCTCACACTTGCCCCAACAGGTTATCATATCACAAAACAAGTACAAGTTGTCTTGGTGAAATAACTCCAACCCACCCTTCGGCTCAACAATGTTGCATGCAAAAGCACACAAGCATATAAAACTTAAGAAGCTAATAGCATTGCAAAGCCAAAGGGCAGGTACTCAATGATCTTACCGAGACCAGAGCTCCTGAAGTACAATTAGCAAGAACAGGATGACAGGGATAAAAGAAAAGAATCGAGCTTCTAGGTTCTTTTAAGAAAAGATTTCCCAATAAATCTTAATAAGCTCTTAAACCCCTGCAACCGTCGTGCAACCAAAGAGGTTAGCATAATGATCAACTGTAGATGGGTTAATCACCAGGCCTGCATAGCGCTGTAAAATATTATGTTGGTAACCTTTCTTTTTAAATTTACAGATGGTTTTACCAATAACTGGTAGAAATTAACATTGCCTTTTATCTTCTTAAGTTTGTAAATTAGATCTCCATAAAAAACCGGCTGTGAAATACCTTGTTGCAATAGTGATTTTAAACTGCACCTGTATTTATGAATTAGATCTGGGTATCGGCGATAAAACTTGCAAAAGGTTTACCTGAATTTGTGCATCGTTGCAAGCCCTTGAAAAGCGAACAAGATGTTAGATATAAACCCCGTAAGATGTCGCACGAGGAACATCGCCTTCTAAAAACGGAAACTTTACTATATTAAAACTAAAATCATCTCTTTTTTTACAAAGGATCCATACACCTCGGATCAACTTAATGAATTGAAAGCCTTAAACAGGAAATCGAATCGTCATATGACTCTCTCCTTATGTCATTGAATTTATTTTGGACAAATAATTTTAAGTGAAACATGTAGGTGGGGTTGTATCAAATTTTCGAAACTGTGTTCATTTTACATTTAATAAATTAGTGTTCATATTTATATCGAAACGTTTAAATCAAAACGTTAAAATACGACGTAGCAGGCTAATTAAAAAATCCTTAAAAATAATTTAAAAAAAAATATTCGACAGTTAAAATGTATGTTGCTAGATTTTTAGGTTAATTTAACGACTGGAGGAGTTTTGTATTCTTGTTAATGTCTGCAAAGTACAATCAGTGCTCAGTTTTCCTTTTTACGATATTCAAAGTTATTAGGAAATTACCCCAGAATGCATTATTTCAAAGAAAAACAGTAATAATCGTTCTGATGCTTCTTTGGTCGATCCCAATAGCATATTTAACGTTGTCATTTCCTGATATTTAAACAAATTCGAGAGGAAAATTTCTGAAATATTAAAATAGAATATGTTAAAATGGAAATAATGTCTGCAAAAATGTTTGCTCGGTTCGTCTAAAAAAAATCCGAAACCTTGCACACGGGGAATTTATTCCAAATAGTAGAAGGATTTTCCTTACGAGTGCAATGTTTCTCTGCCTGTTCTAAGCCGTTAAATGGCTTCGTTTTGGTTTGTAGGAGAAAGAAGACTTTAAAACTCACTAAAAGCATTAAACTGTAGGTAATAACACTTGAATGTACACTAATTTAAATTAAGTCTATTTAAAGCCTCCATTTCAAGAAAGCCAAAAAGCGCTAGAATTCTTAAGCTGCTCACATAGAAAGCCATCAACCTGCGAATATGGCTTCGGAAAGATGGCGTTCAGAAAAGTGCTTGTAATTTTTTATTTGGAAATAACTTCAATTCATAAGTAATTATAATTCCACAATTAGCTCATTAACCCGCCCAAGGTAAATGTTCGCCGCCACATTAATAGGTTTCTGATGTCATTTAATAGCAATCATGTTTATCAACGTTCTACGCGTAACTTTTAATCAGGTTGTCCCGGTTAACGCAGTTGTTAGTGTACTCGGATTCATATGATTTGGCGCGGTCACCGGAGTGGTTCGATACCTGGTCCGAACCTTTAGCGGTTTTACTTTACATGAATAATTATCTCAAATTTAACAAACACAAATTATTTTCCTTATTTTAGTAAAATGACACTTTATAGATAATTAATGTAATTGATTTGAAATTACCGTCATTTGTTGTTATGGAATGTCTTATAATCAGACAATTCAATATTTACACCAATATACAGTACAATTTTGATCCATCCCAAGCGATGGTATGCATATGTCGATGAACATGGAACCTTCAATGCGGTATTTTCAGATTTATACCATTTCAAGTTCAGCGACGTAAGGTCCCTAGATAAAAGAATGGGTTTGCCCTAAACGAGTAAACAATGGGCGAAACTAAACAAAATAAAATTTTCACAGGGGATCTGAGATTATAAATACTGCATATCACAGACAACGCCAAAGCCAAAATTTAAAAAGCAAGAAGTATATCATTGATGTGATTGAACATTATCCGAATCTATATTGGCTAGGATATTGAAACCACCCATCTATAAACTGGCCGAAATATGTAAACAAAAGTCATTTTTAGAAGTTCTATTTACATAGTACATACTATCGTGCTTAACGACCTTCAAATGACGACACTGATAACAGCACTAATTAAATGTACGGGGAGACATTTTACATTTATATATTGAATAATTTTCTCGTTTTTATATGCTATTAATAGTGTCTATTGTCATCGGAGCTTGTTAGCTCAAACTTGCTGTGTGAGCACTTAATATGTTCCGGTTACATGCATTATTAAGTTAAACATTTCAGTAACCGGCTAACTGAACCGAAGCGGATTAGTTTGTTTTGTCTGTTTTATTATACATGTTAATGAGTTTTACCGGTGAATTTGTGTTTTTCGTTATTGAAATCAAGATTTACAGTCACTGAAAGACGGAATCAACCCAATCCAAGTTTACTGTAAACAGAAAAATATGGCTTTCCTTGTGAACAACTAACACCTAAAACCTATGTATAGAACATAACAGAAAAGGACTGTTAAAAAACGTTTTGTACGTTCTATTCTGTATTTACAAAGTCAAATTGCCTGTCATTTTCTTGAATTTTTTTATCAATGATAGGTTAATCAATAAATCAAAGTTTATTTATGGGCATACACCATGGTTGTGCCAAAATGATAAAATTAAAACTGGAGGCAAGTCTAACATCTCAAGCATCTTAAATACTAAAATGGAGACCATTATCCATTTAGCAAATCAGATTTTTGATAAATTTGACAGGTCTCTATTCTTAGTTTTGTGATCTTTGTTCTTTAATCATACGATTTCTAAACCTGTTGCAGGGCAAACAGAAACGTTAAACAAGAAATCTCGGAAATCTTTTTAAATTAAACTTAGTAATGCTTTTCGAATTCAAGTTATCCGAACATGGTTCAAAGCACGCCTTAAATATCTCCAGAGAATTAAATTGGTAGCAGAAAAACACGCAAATTGCTTCGTGTCAGGATCTTTTATTTAGTGATAGAACAAGAAATAATGAAGAAAATATGCTAAATAAAGTTTTTAAATGTTAAACTAAAATTCCGACAGGAACAATTCGATTTTTAAGAAACGTTTTACATTTATATGAAAGAAAAATGTATTTAAGCATAATTATATGATTTTTAAAAAAATTATAATCATGTAAGGGCCTATTGCTTTTAAACTTGAGGCTTTGTCTTCTGACTATGGCCATTCCTGATATATATTATTTCCCACTTTTCTTATTAACTGTTTGTAGTATCTTTTTTTAAAATGGATCTGTTTATTACCCATGCCCGTTTTTTCCTCTCTACTTTTTTGCTGTAAGTTGAGGCTGTGTTTTCTGGATGAGGCCATTCCTGATATGCATATTCACTTTTTTGTTAAAGTATTTCCAGACAAGTAGAACAAAACAGTTAAATGAAAAGTTGATCCATATTAATATCTGAAAATACTAATCAGGAATAAGAAACCTATGAAATAGGGGATCGTATTGATGCTATACAAAATAATACAAAACAAATAAATAAATAAAATATGTTAATCTTGCAAGATGGTGCTCATCTGCTGGTAATCTGCTCGTAAAACACCAGCAATATTTTTTTCTAACTTAATGAAATAATCGAAATTGGAAAGCTATAAGGTAGTGTCTTCAAAGTACTGATTCATCAAATGTTATCCAGATATTGCGTTAGCAAAACATAAATCATCAAATACTCGTAGCTTTTTTCACGCATATTTGGTGTGCGACATGGGAAAAGGTACTTTCCAACAATTGACGACAATTGAAATGACGAAATAAATTTAAGGAGACGATTTCACTTATTACGTGTATCGATGTAAAGAAAACAGTTTTGTCGAAATGTGTAACAAAATCCTTAATGAATTATGATGATATAATAGATAAGTGTATTAGATGAAAAGGGAACTTTGAAAAAAAGGTGAAATATGCATATCAGGAATCGCCACATTCAGAAAAAACAGCCTCCCCACACAGTCAAGAAGAAGAGAGGGAGAGAGCATGGTTAATAAAATGATCAGTTTCACAAGAGACACCACTAACAATTAACAAAAATGAGAACCCGAGGGGTTACCGCCTTGGAACGGTCAGTGGCAAATCAAATTGCCACTGGGGGTTTAAACCAGGTTCTAGGGTGCACCAACCTCACACTTGCCCCAACAGGTTCTCATATCACAAAACAAATACAAGTTGTCTTGGTGAAACAACTCCAACCCACTTATTGGCTCAACAATGTTGCATGCAAAAGCACACAAACATATAAAACATAAGAATTTAATAGCATTGCAAAGCCAAAGGGCGGGTACTCGATGATCTTACCGAGACCAGAGCTCCTGGAGTAAAATCAGCAAGAACACGATGACAGGGATAAAAGAAACAAATCGAGCTTCTAGGTTCTTTTAAGAAAAGATTTCCCCATAAACCTTCATAAACTCTTAAACCCCTGCCACCGTCGTGCAACCAAAGAGGTAAGCATAATGATCAACTGTAGAAGGGTTAATCACCAGACATGCAGAGCGCTGTAAAATATCATGTTGGTAACCTTTCTTTTTAAATTTACAGATGGTATTTACGAATAACCGGGAGAAATTTACATTGCCCTTTATCTTCTTAAGTTTATAAATTAAATCTCCATAAAAAACTGGCTGTGAAATACCTTGTTGCAATAGTGATTTTAAACTGCACCTGTATTTATGAATTAGATCTGGGTATCGACGATAAAACTTGCAAAATGTTTTCCATAATTTGTGATACCGATAACCTTGTTTTAAAAGTTTTTCTGTAATGCAAAGATTACGTTCATTGAAATCATTAATATCGTTGCAAGCTCTTGAAAAGCGAACAAGCTGTGAAATATAAACCCCGTAAGATGTTGCACGGGGAACATCGCCGTCTAAAAACGGAAAATTTACTATATTAAAATTAAAATCATCTCTTTTATCATATATTTTAGTAGTGACATAACCATTTTCAATTGACAGATTTAGATCAGCCACCGAACACGACAATTATGAAAATACTGCAGGCTCGGTTTGATTGAGCCTGTTCATGGGCAGTAATGGGATTGCATATTACTGCCCACGCTGCCTAGCCCCGGGTTGAGCGCAACTCAATATTTACACCAATAAACAGTACAATTTTGATCCATCCAAAACCATGGTATGCATATGGCGGTGAACATGGAACCTTCAATGAGGTATTTTCAGATAAGTACCATTCCATGTTCAGCGGCGTATGGTCCCCAGATAAAAGAATGGGGTTGCCCTAAACGAGAAAACAATGGGCGGAACTAAGTTCTTTCCAAATAAGTAACAAATAAAATGTGAATAAATATGACCGAAGACACATTTTCTCGTGGCGTGCCCCATTTTGTACTTATAAGTAATAACACGTGACTTCCTTTTATGATCTTAGCCAGTTATTAACGTATTAAAATTATTCAAGATACCATAGAGCGTGACGTTGAGTCCCAGAGGTCGTTATCAACGGCTTTATTATCACTCATGCTTAGGACTTGTTTACATATTTTTCACATAGTTGGATACTTATGAAGTTCGTTTGTATCTCCAGTGGGAATTTCGTCATTTATTATGATTCTGTTTTCCGATTTGTCCGACATAAATGGGATTTCTTGACCTGTCCTGGTAAATAATAAGGCGATTTTACATTAAGGGCACGTGAAAGGAAAAGGTACCTTAATTATGATAAAAATGATACTACTACAACTACTACTACTAATACAACTACTACTGCTACTACTACTACTACTACTACTACTACTACTACTACTACTAATAATAATAATAATAATAATAATAATAATAATAATAAATATAACAATTAATATTCTAACACGACTTCACGTTTTTCCCATTGAATTTACAGTGATTTATTACAAGATAAATCACCGCGCGTGGGCACGACCATTCCTAAATACACACTTACCCTAACCATTAAAATATAAAATGTATAGAAATGTTACTCGTTAATTATCAGTCAACACATCTCATATATATCCCTCAGTAGTAGATAATAATTGTTCCATGACGAAACTTGTCAAAATTAGTACAGGAGAAAAGAATGTCTCAGACAACATCGGGAAACACCTAATGAAAAACAGAAAATGTTTTCGATTAATTTTTAACATTAAGTCGTTACAATATTTTAAACCTTAAACAAGCCATAGGTTAACGCATTTCCTACAATATGCAAAGAAGAAACAATCAAGGGCGATTGACTGGATATGATAAAAACAGTTCTATCCGAGAAAAACTTATCACAGGTAGGCGTTTAAACCGAATTACACACGTTTCAATTTCGTTTTAGCTGGCGACAAATTTAGACTATCACAGTTAATGGAAATTGCTCGACTTTTAAAGTTAATTTTGTTAAATACGCTATTACAATTTATCTTAAAAAATAAAGAAATTTTACATGTTCATAATTAGTCAACATATCCCATGTTTATAATTCACTCATATTGTTAAACTGTCAGTTTTTGTGACGAAACATCAAAATAAACACAAAAGAAAGAACGTCTTAGATAACATTGGAGCACGAAAGGAGTAAAAGTGTCTCCAGTTAAGGTTTTGACATTTTTATTGTTACACGATTTGGAAATACCTTACAGAGCAAACCAGAATTTAACAAATACATGAAAACCTCCGAACGCAGTACCCCATATCTTACACAGGCGGTCGACCATAATCTTTTATTTCAGCCATAATTTTCATCCTTCCAGACAAAGCATAGTGTGCGTGTGACATAAACTTTAATGATGCACTGCACATTATCACGTGTAACTTTATTCTACATGAATGGAGAAATGAGCAAACTCGCTTTGCTGGTTTTCTGTACTTTCAGTAGTTTGATTTAAAACGGTCACACTGCCCAAACATCTCGATATTTATACTACTTGATGTGAGAGAAACTCAATTATCTATTTCTGCCAATCAGATTTTTGAGATCTGAGAACTTGAAAGCAGAGAATCTGGGTTTTCTCTCTTTGTATATCTCATCGAATTTCGCTTTGTTCGACAACAGTTACTTTGCCAAAAAAGTGAAATATGCATATCAGAAATGGCCACATCCAAAAGAAACAGCCTCCACTCACAGCCAACAAATAGAGAAGAAAAAAGGGTATGGATAATAAAATTACCGATTTCAAATGGACAACATAAAAAAATACGAGTAAAGAGAACACGAGGTGTTACCCCCTTGGAACGGTTAGTGGCGAAACAACTGGGGGTTTAAACTAGGTTATAGGGTACAAAACAAAAAATAAAACAAACAAAAAATGAATAAGATGCTGTTGAAACAATTTCAAACTTGAGATACATAGTATTCCGGAATAACTGCAAGAACCTACATAGTACTTGAATATACAAAGTTTTAAGGAAAAGACGTTTTTGGAAGTTTAATTACAATTTAATCATTTTCAGGTTATATTGGGATCAATATTTCGTCTAGAAAATACAAATTTAAGGCGCAGTAATAGCATTTTAAAAGGAACTCCAGACAATTTCCTGTGCATAATTCAATAAGTTATATTAAAGGGATGCAAGTAACCTTGAGTAGCTTTTACAACACTTTAATTTAGTTTTGGAGGCAATACTTTCCGCTGGCAGTTATATTTTACCAACATTATTTGTTTAAACATGTAACATGTAAGGGAAGATTTTAGGTATACAGTGTCCTAATACTTTAAAAATAAATATATAAATAAAACATAACTGATGAATAAGGCAGAAACGATTAAATGAACTGTTTATATTACATGGAATGTTTATGTTAAAGGTAAATTTCCGAAATAAATTTTATATGTTACAATATGCATGCAAATTTGATAAGATCGACCAATCCCAATAATTATAATTCAACGTAATATGTTACAAAAATATCACTCACTGGCTTTTATCGCCAGAAATCTAATCTTGTCAATGATTCCATAAATGGATATTTATTTTCGGATATTCTCTCATATATTGATAATAACACAAATTGCTTGTTAATCATTTCTTTTTAGATACTATAGAGGATAGTTATTTAGCTCCGAACTTATTTTAAAAATATGTTTACGAGTGCTTCATGAACCCTTAGCTTCTTGCGATCTGTATGCAACCAAGGTTCTAATACGTACGGTGGTGAACAAAATATGGATTAATCAGTTATAAATAGAATGCAGAATACTTAAAACCTTCCCTATAAGAAATGTTAATGATCATAATGTGAAATTGAAAAATAAACACTTAACTTTGAATTTTTGGTAGGTAAATAAAATGACATTAAAATAAGGGTCGAGAAAGACCCTTGTTGAGAACTGTATATCAAATAACTCAGTATTACATGATTATGCTACAGAGCATTAATGTAAACATTATTTATTGTAGCAATTTAGTTCTCATCTATAAACTACGAACTTTTTAATATAAATCATGATTAAAGATTTTATGTGAGCATAACATTCCAACGTTTAAGATTGATTTAGGACAAAAACTGTGAAATAGTTGTCGAAAATGAAGATTTACAACCAGACACATTAAAAGTATAGGCAATATGACGTTTAGGAAATGTTTCGAGATGTTTATTTAGTTAGATGCTTATTAAGATATAGCCAAATTTAAAAGTGCTTCTAAAATGGCGGTACTGTCTTATTGTTTGGTTAAATTAGATACATTTAGAATCACTAATAACCACTAATAACTCAATGAACGTTTTATTAGTTTCATGCTTCAAATGTCTGATAAATTTTTTGGACGTTAGGAAGATATACGTGCAATTTTGCAAGTTTAAGATTAAAGGGGAATTCTGGAAAATATGAATTATTGCAACGATCTACGCATTTTCGTTACAAAGGTGAAACAATTTTTAAAAATTGGTCCATAACGGTTTTTTAAGAGAGCCATTTTGAATACAGTAGTTACCAGTGACATCATCAGTTCTCATGCACATTTATAAAGCACTACGTTTTTTTCATATTTTAAAATTGGAGGTTAATTACAAGTTTGATTTTTGTTTTAAAGAATTCCGTTAAAAATATTTAACAAACATTCGATCTGTGCATATAAATGGTCGATGTCGTTGGTCAACTAAAATGACCTCCAACATACATTTGGATCAATATTGAACTTGCAGTATTAAACATCACAGAAGGCTTGTTACTGTTGTGTGGCGGCTGCAAAAAGTCTCCTCGCACTTTCGATTAGTGCTATTATTATTTACCATCTTTGAAGGCATATTTAAACTACATTATCGCGGCGAGCAATTGACTAATTTTCTATATATATTTTTTAAATTTGTAATTTTAAAAACGCATTTCAAAGAAAACATGTTCACATATTCCGGATTGCCTCTTTAAGAAAATTATCAATATTGTTTACCGAAGAGCAAATTGTTTCAAACGTGACCTTAACGAAACTTGATTTCAAGAAGATGCCTTTAATGAAAAAGGTTTATTCGGAAAGAAATGAACTTCATCCTGTGTTTGTGATTCTTCACTACGTTCTTTGCTTATACTGTCATAATATTCTCGCTGAATCTTTATAAGTGCCTAAAAAAATTACAGGGTCGGTCGTTGTGGTCTCGGTTGACAAACTTGTATTACATTTCTAGATTTCTCGGGTCCTTTGGGGCCATACTATCGTTATGCCATTATTAGTGATTCGGCACAATAAATCTTTACTTAAATGGTGACTGAGTACATATAGAAATCTTTCTCAAAGGGATTTTTGTTAATGGGATCAAGACTTGTGATTCATGTGCGTTTTGATACTCATTTGCATTTACAAATAGACATAGGATAATAAATGTTTCCAAATATATGATAAAAGAGATGATTTCAATATTGTAACTTATCCGTTTTAAGACGGCGATGTACATCGCGCAACATCTTACGGGGTTTATGTCTCATAGCTTTTTCGCTTTTCTAGAGATTGCACTAATGTAAATGATTTTTATGAACGTAACTTTTGCATAACAGAAAAACTATTATAACAAGGTTATCGGTATCAAAAATGAAGCAAACCCTTTTGCAAATTTTATCGCCGATACCCAGATTTAATTCGAAAATACAGGTGCAGTTTAAAATCAATCTTGCAACAACGTATTTCACAGCCAGTTTTTTATGGAGATCATATCAAATAATCTATAAACTAAAAAATGAAATATGCAATGGCCACATCAAGCAGACACAGCCTCCCCACACAGCCTTAAAGTAGAGAGGAAAAGAGAGCATGCTATTACAATATTCAGTTTCAAAATGGACGCCACAAACAATTAACGAAAGTGAGAACCCGAAGGTTTACTGCCTTGGAACGGTCAGTGGCAAAACAAATTGCCACTGGGGGTTTAAACCAGGTTCTAGGGTGCACCAACCTCACACTTGCCCCAACAGGTTCTCGTATCACAAAACAAGTACAGGTTGTCTTGGTGAAATAACTCCAACCCACACATCGGCTCAACAATGTTGCATGCAAAAGCACACAAACATATAAAACATAAGAATTTAATAGCATTGCAAAGCCAAAGGGCGGGTACTCGATGATCTTACCAAGAACAGAGCACCTAGAGCAAAATCAGCAAGAACACGATGACAGGGATAAAGGAAACAAATCGAGCTTCTAGGTTCGTTTAAGAAAAGATTTCCCCCAAAACCTTCATAAACTCTTGAACCCCTGCCACCGTCGTGCAACCAAAGAGGTAAGCATAATGATCAACTGTAGATGGGTTAATCACCAGGCCTGCAGAGTGCTGTAAAATATCATGTTTGTAACCTTTCTTTTTAAATTTACAGATGGTTTTTATGAATAACCGGGACAAATTAACATTGCTTTTTTATCTTTTTAAGTTTATAAATTAAAAATGTAAGGAAATGTTAATTATCTCAACGTTATTCGTAAAAACCATATGAAAATTCAAAAAAGAGAGGTTACCAACATGATATTATACAGCGCTCTTCATGTCAGGTGATTTCCCAACTACATTTGATAATTATTCTTAGTATTTGCTTACCTCTTTGGCTGCACGTCGGTGGCAGGGGTTTAAGAGTTTTTTAAGGTTTATGGGGAAATCGTGAAAGAACTTGGAAGCTCGATTTGTTTCTTTTATCCCTAACATCTTGTTCTTGCTGATTTAACTTCAGGTGCTCGAGTCTCGGTAAGATCATTGAGTACCTGGCTTTTTTGCTCTGCAATGCTATTAGCTTCTTATGTTTTATAGGTTTGTGTGCTTTTGCAGTGTGAGGTTTGTGCACCCTAGAACCTGTTTAAACCCAAGTCGCAAATTATCTTGAAACTGACTGTTCCAATGCGGTACCGCAAAGGAATCTTTTTTTCGTTAATTGTTTGTAGTTTCTTATTTGAATTTGACATACTTATAAACACATTCTCTCTTTCCCTCTCTTCTTTTTCTAGAGGCTGTGTTTTGTGAGTGTGACGACTCCTGATATGCATATTGCACTTCTGTATTTAGTTTTATTTTATTAATAGAAAATGATGTAACGGGTCAAATGTTTAATTATTTATCGAGTAAAATGTCTTTGAATCTGAAATATTTACACTTCAACTTCGTTCTTACGATAAAGTCTTATTCATCAAACGGATAATAAGTTCTGTTGGTAAACAGTACGACGTATTATTTTATAAGGCGTGGATACAGTAGAGCCGTTCATAATTTATTGGACGTTGCACAATGTTTTGACGTGTGACGTCACCGTGCACGCACGTTTTGCCACGAAAAGCTACGAAAATGCGTGCCGTCGTTCAATGTGTCTTCAACGTTGCTGTTCCAACAGAATTTTGAAAAAAACCGTACTATCACGAATTCTTCTCATACTTTCTGTACTAATGAGAGTATTTACGAATTTAAATATAAGGATTGGATCGATATTTGATGTTTTTCATTTGGGTATGAAAAACAGTTGGATTGTTTAAAGTAAGCGAGAAGCCATTGGGGTTTCACACACTTTAAACAGACAAACTGTTTTCCATACCAAATTGAAAAACATCAAATATCGGTTTAATCCTTAATTAACGAGTGTATATTTTGTTAGTTGTCTTTACTGCTGTTAGGCAATACGTGGCTTGAGCAATGTGGTTTTCTAGTAGTATGACATAAATGAATATAAAAGATCTGACTGATAATGAATGGATTGGAAGTTAGACAGTGACGTGATAATATGTTTGTATGAAAGAATTCATCTGTCACGTGTCAGTCTAATTATCTGTACACTGTAATAAACATACCACCCTATATATTACATACATGTTTTTTTAATGTTAAAAAGTGATATGTGTATATCAGGAATCTCCACACGCAGAAAACACAGCCTCCCCACACAGCGAAAAAACGCTGAGAGGAAACGAGAGCATGTGTTTATAAGAATATCAATTTTAAACAAGACACCACAAACAATTAACGAAAATGAGAAAATTTATTAAGGCATCAATGTGGTGAAAAAAATATTGCATGCAAAACACATAAACAATTAATAATATAAAGATATGTTCTAGCGCGTTCCTACTTCTCATTTACTTCGGTACCCACACGTGCTTGACAATGATATTAGCTTCATATGATTTACGTGTGTGTGTGCTTTTGTGTGCAACATTGTCGAGTTGGTGGGTGGGTTAGAGCTTATTCACCAAGACAACTTATACTTGTGTGGACATATGAGAAATCGTTAGTGCAAGTGGGGAATTCATGTTTCTTAGTTACAATTCTTGAATCAGATATCGTATTTCAATTTTTCATAGTCCAATAAAGTTCGAATTGCCCAAAGGATTGTTCTTTATATCCAAAATCAACAGTTTTCCGAAACAAAGAAAAAAGTTGCAAAATCACTGGCACACCCTCGGTTTTACATCTAAAACCGTAGTAAGAGAAATTATGAAAAGTATGATATCGGAGTTTATATGTTATTTGCTAGAATTCCTCAGAAGTTGTAATAAACATTCAAACCAAGATGACAAATATGCTGCTAAAGCCTCAGGGGAATCTGAACCATGAATGAACTGATCGACAAATATGCAGATCGCTGAAGATATTTATAGCTGAAAGTCAATAAGTGCTGTCCAAATTAGTAATTGTCATCAGAAATAAAATTGAAAAATTGACGTTGACATTTGTTTTCTTAAATTTTGAAAATCTCCTAAAATTGATGAAATATGCGACTTTATCGGAATGCTTTAACGGTAATTGTTTATGTTTTATGTCCGCAACTGCTTTTTTTGCTCGCCCGAGAAAAAATCCAGTCATGCCAGTGATAATCCAAGTTGCAAGTCCCGACTCAAGTCCCTATCGAGTTGCTGCTAGTTGGCAAACCTGAACTGTTCCAAAGCAGATCTTCTTGTCTTTACTTTTCCTAAATCAACTATACAATGACAATCCTGTATAGCTGGACTTTATTTTTTATAAAAATAATCCTTCTATAGTACATTTTAATAAAATATTTCACTAGGGGCTCTTTTTGGTAGTTGTTGGAAATTTTGATCGGTTTCGTAGTCAACCTAGGGTAATTATATTTATGATGCCTCATTTGCCATCGTTTCGACGGATTTTCACTGCCCCCCTCATTTCTCTTTCTGTTCAGAAATTGTTTCCTATGTTGTTATGTTAATAAGGTTGGGAACTTAGGATGCCAGTGAATTTATGTACACAACATCAACAGATCAGTGGTTTTTCATGAATTTGATACGAAACAATTACCTATTGAGGTATAAGTGAAACCAAATAGGATATTTAGATCAGAATAATTTATAGATAGTATTTTTATGAAACGAATATTTGTACAGATTGCGCGAATTACAGTCAAACCTGTTCTAAAGACCTCTTGTAAACAAATACCACTTGCGAATAAATTACCATAATATATTTGATTTATCGAACAAAATCCCCTGTGAACAACGACCACCTAACTGAAAATACAGTTATGGAATTTTCTCCTAGTGTTCTTAGAAGACAGGCTTTGCTGTACGTTACTGAAATAATTTGCAATATTAAGTGTTATATCTTTTATAAATTTTCCAATTAATGCTTATAAATGATTTCATCATGATTAAGCTGGTATAAAACTTCAGGGATTTTGTTGAAGACATTATGTGTAAATAAATGACATTTTATATCATCATCTCAGTGTACTTGATTTCATTTTATCTAAATAACATTGTGAATAGTTTGTCCTTGGGTATCTTCAATTTTCCTAAATATTGTGTCTAGACATGATGCATTGGTATCAGATTACATAGCAGCGCATTGTTGTGTTTGTTTGTGTAACCCCTCGGGTTCTCTTTCTCTTTCATTGTTTGTTGTGTATTTTTTATGAAATTTATCATTTTTATTTACCATGTCCCTTATTTTCCTCTCTACTTTTTACTATCTGGGGAGGCTGTGTATTCTGGATGTGGCCATTCCTGATATGCAAATTTCACGTTTTTAGTAAAGGCAGTTCTTCAATTTCGTAAGTATTATTGTTAACAGAAAACATATAATGTGCTTTTGCCTATTATCAAAAGGTGATCGTTACTGGATGAACAGCAACGGCTCTAATTCTCGACAATGTTTGATCCTGAACAGCTACTGCTATTATAAACATATACACGTAGTTGATATAATGATGAAAAACCTCCTCCCCGCCTCCCACCACAACCGCAGACAACCTTTCAAAATTTTTAAACAGAGGTTCAATGAAATATGAATATAAACATAAAATTTAATATGAAATATGTAAATGCTGTAGGATGTAAGTTTTTGAGGGTCTGTATATTCAAAAGTTAATAAACAGGAGTAATCGGTGTCCTATATCTGCTTATTTCAAAATAACTGTTCAAAAAGTCTGTTGTGTCAGCAATTATAATCAATAGTTAATGTTCTTTCTCGCTTATCAAATTATAATGTTGCAACTCTTATTAATGTGCTAGCACACTTGATATGCAATAGTGACATAAGCAAAAAGGTGAAATATGCTATTAGGAATGACCACATTCAGCAGACATAGCCTTCCCACACAGCCAAAATGTAGAGAGGAGAAGAGAGCATGGTATTGCAATAATCAGTTTCAAAATAGATGCCACAAACAATTAACGAAAGAGAGAACCCGATGGGGTTACCGCCTTGGAACAGGAATAGCCACGCCCAGTAAAAGCAGCCTCCCCAAATGGCCGAAAGGAGAGAGGAAAGGAGGGCATACGTGCGCTTATAAAATGATCGATTTCCAAACGACACAATAAAAAAAAACTACCGAGACAATAACACATTATTAATATTGCACTAAGTTACACAACCGTTACTTGAATTATTTGCCTAATACAATACGTTTTCGTTTTATCTTACACAGCTTGTTTGCTTGAAAGATCTTTTTGCAAGGCTAGGCGCGTCGCCTTGACAATGCGGGTTCGCTCCCAGGTAAAGGCAATATCATCTAAACATACTCTGTATTAACTATTTTAAACACAATATTCATATTTATCATATACCTTCCGATGTGGGAGTGTAATAACACCGGTTATATATTTTCGATATATAACTAGTTGTGTATCGTAGCCGAATCACTATTCATCCTCGTTATCAGCGATCAAAACAAAATTATGAAAATTTCTTACTTTTGCCATCTGACTACTTCAGGCAAGCAATCAACTTCTATAAGGAATTTAAGCATCCTGATATTGATAACATCCACGGAAAATATAACATCTTGATTACTCCGTAAGATAGCAATATGCCGAAAGTCTATGATGAAATTCTAAAACAGCAACAAAGCCATTTTCATTTCGTTTAAATCGAAAACAAAATGACCCAGACGCTGACATCGTTTTCAGAACATCATCGGTGTGATCTTGAAACATCCCCGAAACAAAATAAAAACACTAGAACCACATTTTCAATCCAAATCATACGTGTATATCCTGCAAATTTCAATGATGTCTTATGACGCTACGAAAGTTTACACAAATGATGTCATACAGTAGATCGATTTATTTTTAAAATTAAACACATATTCAGAAGCCTATAACTGGTAGATTATTTTATCTAGACTCTAGCGCAGTTAATTTTATTTATTTATTTTTACTTATTTTGGTAAATGGAAAAACGATAGGATAAATTCTGGGGACTAGTTTATGTATCACCCGATACGACCGAATTACACACGTTTTAATTTCGCTCAGCTAGGCGATAGGAAGGGACATTTTATGGATTTTGCTTGTTTTTCGGGGTATGTGATAAATAGAATACATCATTCGTGTTCATTTTAGACTGAAATTATTAAACTCGTCATCTAAATCGATATAAAACTCGGCAAAAGCCTCGTTTTATATCGATTTAGACGACTCGTTTAATAATTTCAGTATAAAATTATCACTAATGTTGTATCCTCTATATCAATTTAATTTTAAAATCTGCATTCACTCTCAGCAACACCAAAGTTAATTATTTGAAAATTTCTATCAACATACGCCAAATTCAAACGTCGACCCGATTATCCTTACATATAGTTACTTTACCAAGCCAGTCTGTATGTGTGTTGCTAAGATGGTGAAGCACACAACACACCAGACGCAGACCTCGCCGACGTGGTTAAAGTGCGAGTTGTTGTATTCGCGAATTCTTGTGTTTTCTTACATTTTAATTCATGATTTGATAAATGCATCTCTTGCGAGCGTTCTCTGACTTTTGGGAAGTTCTTTTATCTTCTAGTAGTAAGACTGTTTTAAACAGGTCTTCATGTATATATAACTTTATTAATGGAATAAAAATAACTTAACGCATAAGGTATAAAACATGATTTTTTGATAGACTACCATTAACAGTTTACATTTCTGAAATTTCCTGTTGCTAAGGAACGAGATGGAACATTGATGAGATCATCGATACAATTTTTAAGGCATGCTTCTAAAGTCTAAGCGGATTAAAGTAATTGAAGGGACAAAAACTAGCATGATACTTCGTGTTATTAACTGCTCACTAATTTAGCCACATCAATGGAACAAAATAAACTAAAATGAATTCCAGCTGAATCTTAGACAGGATTTTCTATTTAATTTTAAGTCGATGATATACACATTGTCTCGTACGGTTTCTTTGATTATATTTTTTTGTGATTAACATTAACTTGCTGTTAAGCTTATTGAATTATTGAAAAGTTCTTCATTTAGTGGCACTTGCACTCAGACAAACATTACTTTCTAATTCGTTGTGATGAAAATGCATATAGCATTTGTTTGCGACAATATATTCAATCCACTACTCCTGAATGGAAGTCTTAAGCTTTACTCCAACAAAAACATGTTAAACATGTATAGCTACATAAAACAGACTTACAGATAAAAAGGGTTATTTTGAAAGCTATCGGAAACGACAAAATGAAAACAAAAATAAGATGAGAATGATTCAGGCTCGGATTGATTTAGCAAGTTCATTGGCAGTAATGGAAATGGATATTCACGCTTAAAGTTCAGTTTAATGTCTCATGTTTCAATTTTACATATCAATTTTTTTACAGAAAAAATGCATATGATAAGTACGCATTCGAATAAATATCTGATCGATCTACAATCAACAAATGGTTTGAACAAACAACATTATCTGTGGTAAACTGAAGGTCATTTGGTCAGAGACTGACTATTTTATTGAACAGTCTCACAAACAAATCGGAATCAAATCATTGTCATTAATCTTATGGTAAGTGCAATATAGCGTTTGACATTAACAAGAATTTTCGATAGACATTCAAAGTGGCTAGAGTTGGCATTGTTTGATTACTTGCGCCACCAGGAAAGTTCCAGCGATTTACAATTTAATTCACCCTGTTACACTTAGTTTCTGTGATGTGTCGAACACCATTAAATGCTGTTTTATCAACGCACTGGAACATTTCCTAAACTTTTGCTTAGATTGACAGTTCTAATACAAAATCTTATCGTAAACCGTGCGATAGTGTAAGTAATTGTTTGGTTGTCATGAAAAGTTGTAATGCTATCTTGTAGGTCACTAAGTACATATTCTTGTAACAACTTCTCATGTGTTTAATGTTTTTTGCGTGTAATTCTGTCGGCTTTGGGCCATGTTTGATTTCATTCATCACGGCAACTTGCAATCGGTGGTTTGTAGAACCTGATGGAGCAAGTGTGAGTTTGGTGCATCCTAGGTTTCTGATAAAACGCTCAGAGGCATAACGTTTTACTGTTTACCGTTTCAAGGCGGTAACCCATCGGTTTTACATTTTTGTTAATTGTTTGCAGTGTCTATTTTGAAACAGATCATGGCTTAAACCATGGTTTAAACCATGCTCTATTTTTCTCTCTACCTTCTACTCGTATTGTTTACAACATGAATCGTTGGATAAAAGCTAAGTCAAATTCCATCTTAAACACCTACGCCGAAAAACAAGCTTATTGACAGAAAAGGTCGCCATTTTGATTAAACTAGTGTGAAATAATGCCATAACTTGCAGAAGACATAATGGCGAAATAAATACCCTTCTGCAGCCATTAAAGTGGCTTTAAACCAATCATTAGTTTTATAAAAAATGATATTGCCTCAAGCTGGGAGCGAACCCGCGCCCTCACGGCGACAGCCCTAGTGGGTAAGAGCTTGTTCATGTGTTGCTTATGAATAAAGTCCTTTGAAGGTCGTTGAGCACGACACCTTTGTACTATGTTAATAGTTTTTCTAATTTTTTTGTTTAAATATTGCGGCCAGTTGTAATATGCATGGTTTCAATATCCCACCCAATACAGATTAGATATTGTTAAATTACCCCCAAGGATATAATTCCTGTTTTTTAAATTTTGCATTTGGCGTTGTCTGTAACATGCAGGATGTATATTCTTAGATCCACGGTCAAAATGTTATTCTGTTTAGTTCCGCCCATTGTTTTCTCGTTTAGGACAAACCCATTCTTGGGACATTTCGCCGCTGCATGGAATGGTTTTTATCTAAAAAAAAAACGCTTTGAAGGTTCCATATTAACTGCCATATACACACCATCGCTTGGGATGGATCAAAGCGGTATTGTTTATTTGTGTAAATATTTAATTACGCTCAGCACGGGACTATGCGACGCGGGCAGTAATATACATTTTCATCACTGGCCATGAACAGCTCAATCAAACGGAGCCTGCAATATTTTCCTATTTGTCGTTTTCGATGGTTTTAAAAGTTCCATTTCCATCTATTATAATTTGTCGCTCTTGCCAAGACTTAAATATCGCTTTCTTTTATTCTACGCACACTAGTAGCCCAGCAAATTTCATTTCAGTTCTTAACATAGACAAAGTCATCACTCTTGGATCAGTGTTAAAAAAACATTAAAAAATAAATATATGCATATCAGGAATCGCCAAACTCACAAAACACAGCCTCCCCACGCAGCGAAAAAGAAGAGAGGAAGAGAGAGAAAGCATGTTTGTTATAAGTATGTCAATTCAAAAAAACACCACAAACATTTAACGAAAAAGAGAACCTTTTGGGATACCGCCTTTAAACGGTCAGTGGCAAAACAAATTGCCACTGGGGGTTTAAACCAGGTTCTAGGGTGCACCAACCTCACACTTGCCCCAACAGGTTATCATATCACAAAACAAGTACAAGTTGTCTTGGTGAAATAACTCCAACCCACCCTTCGGCTCAACAATGTTGCATGCAAAAGCACACAAACATATAAAACTTAAGAAGCTAATAGCATTGCAAAGCCAAAAGGCGGGTACTCAATGATCTTACCGAGACCAGAGCTCCTGAAGTACAATTAGCAAGAACACGATGACAGGGATAAAAGAAAAGAATCGAGCTTCTAAGTTCTTTTAAGAAAAGATTTCCCAATAAATCTTAATAAGCTCTTAAACCCCTGCAACCGTCGTGCAACCAAAGAGGTTAGCATAATGATCAACTGTGGATGGGTTAATCACCAGGCCTGCATAGCGCTGTAAAATATTATGTTGGTAACCTTTCTTTTTAAATTTACAGATGATTTTACTAATAACTGGTAGAAATTAACATTGCCTTTTATCTTCTTAAGTTTATAAATTAGATCTCCATAAAAAACCGGCTGTGAAATACCTTGTTGCAATAGTGATTTTAAACTGCACCTGTATTTATGAATTAGATCTGGGTATCGGCGATAAAACTTGCAAAAGGTTTTCCTGAATTTGTGATACCGATAACCCTGTTTTAAAAGTTTTTCTGTAAGATTTCGGAAATCCTACTTTCGCTTTTAGTCGCGCGGACCAAATTTATTTTAGTAAATTAAAATTTTATTGGCCAGAACTAATGCTGCAAATGTGTGCCTATAGTTCCAAATACATGTAATATTTCATACAAGAACGGGTTAAATTGGAAGTAATGCCGCTTTAAATAATCAGATGGAAGACATTGACAGCAACCGAATTACAGACATCCAGAAGATTAAAAAGTCAAATTAAACATTTTTCATATCTGGACTTCAAATGTTGATATACTGTTTTTGTAAACGTCGTTGTTTTGTTTGTTGTTTTAGGGGGGTGGCTTGTGGGGTTGGGATCTGCACTACTTATCCTTTCTTACAGATCGATCCTCACATGGGGAAGTGTAATTTGACCAAATGCTCTAAATATCTCACCGTTTGTATGGCTGTTGCTAGGTGAGGGATTACACAAAAGGATTTCTTATTATTTACTGATGTTTTCCTAAACATGCTCACGACATCCCGACTTCAGTATGTATAGGAAGAGTGTAATAAAATACAAACACAATGCGAATTGACAAATGGGAATGTCTTAATTAAAGCTGCTACAATAATGATATGAAGAATTTTGATGTCATGACAAATACAAAACCGCCTCAAATAATGAAAGAATAACAATGATCGTCATAATTGTTTGTTAAGAAAGAGCTAACAATCCGGAGTACGGCGCCTTTCATAACCTAATTAAGTATTATGTCTTCTTATTCACGAAAAAGCAAAGGACGCCAATTGTTTTTGAAACTTGCTATCTTTGTACTGAGATAAGATGGATTTTGTGTTCTTGTTTCATTGAAAGTTTTAAATTTTCTATAAATGGTATATATTCAATCATTTTCTTGTCTTAATATGTTGATTAACGGTGTCCATTGTCGATCAATCTTGCTGTGTGTGCACATTTGTTCTCGTTGCATGCATTATTAAGTTTAACCTTTCAATTACCAACTACCACTGACGTACCAAAGCGGTATCCGAGCCTAGTTTAATTGGTTGTGTCGGTTGAGTTATACATGTTAATGAGTTTAACTGGTGAATATTTGTGTGTTTTTTTGTTGTTTTTTTTGTTTTTTCATTTTTATCAAGATTAACAGTCGCTGAAAGACGAAATCAACCTGAAACAAGTTCACTGTAAACATATTAAAAATGTGGTGTTCGTTAGTTAACACCTAAAATATATTTAAAGAACATAACAGAACAGAACGGTTAAAATACGTTTTATTCGTTCTTTTTTGTTTCGTATTTACAAAACCTTGTTTTCCCTTCAATTTCTCGATATATCATCATGAATAAATGATAATTTAATCAATAAATCAAAGTTCATTTTTGTCATACACCCTGTGCCCAAAATGATAAAACTAAAACTGGAGAACATTCTCATATCTAATGCATCTGATTGGCTGAAATAAAGACTCTTTTCCAATTTGGCCACTAAGATGCTTGAGATTTTTGACTGGTGTCTGTACTCAGTTTAATTATCTTGTTTTATTACAATTATACCTTTTGCTGCGGAGCAAACCAAAACGTTGAACAAGACATCTGGAAAATTTAAATTAGCTTTAGCAATGATTTTCGAATTTAGATTAGCTTAGCATGGTTTAAGGCATGCATCAAAATCTCAAGAGAATTAATTTGATAGCAGAAAAAAACCTAGAAAAATGCTTCTTGTAAGAATCTTTTCTTCAGTGTTAGAAAATAATGGAGAAAATATGCTTCATCAAATTGTCCAATTCAAACTAAAATTCCGACACGAATTTCCAAATGCTGTAAGTGGATTTTTAAGAAACATTTAACTTTTTTGTTAAACAAAATATGAATTTGTGCATATATGGTTTTGAAAATTATCATGTTAGGGCTTTCATTTTTAAACTTGAATAAAGGAATTTCAGACATAAATGAAAATGGAACTTTGAAAGCCATCAAACACGACATGAAAATATTGCATGATCGGTTTGATTGTGCCTGTTCATGGACAATAATGGAAATGCATACATGTATTACTGCCCACGCCGCATAGCCCGGGTTTAGCGTAACTCAATATTTACCCCACAACACAGTACAAATTTGACCGTTCCAAACGATGGTGTGCATATGACGGTGGACACGGAGCCTTCAATGCGATATTTTTAGATTAATCCCATTCTATGTTCAGCGGCGTATGGTCCCCAGATAAAAGAATGGGTTTGCACTAAACGAGAAAACAAAACAAAAAATTTATAGCATAATAACATCTGAAAACGAAAAGATTAGAGACAATAGAAATAACATATCAGGAATTGTCACACCCATAATATATTATATACCCTCGCAGCAAAAATTTGGAGAAAAAAAGAGAGACCAGGTTTACAAGAATATCAAAAGATACACCACATTTTTTTTAAAAAAGATGACCTTTGAGGTTATATAGCGGCCAGTGGCAAAACAATATGTTATTTGGGGTTTAGACCAATTTCTAGAATGTAACCTGTTTGACGTGAGATCGAAAGTTATGAAAAATAAAATAATCTAACTTTTTTTTAGTATGTTTATGTTGAAATCTTGCAAGATGTGGTTCAATGCAGTTCAAAAAACTTACATTGACGTCAACATCTTCTCTGTTTTAATATGTGCCTGATATAGGACTCGCCTTGAAAACGTTTTGGTTGTTTAGTCATTTTTAATATAATTGTAAATTTTAAGTTTTAAGAAGGCGATGATCCTCGGGCAACATCACACATTTTGCATGCTTTTCAAGAGCTTTAACAATATTAAAGATTTCAATGAAAGTAATCTTTGCATAACAGAAAAACTTTTAATACAGGGTTTCGGTTCCAAAAATAAGAAAACATTTTATAAATTTTAAAAAATACAAGGTCAGTTCAAGACCTCAATTGCATCTAAGTTTTTTTCACAGCAAGTTTTGTATGGAGATTAAATTTATAAACTAAGAAAATAAAATCATAGGCAATATTAATTTCTCGACTTTGTTCGTGAAAACAATTATGTAAATTTAAGAAAAGGTTACGTGCATGGATGTTGATAAGCCCATCTTCAGTTGATTATTCTAACTTCTTTGTTTGCACGACAGTGACGTGGATTTAAGATTTTATTAAGATGTTCAGAAAGTCATGTAAAAGAGTCTGGAATTCGTTCGGTTTCTTTTATCCATGCTATTGTGTTCTTGCAAATTTGATTCCAGGGGCGCGGGTCTGGGTAAGGTCATTGAGTACCCGGCCTTTTGCTTTACAATGCCATTAGGTTCTAATGGTATATATGTGTATGTGCTTTTGCATGCAAAATTCTCGGGTTGATTGGTGATTGGTGTGTTTGAACTGTTTTATCCAAGATAACTTGTCATGGTTTGTTCACATGAGAATTTGTTAAGGCAAGTGTGAGTGTGGTGTAGATTATAACGTAGTTAAAAGCCCCCTGTGGCAATTTTTTTACCACTGACCGCTCCTTGGAAGAGGCCGTGTCTTCTGGATATGGCAGTTCCTGATATGCATGTTTCTATTTTCATTATTCAGCCTAATTTAGGAAGTTAGTTTAAGTGATTGCGTTTCTATGTTTTGCTAGTAACAGCCAACTATTTCAAGCAAAACATATTTGCCTTATATCTTAGCGGAATAGTTGAAACCCATATGTAATAGCATGAACATGAACATGAATAAATGACTTTTTCAACGTGAACTAAGGTCAATTTCAATGGAGATACTAAGATCTAGATATCAAGTCTGCTTTTAAAGACAAACAAAGACATTTTTCGGAGGAATGATTTTTAATCTGTTTTCTCTGTCTGATTCATTTACCTCATCTCATCAGAAAATCAAGATACATGTAATATTGTCTTGCACGGCTTTCATCTCCATTAAATATGATTATTCATACTGTTTATTGATATTTTGTTTTTAACGAAAAGCATACTATGCATATTAATTCAATCATCACGATTATATGTTATTGTTGATGACCCCAATCCACTACTGTGCTTATTTGGCTACATCTGTTTCTGTATTGTTATCTTTCTCTCCTTTCACGTGACCAATAATGACTTTTAATAATGAGATATAATTAGTCATTGACGAAGTTTTGCTTTATTGCGTGTATGATTATTTTTGTTTGCTTATTTGCTTTTGGTATTCTAACGGTTAGTATAATACGATTTTTTAATTTCAAAACAGTTGGTCAAAACAGGTGGAATAGTGCAAATTTAAAATAAACTCGTGTGTTGCACTAAGTCTTGTAATATCCATAAAAAAGAATTAATAAAACCGAACCAATTTCTCAGTGTGTCTCATAAATTGTGAGACGAAGTTAGATGAAGTATAATGAAAGCAATAAAACTCTTCCTTACTTGAATGAAAAAAGAGCGAAATTGGAATGCAAAAAGGTTATTGACATCAAACTACCGATTCATCGTCCAAGGTCAGAAAAAATCTCATTGCCTTGTGCATACACTGAATAACAATTACCTGATTTTGGGGTGCGTATCAAGGAAAGGAACCTTTAGAAATTGACGTGAATTCTTGAAATGATGTTTAAAAGATGAGCAACTGACTACTTATTATGTATTATTTTGTAAAAATAACATTATGTTGTCAAAATGTGTAACAAAGTCCTCGATGATTTATAACAATATAATAAATAATTGTAAGTACTTTCCACAAATTTGCGTCACATATAAAATTGAAATAAATATGACCAAAACAGTTTTTTTTTCGTGGAGTGTCCCAATTAGTACTTATAACATGTGATTTAGCTTTATGATCTCAGGCAGTCGTTGATGTTGTTAACTTATTTAAGATACCATACAGAGAGACCTGATTATCTTTTATATATTATTTGAGTCACATAGGTCGTAAACAATGCCTTTACAATTATTCATGCTTATGACTTGTTTAGATATTTATCACATAGTTTGAACTATAAGAAGTTCGTTTGTGTCTCCAGCGGGAATTTCTGTCATTAATTATGATTCTATTGTACGATTTGTCTGACATTAATTTCATTGCTGACCTGCCATTGTGAATTATAAGGCGATTGCACATTTGGGGCACGTCACAGGAAATTTCCGTACACATTTTGACTACATAATGTTATATCCACCAATAAAAATCGATCGTCTGCTAAACTTCTTTCCATTATTATTACCGTAACGTTAACTGAACTAAGATGCTTTTCCTGCGATGCAAAATGTAATTCACGAAAATATCGATGGACATTAATTTAAACTGTAAGATTGGCTTTTGTTAATAACTTTCTCTGAAATAAACACAAATAGTACCGAAATCCGGCCTATTTCTTCGGAAGTTATCAGAAACAAAACAAACAAAGTACTATTTCGTAAAGATCTAGCTTTATTTTGCAAGTGACGCTGTCTCCATTTATCAACATTAATTTCAAGCATTTCAGTGGGTAAATTACTGGTTTTTCTTCGACAACAAAATATAAAGGTTTCTCTTGTTCAATGTCTCTTTTTTATACACTTGTATGAAATTGTTTTGCCACTGACCGTTCCGATGCAGTAACCCCTCGGGTTCTCTTTTCCGTTAATTGTTTGTGGCGTCTATTATGAATTGATCTTTGCAAAACCATGCTCCCTTCTCCTCTGTACATTCCGGCTGTTTGGGTAGGCTAAGTCTACAGGATGTGGCAATTCCTTATAATAAATTTTTAACCATTGATGTCATAAATCAATTTTGAGATATTCATTACAAGAAACCTATAAATTAATGGATGGTATTTTTTTGAAAATATAACTACAGATTGATCATTCGTAAACAACTGACTTAAAACAATGGAAAATTTTCGATTTGGTTAAGGTCATGAGATAAACAGAATACAACACGAGTGTTGTATGGTGTGAGCCACGACATCTTAAATCTTCATTACAGCCAATCAGATGTTTGAGATTTGAGACCTTGGGCACAGAACACCTTGATTTCAACCCTTTATATATCTTATATTTCTTTTTGTTCGATAAATTTGTTTGGCTAATTAAATAAAACATTCCTTATGATGCGGTTGAAATAAATTCAATCTTGAGATATATAGTATTTTTAAAAAACTATAAGTGTCTTTAATTGAACGTAAAAAATGTCACCGAATGCTGATTGGTGTGTACTTAAATCACATTAGTGTCAAGGAAAATACGTTTTCTGGAAGTTAAATTAAAATTTAATCAAGTTCGCATTATATTAGCCTAGAGATTTCATCTAGCAAATACAAACAATAGACACAGTAATAGACTGAAGTATAAATGGAACATCAGACAATTTCCTGTCGTTAACGTGGCGAAGTTTAGGAGACATACAAGAATACCTTACAGGCTGCATTACATGTATGTATTCAATTGAGACACCGTTTTCTGCAACATTGATCTATAACGTCATACACGCAATTTTCAATGAGATCAAGATACGATCCTGCACAGTATAATTCAATATTTTAATTAAAGGCAAGCAAGTAGCCTTGGGTAGTTTTACGACTGTTTAATATAGTTTTAGAGGCATTAAATTTCACTTGCAGTTACACTTGTTTACCAACATCATTTGTTTAATCATACATTTGTATGATATTCTAGTGAGTGTTGCAGGCATACAGTTGTTTTAAATCTCTGTTGTTTTGAAATATATAAACAAACACAAAAAAGAATGTTTATATCAAATTGAATGTTTATATTATTCGTAAATTTCTAAATCTAAAATTACCAATACGAAAGAAATTTGAAAAGATCGATCAATCCCAATAATTTTAATTCAACGTAATTTGTTACAAAAGCATCAGTAACTAGTGTTTTATTTCTAGAATCCTTTATCTTGTCAATGATTCCATAAATGGATATTTATTTTCAAACAGTACGTTATAATGTTGATCATAAAATCAATTGCTTGTAAATCGTTTCGTTTCGGAATAAAGGACGGTAATTAAGATCGGAACTAGTGTTTAATACCTCACGAAAATGTTGCATGAGCTCTCCACTTTTTCGCTGCATGGAGAGGAGGTGTTTTGTGTGGATTTGTTACGTTTTTAACTTCTGAAAATAACAATATTACAAATGTAAGTGCAATAATGAAATGCATGTATATTGGATTTATCATGTACATGTAGACTTCAGAACGTTTAGAACCTTCCCCTATCAGTAAAGTGTATGAATTGAATGGCGAATTGAAAAAAAATTCAATTCAAATTAGTTTCAATTTGGTGAGTATGTAAATTTAATGTCCTGAAAATAATGGTCGAGAAACCCCCTCATGTAGGAGTAGATTTACCGTTTGTGATCAGGCAAACTTATTAAAATAGATGAAAAGGGAACGTTTAAGGCAGGCTCGGTTTCAGAATATCATAGGAAACGCCAGAGGCAAAACAAATAAAACTTAGGAGGTAAATCCAAGGGATGCTTAAACGATGTCTAAAACTTCACTGGATAGGAAAAGTCACAATCACAGTTCTGTACATCAAATTACTCAGTCTCACTTGTTTCTACTACAGAACATTAAATGTAAACATTATTTATATTGTAGCAACTTAGTTTCCATTTTTAAACTGCGAATTACTCTAGTAGTTAATATAAATCATGATCAATGTTTTTCTGTGAGCCAACAATTCAAATATTAAAGACTGATATATGACAAATACTCTCAAAGAGCTGTCAAAAAAGAGTTACAACCAGACACATTAAACGTATGGGCAATAAGTAATGTTTCGAGATAATATATTTACAAGCTTGTCTAGATATAGCCTGATTTAAGAGAGTTTCGATAATTGGCGTTACTGTTGTATTTAAAGGTTAAATAGGCAGTGATAATGTTTCCAGAACCACTTTTGACCACTAATAACTCAATCAACGTTTTGTTAATGTCTTGCTAAAATGTCTGTTAAAATTATTGGGACGTTAAAAAGACATACGTGGCAAGCTTTGGATTAAAGAGAGTTTTTGACAATATGAAAAGATTGCAAAAGTATGCGAATTTTCGTTACATCAATAAAGAATTTCAAACATCGGCGCAAACACAACTGCTATTAAATGTTTTGGAGGAGGAAATTTTGAAAGGTGACACCATATATTCTGTTGCACAATTATAAGACATTAGCTTTTTTGGTTAAAATATATGACGTAATGAATGTGATTTTTTAAAGATTTTGTGAATTCCTTTTCGAAGTCCGTAATAAAATTTAATAATCAACAAACGATTTGTGCACAATGACCTCACTTTTCAAATGGCCACCAATATACATTTGGTTCAATATTGAACTAAGAATATCTTAGCAACGAACTGAAAGATTTTCAAAATCTTTTAAGTTTTATAAGCAGTTTAAAAACATACATGAAATAGTTCCTTTTTTTCTATATTCTGGACTGCCTCTTTGAAAAAAATTTACTTTTGTACAGAAGAACAAATTATTTCAAACGTGACCTTATCAAAACTTGATTTCAAAAAGATGCTTTATATGAAAAGGTTAACTCGAAAAGAAATTAACTGCATCCTGTGTTTGTGAATCTTCTTTACTTTTTGCGTGTCGTAATATTCTCACTAAATCTTCATAAGTGTCTAAAGCAATTACAGCGTCGGTCGTTGTGGTCTCGGCTGACAAATCTTGTATTACATTTCAAGATTTCTCGGGCCCTTTGGGTGCAATACTATCGTTATGTCATTAATGCTTCGACACAATGGATATTTACTTTAAAGGTGACTCTGTACATATACAAATATTTCTCAAGGGATATTCGTAAATGGAATCAAAACATGCGATTCATGTGCGTTTTGATTTTAAATTAGATTTTTATTTAAAATTAGGCCAAGGATAAGTTTTATTTGGTTGAGTTTATTTAAACAGAAAAAGATAATACTTAGTAATTCAATTCCCATTCTACATGTACTCAGATGACGAAATTTTATTCTCGCTTCCGTTTAAGTTTTTCTGTATTGCATAAAAGTGAAATTTTCATACCAGGATGTGCCAAACACAGAAAACACAGCCCCACCCCACGCCGCAGCACAACCACAAGCAACTGGGTATTTAACCAGGTTCTAGGGTGCACCAACCTCACACTTGCCCCAACAGGTTCTTATATGCCGCAATCTCCTCTTCGTTAATCGTTTTTGATGGCTTATGTGGTCGTGTTATAAAACATGCTCTCTTTTTCCCTTTACTTTTGGCTGCGTGGGGAATCTGTGTTCCATAAGAAGGGCAATTCATCAACCAAATATGCGTTTTTTACTTTTTCATAGTGCAAAAAAAATTCAAATAGCCCAAACAGTGGCTCTTTATATCCAATATTAACACAATTTCCGAAAAAGCACAAAAAGTTGCGAAGTCACTGGCACACACTCGGGTTCACATCTAAAACCACAGCAAGAGGAATAAAAAAAGTATAATAGCGGAGCTTTTAACTTCTTTGATAGAATACCTCAGAAGCCAGAATCTTTTGAACTCTTAATGAAATAATCGACCAAGTATGCAGATCGCTGATTCAGAAGACTTTTTGGCTGAATGCCAAATTAGTGATTATCATTGATGAAATTTGAGAATTTAGGTCGTCATTTGTTTTCTTGAATTTAAAAAAAATTAAAATGATAGAAATGTGCAACTGAATCGGAATGATAAAACGGTAATATTATTTTTAGTATTATTATTTAAGAGAGCAACTGCTTCTTCCCTCGACCGAAAGAGTCAATTCGAGCTACATGTAGTAATAATTCGCATTGCAAGTCCCGACTAGAGTCACTCTCGAGTTGCTGCTGCTAGTTTGCACAACTGAACCGATCCTCAGCAGTTCTGTTGTTGTTTTTTGTCTGTTTTCTAAATCAGCAATACTGGAGGATTGACAATAGACTTTACAGAAAATAATGATAGTTATCTGTCAAAAGTACATTTCAATATTTCACTCTTTAAGGAACTGGCTCTTTTGGAATGTTGTTGGAAATCTTGATCGGTTACGTAGTGAAAAGCCTAAATGTAATTATATTTATAATGCCTCATTTGCCATCATATTCGACGATTTTCCACTGTCCGCTTTTCTGGTAAGGTGGGGAAAATAAAGATGCTAGTGAATTTATGAACTCAGCATTTACAGTCAGTGGTCTTATCACTCAAATATCACTTATCATATCTATTTGATATGAAACAAATATCTATTGAGCTAAAGATGAAATAAAATAGACACTTTTACTAAGAATAATGTAGTTCAGTATTTTTAAGAAAATATTTGTAAAGACCTCGCAAAAAACAGTCAAACCTGTGATCTAAAAATCACTTGTAAACAAGATTACCTGTGGATAAATACCATATTTTTTTTTGATTTAAAGAAAAAAATCACCTGTGAACAACGACCTCCTGACTTAAAAGACAGTTCCCGAATTTCCTCCAAGGTTTGACAGTACATAATCGAAACAATTGGGAATATTCGGAGTAATATCTTTTTGAATTATTCCAAATGATGCGTCTTAATTATTTTACCATTATAAAGCTAAAATCGTCATTCAACGTCTGACACAAAACTTTAGGGATTATGTTGAAGATATTATGTGTAAAGAAAATGTCATTTCGTATGATCGTCTAATTGTAGTTGATTTCGTTTTATCGAAATGACACTGTTAATACTATCTCCATGGGTATCTTCAATTTCGCTTAATATTATGTCTAGACGTGAACTATTGGTATCAAATTATATAACATCACAAGTGATTGACTGATTGTTTGATTGTTTGTTTAAAACTAATACTTTTGACAGACAATGGTTATTAAACGTTTTAAAACAAGGTTACGGTATCACAAATTAAGGAAAACCTTTTGCAAGTTTTATCGCCGATACCCAGATTTAATTCATAAATACAAATGCAGTTTAAAATCACTTTTGCAACAAGGTATTTCACAGCCAGTTTTTTATGGAGATTTAATTTATAAACTTAAAAAGATAAAAGGCAGTGTTAATTTCTCCCGGTTATTCGTAAAAACCATCTGTAAATTTAAAAAGAAAGGTTACCAACATGATATTTTACAGCGCTCTGCAGGCCTGGTGATTAACCCTTCTACAGTTGATCATTATGCTTACCTCTTTGGTTGCACGACGGTGGCAGGGGTTTAAGAGTTTATGATGGTTAATGGAGAAATCTTTTCTTAAAAAAACCTAGAAGCTCGATTTGTTTCTTTTATCCCTGTCATCGTGTTCTTGCTGATTTTACTCCAGGAGCTCTGGTCTCGGTAAAATCATTGAGTACCCGCCCCTTCGGCTTTGCAATGCTCTTAGCTTCTTATGTTTTATATGTTTGTTTGCTTTTGCATGCAACATTGTTAAGCCGATAAGTGGGTTGGATTTTTTTCACCAAGACAACTTGTACTTGTTTTGTGATATGAGAACCTGTTGGAACAAGTGTGAGGTTGGTGCACCCTAGAACCTTGTTTAAACCCCCAGCGGCAATTTGATTTGCCACTGACCGTTCCAAGGCGGTAACCCCTCGGGTTCTCATTTTTGTTTATTGTTAGTGGTGTCTTTTTTGAAACTGATCATTTTATTAGCCATGCTCTCTCCCCCTCTCTTCTTCTTGACTGTGTGGGGAGGCTGTTTTTTCTGAATGTGGCGATTCCTGATATGCATATTTCACCTTTTCATTTTTTTCTTATCTTTCCTCTTGTGGAGGAAGAAGATGGAACATTGATGAGATATTTCTCGAAATTTATGTAAATTGGATTGCAGGAGATCATCGATACTTTAAGACATGCTTCAGAAATCTCAGGGGTTGAACAAGTTGAAGAGACAAAAGAAACTAGCATGATACTTGTCATGAACAGCTCAGCAATAATTCCACATCATTGGAAAATATGCTAGATGACGCTTACCCATCTTAGACATGAATTTCTTTTAGTTATATTATGTCGATAATATACACAATGTCACAGACGGTCTCTCCGATATGAGTTTTTGGGAGGAAAAAAAACATTATTTTTACATGTTTTATTGACTTTCAATTAGGCTTATTGAAATGTTCTTCACCAAGTGGCACTTGCACTAAGTTAAACATAATTTTCCAATCTGTTTTCATGGAAACGCAAAACATTTGTATGCGGCAATGTTTTTAAACCAGTACTCCTGGTTTTCAAGTCTAAAGCTTTACAGCAACAGACACAAGATATTGCATCATAAAACAGACTACAGCTGGAATTTACAATTTGTATTTCTTTAAAGAAAAACTTTAAGGTAATTTGTTTACATAAAACTAACAAGTTTAAACAAAAATAATATGAAGTTGTTGCAGGCTCGTATTGATTGAGCCTGTTCATTGGCAGAAATGGAAATGCATATTCACGCCCTGCCTTAAATATCAGTTTAATTTCTCGATTTTTACAAAACAAATGCACATGAAAAGAATGCATTCGAATAAAAGCCTAATCCTTCTACAATCAACAATCTTCATACTGTTTGATCAAACAACGTTATATGTGGAAGCCTAAAGGTCATTTGGTCAGAGACTTGGTCATTTATTCAACAGTCTCACATACAAATCGGAATCAAATCATGGCATTACTCTTAAAGTAAGTGTCGGAGGACCTTTGGCATTAACGTGAAAATTGGCTAGACAATTAAAGTGGGTAGATTTGGCATTGTTTGATTACATGCCCCGTCAAGAAAGTTCCGATTTCTAATTTAATTCACCCTGTTACACTTCTTACATCTGCTGTAAGGAAAGCCTTGAAATGCTGTTTGTTGCGTTGTTAACACACTGGAACATTACTTAAACGTTTGCTTTGATTGACTGTTCTATTACATAATCTTATCATTATCCATGCGAATTATTGTAAGTAATGGTTTAGTTGTCATGACAAGATATTGTGGTGTCTGGAAGGTCATTTAGTACATATCCTTGTAACAACTTCTCATGTTAAGTGTTTAAAGTATTTTGCGTGTAATTCTGTCGGCGAGGGATTAGGCTGGATTTCGATTATCACAACAAGCGTTCCAAGGCTGTATCCCATTGTCTTCACATTTTCTTTTATTGTCGTCTATTTTGTAACTGCTCATCGTATAAATGATGCTCTCTTTTCCTTTCTACCTTTTACTTGTATTATTTACAATAGAAATTGTTGGTAGAAAAAAGTGATAAATGCATATCAGAAATGGACACATCCAGCAGACACAGCCTCCCCACACAGCCAACGAGTAGAGAGGAAAAGAGAGCATGGTATTACAATAATCAGTTTCAAAATGGACGCAACAAACAATTAACGAAAGTGAGAACCCGAGTGGAACGGTCAGTGGCAAACAATTTGCCACTGGGGGGTTTAAACCAGGTTCTTAGGCGCACCAACCTCACACTTGCCCAAACAGGTTATCATATCTCAAAACCTAGGTCAAATGCCGGCTTGGACAGCCACGCCGTAATAGAAGCTTCTGACATTTAACGACTTTCGCATTTCTATTTTGATCTATTCTGAGAGTCAATATTCAGACATTTGCATACAATTATTTCGAAACTTTTAAACCAAAACGATTAAACTAAAATTAATTAAAGAAAATTTACTTGTACTTACTATAAACATAAATTTGAAATATGTTCGGCATTTTAAAAGTATGTTTCTAGATTGTTTATCAAATGAGTGAAGGATTCATGTACTCTTATTAATGTATGCAAAGTATAAGTTATTTAACATTTACTTGTATTTCAAACTCAATTAATACATGACAGCTCGTGACAGCGAGTATTATACAGGGCTTCTATCGTGATATTTTCAAGCACCATTCTCAGTTTTATAACATTGGGGCCGTGTATACAAGTGCTTTTTTGCACATAAATGAATGGCTAAAATGGATATATTGTGTGACGAAAACGTATGCTCGGTTCGGCCAGAAATTCGGAAACCTCTCACACGAGAAATATATTTCAAAGAGCAGGAAAACGATTCATGACGAGCGCATTGCTTCTTGCCTGTTCTGTGCAGTAACATGGCTTCGTATTGGCGTGTAGGAGAAAGAAGTCTTTAAAACTCACCAAAAGCATTAAACTGTAAATAAATAACACTTGTACTCCAATGAAAATTAGGGTTTTTTAAAGCAAAGCATCCATTTCAGGAAAGCCCTTAAAGCGCTATAACAGTTTTAAGTGTAAATAACAGAAGCCATCAACCTGCGAAAATAGCTTCGGGAAGATGGCGTTCAGAGTAGTGTTTGTAATTTTTAATTTGGAAATAACGTTAGTTCCTAAGTATTTTTAGAAAAACTTGTTCAAAAATTGATCATTCCTCCCTTAAGATGTTTGCGGCCCCTAAAATAGATTATTGATTGCATTAAATGACATTAGCATGTTAATAAACGTTCTATGCGTTAAATTTTATCGGGTTGTCCCGGTTTACACAGTTGGTAGTGTACTCGGATTGATATGGTTTGTCGCGGTCGCCGGAGTGGTTCGAATCAGGGTTCGAACCTTTATTGGTTTTAGGTTATAGGAATAATTATCTCAAATTTATCAAGAACAAGAATAAATTATTATTTCCTTGTTTCAGTAAAATGACACTTTATCGGATACTAATGAAATCGATTGCAATTGTGACTTTCCCGTCATTTGTAGCTATGAAAAGTCTTCCATAATCAGACATTAGAAATCGATAGCAACCGAATAACAGACATCCAGAAAAAAAAATCGATATGTTTGCAACCGTCGTTTTTTTACCTTTTTGGTGTTCGTTAGAGCCAACTTGCTGTGTGTGCACTTATGTTTAGGTTGCATGCGTTATTAAGTTAAACGTTTCAAGTACCAACTACTCCGACTGTACCAAAGCGTTGTCCTACCCTAGTTTTATTGGTTTTGTCGACTTAAATGAGTTTTACTGGTGGTTTTTCTTTTCTTTTTATTCATTTTGAACCAAGATTAGCCGTCCCTGAAAGGCGTAATCTACTTGAACAAATTTCACCGTAAAAATGAGTTGTGTGTTAGTTAACTCATGAACTCTTTTTGCAAAACCTTATGTGTCCGTCAATTTGTAACAATTTAAAACCAGTGTTTATATAAAAATAAATCAAGCTTATATATTGTCACACACTCTCAATAACACCATTTACGCAAAATTAATTATTATATTAACTTAAAACTGAATTTTTAACCATCTGATTGGCTGAAATATAGACTTCTCAATCTAAGGCACTCAGATTCTTGAGATTTCTGATCTGACTGGTCTCTATGCTCATTTATGATAATCGGTTTCCGTAATCATACGATATAAATTTCTGCTGCGAAGAAAACCAAAACGTTAAACAAGACATCTCGGAAATTTATTTAAATTAGCTTTAGCAATGATTTTCTAACTTAGATTAACAGAGCATGATTTAAGGCATAGCTTAACAATCTCAAGGGAACTAATTTTCTAGCAGAAGAAAACAAGCCAATTGCTTCGTGTCAGGATCGTTTCAGTGTTAGAGCATAATTAAGAAAATATGCTAATTCAAATTTTCAAACTTAAATTCAGACACGCATTTCCAAACGCTGTCATTGGATTTTTAAGAAGCATTATACATTTAATTAGAGAAAATATAATTTCAAGCATATTAAAATTTTGAAAGTATAATATTTGGGACTTTTTTAAAACTTTAACGAAGAAACTTCATACAAGAAGAACAAACATTGAAATGAAAAGATATTACATGTCGTCATGTGAAAACGCAACGATCTCTTCCTCTCTACGCTTTCACTGTGTGAAATTACCCCAAAATGCATAAATTCAAATAAAAACTGTTATAATCGTTCTGATGCCACTTTGTTCCATTCAAATAGCATAATTTACGTTCAACTTGTCATTTTCTGAATTTTGAACGAATTTCGAAAGGAAAGTTTCTGAATTATAAAAAACCATTGACCTGAAAATTTTCTTAATAAAATATCAAACTAAAATTCTTCGCAATTTTTTTTAAAAAGTCGTGAAAGTCGTTAAATGTAGGGAGGATGTATCTTCTTGATGTGGCAATTACTGATATACATTTTCGCTGGTTTTTTTTTTAAATATTCAGCCCATATATAAAATAATTTTTTAAAATTGTCTTTTATCATCTATCAGCATCGGGCTCATGGCCCATTCGTGTCGACATATGACAGTTGCATATATGTCATGTTTGATGACATTCAATAATCACTTTCAGCTATTTCAAGCAAAACACATTTGCCCAATGTCTTAGAAAACAGTTTACGGGGAACCATTGTGTTGTTTTTTTTATGTTAGATCCATTTCAATGGAGATACGTACATCTTGAAATCAAGCCTACTAATAACATTGAATAAAGTCAAACAACGACACATTTGCGCGGATTGGATTTTAGTCATTTTTCTAATGTCTCATTAGTTTGTCTCGCCTCTTCAGAAAATCAAAACACAATAATTAATCATTGTACAATTTACATCTTAATAAAACGTGAGCATTCATAGTGTTGAACAAACAATATTTGACTTAATTTGAAAAAAAAAATATTATATACATATCAATTCAAATTTTACGGTTGTATTTTATTGTTGATGACCCACATCTACCTATCAACTGCTTGTTCGGATACAGTTTTTCTGCATCATTATCTTACCCTCCTTTAACGTGACCAAACATGATTTAAAAACGAGATTTGTTCGACCCTTGATGAATTATCGCTTTCTTGGGTGTATGCTAATTTTGTTTTGTTTTTTCGTTGTTGTTGTTGTTGTTGCTTTATGTACTCTTACGGTTAAAATGATAAGGTCATTTAATTTTACCAGTTTGGCACAACAGGGGCAAGAGAAGAATTTAAAATACAAAAATCTCTTGTTGAACTCCAAATATCTATTTAATAAAATAAAACACAGAACCTTTTTTCTCAGTGTGTCTCTTTTGTGGGACGAAGTTAGATGTCAAATATCGCCAGCAATAAAATCTTTTCCTGTATTTAATGATCATAATCTAAATTAGAACGCAAAAAGGTAGTGACATAAAACTGCTGATTCGTTAAATGTTTTTCAGATATTGTGTTTGCACAACATAAAGCGTTCCTTTCCTGAAAAAAAAAACATATAACTTTGTTCATGCACAGAATAAAAGTTGCCTTATATTTGGGACGCGTCACGAGAAATGGTAACTTGGAACTGATGACGTCGATTATAATGACGTAATAATGTTAAGCAGACGGCATTATTATACTGCAAAGAAATTTCCTTGAATTTGATTGGATAATTTGCCGCTGATGTATATCCGTATTTACGAATTGGCCGTAGATATGAACTGCACGTGCCTTAATTTCCCCGTCTGGCCTCCCACCTTTTGTTGTCGTCCGCCATTTTGTTTTGAATTTCCGTCAAAATGCATTATTTGAAGCCGATCTTGTAAATTATAAAGCGGTATGCTTAGGGAATACTAAAATTGTTACAGAAAATATTTCTGTTATGTTTTTAACGTTGAAAACGATCAGATTATTCTCAAATTTTGTAAATAAAAATCAAATGGATAGTCCATTCAATTTCTATAGAAGTGACGTCATGCAGGTAAATTAATGACGTCAGACATGTAATTATTGAGGTTCTCAGAGGGGAATTAAGCCGTTCGGCATTAAATAAGCGAAATAATCGAAAAATCGATGTTTTCTTATTAATTTTGTCTGAAAAAGTCTTTGCAGTATAATAAAACAATTATCTGGTTCCTTGAAGGGGTATGTGAGGATATATTGCCGGTCTGGATGTCATATTATCCCTCGCCTGCGGCTCGGGTAATATGACACCCAGACCGGCAATATATCTTCACATTCCCTGTCAAGAAACCGAATAACTATATATCATTTATGAAGTGTATCGAGGTAAAGAAAATATTTTTTGACAAAATGTGTAACAAAATCCTTAATGATTTATGATAATTTATTTGATAAGTGTAAGTTCTTCCCAAATGAGTAACAAATAAAATGTCAATAAATATGACCGAAGAGACATTTTCCCGTCGCGTGCCGCATTTTGTATGCTACTTATAACACGTGACTTGCCTTTATGATCTCATCCAGTCTTTGATGTGTTAAACTTAATCAAGATACCATAGAGGGTGACGTGATTATCTTTTAGATAAGATATCTAGATATTTGAGTCCCAGTGGTCGTTAACAACGGCTTCATAATCATTCATGCTTAGGACTTGTTTACATATTTACAACATAGTTTGATATATATGTTGTTCGTGTAGGACTTTCGTCATTTATTATGATTCTATTGACAGAATTGTCCGACGTGACTGGGTTTGTTAACTAGTCCTTGTGAATAATATAGCGATTTTAAAATCGAAGGATACCACGTGAAAAGTGTCTTTGACATATTTTGTGACATTTTAGTTGTAACTGTTTTTTTGGAACGAGCTTACAAATATATATGAATTTCTTATAACCAGCATGAGATTTCTGTTCACATTTTGACAACTTAAAGTTAATTCACCGCGAAATCAGAAAAAATGACGTCATCTGTACAAAGATACATTTTCCCTCTGCGCGCAATTTTTTTATTTACGCCGCCAAGTCATCTGTAAATATCGCATTTATATTTTATAAAACCATGCTCTGATGTCGCGTCAAAAGCTCGTGTTTCCTCATTAAACATAGTGATTAGACTGTTTTTATATCAAATTGATAGCAGCGTTGACGTGACGTCATTTACGGATGTTGCCGTCAAAATTGTTTGGGGATTTTAGAATTACTGTCGAGCGAAGGACTCGAATTTGAATGGAGAGAATTTGTCCCGTGCGCTATCAAAATATTTCAGTACAGTTTTTGAAAACATACAACATCAAAACTTATTTTTTTTAATGAAATTACATTTTTATAATGTTTTAGAAATTAACAGTCTTTTAAAGAGTCATTTAAATTGTTTCCGTAATTCTTAAATGTTTGTCCTTTAAATGTCCCCTAACCAAAAAACAACGTCATATTTGTATACAGATAACTTTATTTCGTCACTTTAATGAAAAAGCTCACTTTATATTTAAAAAGTGATTTCTAATAACATTTCACTTTTTCTTGCGATTATCTTGATATATAATTGATTGTATTTTTGCTTTTAGTAATTTTATATTTAGCAAAATAAATTGTCCGCATGCAATGTCCCTTGACGTAAATATTAGCTTTAACGTTGTTATTAGTATATACTGATCACTTTAACGCTCCTAAGTCGGACAGAAAATTAAAAATGTCACATCATCGTATTTGTTTCAAACCCTAATCTAACATACGAAATAACTATCACAAAATATCAAAAACAAATATGTCTAGCGTTTATCTATTTGTCTCAAAAAAGTCAGAATCATGATTATTCTCCTGTCAGTAAGTGCCATTAGGACATTGAAGATAGCACAATACTAAAGTTTAATCTGCTTTGACCTGTTTTTCAAGACAGCCAAATTTGTATGTGGCGTTAAGTACAAGCTTCAAATGATTCTAATTCAACAACCTTTCATACACTCAACTTATTTGTTTAATCGGACAACAACCTTAAAAATCTCTTATTTAACTTAATGAACAAGCACTGGAACATTTCTTAAGCTTTTCCACAAATGGAAATCATACTGCACATTAGACGTATGTATTTAAAAGTTAAATATCAGGAAGGGTCACAGCCTCTCCAACACAGCCAAAATGAGGAAACGAGAGCATGTCTTTTTGTAAATAAAATCGATTTCATAATAGACAAAAACAAACAATTGACGGAAATGACAACCCGAAGGGTTACTGCCTTGGAACGGTCAGTTGCTAGTTAGATTATAAATGCTGTGTGTTTTTGTATGCAACATTATCGAGTTGATGGGTGGGTTAGGGATAGTTCACAAAGACAACGGGTTCTTGTTTGTAAATATGAAAACCAGGTGGGGCAAGTGTAAGGTTGTTGCACCCTAGAACCTGGTTTATACCTTTCCCCAGTAGCAATTTGTTGTACCACTCACCGTTCCAGGGCAACAAACCCTTTGTTCTTCATAATTTATTCTTGTTTTATTGTTTAATGTGTCTTATTTAAAACAATTTTGCGAAGGTCTTTTCTTATTCAAACTAATTTAGGTTGTGTGTTCTGTTGAGTGTAGATATTCCTGATACATATTAAACTTTATATCTGTGGTTTTAGTATATTTTTATTTCGATTTTTGCAAATTCGTTATTTTTTAACCTAAACACAAATCAATTAATTAAAACATCATGGTATTTCCATACTGAAAGACAAGGTAAAAAGAATGAATACATGTCATAATTACTATATTGCAATACTCCGAACGAAATGCAAATCGATGATTATTGATACATGAGCGGATAATATTTATCCATCATACAGTTTAATGCGAATTAATGCAGAATAACACGAGCACAAAGAAATAAAATGAGCATGCCAAGTATTAATGATTCCCGCAGATACCTTTATGCATTATATCACACTTGTCGGAGACATATTTCATGAAGACGAATTATTATGTTAAATTCATGATTTGAATAACCCATTTATCCTTAATTTTCCTGAAAATTAATTCCATAGCAAAAGAGTTAAGTTTGGAGAATTATTAATTAATATGTTAATTTGCAATTTGCTGCAGAAGCTGTAAACAGTCGATTCAAATAAGACATGCTAGTAATCTCTGATTTCTTAACGTTTTCATACAAAACACAGTTATTACAATGCTTACAATGCTTTTTAGTTTCATCAGTTAATTGAACCAGATACTTTCACTTTGGCCTGTGGCTCTGGTCTCAGACAAAGTGTTAAAAGCCAATCAGGTGCAATTTATATACAAGTATGTGTGATTAAGGTAGTTAACATTACAGGTATTGCATTGTCACATAAATTCAAGCACACGTTAAGCTTCTAACTGGACGGTATTGCTTTTTAATTATTTTAAGTTATAGGTTTAAACGTGCTTAAAACCCTTACTCTAACTCGTGTATGCTACAAGCGACCATATGGCAATCTAATAGAGCAAATGCTGGCTCGTATATCCCTGTGCCGGTACTGTTGTTTTTTTTAGGTTTTAGGTTTAATTGTGGTTTAAGCCCACACTAAAGTCAGTTACTAATTACATATTGGGTAGGCTTGTTTACATATCTTCTTTAGTGATGGTTTGGTATTTTAAGGACTTTCTCGTTCTTTACTGTGTGAGGATTGTGTACTTAAATATTAAAAATATTACTAAAATTGCCAAAGAACTAGATATAATCTTGTCATTAGCCGCGCCCGTAAAAAGGAATTAAACACTGTTAGTACCTTAGGGAAATGTTAGACACAGAAAACAAATAAAAGATAAAATAATTTATTTAAATAGGTTTCTTTCCGAACCGAATTTTCTGTGTTAAGCTTCTCCGAAAATAGTTAGCCTTCTATTACTTTTATAGCACTTCATTGCTTGAAAAACCTAGGTCGAAAGCCAGCTTAAAAAGCCTCAACAAAAATGGCTTAAGTGAAAACAACAATGTGACTAGGCTGTCGGCGCCACATATTTTTAAAGCATGTTAAGGAATAAAGTCACAAAAAGGTGAAATGAGCTTCAACTATATGAATGCGGAGTACTTATTGTCTATCACGGAAAGCAAAGCAAACAGAAAATTACATGACGGGTGAATGATTTTGAAAATTCTCATTATTCGCTAAGCCGTTTTTTTCAAAAACAGTGTAATTTTTTAGGTACACAATTTTTCTAGGTACACGGTCAAAGAAGAAGCCCATAAAATTCCGGCGTTCGATTATTTAAAATGCTCACTGAATTATTACGAACTTCTGCAAGAATCGCATTGAAGGCTCCATGTCCGCCATATCATACCATCGTTTGGGATGGATCAAAATTATTTTGTTTATTGGTGTAAATATTGAGTTGTGCTCAACCCGGGGCTAGGTGGCGTGGACAGTAATATGCATTTACATTACTACCCATGAACATGCTCAATCAAACAGAACTTGCAATATATTCATTTTTTGTCGTGTTCGATAGCTTTCAAAGTTCCCTTTTCATCTATAACTACGTCAACTTGGGGGTTAAGTGATATGTATTTTATGTACATTTTTCTTTCTAATACATCTTCAATCTAAGCAAGCAGATAATT
Organism: Corbicula japonica; assembly: GCA_038501625.1. NCBI lineage: Eukaryota > Metazoa > Mollusca > Bivalvia > Venerida > Cyrenidae > Corbicula > Corbicula japonica. The sequence goes on from JAZAYU010000078.1 coordinate 562,701, forward strand.
TTTTGTGGGGGATCGGGAACAAAACCGCTACCTATCCCACGCTGAAGAAGAAAATTGTGTAAGTCATCTAACTCATTTGGTTTTGGATAGAAAGTACTACTATCCACCGTGGCCTATCCCTAAGGAAATTGTTGCCGGGACATGGTTCTTACACCTGTAACTCTGTTGCATTAGGGTTAACAAGTTGCAAGAGACAATAATTAACAGGAAACATATTTAACCAATTCATTGTCACAATTAGCCAAAAGTGTAACTTTGGAGTTTTGGGGTACTGTCTTTATTATGCAATAACATTTTTATTATGCAATCAATTTTCATAATTTAAATGAATTTTTGTATCTAAATGACCGCAATGCATTCGGTTTTATGAAACTGTGAAAACAAATATTTACAAGATATACATTTTCCTTGTTAATATGCAATTATCCCGACCGTGCGTTTTCATTGTCCTTAAGTATAGGATCATACGGATCTTGAATGAGACACTGCTGTATTAAGGTGAATACTTGTGTAAAGTTTAGTTGAATCCCTTGAGCGGTTTCTGAATTATGCTTTGGAAGCTAGATTTTGGTTTATAGACTAAACCCAAATTCTAAGTGATAATAGGGCATAACTTTGACAAAGTGCAGTCAAGACTTGTGAAACTTGTCCTTTGTAGCTAATATGAAGTTAAATAACATGATTCAAAGCTCTGCCTTAAAGAGTTTGTAAGAAAAGCGGAGTAAACGAGATATGAACAGAAAATTGCCACTGTGTATGTATGTCATACGGCTTTTTTCAAATCTCTATATTTAATGGTTACTGCAAAAGGTGGCGTAAACAAAATAACCAAAGGCAAACGCCCTACCTTCAGCCCGATCAACATCATACCCATATCTAATAACCAGGGTTTTCAAAGAAATTTTGGTAAAATATATTCTGTGCAAACTTGTTTGAGCGGACCTACGTCGTGCAAAACACCATATTGACCATATTGCATAACTGTGTACTTTGATAACTGTACAAATCTAACATTCACTGACACTGAAAACAACGACAACTCGACCGGATTTAAAATTAAAATTTCCTAAAGGTTCTACTTTGAAGTAAGATTTTTACATCATTAAATCCGCGAGGCTATTATTAAGGGGAAATCTTTCTAATTAACGGCAACAAAATGAAAGGAATAACGGAATTTTAATTAATTGTCATTTCTTGGAAATTCGGACGCAAACAAGTAATTCCTTGTGGCCTCATTTCTTTAAAATTATAAGCGTTGTAAAAGCATGGAATATAAATAGATAAAAAAAACTTGGAAAGCAAGAAATATGACAAATATATAAACAATCAAAATATTGCAGGCTAGTGTTGATTGAAACTGATCATTTACTTAATAGATATGCATAGTACTTCCCACTTTGCCCCGGTTGAGAAAATTGTTTTGCCACTGAACATTCCAAGGCGGTAACCCCTCAGAGTCTCACTTTCGTTAATTGTTTGTGGCGTCTATTTTGTAACGGATTATTGTATGACAATATTCTCTTTTCTCCACTTTTTGGCTGTGTGAGGGGACTGTGTCTGCTGAATGTGGCCATTCCTGATACACAGTTTTCACTTTTTCCAATAACTTTGTAAACACCGTCCCCAAAAATGGTGTACATGCTACGATAAATAATTGGTATTTTCGAATTAAAAAGACTCCATATCAGCGGCCTATGGTCCCCAAATAAAAGATAGGCTTGGTCATTAAGAACTTAAGAAGATTATAATTAATGGAACACATCACAATGACAGTTTTATCAGAGATCTTAGAAAAAAAATCGTGCACGGCACAAAAAACGCCAGAGGCAAAATAAAAACGCATATCCCAAAACTAAACTAGCTCCATATTGAAATCACATATAAACGGGCTTAATTTTCGAAACAAAACACATTTTATACATTAGATTTGTATCGTGCCCAAGGACCCTAAAAGAAAAAAATGATAACAGCACTAATTAAATGCACGCGGAGACCGATTATAATGGTCAAAATCTATATCGAGAGGACAATAAAATTGTGTTCATTACTAGGCTTTTTGAATAGTATTATTTCTGAATTTACAATAGATGAAAAGTGAAAAACAATATTTAATAATTAATTTATCTTTTATTCGATAAAAACACTAAACACTGGAAACTTATCGCTGTTTTTGTCACCATTCTAGACTTTTAATGACACCATTTACGTTCGTATTTGTAAAAGATGAAAGGCCTGTCAACACTGAAGTAAAAATATGTAAATAAGTATGTCAAGAACAGAAATTTAATTTGTGAAATGTCCATGAAATCTTTGAAATGATTGTAAATGTATCTGAAAACAAGCGAATTGGTCCGATAATGAGTTTGGATCTAGTACATTTAGGTAGCTCTCTGGGAAATCATGCGGATATTTCAGATGGATAGCGCTCAATCAATAATGACGTATAACCTTTATATAGTATGATATGTCTTTCTTAAACTTCAAACATTGGGCAGAACTAATATCCAGGATGTATAAGTCCACACTGAGACTAAATATTGGCGCAGGGTCCAAGTAGATAAGGTGGCTGACAATCACATGCTCCTTACAACTGAGGGTTCGGGTCCTCCCATATGGACTTTTCCTGTCTGCAGAAACTGGATGAGGAAGCCGACGACATCGTCATAAGAACCCATCTTTTATACGAGGTTGCTAGTCTGATTCTGTGCTATACTCGGCATGTTCTCAGGCCACACATTGACTTGGAATCTGACCATAAAAGACATTTCCTTAAAATTTCTTTTTTAAATAAAGGAATAGATTTTATTGACCTTCCTAGTATATTTAAAGATAAAACAGTTCAATCGGCTGTTCCTAATTATTTTAAGAATACTGAATCGCCTATGGTTTGTTATAAATACAATAAACCAACTAGAAATACAATTTTTAATTACAATAAAATTACCTCTGATTTACAGATCATTGATAATACACCAAAATCTTGAGAGTGTTTAACTTCTAAATTTTGCTATAAGCCTGTCGGTCATATTGTTACCGGTGATCTTAATGTAATCAAAGACTCTAGAATTCGTAATTTAATTTCTAAAGGTCCTAAATATAGAATTCCATCCAAAATTGATTTTAATGCATGTCGTGCAGAAATTGCTGAGTCTTTAAACCTATTTTGCAATAAATGGTGCAAAAGAGAACATGCTGAGCCTAATGCACTTTCAAACTGGAAAAAACACATATTCAAAATAATAGACACCCGTATATCATTTTATGAAAGAAACATTGCTTTATTACCACCTCGACCTCGTTTTAACTTTCGTCATTTAATAAAAGGAATTCAAGACTTTCATAACAAATTTGTTTTAACACCTTCTGATAAGGCTTATAATAATGTAATTATAGTGTGACGGGTACACTATATTAATATTCAAACTGAAGAACTGAACAGCACTAATGCTTATGTACTGACTTCTTCATCTGAGAGTGATATTGTTACTGCACACACTCTACAAATTACAAAATTTAGAATCAGTATTGAGCCGAAACAAGACAAAGTACCTACTATGTATTGGTTGCCTAAAATGCATAAAACACCGTACAAAGCAAGATTTATTGCTAACTCTAGTTCTTGCACTACTACTAAATTATCCGTGCTCTTAACTTCTTGTCTTACAGCTATTAAAGAACATGTAATTAGGTATTGCGATAAGGTTTTTGAAACTTCTGGCAAAAATTTATTTTGGTCGACTAAAAATTCAAATGACGTTTTGAAAAAGCTTAAATCAAATAATTTTCAGGCGTTCTGTTTGTCTACTTATGATTTCTCAACTTTATATACCTCGCTCCCTCATAATTTAATAAGATACAAACTTACCAGTCTCATTGGAAAAACGTTTGCTAGAAAAAATAAAACCTTCATCGCTTGTAATGAACATAGGGCATATTTTACAGATGGTTCTTATGATAGTTATACTTTATGGACTTGTCAAGACCTAACAGAGTCGCTAACTTTCTTACTGGATAATATTTATGTTAGATTCGGTACCTCTATTTCTAAACAAGTAATAGGCATCCCAATGGGTACTAATAGTGCACCCCTTGTTGCTGATCTGTTTTTATACTGTTATGAAAGAGACTTTATGTTATCTCTTTCTACTGAACATCAAGATGATATTATTACAGCTTTTAACAACACCTCGAGGTACCTTGATGATTTATTAAATATAGATAATAACCATTTTCCATTACTGGTTGATAAGATCTACCCTAAAGAACTACAACTTAATAAAGCGAACACTTCAGAAAAGCAAGCAAACTTTCTCGATCTAAATCTGTCAATTGAAAATGGTTATGTCACTACTAAAATATATGATAAAAGAGATGATTTTAACTTTAATATAGTAAAATTTTCCGTTTTATGACGGCGATGTTCCCCGTGCAACATCTTACGGGGTTTATATTTCACAGCTTGTTCGCTTTTCAAGAGCTTGCAACGATATTAATGATTTCAATGAACGTAATCTTTGCATTACAGAAAAACTTTTAAAACAAGGTTATCGGTATCACAAATTAAGGAAAACATTTTGCAAGTTTTATCGTCGATACCCAGATCTAATTCATAAATACAGGTGTAGTTTAAAATCACTATTGCAACAAGGTATTTCACAGCCAGTTTTTTTATGGAGATTTAATTTATAAACTTAAGAAGATAAAGGGCAATGTTAATTTCTCCGGTTATTCGTAAAAACCATCTGTAAATTTAAAAAGAAAGGTTACCAACATGATATTTTACAGCGCTCTGCATGCCTGGTGATTAACCCTTCTACAGTTGATCATTATGCTTACCTCTTTGGTTGCACGACGGTGGCAGGGGTTTAAGAGTTTATGAAGGTTTATGGGGAAATCTTTTCTTAAAAGAACCTAGAAGCTCGATTTGTTTCTTTTATCCCTGTCATTGTGTTCTTGCTGATTTTACTCCAGGAGCTCTGGTCTCGGTAAGATCATTGAGTACCCGCCCTTTGGCTTTGCAATGCTATTAGATTCTTATGTTTTATATGTTTGTGTGCTTTTGCATGCAACATTGTTGAGCCAATAAGTGGGTTGGAGTTGTTTCACCAAAACAATTTGTATTTGTTTTGTGATATGAGAACCTGTTGGGGCAAGTGTGAGGTTGGTGCACCCTAGAACCTTAAACCCCCAGTGGCAATTTGATTTGACACTGACCGTTCCAAGGCGGTAACCCCTCGGGTTCTCATTTGTTAATTGTTAGTAGTGTCTCTTTTGAAACTGATCATTTTATTAACCATGCTCTCTCCCTCTCTTCTTCTTGACTGTGTGGGGAGGCTGTTTTTTCTGAATGTGGCGATTCCTGATATGCATATTTCACCTTTTTTTCCATATGATGAAGCTATCCAGCTAGCTTACGGAAGGTCAGTGTTTTTTTCCATTCTAAAGCAATCCCCAGAAGGGCATATGTGGTCCTCCTCAACCAGAAATAGCCAAGGTCAACAGTATACACAGTACAGGACTAAAAGCAATCAAATTAACAAGAATATGAGAGCGTTTATACTGTGTGTTAAAGTAGATATCAAAGGAAAACTTAAAGAGGCAAGATGTTTATTCTTTGGGAGCATTGATTAATAAGCAGACTTGCTGTAATTATGATTAAATCTAGCATTTAATTGATATTGCCAACGACCGTCCCATTGCAGTAACCTCTCGGGTTCTCTCAATTTTTTGATAATTGTGTTTAGTGTATTTTTAAAAAGTTGATCGGTCTATAAACCCTTGTTCTCGTTTACGCTGTGACGTAGACTTTTGTGAGTGTTGCAATTCCTGATATACATAAGTAAACAATCTTTTTTTAAACAAAGATACATAAGAGCTCGATTAATGTGTTTTGTTTGATTTTCGTAAACTTGCTGATTTTACTCAAGGTACTCTTATTTCAGAAAAAAAGAAATTTCCATTTTGTTTTTATAAATTAATTGTTTGCATGTTATTGAATGCAAACATGACCGAGTAGGTGGGTTAACGGCTGTTAACTGTAGAAGTAACTACTTAACATCAGGGGCGTAGCTTTCTTTAGGCACTGTAGGCACATGCCTACACTTTTTTCTCAGAAATGAAAAAAATAAAAATGTCAAAAATGCAATAAAAATTGAAGGGTAAGGGGGTATAGAGTAGCAGCATTGCTTAAACAGCTAATTGATCGATCATCTTATTTGAACAAAAAATCCAGAGAATCTAAACGAGTTTTATCTCTAGTATGTTTTAAAAATGTGACTTTCTTGATAACTGTACGAAAAATCAACGCAGTGCTCTGTCTATTAAAGACTATTTTGGTAAATATACGTCACCAAGACAAACGAACAATATCAAACAAAGTCTTGTATTCCTGTGTTCATACTATTCTCACAGTATTCATCAGCATCATGTGAACGATCGTTTAGCGCGATGAAGCGAATCAAGAATTATTTACGGTCTACTATGGGAACTGAGAGAATGTCATCATTAGCAATCCTCCATATTCACAAAGATATGGACGTTGAAATCTGCAAAATTATCAATACTTTTGCCTCTAAGAAAGGAAGAAAACTTGACTTTTTCTGAAAGAATGTCGTACTCTATCACGTTGAAAATGTCGCGATATGAATAGCGTCTCTAGATACATTCAAATGCAACTAAATTTGATATTCACTTGTTAAATGATTAGTTACTCGGAGTTCTTATGCTGATTCTGTGTTCTAAATAAGCAGCTGTCGTACTTGAGAAAATACTTTACTAACTGAATTACTGAAGGCGCAGCGTATAACAATGTTTCATTAGAATGACTTCCTTAAACATTCAGTTTAACTTTAATTATTTAAATGCAAGCCACGTTTGCACTGTTGTAGAGCATATATCCCGTTTAATTAAAAAGATTGGAAAATATTGCTTTTAGTTAGAAGACATGAAATAAAAGATGTTTTTATGAAAATGAAATATATTGTATTTTCCTTTCTTCATACAAAGAATTATCCTTTATCCTTTGTCTCCAGGAATGGAATCGAGAGATATTATATAAGCTAGAAGCTTCCTTCAATCTAACTACAATAAACTTGTATATCAAACTTCAAATAATTTGTATAAACTAAACTACTTATGTATGAAATTTCGAATATCTGTTTACAATCATTTTTCAATGCAGCAAAAATGCTATAAAATTGTGTCTTTTCTTTCTTCTTAACATGACTCAAAATGCCTCAGAATGCAGCTAATGCAGTTAAGATTTCCAAAATATTTCGGGGGAGCATGCCCCCGGACCCCCCCCCCCCCCCCCCTAAAATGGTGCCTACACATCGATTTCTTCCAAGCTACGCCCCTGAACATGTTCTGTTTAACATTGTTTTCATATGAAGTCTTCTATATGAAAGTAACTGTAATATAATCATAACCTGTAGGATTTTATTATGCATGTTGTTGGCGTGGCTTTCCCTTCACATATTGAACTCCTTTGTAAGGCCAGACGATTTCAAATAATCCACTTAAGTACTTTCATTTTGTACACATCACGTACTGGTAGTTTGACACTAGAAAAGCTTACCACTATCACTGTAGATATTCTGTAAAAGGATCTCGATAGCAGTATTAGCGACATCCGGGACGTTATCTGGATTGTATCTATTATTCTAAAAGAGCGTCTCGCCGAAGATCAATTTTCAATGCCACAGGAGACATATAGTAGTTATTTTGAATTTATTGGACAACATCATTTGCTATTCTAGCAGTGTAGGAAATTTGTATGACTCTTGGTGGTGTGTCAATAAATATTTGTCTTGCTTATAATAAGGTATTTGTTGATTTTAGTTACCACATGAATGCCATCTTGTCCCGGTCATTTTAATCGATAGCCTAACTGGAATTGCTTTGCAGGGAGCTGTGCCCGTAAGCTTGTAATTTAAATGACAAAAGACAATGGACTTATATGGTATTTGTTAATAATCTTGCAATAAAATCCAGCCAATCTACGTAAAAAAAACATCATAAAAGCATATAATATACAATCATTTCAAGATGTTGCACAAAGAAAGTCTAAATATCCAGGACTACAAAACATACTCTCGACTTTAACTAGTTTAAAATCAAGTACGCACTATCGTACTGACACATTAATGTCGGCGAACAGACAAACCTATGACGGCCCGCCGCTTTTATGAAGATATTTATAAGAAAACAATTTATCTTAAGAAAGCTAAAGATACTTATCTTTATGTTATGTCATATTTCATGTCAAGATAGTGGTAGAATCAATCAAAACGTCTGGGTTTTACGTATCAAAGTATCCCCGCTATTATCTTTCTAGATTCTTCGATTTGTTTTGGGTTAAAAATAGCCCAGCATTTGTGCTGACGTTTAAATTCTTCACTGAAATTCAATGTTCGTAGTATGGTTCAAATAATCTCCGAAAGTATATGTCAGGAAAAAATTATACACTCGTTCTCAGTCGAACACTTGTATTGCCTTCAATTATTTGGGATAAGGCACGAAATTGCTCTAGATGATTATTTTGTCAGGATATGTTCAAAAAAGGCAAAATATGTTTGATCTCTTATTAGTATGGCTTGTTCTTTTATTCTTATACCCAGTTGCCAAGGGATGTATAGACTATGTTAATTTTCCGAGACAAATCTTAGCAAATAGGGGCAACAGGGCAAGAGGGAAATAATTCCGACAAATTTAACATTGACACATATCATTTTATGCAACAACAAGGCAACGTTGTCGTGAAAAGTAAATATTTAAAACTTAACGAAGACATTTAAGCAAAAATGTGAAACGTGCACATCTAGAATAGCTACACTCACATCCTCCCCACAAGCAAAACCAGAGAGAACAAGAGAGCATTGGTTAATAAACAGATCAATTTAAAATACGACACCAAAAACAAGTTACAAAAAGGGGAACCTTCAGTTGCTAAACAATTCGCTACTGGTGGTTTAAACCAGGTTCTAGGGTGCACCGACCTCGTTCCAACAAGTTCTCAAACGGACAAACAAATTATGGTTTTCCAAGTGATTCAGCTCCAACATACTCATGCGTGCAAAAGCAAATAAACGTATAAAACATAAGAAGCATGCCTTCTTGGAATCTTTTTGATCCGTTGTTTCCCACTGATGCCACCAATGTTGTAACGTTTACCGAGCTAATATGTGAATAAATATAAGTATATAATAGGAATTTTCTTTAGCAATCTTTACTTTTCTTCTTGACACTGCTGTTTCATAGCTGCGGTGTTGCCAGATGCTCTAGCACAAATCTATTGCTTGCAAATAATCTTGAAGCTACCAAGAAGACATTCAGGACCGTCTACTGCTTTTTAATTTTTGCCTTTGGCGTTCGCTGTGATATGCAGGAACTCTATTATCAGATCATCTGTCAAAATTTTATTCTGTTTAGTTTCGCCCATTGTTTTCTCGTTTAGGACAATCGCATTCTTTTATCTTGCGACCATACGCCGCTAAACATAGAGTGGTATTAATCTGAAAATACCGCATTGAAGTTTCCATGTTCACCGCCATACTATCGTTTTGGATAGATCTCAATTGCACTGTTTTTAGTGTAAATATTGAGTTGCGCTCAACCCGGGTCTAGGCAGCGTGGGCAGTAATATGCAGTCGTTTCCAGTACTGCCAATGAAATGGATCAGTCAAACCGAGACTGCAATATTTTCATTTCTGTCGTATCCTGTGGCTTTAGAATTTACCTTTTCATTTATTGCAACTGCCCGTTCCAAGACAGTAGCCAAAATATATAGCTGTCTTTTTCTGTCTTCATTTTGGCTGTGTGGGAAGGCTTTGTTTTTCTGCAAGATGCTATTCTTGTTATATTTCATTTGTTTAGGCACATATCAATCTCATTGCTTCTTAAATGCAAAATTGTCGAGAAGATGGGTACATTTAGCCAACTTTGGCTTGTTTGTTCATATAAAAACCTGTAGGGGCAAGTGTAAGACCGGTGCACCCTAGAACCTGGTTTAAACTATTCTAAGGCGAAACTCTAGGTTCTCTTTTTATTCATTGTGTGTTGTGTTTTAACTATTTTATTATATATAGGTTCCTTATTTTTTCTCTACATGTTGACTTTGTGAAAAGGACGTGTTAGTGAATGTGGCTTTTTCTCGTGTCGCATATTCGACATGTTTTCAATTATGATCCCATTTACCAAAGTGAAACTATGTTGTCTAAGAGAGATAACTTAAACATGACTTAACGTTAGACGGATAATAGTGTGTCCTTTTTATATAGTGTCTCAAAATACTCGAAGAGGTATTCATAGCGTCGGCATCATTTTACAACAAATAACATTTAGAGAAACATATTGATGCTGGTGAAAACACCAACATTTGTGTAACGATATGTGCAGATTTACCGGTGTTCCTATTTCAACAGGATGTCAATTGATACCATTTCTCTATTTCTCCTATACAACGGTTTAGTAAAAAAAAGTGAAATATGCATATCAGTTATCGCCACACTAACAAAACACAGCCTCCCCTCGCAGTGAAAAAGAAGAGAGGAAGAGAAAGCATGTTTTTTTTATAAGTATGTCAATTCAAATAAGACGCCACAAACAATTAACGAAAAAGAGAACCTTTGGGGATACCGCCTTGGAACGGTTAGTGGCAAAACAAATTGCCTCTGTGGGTTAAAACCAGGTTCTATGATGCACCAACCTCACACTTGCCTTAACAGGTTCTCATATCACAAAACAAGCACAAGTTGTCTTGGTGAAATAACTCCACCCCACCCATCAGCTTAACAATATTGCATGCAAAAGCACACAAACATATAAAACATAAGAAGCTAGTAAAACAAAATGCAACAACATAGGCAGCAAAACTTCTATAAACGTTAAAATCATTATGAAAGACATATACTCAGACAAAATATTTTGATTTATTAATGCAAAAGCAAGTCCTTTCAAGAAATAATGTAGACCCAGTACTTGACCTACTCGAACAGCGCTTACTTAACCTTCAATCAATATATTTGCTAAAATGAAATCTAGTTTGTCAAAAAAAAAAGATCAGTTTTGTTGTTTTTCTCAATCTCAATTTGGGTTACTGCGATAAATAATTAAATGACTTTGAAACAAAATTTTTAAAATAAACAGGAATTCAACCAGGGGCTAGGTTTCCATTACTATCCATGAAAAGGCTTAATCAAACCGAGTCTGCACCGAGTCGGTGGCTTTCAAAGTTTCCTTTTCATCTATTAAAAATATGATAACAATGCAAAATATTCCACAAATAAACAATAAACAGAAATATAAAATCCAAATCCTAAATTTTACCTTATAATAGTATTTCAACCAGAAATATATGTCGCACGTGTATTAAATGTGCCTAACATTTTAACACTCGAAAATCGAAAAGTGTTATGTTTTCGTGTATCTTTTAATCAACCATAACGTAGATTATTCAAATTTTATAGTTGTAACATCATAAAATTAGATTTCACACAATATCTTACGCTTCCATTAAATGTTATTGAGCCGAAATAGTGATATGAATTCGATTTTCTTCAAATACCATTTTAATGTAAAAGAAAAAGCCTTAAACTTTCCATATATTGTCGCTAATGAAATAGTGTCAAAACTTAGCATTGGCTTTTGAAAATTTAGTACCATATAAAGAAGGATTAAGTCACGTATAAATCTCTTTAAAACTAAAAATTTCCGTTTAAAATTGATTCATATCTCAAAATGCCGCTCTAAGCCCATTCCATCCTATCTTTTTATTTACAAAAGGGAAATCTAATATGAATTTATTCAAAAATAAGAAAACTAATATGAATTTATGTCTTTGACCTATATGTAAATATATTTGAAAAATTCTGTAACATCTTATTATTGTTGTTTCGTGTTCTTTAATGATATATGGAGAGTTTCAAATAATTTCCACACTTTCAAGGGTAAATTAATCAGAACTGTTTTGTCAAATTACCATGGCATAATGTAAATTTGACATGATATGTTGTGCAAAAATAAACTTTAAAAGAATATAATACGACGAGTCATATATCGACAAATCAAACTACTAAAGCGAAATTAACACAAACATTAATTAATAATTGATTAATTGGTTAATGATAAATTGATCTTAATTTGTTTTATGTGCTTGCCTATATTGTTTGTGTGCTATTAAATTGCATGAACAGCAGTAAAGATAGCAATCTCCTTCGCAGTGTTGTTGTTCCTTACACTCATTTTACATCTCAAGAATTTTTATACCAAACTCGACAGCCTCATTGTATACAGTAATAATTATGAATTCGAAAGCTTGTGGTAAAACAAATGACAGAAATCTTCACTATTTTTCATTCATACCGAAGACACCCAAGCAAGTTTAAATGTAGTTAACAGAGCGACTGTAATAAGCCGAAAGTGTAAGAGAGTGTAGAGGTAGCTGCTTGATGACGTGAATTAATACAGAACTGAAACGAGACCAGATAAACGAAACCGAAATAGTCTTGGCAAAAATATTACATTACATAAAGATAGAAAAAGTTTGATATATATATGCATATCAAGAAATCACATCCAGAAAAGACAGCCTTTTGTTTGATAAAGAAGACAGAAGACACATCACGTTGTTAAAGCAACATGCCAAAGTTAAGTGTCGAAGGATTCGAAGGAAAAAGGATAATCATGCCAGTTTCTGAAAAAAGATAAATACACATAACCGATGTTCTAACTACACAGATCATAAAATTTTAATTTCTCCCCATGGAATGGAGTATACTGTTCAAACTTGAAACATAATAAGATGCATCGCTTTTAATTCTTTTAAAAATTGCGATTAAAATCCCCTTGTTCGTTTATAAACCAATGAAATTTATCGATAAGAGTGTAAAACCAAAGGTCACAAAATCGACATTAGCTTTAGTAAGGTGGATAGACCAAACCCGGCTAAAACTGCTCAAACAGACATCTTATGTTTAATAGCTAAGCATTTGCATTATTGCAGAATTGCATATAATAATTCAAAATTACTTAAATTAAATAGGGAAAATGAATTTTTATTAACAGCGACTATAAACGATAATGAAAATTTTGTGACTTTTGTTTTTACCCCTTCCCTTTTTTAATGTCTGTGCTTTCCGAAAAGATAAGGGGAATTTTATTATTATTTCATAAAAAGAAGTCAAACTGATTTTTTTTTAGAAAACGATTTTGACAGTGTATTTTCGCATATTTTGATAGAATGGAATAATATTAGTGACTTGACACCATTTTTACAAAAAAGGGCGTATTAGTAAGGGTTGGCAAGGGGAGGGGCGGCTGGTCAAGCGCCAGTGGCTATTGGCGCCCAAAACGACTATGACGTTACGTCGTGACGTCATATACCCAAACTTGAAACCGTTTTCAACACGTTCACATTCGAAATATTATGAGCTTTAGGATACCAACGTTTTAAAACACTGAAAATAAAGATGATATTCCACTGTTTGAAAACAATGAGATGTTTTTGTTTAATTTTGTTGTTTTGATAATGTGTGATTTCTTTCTTAAACCCTTGTCAACGTTGTGAAAACACAGTGGATATAATTAACATTATCTACAAATTGCTATGAAAATTAACCTTCAACTTGGGCACTTAGTATATGTCTCCTGCCTTGTATGTTGTATATATGCTAGAAGCAATGTTTTTGCTTTAGTGCGAATAAATGTTGTTGTTGTTGTTGTATAAACATTCAGAGATTTACTTTGGTAGGCAATATCCTGTTCAAAATTCTTTTCTGCTATGTCAAAACCTACCAACTAAGAACTATACGGTATCTTGGAATGGTATAGCATTCTAGCTCTTGATTTAACATTTATTCTCGAAGTCTTATATAAGCTGCAAAAGGGTGTGCAAGTGAGCCGTAATTAAAGCTATTCCGGGAAACGTAGTATGTTGTACCCGAGTAGGGATAACCGGCTTGAATTTGCAAAATTTTAATATATTTTGTGTGGATGAAATGGAAAATGTGTTTTACATTCATTTTTGATTAACTAATTTTCACCTTATGTTGCAGAAATAATGACAACGGCAGAGAATTCTTATATTTAAGTTGTTCTATTGCCTGACGCATTGCTTGATTGCTTGGTACATCGGTGAAAACATGGAAAAGCTCCAGAGAAGTGCGCTTCGTTTGTTGATAATAGGGTTCCTTACTCAAACATAATTGACAGTTTAAATTGTAAAGTGGTAATTTAGCTGATTTTGTTGAAGTTGACACTTTTTTATCTGATATGTATAATCTTCAATACGTCGAGGACGAAATGGTTGAAAGCTTAAGCGAGTTTAAGATTTGTAATGTCCCAATTGTACGCCGTACTGCCGATAATATAGTTAATAACTACGGTCAACAATTAATTGATTTGTTAAAAAATAATCTGTTATATTTCTTGAATGGAAGAATCGGACCGGATTTTGAAAAATCAAAACCTACATGTTGAAACGTTAGCACTGTAGACTATTTTGTTTCAAGTTCCGCAGTTTTTAAAAATGTCAGATATTTGCGTTCATGATTTCTGTGATCTTTACTCAGACGTCCATTGTCCAATATCGTTAACACTGAAAAGCAAGTTTAACAAAAATACCACGCGGCAAAATTCTGAAAAGTTATCAAGCATAAAAATATGGGATCCGGATAAAAATAAATTATTTATCGAAAATTTTGACATTCTACGTTTGGTTGAAATCGAATCGAAATTAGATAGAATTACTGAAGAAAGAGTTTTTACACAGTCCACAATTGACGATATAGTAACCGACATTGGTAATTTGTTCGCCGAAAATTCTAAAGAAACCTTTGGTATGGTGCTTCGGACGAACCATAAGCCAAACCGTAATAAAAAACGCGCATGGTTTAATAAAGATTGTCATCAAATGAGAAACATATACCATAAAACACGCAAATTATATAACAAATACAAAACGGAATATAACAAAGAACGCTTAAAGGAAGTAAGCAAACAATACAAAGAAACGCTGCGTATCTCAAATAAAAACTTTTATTTAAGTCGAATAAATAAACTTCGAAATCTAAAGCATGCAGATCCAAGACAATATTGGAAGATAATTAACACTGATTCTAGTAAATCGACATATAGCGCAAATCTTGATGACTTTTACACATTCTTTAAAAACGTTAATGAAACACAAGTAAATGAAATCGAAACGGATGACTTAAATTTAAATTTAAATAACATGGAAAACGATGAAATTAACAAAGAAATAAGCGAACAAGAAATTATAAAAGCGGCAAATGCTCTTAAAATAACTAATCGCCAGGTTGTGATAATATAGTAAACGAGCAAATTAAAGCGACTTTACATTTATTTATATGTTACCTGTTTACAAGAAATTGTTTAACATTATATTAAATGAAGGCATCGTACCTGAATGTTGGACAATAGGCATCATTAAACCAATATATAAAAACAAAGGGGATCCCAAACTGCCTGAAAACTACAGACCAATTTCATTACTTAGTTGTTTTGGAAAATTATTTACAAGTATTTTAAACAACAGACTTACAGCATGGGCGGAGCGGATTAATCTTATTTCACAAAATCGGGATTTAGGAAAAACCATTCAACCGTTGACAATTTATTTATTTTAAAAAGTTTAATAGACATTGTGCATTTTGACAAGAAAAAACTATTCTGCTGCTTTGTTGATTTTAAACAATGTTTTGACTCAAGTTGGAGGATCGGATTGTGGAAAAAATTGTTAAATGAAAATATAAACGGAAAATGTTTCAATATTATTAGAAGCATGTATAATAATATAAAATCGAAAATTCAAACAATTGAGGGTAGTACCCCATTTTTTAACTGTGTAAACGGTGTGAGACAAGGTGAGAATTTATCTCCCTTTTTATTTAGCATATACTTAAATGACCTTGAAGATTACTTAAGGAACAGAAATATTAATGGTATAGAAAAACATGAAATTGTTGATAATGCACATATGTATCTTAAACTTTTGATATTGTTGTATGCAGACGATACTGTTATTTTTAGCGATAATGAGACTGATATGCAGAACGCACTCAATTCTTTTAAAGATTATTGTGATATTTGGAAATTAACAGTAAATGTTGACAAAACAAAAATTATTATTTTTAGTAAAGGGAGAATATCCCAAAGCAGAAACTTCAAAATAGGCACAGAAAATATTGAAACAATAACAGAGTACAAATATTTAGGTGTTTACTTTTCTAGAACAGGTTCTTTCACAAAAACGAAAAAATATTTAGCAGAGCAAGCAAACAAAGCCATGTTTTCTCTTCTCAGAAAGATAAACAACCTCTCGTTGCCATACGATCTTCAAATAGATCTTTTCGAAATAACAATAAAGCCAATTTTATTATACGGATGTGAAATTTGGGGGTTTGGGAATATTGATATTTTAGAACGAGTTCAACTGAAATTTTATAAATACATTTTTGGGTTAAAGAAGTCAACACCATCTCATATGATTTATGGCGAGTTAGGTGTAATGCCAATTAATATAGAAATTAAGAAAAGAGTGATATCTTATTGGACAAAAATTGCTGATAATTCAGAGGAAACTAATACAAAATTAGCACACAATGTTTACGAATTTATCTTCAATCTTCATATGAAAAACAAAGTTAAATCAGAGTGGATTAATAATGTTAAAACAATTTTGTGTTCACATGGATATTCAGGAGTTTGGTATAGTCAAAGTTTTTTAAACAGGAAATGGCTTACAAAAAGTATTCATAGAAAATTACAAGATAGTTTTATTCAAAGTTGGATGTCTGAAATAAATCGTAGTTCAAATACTTTATATAAAACATATAAATCAGATTTCAAACAAAGTAAATATATATCAGTCTTACCGAGTTATCTCAGTAAATCAATGATGGCATTTTTTACAAGAAATCACCATTTGCCCATTGAACTGGGAAGATGGAGAGGTATTCCTCTTAACGAAAGAACATGTAATTATTGTAGAGATTTAGGCGATGAATTTCATTATATTTTACAGTGTAATCACTTTAATACCTTAAGCCAATACTTTATTAAACCAGCAACTAGAAGATGAAAACAGCACACTCAACGACTAGCACAACTATTTGTGCGCGACAATGACTTTTCTATATATGTGATGATCGTCCTTCGCGCACAACCCAGTTACTATTCAAATCAATGCGGAAATTTTTTCTTTTTTTCTATATGCCGCCGATCGGAATTTGAATCGCAACTTTGGCGGCTCCATAAAGCATCTTAAACCATATGTATCTTTTAAAAAAATTACATACCTGAAAAGCCACATTCAAGTAGAATCAATATATGTAATCCTTTATAAATAACGGTTTCGTTTTTTATGCAAAACTCTTTTAAACCTCCACCCATGTCAACAAATTTCGATTTCGGCGCTTAAAGTTTACCTGACTCACGTTTATCGATAAATAACAGAATTTAAATCGGGTGGATTTCCACCACATGTACAGTTTTGATCGTAACTGCTTGAGACGTAAAGGACAGACATCTGTAAAATGTCAGTATGATAATGGGTCTGTGCTTGCAGTCGAATTATTGAGACTAACTCAACGACATGATATGGCAAACATTGTGCAGCATTTGTGCAACTCGAAGGTTTAACATATCTCAGTAACATAGTCATAGGCATTCCAAACATATGCATGGCAATAAATCAGTGACCAGGTTAGTTGGCATCAAATTGCTATCAGCAACCCAGTTGGAATAATGGTAAACATGCATTTGTAATATGAAACCGAGTTCTTTGTATTTTTAAATCTAACACTAACTGGTGTTGTTAATCTCCAGCAGAATGTAATTGTAAATTAAATTAATTGTGGGGAATACTGGCTATTTTAAACCTCAAGGAAAGATAACTGAAGATCGTTAAGGATTCTCTGGCGACCATAATCGCCAGACAAAATTGGTTTACTACTGTCTGCTTGTCTGATGAAGTACAGACATGAGCAGCGAAACAGTTGTAGCAAAATTGTGTTGTTTTTTTATTTGATGTGTTATGAAACAGCTGCTTTAATTTCTATTATTTAACACTGGTCATTTTATAGTGCATTGTGTCGCTTTGTCTATTGTCAACAGTTACTGTGCATGCTTTTCCCATCCATAATTCTTTTAATAAGCAAGAGGGTTCTTAAATAAACATTTAAGTATAATTTAACATTGTAAAACTATATTATGTACTGCTTATTATCTTTATATTTTTGGTTGAACCCTGTCACTACTGAATCTTCTCTCTCTCTCATTTTTTCATGAAAAGTGAGCCGTCATATTTTTGGCGGCAATATTTTTCTATATTACCTTAGATTTGGCTCAGTCCGTTTACCAAGCTTACAGAAACACAATGTATAGTTTACATCTTGTCACAAGACTGGCCATTTCTCTCTCCTTCTTTCCCTCTTCTGTCTTTCACTTGGATTTTTTTTAGGTATTTTCACATTATTTAAGAAAATTACTTTAAATAAATTATAAAATTTATTCGGATTACAAAAATATAATAATATAAAACATTGTGAACTTAAAAGTGAACTTTTCTTTTAGAAACTCCCCAGATAATATCCAAAAGAACCTGGGTTAAACTGAGTCCTGCTACACAGTCAAGTAGATACATTTGGGTAAATTTGTAGCGTTGGGGTAAATGGTAAATGACCCAATTGTGCGTCGCACGGCTATGTTATTCTTACGATAAAGTAAACAAACTTAAACAATCAGAAGTTTGTGAAATTTGCTGACTGTGTCGATTGTCAGCGACATTTATCGCAATGAGCAGAATATTGACGTCAATTTCAAAACGTATTGGACCTGGTTTAACAAAAAATACTTTGCAAAACACCCAAACAAATGTTGCCCCTCTTCTTCCCCAGAAGTTGACAGTTCACCAAAGACGTGGAGTTATTTCGACTACTCCTTTTCCAGAATTCGAGAAAGATGCGTTTTCTTCACACGAAGAATTATACCGTTTAAGTCTTGAGAAACCGAGCTACTTTTGGGGTACCCTGGCAAAGACCCGCTTGGATTGGTTTTCCACTTTCGGCCAAGTGAGGGACTGCGATTTGTCCAGGGGTCATATACGATGGTTTTTGGATGGAAAACTCAACGCTTCTGGTAAAGATTGTGTTTTCTTAGAAAATAGTGATTTAATTTAACCAAGAAACCCTGATTTTACCATTTACACCATTCTCGATTTTGAAATTAATTCTTTATACCGTTTTCAGGTACCGAATGTACTTTGGTCAGGGGGGTTGCCGATAATGGTGATGTATGGAGGGTATTGAGAAAAACATGTTTTACAATGATAAACATTAAAAGTAGCAAAAACTTTTAAAATATTTTATTTGATTTAACAATATATTGTAACTTGTCATAAAAATTATCGAATGCTGGTACTTAAATTTATATTTTTTTTCATTCTTTATCAACCTTTACGGACGAAGCTAACTCCACTATTATAAATTTAACTGACAAAACTGATAAAGTAACATAAAATGAAATTATTTTTGGTGTCACTTAGTATATTTTAACATATGCAGTAACTGTCTACTGAAATGTTTGTTGATTTCAATAAATATTTTAAAATTTGATTAATTTTACGCAGAGCTGCTATGTTGTTAAAAATACGCGTACCCCCCTGACCTATTGTACTTTACGCAGAGTTGCTATGTCGTTATACATACTGATTGTATGGAAATACTGACTTTTGTTGTTTAGACACTAATTTCGAAATGGTCAATAGAAACACATTTTATATCTTTGGCCACCAATTTAGATCCAAATCAGCTGGCACATAAAGACATCTGTCACTGTGCCATTTGATCAGGATCTTGACAGTTAGCTTTTTGATCCATTTAGGTCTAGATCAAATAAAATGGCTGTAGCAGCTAATATGGATCTAAAGTAGTCGCCTAGGTGATACAGGGCTTTTTTTCACTGCCAGGGGAAGATACCCATGCCCTATAATTTTGGGGAAAATAGCATTATTTTTTTTTAGAGGGAAATGAAAAAACTTGATGTAAAGTTACTTTTTGGGGAAAACTGCATGATTTTAAAGAAATTTTTTTAGGGGAAGGCACCCACAAATGGCCCCTACTTAAGAAGGAAAACAAAGCCCCGTGATAAATGGAATTATATAGAGTGAACGGGTTAAATTAGTTCGTGGGGTTTTTTTTGCCAATTGGAGGAAATTAAAGTTACCAAGGGATGAGGGCTTGGCAATCTGATCCAAATGATCTCCTTAAACCACTACACAATCAGGATCTGACAATGAGTCAACTAAAGCTTTCGTTATCAACAATCTTCCAAACCAAATCATATTGTCATTTACAAAATTGCAATTACACGAAGACCCCCATAATATTGTTGAAACATTTAAAATGTTATAATGTCAGTCTCTAAGTAACAATAGTGTGTTTTGTTTGCAGTGAACTGTGTAGACAGGCACGCAGCAAGAAATCCAGACAGCATCGCCTTGATTTGGGAGAAAGATGAACCAGGCACACAAGAATATGTTACCTACAAGTAAGTTTCAATGAATTACCCTTTATATAATTATATGTGTTTTTAACACATGTGCAAACAGTGTAGTTCCAGATCAGCTGACATGGATGGATGGGCCTGAGATGTAAAGACTCAATTGAACCCTTTCCTCCATATACATGCATTTTTACGCAAGTTCGACCAGTGTAGATTCAGATTAGCTGGCACATCCATGCTGTCTTATCAGGATCTGCACTTGTTACATTTTGGTCAGAAATAACCTAACAATTCAAAAAGCGAACAGTTTAGATCCTGATCAGATGGCACGGATGTGCCGGAGGTCTGGATCTAAACTGTTGGCCCATGCAATAAAGGTATATCTATGGAGGAAAGGGTTAATTTGTATTCATATAAATTTTACAAGACTTATTCAGGGTTAGCAAAATGCCGGCAAATATGTGTATTTTCCATGCCGGCGGTATTTACCGGCAAATACTGGCAATTACTGGCAAATACTGGTCGATTGAATTGACTAGTCTTGAATTTATACATATATACCTATTATCAGAATCATATGTATAATTTCAAGAATACATAATCAACTGCCATTATATTTTTAATTAAGTTTAACTCCTTTATCACTTAATCCATAGTAAATAAATATTAAAGTAATAAAAAAGTGGTCAATTAAATTGACCACCCATGGAATTTATGCAATACAATGTATCCCTTATACGCCTTTCCAATAATTCGATGAATTTATTTGGTTACCTCCCCTTTCAGTCACGTGACTGCTTTACAGGAAAAATGATTGCTCGCTGTAATAACGTAATAGGGAATATGTACCTACAACTTTCCTTTTTTATCATAAAATTCTTTTTTGAAAAATATATTTTCTCTTTGAATTACTAATAATACATCAGCGTCATGATATTTTTGAAAATAATTTTAAAACAATCAGGTTTCTGACTTAAAGTGTCAATTCATTATTCCTCGCATTAAACATTAAATGACTTGAACTAACAGACAGTCGCAGTGTTCTCTTCACGGCTTAATTGAGTCTCGTTTCCGGATTAGCGTGTCTATTCAACTACTGACATCATGTTGAGATTATGTCGGCGGCGATTGATTTTGAAGGCGGCATGCCATAAACATGTCAAACTGTCTCGCACACGGGGTCATCTGTCAATTACTTAAAGGGGCAGATATCATTGACCAATAGAGATCGAGTAATTTCTATTTGAAAGGTATCTACACCTCCCAATTCTTAAGTATTTCGGAGCCCATTAACTACTGGATGTGCCAGCAAATGTATTTGATTTAGCACTTAAATGGATTCTTAATCAACATTACGACACATTATAGAGACAAAAGCCGTCAACAAGAAACAAATCTTGTCAAAACATTTTATATATGTTTAATTAGGAGTTTGGGCTTTTATGCCAAAATTACAATCTGTCAAACCTAAGAAATCTAAATTGGATATGCAACCATATTGTGATATAAATATTCCCATCTTGTTGGAAGCCGGCATCTAAATCCTTGGATTTTATTCTACGAATGATACTTCTACAACAAACAATCAGATTACCGATCCTGTTTTATTTCAAGACAGAATCAATCATATTTGGTTGTGAAGTATACGTGATATTTTAAATATTCAAATAATTTATTCGTTGACCATAAACGCCTTAAATTTTTAGGACAATTCTATTGTTCAAATGTGTAAGTATCAACAAATTCAGATTGTATTTTTTTGTCTACAGATCATGTAACCAGATGTTGACATATCACGATTTCCGGATAATAGCTCATTACTAGCCTTAGCAATTTGCAACATTTACACCGGTAAAATATATTTTCAGCAGAAAAGATATTAAGAAGAAATTGTTGTACATAATTGGTAAACTTAATGCTTATGTTTGTCCAAATTGCGTTTCATACCGCCTACTATCAACAAGAATGGTTCATGTTCTTAAATCATTAAAAATCTAAATATCTAACAAATAGTGAACATAAAAAAGTCTGGCTAGAATAACAGACCAGCAACTTATTTTTTCACCGCCGGCGACGAACGATGACATGCAATATAGCGGATACGGTTAGCTATTATGTGCTTAAGCCATTAGCCCGATCGTTCAGCTATCCTGCGGAGCCTCGTTTTGGATTGATTTTCGGTCGCGGGAAGTAACTCGTACAGGACTGCGAAACTGTTTATTGGAAAGGCGTATAGTCAGCATTTGAACAACTTCACAATTCAATTAATAACAATATTGGATGCAGAATTTTATAGGGTTAATTTTAATTATAAACAAGTAATGTACACAACTTAAATAAAAATACATGAATACAATAACAAATAAGGTTAGATCCAAAGAAGCCTCTGTCTACCAATCTCTTCTTCCCCCTAAGATATCTGTAACAGAACACCACTTTGGCAGCTTTCTGCAGTCATATCAATGACAATACACAACCATTTACTTGCACCTAGAAGAATACTATAGGTTATTTATGACACTTAACTGTTGACTTTGTTGCCCCTGGCTATTACAGCCCCATGTATGAAACATGTTGTTTTAATTGTCTAGATCTTATGGCCTTGCTTGTTAAGTGTCAATGGCCAGGTGAATAGGTGGATCAGCATTACTTTCTCACCTGCTTTATTTTTAGGTTCTAAGTAAAAAAGAAAGTTCTTTAAGATTTATTTTTACTTTAAGTGCTTAAAGTCATCACCTGATATGAAGTTTAATTAAAATATATGAGTAATTTAATTATTGTTATGATTATACATTAATAACAGTAAACTAAGTTAAGATTTCTGCAGTATTTTAAGGCAAAAAACACATCTGCATAGTATTTGCCAGTATTTTCCAGTATTTGCCACCTTTGGGAGTATTTTCCAGGACGGTAAATACCGGTAAATACCACCGGTAAATACCGGGGGTGGTATTTACCACCCAACCCTGGACTTATTACAGTGATTAAACTGATTGTGAAATCAGTTCTTATCCGCACAAGATAATACCAGGGCCTGAGTTTTTCAACAAGACTCAATATAACGGCTATTATTGATTGTTTTTCTGTTTAAGTAGGGATTTCCATTTGACTCTTATCCCTTCCCTCCATAGATACACCTTTATTGCGTGGCACACGATCAGGATCTGCACTGTTCGCTTTAGACACAATAAAGGTGTACATGTATCTATGGAGGAAAGTTTAAAAATTCACAAAATTAATTATACATCATTAAGAGCAAAGTGTATTTATTTCAAGTGATACTCTAACCAGTGACCGCAAGTACCTATGCAACATGTCACTTGACAGCCTATCGGCTGATAGCACATAGAGGATACAACACAAGTGTTTATTTAATGATGAAATAATTACGCAAGTAATCTAAATCAATAGAAACTTAGGGTTGTGCCGACGCAGTTGAAAATAACTTTTTAAAGCTGCCTATTCACTTGATTCATGGGCAAACAGTATCCATGCCATCAGATCAGGATCTACACTGTTCGCTTTTAGATTCATTAGGTTATTTCTGACCAAGATGCAGCCAGTGCAGATCCAGATCAGACAGCACAGAAATGTTGCAGCTGATCGTGATCTATACTATTTGCACATGCAATAAACATGTATCTACATGTATGAAGTTAAGTGTTTAAATGTATGCATTTGAAACTTAAACATCTGATAACATTTATAACCTTAAATGAAGTAACATGCATTATCACTTATCAACAAAATTATGAAGGAAGTTTTATTTGGGCAGGGTAGAATGTTTGCTTAATGTGATATTTAACTGATAATTTTGAAAGTCATTTATTGATGGCCATAGTAATTTAGAAAAATAATGACAATAGGTAGACAGAGGCTAAGTTAAACATTATTAGTCAATTTTAGAACATTTTAAACACAAATTTCAGGGCCCCAACCCCAAGATCATTAAACTGAATTGAATCCCAGTCACAAATCTAGAGCATCTGATTGACTGAAATGGAGACTCTTTTCATGAACTTGGGCCATGATACCAAAGCTCAGCTCCATTTATCACCAGTGACTTGGCTTACTTGATTTATACTTCAGGGCCATAGCAGGGTCATTTTTGCAAAAATTTTAGAATGTAGATGTAAAAGGCACAGTTTTATGTTTAATTAACAAACACACAGCCTTTGCCATCATTTTCAAATAGAGCTATGTGGAATAATTACTGAAAATTTTGAAAAAAACAACAACAGATAACCCTTTGCCCCTTGATTGATATCTTAGGTGCAAAGAGTGTTGCTCAAGACCATCCTGTTTGTCTGCACAGCCTGATCTACAATAATGGCTTTTACATTCATTAGGTTTCTGATAGAAGCCAACAGAGTAGATCTAGATCAGACTAAAGGATGTTTATGCTGATCTTGATCCACACTGGTCGCACATGTGATAAAACCCATAATCATGAAGTAAAGGATTAAGATGAAATTAAATATGCATGTACACTAATGGAACTACAATCTTTTCCAAGAGGAAGGTATTTTGACAAAGTGAAACATACATTCTGAATTCATATATTTGTTTAGATCACTGAAACTTGTGCATCTGTTCAAAATTCACAAGTGAAACTATACACATCATGTTAACAATAATTCCTCGTGTATTCACCACACCTGAATATAGACTAGGCCATAAAAATCAACCCCAGATTCAATATGTTGGCCATGTTCAGATTTTAAAAATGCACATTTTGTATAGACCTTATCCCCAACTTTGGAATGATAGAATTGGGGAAAAAATTGGCCTATACATTTTCATTGATGGTAGTTTTCTGTAGTTTTATCAGCAAAACTGTTTAAATTGCTTACACACATGTAAAAGGAAGTTAACTTGAAACTAAAACTGATTTAAGTACTGTAATTAAGTTAGATAAAAATATACAGTTTTTTACTTCCTAATACAATTTTTTACCTTTTTAAATATTTGTAATATATGTTTTATTCTGATTATTTTTGTGTATTTGTATAATTATATACCCTTTACTCCCATACCCTTTTGACTTTTATTGTATATTTTAAATTTTTGTTCTTTTAATTTTTGAGGCAATTAACACAATAATGCATATTAATTCTCATACACACAGCTATACCATCTGGTCTTGAACAGTTTTAATATGTCACAAATGATTCATTTGGTTCAAAATTTCATAACAACTGACCCTGTGATCATAAAACTAGGATTGGGGACCAGTCTCAAAATTTAATATCAAGAATCTCATTGGCTGAAATGGAGATTTACCATCTGATCTTGATTTACACTGTCTGCATCTTTGTCTGAAACAATCTAATGAACCTATGAGAACTTGTACATGTATATGGGAACAGTGTAGATTCAGATCAGACAGCATGGTTGTGCAGGCTAATCTGGATCTACACATTTTGCCAAGGATAGCAGCTACATGTATATCCCATAAAGTAAAGTGTAAAGGTTTTTTGAGACTGGGTATCACATGTATTTATTAATTACCCCAATGGTATGATAGAACTAGCACAGGGCCTGAAATTATAAGTTTTAGTTTTATGATCTTAGGCAAATGCTATTATTGCTATTTGTTTTATTTATATCTTTCAGACAGCTACACCAGCTGGTTGGCAGAATGTCCAATGTCCTTGTGAGCCACGGGGTGAAGCGAGGGGACAGAGTGGCTATATACTTACCACAGTCACCCGTGGCGGTGGCAGCCATGATGGCTTGTGCCAGAATAGGGGCCATCCACAATGTAGTATTTGCTGGATTTAGTTCAGAAGCTCTTGCTGGACGTATAATGGATGGTAACTATACGACTAAAAGTTTCTTAAGGCCCACTTTTGTAGTCTGTGAAGGTAGTGTTGGTCCAGTGGTAGAGCTTTTGCTTAGGGATCTAGGGGTCCTTGAGCAAGAAATTAAGCCTTCATTGCTTCTCTTCACCGTGGCTGATTTGGCACTGAATGTTAACAGGCGACTTATATATTCGATGATCAGGGGGTAAAAGTGTGAAGTGTGATGCCTCACCTCCATAATCTTTCCTCCATCCTCCCCCACCTTTCAGCCCTCCTCTTTACAAAATGCATGGCAGCTTGTCAGGTCAGAGTGTAAATATAAAAAAGAATGTAGGGTAAACTGATTGTGAGTTTGACAGAGAATGAATTGCACAGAGTGCCCTGTCAATAACTGTTTAAACATCAGGGTTTCTGATAGATTTAGACCTGATCCATTAATTAATCAACAATTAAAAGCCTTTGATA
Source organism: Corbicula japonica (assembly GCA_038501625.1). Taxonomy (NCBI): domain Eukaryota; kingdom Metazoa; phylum Mollusca; class Bivalvia; order Venerida; family Cyrenidae; genus Corbicula; species Corbicula japonica. The sequence goes on from JAZAYU010000078.1 coordinate 589,490, forward strand.
TTCAGAAAAATAACAATTTTTGGTTACCCACTTACTTTCTTCATTCTTATTAAAGCTCAAGCAGAAACTGTGATAACAGCTGACCAGGCTATCCGAGGTGGGAAAGTCATAGAGCTGAAAAAAGTGGTGGACGAAGCTGTCAAAATGTGTCCAGATGTCCGGCAGGTGCTTGTGTATCAACGAACAGGAGCCAAAGTACCCATGGGTAAACGGGACATCAACCTGGACAAGGTTATTTGGATTCACATTTTATAGTCTGTTTGTGCTGGGTTTAAAATAAGGTTTTACCTTTTACTGTATTTATACCTATACATGTTTTAAAACTTTTTTTATACATAGGTGAGTTTGAATTTAAAGCTTACCTTTACCCATATTTGTAGCTGATTTGGTCCTTGTCTGAGTTTGAACTTAATATTAATGTGATAAAAATGGCTGTGTTTGGAATTTTCTTCAGTTTTAATTTAAAGTGATACATAGTTACATACATGTATTATTATTATGTTGTATAAATAGCACGCAATAAAATCAGCAATGTAAGCAAAGTCAGTATTGTCCAACAATATTGACCTGGCACTCTTGCATTTGACCCTATAGTCGGCGAATTTCGTAAATGTTATGATCTTGATTTAAATCGATATGTATGTATATAACCAGCTTATCTAATGATCTTTACGAAAATTAATGAAGTGCCAGGTCAATATTGTTGGACAATAATAATGTGTGAATTTAGAATTGCGCTTTGCTTCATTAAATTATTGTCACAGTGTTATTTATATTTTTACTTGCCCAGTTATTGCAAAACAATTCTGAAAAAAAACATAATTAATTTGGTATAGATTGAATAAAAAAATCAAAATGGTTAAAAGAAAATTGCAGAACCTGATGTAAAACCCACAGTTCCATTCAAAGTAAAGGTTAAATATGCATACAGTTGTTTTTACATTTTCTTTAGGTAAAATTACCCTTCAGCGATATATCTGAGTTATATGGCAAATGTAAATACCGTAGATTCAGCTCAGCTGACACATCCTATCCATCTGATCCAGATCTGTACTGTTTGCTAACCTAATAAATCTTAAAGTGAACAGTGTTGATCTTATTCAGACAGCACAAAAATGCCAGCTGATCTGGATCTATACTATTAAGGGAAAACATACATTGTTTATCACAATACAATATACAATGTACATGTATATATTTAGGAACTAGAATCACATCCAGACACATACGCTCCAGAAGTGATGGACAGTGAAGATTACCTGTTTATGCTGTACACGTCGGGTTCTACAGGTAAACCCAAGGGAGTTGTTCACACTCAAGCTGGGTATCTTCTGTATGCAAACCTCACAATGAAGGTAACACTGCTTTTAGCATGATAATTAACTATTTTCTTAGTACAGGTTTTACTGCATGTGCAATCAGTTTAAATCTAGATTAGCTTGAACATCTGTGCCACCTGACCTGGATCTCTGTTCCATTTGGTCAGAAATAACCTAATGAATCTAAATGCAAACAGAGTAGATCTTGATCAGATGGCATGGATGTACCTGGTGATCTGGGTTTACGCTGTTTCCACTATGGTGACAGACATATCCCATTGAGTTAAAGGTTAACCCAACAAATTAAATGAAATGGAATGACCTTTATTCAGTCTGGGCCAGTCTATTGATTGTTCATAGGGGTGTTTGCAGAAATTTATCCAATGAAATATGTACAGTGTATAATTATGTTCAGACTTTGCAGATGCACATTTCTGGGTCTACAGTGGTCATAAAAGTTATATCAGTGCTTAAATTGTAAAAGAAGTTTGGTATGTGTGCTAAATTAGGCATCTTATTTAACTTAACCTCAAAGATTTAATCCAGGCTATGATGTCCATTCAGCAGTAATAGTTTTGAATCTTCATTTGTATCTTTATTAATCTAAATATTTGATTCTTGTATAAATGCTGCCCAAACCGTTACATACTTGCTTACTTTCAGCATGTATTTGATTATCAACTGGGGGAAAACTTTGGCTGTGTAGCAGACATTGGCTGGATTACTGGACATACCTATGTAGTATACGGTCCCCTGAGTAATGGAGCAGCAACCTTGCTCTTCGAGAGCACACCGATCTATCCAGATCCAGGTCGCTACTGGGAGATGGTAGAAAGATTGAAATTGAATCATTTGTACCTGGCTCCTACTGCGTTACGTATGCTTCTGAAATCTGGGGATTCCTGGGTCAAAAAGTATGATAGGTCATCACTTAGAAAACTAGGCTGTGGTGAGTGCAGTTAATTGATTTGTTAGTGGCCTAAGAAAATACATGTTTTGAAACAGCAGTTAATATTTATAGGTTATTAGACATTTTACTGTACAATACGGGAATATATTTGGACGAGTACACAGCTTGAAAAGTCATATTGGACGAGCCGTTAGGCGAGTCCAATATGACTTTTCAAGCTGTGTACGAGTCCAAATATATCCCGTATTGTACAGTAAAACGTCTAATAACCTTTTTATTCTACATCTAATAAATGAAGCATGACTTTTCAAGCGTTTAAAGACTAGTTCATATATATTCCATATTGTACGGTCCAATATTTTATGAAGTTGTACATTTCTCTTACTTGACAAGTTGTGTCATATTGCCTGCATCAAATGACGCTTTACTCATCTCAGTGTGTATTTAAAGACAAGCGCCTACACGACCACGTGTTTTTTTTTTCATTCGGATCATTTTTACGGTCAACGGCTTTTATCGTTGTAAAACAATGGTAAAGTGCATTTGCACTTAATCATCCAATATGAAAAAAATACGGACTTTTTTGGATCCAATACGGGAAAATATTGGACGGTCACGCGGTACAATTAAAGGACGCTAATTGGATGAATTTTTTAGATGTAGAATAAAATGTGTTAATGGTCTTAGAGAATATTGCAGTAGTAATTTGTTAATGGTCTTAGAGAAAATTGCAATAGCAATTAATTGATTTCTTAAATGCCTTAGAGAATATTGCAACAAAGGTTAATTGATTTGTTAATGTCCTAAGAAAATATTGCTACAGAAATTAATTGGTTTGTTAATGTCCTAATAAAATATTGCAACAGATATTTACCCTGTACATGATTTAAAATCTGACATCCATTCAAATTAGATATGGTAATATTTGTTGGGTATTTTCTACAGTTGGTGAACCTCTGAACCGTGAGGCCTGGGAGTGGTACTATGAAGTGGTGGGGGAGAAACGTTGTGATATCTGTGATACGTGGTGGCAAACTGGTAATGTTAAACACAGTCTAAATGTTTTATCTATGACTGTGGTATTATTTAATTTTGCATGTGTTTAAAGTGTGCTTATTTTGTGCTAAGGTAAATTCACAAATTCTATGTTACAGGGAAATTGCACATGTAATAACATGTCTTAATAGGATAAATACAACGGAGTGAATTAAAGCCAGTGTGCATAAAAAATTATCATAAATAACTTTTGTACAAAAATTTGTCCCCATGAAATTAAATGATACTACAGTATATAAAGTTGTGCTCAACTCAAGGTTATGTGGTCTGTACTTAAGGATTGAATCAATACTTGATTGTTTTTATTTGGGTATGGAAAAAGGGTTTGTTTAAAGTGTGCGAAGCCCGATGGGCTTCATGCTTTAAACAATCCAAATGTCTTTCATACTTAAATGAAAACAATAAAATATCAATTCAGTCCTTATATTTACACACAAAAATATGCTCGTTAAAACCAAAAGTAATAGAAGAATTCGTGATATTATGGCTTTTTCAAATGGCTATTGGAACAGCCATTTTGATGACAATGTAAATGACAGCATGCTTTTTCGCAGCAACTCATGGCAAAATATGTGTGCTCGGCGACATCACACGTCAAAACATTGTGCAATGTCCAATAAATTTTTAATGGTTCTACTGTAGCCACGCCTTTTAAAGAAATATGTCACATTGTTTACCATCAGAAATTATGATTTGTTAGATGAAAAAGATGTCATCATAGGGAAAGCAGTTGAAGTGTAAACATAGTTATATGTATTTCCATTACTGCCCATGAACATGCTCAATCAAACCAAGCCTGCAATATTTTTATATTTTAATGTATTTGATGGCTTTCAAAGCTCTCTTTTCATCTATTTTATTTAATCCAATACACTTGGCAACAGTTTATTTTCAGGCCCAGATATACCCATGGGATAAATATTTTGAAGTAGTTTAAATATCATATTTGGAGATACTAAGATAATTCATGTCAAGTTGCAAATAAATGTGCGTCATTGTGACAGTAGGCAGAAGTCTACTTTTTATACCCCTTTTGAAAAAAGGGACGTATTATGGGAACACCTGCGGCGGGCGGGCAGGCGGGCGGGCGGCGTCCACAGCGTTTCCGCTCTCTAAGTCAAAGAGTTTTCATCCGATCTTTATCAAACTTGGTGAATATGTTGGTGGGCATAATATCTCGACCAAGTTCTATAACCAGCCAAATCCCCCCAGGCACTCCTGGATTATGGCCCTTGAATTGTCCAAAATTACTGTTTCCGCTCTCTAAGTCAAAGAGTTTTCATCCGGTCTTTATCAAACTTGGTGAATATGTTGGTGGGCATAATATCTCGATCAAGTTCTATAACCAGCCAAATCCACCCAGGCACTCCTGAATTATGGCCCTTGAATTGTCCAAAATTACTGTTTCCGCTCTCTAAGTCAAAGAGTTTTCATCCGGTCTTTATCAAACTTGGTGAATTTGTTGGTGGGCATAATATCTCGACCAAGTTCTATAACCAGCCAAATCCCCCCAGGCACTCCTGAATTATGGCCCTTGAATTGTCCAAAATTACTGTTTCCGCTCTCTAAGTCAAAGAGTTTTCATCCGGTCTTTATCAAACTTGGTGAATATGTTGGTGGGCATAATATCTCAATCAAGTTCTATAACCAGCCAAATCCACCCAGGCACTCCTGAATTATGGCCCTTGAATTGTCCAAAATTACTGTTTCCGCTCTCTAAGTCAGAGAGTTTTCATCCGGTCTTTATCAAACTTGGTGAATTTGTTGGTGGGCATAATATCTCGACCAAGTTCTATAACCAGCCAAATCCATCCAGGCACTCCTGAATTATGGCCCTTGAATTGTCCAAAATTACTGTTTCAGCTCTCTAAGTCAAAGAGTTTTCATCCGGTCTTTATCAAACTTGGTGAATTTGTTGGTGGGCATAATATCTCGACCAAGTTCTATAACCAGCCAAATCCATCCAGGCACTCCTGAATTATGGCCCTTGAATTGTCCAAAATTACTGTTTCCGCTCTCTAAGTCAAAGAGTTTTCATCCGATCTTTATCAAACTTGGTGAATATGTTGGTGGGCATAATATCTCGATCAAGTTCTATAACCAGCCAAATCCCCCCAGGCACTCCTGAATTATGGCCCTTGAATTGTCCAAAATTACTGTTTCCGCTCTCTAAGTCAAAGAGATTTCATCCGGTCTTTATCGAACTTGGTGCATATGTTGGTGGGCATAATATCTCGACCAAGTTCTATAACCAGCCAAATCCCCCCAGGCACTCCTGAATTATGGCCCTTGAATTGTCCAAAATTACTATTTCAGCTCTCTAAGTCAAAGAGTTTTCATCTGGTCTTTATCAAACTTGGTGAATATGTTGGTGGGCATAATATCTCGACCAAGTTCTATAACCAGCCAAATCCCCCCATGCACTCCTGAATTATGGCCCTTGAATTGTCCAAAATAAGGGTTTACGCTCTCTAAGTCAAAGAGTTTTCATCCGGTCTTTATCAAACTTGGTGAATTTGTTGGTGGGCATAATATCTCGACCAAGTTCTATAACCAGCCAAATCCTTCCAGGCACTCCTGAATTATGGCCCTTGAATTGTCCAAAAACTGAATTAGAGGTATCTGCGGATCTTTACGCAACTTTGATGATCAGCATTTTGAAGGGCGTATTTTGTGTCAGTTTGGCACTCTTGTTCATTACTGCATTTACAAGTTGTTAGAAAAAAAGCAATCATAATTGTGCCCCACATTTAAGTTTTGTCTTTTATCCTTTAATTATTTAAATGAAATCCTTCCATCTGTTTCAGAGACAGGAGGTATTTCGATAACTCCTAGACCATCGGCACCAGGGGCAGACATTAAACCAGCCATGCCTATGAGACCCTTCTTCGGTATTGAACCTTCTCTCCTGGATCCTCAAACAGTATGTCTTAACCCTTTTATTTAACACTTTACTCCATAGATACACCTTTTTGCAAGAGTGTGATGCGAACAGTGTTGATCCAGATCTGTCAGCTGGCATATCTGTGAAATGATCAGGATCTACACTCTTTGTTTATTGATTTATTAGGTTATTTCTGACCTTATAAAGAACAGTGCAGATCCAGATCAGGCAGCATGGATGTCCCAGCTGATCAGGATCTTCACTGGATGCACATGCTTTTAAATGCATATATGCAGAGTTCAGGATTAAGAAATGATAAACATGCAAATAAAATAGTCATAAGTTTGGAAGCATAGTAATTCAATTACTAGTGTGTTTTAATTACATGTATTTCGTACTAATGACACTGATAAATACTGGGACATTTATTCTTCAAATATTTCAGCTAAATACTAGTAATACACTTGTAAATATATTTTAACTATCTTATTTATTTAGAACATCATGCACTTTATTTAACACAGATGAAAAATGATGTTGCATAGGGTCTCAGATTAGGAAATTCATCTGTTCTGGATCTACACTGTTTGTCCATGTGATTACAGCTATGTCCCTTTTGGAGTAAACGGTTTTCCATGGGTCTAAAAAATTTCAAAACATTTTGTGTTATTGTCAATTTGTGACAACTAAAAACTTCCTTACAAAAAAGGTTTAGAACACTATACATAAGCAAATAATATATAGTTAGTACATTCTTCAATTATAATCTCAGGGCAAAGAGCTGACTGGTGGAGATGTGAAGGGTGCTCTGTGTATCAAGAGACCATGGCCGGGTATGGCTCGCACTATATATGGAGACCACCAAAGGTTCATGGAAACTTACTTCAAAACTTACCCAGGTTGGTATGGCTAGTGCCCAAGGTTATAGAAATAAGCATGGAAACCAGTCTCAAATCTCAAGCATCTGATTGGCTGAAATGGCGACCGGTCACCATTTCAGCCAATCAGATGCTTGAGGTTTGAGCTAGACTGGTTTCCAATCTCAGTTTTATAACTTTCAACCCAGGAGTTCATTATGTCTGATTGAAGGATTTTATGATGCACACATATCAAGACCCAGGCCCAAGATCATAAAACTTGTACTGAAGACCAGTCTCAATCATCTATCTCTATATTAACTAATCAGATGCAGAAGTCTCATGATTTGAGACTTGTCTGATTCAATTATTGAGACCAAGGCCCAAGATCATAAAATTTAAACTGGGGACCAGTCTGCATTTCAACCACAATCAGATACTTGAGATTTAAGAGTAGTCTTCCTTTCAGCCAATCAGATGCTTGTGATGTGAGACTAATCTTAAGTTTTAGTTAATATGATCTTTGGCACAGTCTTATTGTGGAATCTACTTATAAGAGGCACTTCAATATAAATCAGACTTACTTTTTATCCTTGTAAATTGGATAATAGGGCTTTGGTTGAATATTTATCAAATAACAAAATGATTTTAAATAAATGTTATTTCAATGATTATTTGCGGTAGCACTTACAAAAAGTATTTATAAATTTTTGGTACTAATATTCTTGTTAAATTTTAGCTGTTACACAAAAATTGTGTTGTGGATATGCACTGGTCACATCTTGCTCGCAAAAACCTAATGATTCATAAGTGAACAGTGTAGATCCTGATCAGACAGCACAAACCTGCAAGCTAAACTGGATCTACACAGTTTGCCCATGTGATAAAGGCTTATATATGGGGTAAAGGGTTAAAACCATCTAGAATACAAAGTAACATTAATGGTTAAGTGCATAAAATAAGCCTATACACAAGTGTGCATCTTATAAATCCCTGTGTTTACTGCAGGATTGTACTTTACGGGAGATGGTGCATACAGAACCAAGGAGGGCTACTATCAGATCACCGGCAGAATGGATGATGTACTAAATGTCAGTGGACATAGACTGGGTACTGCAGAAATAGAGGATGTCATTGTAAGCTAGTCTTCACAATATCTTGCCATTTTATTGTACCGTCTGTATGCTCCCTGTTTATGTCTGTTTGTTTCAAGTTTTCACAGTCCAGGGTTGTTCATTGGTGGTTATATTTGACACCTTTAGGAATAAAGGACATTAAATTTTTAAGAGATAAAAATGTACATTTCATCCACTATTAATTATATTTTAATCACTGTAAAGTGCAAGCTTACATGTATGTGCAGTTACCTTTTAGATATGAATAAAATATATATTGTCACCTGGAGAAATTTTTACCATTTTGTAGGATGACCATGATGCAGTCGCTGAATCAGCTGTGGTTGGTTTTCCACACGACATTAAGGGAGAAGGTATGCCAGATATTGATCTACTTCAGTTTTATTATATGGTCTAAGCTAGTGATATTGATCATTATGTTTTGTTATGTATAATGTAACAGAATTGATGGCATACATTCCGTTACTTAATGATGTAATTCAAGTTCAATTTCACACATCTATTGGGTATCAAGTTCAGCATCCAAGATCATAAAACTGAGATACAAGACCAGTCTCAAAATTCTCATATATATAATGTGCGTGTTTTATTGCACGAACAACAAGTGTAGATCCAGATTAGCTGGCACAGCTGTATTGACTTATTTAGATCTACACTTGTTACAATATGCTGGCTGATCTAGATCTACAGTGTTTTTCCATGCAATAAATATGTATCTATGGAGTAAACGGTTAACAATCATTAAAGTTCATTGTATTATTTTAATTGTTGACAAATGATCTTTTTGCAGTGTTGTTTACAAAGTTTGATCCTGTATTATAGTATAAACGAAGTTTAATATGCTGTATGTGTTCTTTTACAAGGAATCTATGCATTTGTGGTGCTAAAAGACGATAGGAATGAGACAGAGGAATCGATGAGTAAAGAACTTAGAACACTTGTAAAGAAAAGAGTGTCGTCTTTTGCTCAGCCAGATGTTATATTGGTAAGAATTTTGCCCGCAAAAAAATGTTATTAATTTCTGTCATTCAAAATTGGATTTCCAAAAAATTAAATGATAATCTATGAAGAAAATCTCTTTTACACCCAAAGTCAACTCTAAAAATATTGCCATTATTTTCAGTGGTTTAATCTCTAAACAAGCTTTAAAGACAGTCATGTTACCTTATTTTAGCACACTGATCGTGCTATAAACACACTTGACCACCAGTTTTTTACCCAGAACAGGCTATTAACACATTTTTTGGAGTTGTACTTTTTTCTGCAACAACCAAGGGTCACCCAAACATTAACTAACCCATTTTCTGTTGACTCTTTTGTTAACTTCTTCATAGCAGTTAGCAAAATCATGTTAATATTCTTTAAAGACTGATTAGTTTTGAAACTGGAAGTAGCATCTTCCATTGAATCTAGTTTCAGAATTTCGTATATATGTCTTTTATCACATTTGCGCCCAGTGGTTGCACATCCTAGCCATCTGATCAGGATCTGCACTGCTTGCCTTAAAATTCATAAGGTTTCCTTGAAGGGAAATGTTGACCCAGATCAGATGGCATGGATGTACTGGTTGATCTGGATCTACACTGATTGCCCATGTGATAAAAAAGCATCTCCATGGAGAAGAGAGTTAACAGAAAACCAGAATCAAAGAGATATCTCAAGAAAATTAATGTTGTAGTTTGATTAGATTCTTATTCCACAACATTATGAATTTAACTTGCCCACTGTTTGCATATAACACATTTGCATTTGGGAAACAAGTCGTTGTCAGGAGACAGACGTAATTTGATTCACAATTATTATTTAACAAAAAGGATCTGTCTTTCTCTCATGATTTTGAGACTGAACAACCCTACACTTTGCAAATGGTGCATTCATAAAATTAAATATGCTGTGTAAACGGAAACCACCTCTATCAACTTAAAGCTCTCAGATTACAGGTTTCTTATATAATTCAATAAAAATGTGTTTGTGTAATTATATATTTTCAGTTCACACCTGGATTGCCGAAGACTCGATCTGGAAAGATCATGAGACGAATCTTACGTAAGATTGCTGCTGATAGGCCAGATGAGCTGGGCGATACATCAACATTGTTCGATCCATCCATTGTAGACTTTTTATCGGATAAACACAATCAAATTACAAAGAACAATAGATCCTAGAATATTTGAAACATCAGAAACCAAATAGACCAAAGATGCATTGTCAGCCTAATATTGAAATCTTATGGCAACCAAATTAGGTTGGCAATGCTGAAATACAGAAAATTGGCGAAAAATCTGTCAAAATCTCACATTTGTATGCAAATGGGAAAGTTTCAAGATAGTCATGTGTTGAAATTACTTATTCTGATTGATGGATATTTTGTAAGTTCAAAACGTCTTCGGAGATTTTGATATTAGGCTGGCAATAATATTATGCATTAAAACATGAAATAGTCAATGACCCACGACACACCTTGAAACTAGAACATGTATTGAGAAAGTAGAATAGAGCAGCTAGTTTTGTTTATTGTGCTATAGATTTCTGAACTATTTTTCTACTTACCTTAAAGTTAAATTTCAAGTATTATTGTTGACTTTATCAAATTAATTAACCTTGAATTTCCATGTATTTCTATGCATGGGGATGAAAATTTATGATTTTTTGTAAAATTATACTACAAAATGTACTAAAATGGTTTTTTGTGGTACCTAAATTCCATTTTATCAAATTTTCTTAAAATCATTTACATAGCTTTGTTTTATGTGGGTTTAAATGTGTGCATGGATGTGCCCATAAAATTCACAAAAATTGGTACTACAGAATATAAATGAATTTTTACATTTTTTACAAATGTATTTACAAATCTTTTGAGTAAGAGAGATGATTAATAAAAAAACTGAAGAAATTTTTTTATGATGAATGTAGATGTTAAGTCAGTATTGATACATTTATGAATTCCTGATAACTGTTACTTGAACCCTTTGCTACATTGCTTGCGCATGTACATGTGATAAAATCCACAAACAAGTATACGAAGTAAAGGGTTAAGCATTATTGAATCACATACATTTTGAAAATAAAGAAACAGATAAAAAACAGGGAGTGATTTCTAAGATGAAATATTGAAATTGGCTGATCAAGATAGACTTTGAGCCTGATCTTGAGGGCCAAATAAATGGTATTAAATGTACCAATTTAAAGTTTAAGTATACATTACACTGGATAAATTGCCATTTTGGATAAGCCTTTTGATGCTGTTTCTATATAGAATGAACTTGCCTTTTATTTTAATTTTGCTTGTCCTATGTAGGGTTTATGTTTTGCAGTGATTTATTAAGTGTTAACCCTTTCCTTGATATACACGCATTTTTACGCATTTGCGACCAGTGTAGATCCAGATCAGCCGGCACATCCGTGCCATCTGATCAGGATCTGAACTGGTCGCATTTTGGTAAAAAATAACCTAATGAATCAGAAAGTGAACAGTTTAGATCCTGATCAGACGGCACAAGACAACAAGGGTTTGCAGCCAGTTTTGGGACTAGTTGAAACCTTGACTTGTTCACCTTTGCTGAAGATTACAAAAGTCCCAGTCCCAATTTCAGCCATTCAGATGCTTGAGATTTGAGACTGGTTTCCAATCTCAGTTTTATAATCTTGGGACCTTGTATGATTCTGGGAAAGGATATTTACAGTTATCTTTAATGATTAGCTTTTGATTGATTTATGTTTTAGCTATTTTTTGTGAAATGCATGTTGTAATGGTGAACCTTAATCAGGGATCATTTCCAAATGTCAAAAAGGAGAAAATTGTCAATTTAACCCTTTCCTTCATATATACGCATGTGTGGTCAGTGTGGATCCAGAGCAGCTGGCATCTGTGCTGTCTGATCACTTTTTGATCTGAAATAGTCTAATTAATAAAAAAAGCAAGCAGTGTAGAATCAGATCAGTGCCCAAGGTTATAAAACTGAGCATGGAAACCAGTCTCAAATCTCAAGCATCTGATTGGCTGAAATGGACCAGTCACCATTTCAGCCAATCAGATGCTTGAGATTTGAGACTGGTTTCCAATCTCAGCTTTATAACCTCCAGGGCTGATGGCTCAGATGTGCGAGCCGATCCGGATCTACACTGTTAGCCCATGTCATAAAGGTGTTTATATGGAGGAAAGGGTAAAGGAATGCATGTAAATGATCTTGGGTGTGTTCAGTATGTTTAGAATGTTTGGATGACATGTTTAACCCTATTCGCTGCCTAAAGAAAGCTAGTCAAGAATAAAAGTGTGCTTTGTGTTTAGAATAATTACCTCTTAGTATGGATTTGCAGACTAAATGCTTTACAATTCCATATTCATGACTAGTTGTCAGATGTCTTATGTGATAAAGTTTGCTAGACGTTTAAGTGGTATACTGTAATAACTTCCCCATTAGTGCAAAAGCGACAAAACTCCTTCTTACTTTAATGGTACTTATTATCATTCTTGCTCAAAGGTGATATGTTGCTTTTTTTTAGTTTATTAAGATTCATACTAATGTTGTACTGTTCTACTACATTTTCCATGTTTTTACACTATATCGAGTTTAACTATATGACTTTGGATATTTTTATCGAGTTATGTATAGCGACATCTTCTGTTTAATGACAGCTATTTTGAATTTATTTTTTTATTATGAAGCCGTCTACACTGGTTTTTGATCTAAACTATGTTATCGATAATTTGACAATCATGTGACGAATAACTTTTGTGTCACCCTTTTAAAGAAATGGCAATTTATAGGGATAGCTTGGTTTGTCCGTCCCCAGTTTCTGTCATGAAAACATAATATTGACTATATCTTAGCCATTTCTTAATGTTTCTCATCAAACATATTATGACAACATGGTTGTGATGATGACAAATTTTTAAGGTCAAGGTCACATTTGAAGAAGTAAAGCCACTTTTTGTACTTGGATTTTGTATGCTGACAAAGTACCAGGGAGCAAAACGTGTTTAACTGAACACCCATCTAGTTGTTCATATTTCTGTTTAAATAACTTGTCTTATTCTTAATAAATACTATTCGCAGTTGTCTTCTGTATAACTAAAGAGTATTGTTTTCTGTACTTTTAGGGATAAGGTATTTGTAATGTGTATGTTAGTATTAAATATGCTTATTTGTTGTTAAAGAGGCATACCCTAAATTTATCATATTTATTTCCACAGAAATAAATACAATGCCATGTGCTCTTAATTCTAATAACTTTGACCAGGTGAGCTTGAAATTCAATGGTCTAATATGCAGAGTGTGCCTCTTTAACAAGTTGTTAAGTTTGTAAAAAAATGTTTACATTTTTTTTAATATGGACTTTTTTATAAAAAATGAATAGCAGCTTTTATGACTAAAAATTATTTAAGCTGTGTTGTTGTATAGTCTAAAAAACCTTTAAAAATATGTTGTTAACATTTATTGTTGTTTTTGATTACCAATTTAGTGACACTGTTTTAGGCAAGAAAATTTATCTATTTTTTTCACACAACTATTTTGTAATTCTATTACATTTTTGACTCAAAAAATAAATTTTACCTCAATTTGGATATTAATCAATACCGTATGCTTAACTGTATGACGTCATTTCAAGGATTGACGTCAACTGTCAAATAACACCTTTTCCCCTGAGATGGCCCTTTTATTGGGTCTCAGCTGGGATTTATTCTTAGAAAAGCATTTTTACATGGACTGTTTCGATGTTGTATTATCTTTTCGGAATTTTGGATGCAAAAATAAGTTGTTTACTAAGACATGATATGTTCAAAGTTAAGAGGTGTCGGAAAATTAATTATATGTTTGGTTATCTGCATCCCAAACAAACAGTTGTACAAATTTTATGTATTCGGAAAATACTTTATAATTGCCAAACATTTTTTTTAAATATGTACATATATATTTTACGTTGATGTGGCCAGTGTATGTATGGACATTTTTATGGTATAGGTGCGGTCATATTATTGTGTTGAATTTATATCTTAGTACATGTAGTATGAAATCAAAATATGCAAATCATATAATCAATACATTTAAAACCACAATTGCCTTTATTATAATGTTACTCTATTACACTGTTGCTAACCGTTCGGGGCTGCTTAGGAATTTTTTCAAACACGTTGGTGAACTGCTTTGGATTTCGACAATGGTTTGCTACGGATCTGCCCATTACAAGTAAGCAAGTGTCGGACTGAACATTAAAGTTTAAAGAACACACACACACACACACACACACACACACACACACACAGAGTTATTCCCAGGTTAAGTAATCTGTCTATGTTAGATTATTCAAAACACCAACGCAGTGACCTCCCTTCGTCCAGAGAAGTGTCTACTCAGAAATCTTGCACATTCCTGTTATCAGATAGTAATTCGTTGAGCACGATATTAATATTTGTGAAAATATTGATTTGCGCTCAACCCGTGACCAGGTGGCGTGGACAATAATATGCATTTAAATCGCTAATCATGAATAGGCTCAATTAAACCGAGCATGCAATGCCTTTCAAAGTTCCTTTTCCATCGGTTTACATACATTTTAGGCATTGTAAACCTATTTGAAATCTTATTAATTAACTACCTCATGTTGGCCCAGCAATTCTCGTATTGGCACAGCAATTCTCATATTTACCCAGAAATTCTCGTATTGGCCCAGCAATTCTCGTACTGGCCCAGTTTAGTCTTCATATTAATTCGACGTTTTTAGTATGCTAATTAATAAAATAGCCATTAATCAAGTGAATTTACATTGGCCATGTTATTGGGCCTTGGCAGTCATATTAGCCCCCGGCCTTCGGCCTTAGGCTAATATGACCACCCTTGTCCCAATAACAAGGCCAATATGAATTCACTTGATAAACAACATTATATTATTGATTGTCTAACTTTTATACATATAATTATAAAACAGAAGCCCAGTCAATGCAAAATAAAAACTAACTAACAAAATAACATAGATTTTACAGGAGCATTCCATGTGTCTGCCTAAATTTGAACAGCATGCTTAAAGGCTCAGAGATCGTAAGAAATGATACGTATAGAGAATAAAAGTGTGGTGATTTATGATTTTCCAGCTGAATATTCGTAACAATTTCGCCGATCTTACATGTATGTAACTTCAATAAGAAATGGCCGAAATGGGATCTGCACAAGTCAAGTTACTGCGTATGGGAAGTATGGAAGGTTAGCACAACTCGGTTGTAGTTTCCTATAACTATTACATAGACCGAGCATAACTGCCGTCAACATAGCAGCGGTGTTGGTGTTCTCGAACGACCGTGAAATTGAAAAAGGAGTAATTAAAAACCAAAAAAGTATGCACCAGCAAATTAGACTGGCTCCCATCCCTATGTTCTGTTATATGTTCTTCTGTCATCCAAAAAAATATATCAATTAATTCTGATAGGCAAATAATTTTTCTGCTTTTACCTTCCCTTAGCTCTAAGAATATAGAAAAAACATCTAGCCGAGTCCCAGGCTAAATCTAATCAAATAAGTACTGAGTAAGCCTTTTTGCAACTATCTGTAACATTGTTTATGAAATGTACCGGATACCCAACAAGAAATAATACGAATCTACATACTGCATACTGTCATAATGTTCCTTTTATTATATAACCTTCTCGCTTAAAACAAATTTAAATAAACAACAAAAATTTAGTCAAAAACGTGGTTTACATAATATACTGAGTGCCAATGAAAACGCAACACTTTACTTTTTGGAATATTTTCGATGTGTGGAAAAGTTTGATAAATTGGCAAAATAGATGTGTTTAAAATGAATAATAGATGAAAAGGGAACCGTGAAAGCCACCAAACACGACAAATATGAAAATATTGCATTCTCGGTTTGATTGATCCTGTTCATGGGCATTAATGGAATCGCATATTAATGCCCACGCCGCCTAGCCACGGGTTGAGCACAACTCAATATTTACACCAATAAACAGTACAATTTTGATCCATCCCAAACGATGGTATGAATATGGCGCTGAACACGGAACCTTCAATGCGGTATTTTCGTATTAATACCATTTTTGTTCAGCGGCGTATGGTCCCCAGATAAAAGAATGGGTTTACCCAAAACGAGAAAACAATGGACCCTAAACAAAATAGAATTTTG
The DNA here is from genome assembly GCA_038501625.1 of Corbicula japonica. NCBI lineage: Eukaryota > Metazoa > Mollusca > Bivalvia > Venerida > Cyrenidae > Corbicula > Corbicula japonica. The sequence continues at coordinate 605,791 of JAZAYU010000078.1, forward strand.
ACAGGAGATGTCGTTGGGCCAAGCGAGTTATTTTCGACGGTGAACAATGCATTCGACGAGCGATTTCACGTCGAGACATACCTCCTCGGATCATGCATAAAACCTCATGTCGCTGGTTGTCTAAAAGTCTTGGCATTTTCACATGGTATGGAGTAAAACTTAAAAACTGATGAGGGGATTTGTGTAGCCGTGTGTAAAGGTTTACAAAAGGACTTGTTTTGACGTTATTTATGCATGTCAACCTGCCAAAACGAAACTTTCGTGCGTTTGTACGAGGTTACTGAAGGAGAAAAAGTTTAAAAAATCAGTGGACAATAAATTTATCGTTGTGTTACTTTTTGATTTTAAAACACATGTACCTTTGCCTATTTATTTAACTTTTACACCCATCAAAAATATTCCAAAAAATAAAGTGTTGCGTTTTCATTGGCACTCAGTATAGTAGAAATACAAATACTAATGCGATAGTTAATTTATGAACGGCATAGAAAATTTATGAATGGTGTAAAAATATCGTAACGGTGTAAAACTGAAACGGAGATTTCATATTTTGGAGTTAATTATGTGGCGGAAAATTACGACAACAAAGTGTGACATAGTAAACGACGTCACATAGAACACGGGAAGCTGCAAAATAAAGAGTTGGAAAACGGACATTGTCCAATACGGAATTACTAATCTGACGAGTTGTATCCACTTTGCGGATTAACGCTGCAATACGCTAAAATCGTTCATGGGTAGAGGCTACATAATAAATAATAAAATTTTAAAAGAAAAAATAACAAGATAACGAAATGTTAACAACAATAAACGAATGTCTTTATTCTTAGCTCTGCATAGGTGAGTGGCCCTAGGCTTGCACGAAGGTCTACATGTAGTTTGCACTACTTTTAATGATACTGGTTCGTAACATAACAAATTGAATCCATGTTGTGGTTGTATTGAATAAAACATAAAAAAGTCAACATGTGTCGATGTGTTTAATTAGCGAACAGCTGTTTCCATACTTATATATCACCAGTCATATATCTACAATTACAATTGTACGGAATAAGACCTAATCATGGGTGTCCGCAGTTTTTAATCAGGTTTATTGAAGTTTCATATTACTTGTCATTTTCGTATTACAATTCACGCTTAATTAACATACAAACAGACTTTTACAAGTATATCATAACGGTGTGACTACAAAGTCGGATTAACAATAAATTTACTGGATATACAGTCAAGTACTTTACGTTTGTTAACTCTGATTGACAAGGTAGGTCTAAAGTGTACCTGTCACGGTCCGACTTTCAATTAACACCTTCATCCTAAATCAATTAATACATTTTCTATTAAGATGGTATAAAATCATTCCTCAATAGAAGCTTTTAAACCGGAATCAATATGAAACGTATGTACGACATTTTGGTGACAATTTTAATGTTTATTTAAATTATTTTCAGGTATCAAAGGGATCACCTCCATCTTAAATTTAATCCAGTTTGAAAATAGTGAATACCTGTCCGTCAATGAATCTGTTTTTCCTACATGTCCTTGATCATAGAAGTACATTTATTTCAATCTGATCTTCTGTTTCCAGTGGCATATGCAATAAGGAGTATATAACAGTAAAGGAACAGAGGTTGAAAAGTGTATGTTATTTAACATTTTAATTTGATATAAAATAAATAATTAATAAGAATAATAGTTTAAAAATGGATATTCTTTTCTTTGGACAGTGGTTATGATGGCAATATTAAGCAGCGCCATAAGACAAAAATACTACCATCTTAGACACTGCAAGATAGATTCGACAGATCAGGTAAGAGCACGATTTATATATTTTTTTTTTATGAAGTATTGTAGAAAACAATCCGATTTGTCGGTGTTCAATTTTGTTTAGTACAGTAAAGCAATTTAAACGATGTTCCTGCTTATTCGTTTCCATTCGTTGACACTTCAGTCTATGGTGGCTTATTTGTGCCATTTTGTGTGTTCGTGTCGGCGAGGCGAAATGTAAAATTGACGAAAACACCTTAAGTCGAAAAATGCGTATTTGTTTGTGTCGGCGGGTAGAAAAGTCGAAGACACGAAAAATCGAAACTGCTAATTTGTCGTGTGTTCGCCTTTCGACTTTGGGGGCGAATACACGAAGTTACGAAACATTGAAGGCGAAATAACGAACGTCGAAAGGCGAACACACGACAAATAAGCGGTTTTCGTTCTGTCGATCTGTTGTTACTTCGTCCCGCCGACTCGGAACAAACGACAAATGTGCAAATTCGTCCAGGGCTGTTCTATCGGTCTAATGGCTTTTTTCGGCGTTAGCTGTCTAAGCTCACTTTTGACCTAGTTTTTCGACCAATGAAATATTGTAAATAAAATTTATTATGCAGCGGGAAAATCAAATAGATTATTTTGATTGGTTATTAGTGGGTCTTGTTAATGATTACCGTAACGATTTTTATATCGTGTGTAAGTATTTACCTGGCGCTTATATGTTCGGGCATTTTCGTTTTAAAAAGCGTTAAATGTATTGGAGAAAAAGATATTTACTGTATAAATAACAGGTTAAGTCAACCGATGGCTTAAATACGATTTTATATGGAATATTCATAGGTGTCAGTTAAACACTCGAGTACAATACACAGTGTAAAACGACAGAGAAATGCAGATATTTCTGGTTCTTACTGGTTCCTTTCTAGTTCCTTTGATACTGATTGTTAATTTCAAGTCCAGATATTCAAAACGCCTTGGTGTAGTGGTTATCACACTCGCTTTTCAAGCGGAGGCCCCGGGTTCAATACTCGGGAGGGACACTTTCTTTTAAAGTTAATTTACGTAAAAGTTGGTAGATTTCGCTCTTGTAACAAGTTGTTATTATTTTCATTTATTGTATTTTAATGACATTTATTCATCATTAGTGCTAACTCTACAAGAGGTATTTTATTGAAACTGAATGTACAGTTAATGTTAGACATTCTTCTTTAATCGACGTATTATCACCAGACGAAATTTTTGCACGGTCTTTATTTCTTTCTTTCTTATATATAAAAATCTTTTCCATCAACGCCGTTTATCTTTTTTAAAGATATTTCTTGTTACATTTGTAGGCTATTTGATAAAATAGATTGGCACGTGACTCTCATTATGATCTGTAAACGATGAATATACTATCACATGCCTGTCTAGACTATGATTTTGATTCACCTTTTTAAAGCAACAGAAAATATTAGTGGTCCTAAGGTTATTACGTTAAAACAGTTATCTAACGTCAGAATTTTTTTCAGTAATTACAGCATTAACTTACGGTTGCCTTGTAATCTAAAAAAATTAGACGGAATAACCTTACCTTCTAATTAACAAGAAATGTCGCAGACTTTCTATTAGTTATTTATCTGTATAGATAAGTGTTTATTCGTGACAATTTACAAAATAAAAACAGTCTAGCGCAGAGCAGCCGTACGACCGATTTAATTGGTAATTTCTCATAGACTTAGTGGTTTAAATATGTTTAGTAAAACAATTCAGTTACTGGGCAAATCGTTCAATGATGCGTTAAGTGCTGATTTAAAGAAGTATTTGAAAACTACTGCCTGCGATTCCATAATAATTCAAAGCATTAGGAATTCTACCCAGAATAAGCTTAATTTCTCCAAATTGCACTACAACAGTGACATTTAGATTCCATCAATCATACAGCAGTGTTGTCTGCAGAAGACAGCAGGCATGTTTTCGGGAAATTTGATGATACTTTCACGACGTTTAGTTCTTCAAACGTTTATATTTACGAAGTGTTAGACAGGTTTGTGTCGATGAACATTTGGAAAATAAAGCAGATTTGCACCTAAACAGTCTATAACCGGAACCAAAAATTGTGTATTTGTTGTTTGTTTTAAAGTTTTCATGTTATATATCTGTGTACAAATTTCTGTTCTTTTCTGTTCTCTTGTCAATATGACTTTTGAAATTCGCAGAAATTGCGTATAAGGTTGCGGCTGACGTGATAATTATTACAAATGGTACGAATTTCACTTAATTGTAATTGTTTTCTCCCAGATACAGAATTTAACACTAACATGCACATACCAACTTAAACAATATTTTCTTTTACGTGTTTATGGGAGTTATATATTTTTCTTAAGGAAATAAAAGTGATAATCTTCTGTTTTGAATAAAGAGTTTTATTTTCACTGTTTTGCCTGGGTCTTACAATACTCGTACCATAGCCGGACTACTTTTTAAAACTAACCTCCGCCATATCCTTTTTTTAAGATAAGTCTCTAAAGAATACATAAAACAAAATGAAACTTTGTTTCCGAGAAATCGATTTATTTTCACCCGTGAAAATCAAAAATTATATTTTTACTCGGTATTTTACTGAAAGAAACAACTAATCTCTATCATTAATTTCATTGTGCATCTAAAACAGTGTGAACATAAAGTTGCTTTTTCGTACTAAAAAGTAATCAACCTTATGAAAGATCAACTCTAATGGTCGCATTATAAAGTCTTATAATTTTCTGCCTAATTTACACAATAATGAATGAACAGAACAGAACAAACTTTTTTTACCCAGGTACATGAAAAAAACATAGAGAACATATATTTTTTTATACAACAGATGCACAATTATTTCGGCTTTATGCGTGTTAAAATTTTGTGACATGTTGGTAGATCTAGATCTAGGTGCATCTGCTGAAAATATCTGTTACGAAATGTCAATACTAGTCTTAATTTTCAAGCAGAATTTGTAATTATATCTAATGATCAATGATAGGGAAAATTCTGCATTAGTAGCTTGGATACAAATAAATTAATTTTACGATATGGGATGATTTATTACTTAATATGGATGGTAATCAGCATTTATCTAATTATGCGAAATCAAATTTTCTGTTACTGTGGATACATGATCCGTAATGTTCATGCTTATAAAGTCAAGTTTCTGTGGCAATATCAGAACAAAGGCGCCAATTTAGGCAACAATACATGGATTCTTATTGCTCTCAACTTTTGGATGCATTAAACTTTCTAGTAAGTTTGCATATCTGATAAACTGGACTGTAATGCCATACATGTTTTTGAATTATGGTGTTAAAGATTCAAATTCCAGTATCAAATTGTATACAGCTTTGACAGTGTTAACATCAAAGTTCATTTTCTGATTTAGGAACGTTATAGAGAGGTAGAAATAACGCGAAAGGAATGTGTCATTACATGTACCAACGTTAAAACTCAATCATCTAATTACGAATGTTACGTTAAACTTATTTTACCCGTTCATACTCGTTAAATTAGCATAAATATGTACTCTTCACGCCGCCTATCCAAGGGTTGGAGCGCAACTCAATATTTACATAGATATATGTATCGTGTTTTACGCTATACAAAGGGCGTTTTTATAACATCACTGATTAAAAATACCGGGAAACATTTTACAAACGCCACGCGGCACAAACAACGCTTATGTGGAATTTTACGAGTAAATAGATGAAAACTGAACTTTTAAAGCCACCGATTAAGACCACTTCTCATATTGACTTTCTGTCATTTTTAGCATTAATTTTCTCGGCATAAATGACGTAAACAACATGTGTAAAGTTAACCTGCAAACAATTTTATTTTATTCTGTATTTATATCTATTTTAGGCATTGGACATTGATGATTACGAAGAGGCATTATCGTAAGTACATCAAAACAAAATTTTAAATAATGTGTGTTAATGTTTTTTGCTAAAAAGGTCACACTTTCATTGAAAATAAAAAGGGAACATTGGCAACAAATCTCAAGCATCTGATTGGCTGAAATGGCGACTGGTCGCCATTTCAGCCAATCAGATGCTTGAGATTTGAGACTACATGTGTTAGACCGCAATAATGGGGGTTCTAAAGAGATCGCTTTTTTTTTCTTTAGAAGTTTTGAATGTTATGACATTCTGCTGTACAAAAGAAACAACTTACATATTTAATTTAGTAGCAGACAAAACAAGGAAACAAAGACGATTGGTCAATTTCGATTACGCAATTTATAAACATACGTTGTTTTTTTTTTTTGCATTTATTTTATCTGCAACGTATTCATCCAGATGTTGTTGCGTAATCTGTAATATTCTGCCAAGTAGCTGGGTGCAGATTTTTTTAAAATATTCATTATATTTTAAATATACATCTGCAAAGATTTGAATACTTGGTGGAAAAGTGACAGTGACGTGATTAGAATGTAGTGGTGTTTTTTTGCCCGCTCAGTAGATAGTTCTTCTAATCAAGTTTTTTTAAATACTTTGCTTTTATCCATGTAGGGATAGTGAATAATATTCACAGATCTATTTTAACTCTTTTATTTCAAAACGTTTCGGCCATCGGCCTTCTTCAGTTGATATTGCCACAACAAGTTTACATTTTCTTATTATTATAACAAACATACAGGAAGTAAAGAGTAATGTTTGTATGACGTCGATGACGGCACAATTGACGTCTGACGTCGTGCCAGTCCCAAGTTCCTTTTGTTGGCTAGTCTCTGGTACACCTGATTGTTCAGGCAACTAAATGTTGAAGATGGAATAAAATAAAATGGATCTGTCAATATACATGCACTTGCAAATGTATATCATAATGCGTGTACATGGAGGACTTTTTCCGATTGAGAGTGATTTAGTAACTCTCGTTCACACTATGCTGTAAACATGTTTTGTTTTTCAACCAACAAATGAATTGACGTCATTGTCTATCCATGTTATTTCAATTCGCAAATGTTTTTTTCGGCGTTAGCTGTCTAAGCTCACTTTTGACCTAGTTTTTCGACCAATTAAATGTTGTGAATAATACTAGTATTCTATTATTATGCAGCGGGAAAATGAAATAAACTATTTCGATTGGTACCTATTTACACCATTGAGGCATCTAGCAGGGTGGTGAGGTATCTAGTGGGATTTTTATTATTATGCATCGGAAAAATCAAATAGATTATTTCGATTGGTTGTTAGTGGGTGTTGTTTACGATTACCGTAACGATCTTTATATTTTGTGTAAGTATTTACCTGTCACTTACATTTTCGAGCATTTTCGTTTTTACGTAAAAGCGATAATTGTATTGGAGAAAAAACATATTTACGATTTAAATAACCTGTTAAGTCAATATTGATGGCGTAAATACAATTTTATATGGAATATTCTTGGATGTCAGGTAAACACTTGCGTACAATACACACTGTAAAACGAAAGAGAAGTGCAGATATTTCTAGTTCCTCCTGGTTCCTTTCTAGTTCCTATGATACTGATTGTTAATTTCAAGTATAAAACTCAAGTTTTCTGTAGTGTAGTGGCTAACTCTCTCGCCTCGCAAGTGGAGGCCCCGGGTTCAATACTCAGGTGGGACACTTTTTTAAGTTAATTTATGTAAAAGTTGGTTAATTTCGCTCTTGTAACAAGCTGTTATTATTTATATTTGTTAAATTTCAAGGACATTTATTCATCTTGAGTTCAAACTCTACAAGAGGTATTTTATTGAATCTGAATAAATGTAGATCAAGACTTAATGTAAGAAATTGCTTCTTTAATCGACTTATTATCACTGTATGAAATTGTTGCAACAGCTTCAACATTTTTTTTGAAAGACACTTTCAATGAATTTATGAGTTGTCATGATTCGGACGCTTAATCTCCAGGTCATACTAAAAAGGCAGGGAGGGTTCGTCAACAGCTATAACAAGTAAAATAAAATAACTAAACTGTGTCTGCTTCGCCTCTCTATTTTTCTTTCTTTCTTAAATACATGTATACGAAAAACTTTTCCATCAACGCCGTTTATCTTTTTTAAATATATTTCTTGTTGCGGATGCCAATGTATTTGAACTTCATTTAGTTCATCCAAATAGTCAACGCGTTTGTGTTTGCACAGGTCATGCTAAATTTTCAGCAAATATTTCCGAATTCCCATGGATTTAAAATATTGTAAATGACATACTCCGAAATATTGCGGTTTGATAATTATAAACAAACATTGAACAGTTTATGAGAAATATAAATTTCGACCGAATACAACTTATTTCGACTTAATTTTCTAACAATACTTTAGAGTATCCAAATTATAATCGGCAATGATTGTTTGCATAATAAAAACGGAATATTGGCTCCTTTCTCTAAGAAAAGTGTGAGTTTGACATATCCGCGAACAGTTTTAGATTAAAAAACTTGTTTATGATCGATTTTGAAACTAAATTTGGGCTCAAAGGACCTTAGGTATCGTTGTCAGTAACTCATTACTCATCAAGACATTTAAATTGATGTTTAGCATTGCTTCGTTTTGGTGATAAATTGCAAATAGAATTTTAGTTAGTTT